>WARS01000023.1:1407500-2007500 GCA_008933995.1 Datnioides undecimradiatus | reverse complement strand
AACAGACACCGACTAAGCAATCTCGCTTCACGCTCCCAGAGTGCAATGCAGCACACGCCAGCACACACAATCTGGAGAGCCCAGGGGTTTGGCGTTGCTGTAGATCGATTGTTTGCCTTGCAGAAAGAGCAACTTATAAAAAATGACTTTGTGTGTGTGAATGTAAAACTGACTGTGGACGTAAAAGCGTGTGCGCTGCATTTTCGTGCTTTATGAAAGGTTTTCTCCTACTAACTACAAACCTTTCATACTTCGAGAAACAATGTTTGCTAAATTCACAACAGGCAGCAGCATCTTGCCTTGTATGGAGATCACCAGGCAGCATGAAGCCTTAACAAATATAAGACACTGGGGGAGAAACAAACAACATCCTTTCCTGAAAAATACAAGACCTTGAAAAGTGGGTGGATGAAGTCAAGTTTAGAGAGTGTATGCCTGTGCTGCGATTAGAGAAGCATGCTGTCCAAAATGGTGGTATGAACACCAGGTCCAGTTGGGTACAGCAGGAATCTTTTCATCTTACGAACAATCTCTTGGGTCGCTACCTTTCAAATATGTCCTACTTCTCTTTAATATGTTACAGAGACGTAATGTAATGAGAAACATCAAAAGATGAGAAGATAACTTGGACTTCCACTTACAGATCAGAAGTTATATTCATAAATGACAAAAATGAACCGTGTTCCTCAGATGTGGGATTCTGTTGCTATGGCCTCTAGTCTTATTGTAGCTCAAGTCAGCAAACGTCAGTTGGTATTAGAGAATCAGTTCACTGACTCTTTTCATCTTGTGCCACAGTGAAATGTACGGTGGCCATCACTCTGCAAAATTCCAACTGTATCACTTTAAATGTTAAGTTTTGACACAGGTAAAGTCCTGAAATAGACCCCCCCCCCCCCCCCCCACACACACACACACACTTTTTATCAACAGACAGCAGTAATACACTAAAGCTAGATTTCACAGCAGCACATGGGAAATTAACGGGAGGAAGGATGGAGGGATGAGAGGGGTAAGAGACAGAAGTAGAGATAAGGACAGGAAGCATGAACTTTTTTATCAACACTCTCATCTCTGTGGCCAGAGCAGAGGAGAGATGGTGATAGCGTAGTGTTACATCTAGTCAAGTGGCGCCTACCTGGCCGCGGAATAATGAAGCAGATGATCCAGCCACAAGAATAATGCAGAGGCAACCAATAACAGCCTGTTCTGGAAGTAATAACCTGTCGGGTTAAAGAAATGGTGGTTCAGCAGATAAAGTAAGCATTCAGCGCTGCTCAAGGAGGGAAAATCATTATCTCAAGTTCATTATTCAGTGAAGTGGTGAACATCCAGCTGGTGCATGCGATATGATTTTGTCTACTTGAAGCAAAGTTGCTCACTCGCTTTTTCGTTTTTTTTTTTTTAATCCAGTAGAAGCTTTCAAATAAATGCGCTCTTGCAAAGACAGGAGTAAATTAGTTCATCAACTGAACTGAATTCCCTTCAGATGATGGTCTTATTCCGCAGGGCTGCTTTGATTTGAGGTCTGGATCTTTTTCTAGAGTGGGGGCCTCAACGGTAAGCCACCACGTTTCTGCTGGGTCAGCTTAAAGTCTTCAAGGAATAATTCACTGTCTACTCTTCAAGATCAGTGCCTCTGTGAATGGCATGGAACAAAAAATTGTGACTTGAAGGAAAAAACAGGATTAGTTTTATAGTGCCTGTCGCAGGTGTGTATTTTCCAGCGCCAGTGCTAAGATGGGTCTGCAATTTTCAGGATTGGTTTCAGAATGGACTTCGGTTCAAGCTTAGATCGTCAGATCTATAATATATTTTATTTTCTTGCACAAGAACTACTATTTTGAGTGAGCAAACATGCCACCAACACCTCCGGCCTGAAGGAACGATCGATTGGCCAGCAGAAACAGTACGGCTTCCGCGGGGGCCCCAGAACCCCAGATGCCACAAAGCCTCCAATCCAATAAAAGCCTCCTGGTTTACCACGAAGAACTGTCCTGCTGCAAGTGCAACTGCATCAGCAAGAATCATTTAGGCCTGGATATGCTGGAACCACTTTTTACATAAAGAACCTTCATTCATCTTATCTATGCTCCTCCCAGGCCACTGTGTGAAGTGAATCGCTGTTAGTTGGTGGGTCGCCGATATTAGAAGGCTGCAATTACTGTCGGATGAAACCTCCCAAAGGCAAAGGACAAGCAAGACAAGTTCTCTTAACCGTGACTCAGTTCCGTGAGTGTTCAAATAAGTAAGCCATGAAGGAAACGGTTTCAGAAGCTGTTTGGCAATCCAACAAGCGCTTTAACGGAGTTGTACTGATCGTATACTTTAAAAAACGTGATCAAATTACTATGAATTGATTTTACTCACTGCATACATGGGGCCAGGTTTTAGTCATGGTCAGTTGCAAGGCAGTCTTGACAGTTAGCCCAATCACTCAAGTGCATTCTAAAGCTTAATGATTACATTGATGAGACATGTCAATGCTTCAGCCACACGGTTTGATTTTGATAGGCGATTCGGGACATGCGGTGCAGAGAAAGCCAACAAGCAACAAGCATTGAGAAAACACCATCAAATAAACCAAAAATATCACAAGACACGATTGTTGTACTGGCACACGGTGGGGAAACTGAGTAGAACCATGTGCAGAAATGTTCCTAAAATATAACAGAAGCTTTATATCCGTGTTGATGTAAAAATGCTGCAAACCCCTTGATCTCGTACCACTACAAGAACTGCTCCATCTCCCTTCCTCTTTGCTCAACATCCACTGCTGGTTGTTAATATTCTCCTCTCCTCCCTTATCTCATCTGTCTCCCACTGTCTTCCTCTTACTCCCCATTTCTCTCCCATTTTCAATTCTCGGTCCATGTGGTTTTCTCCCACATTCATCTTTCATTACCATTACATCTTCCTCTGTTCGCTTTATCCTCTCCTTTCCCCTTATTCCCCAGACAAGTGATCACAAAGCTATGCGTGTGTACTGATGAGATATAGAGGGAGGGAGAGAAGTCTGGACACAGATGATGAGAGAATCAGATGCTTGACTGATGACATAATGTGACTAAATAGTTAAGGTTCACAGCCAGGCACTGGCCTCTAAAACTCAGGAATTCAGGTATGCACTTCTGCCACCCCTGTTTCCTGTGTCACTGCCTCTTTCCTTTAATAGTCCCCTAGTTAGACCTCTACCCTCCACATAATAATCACCTTTAAGAATTCTTCCCTGTGCCCCTTACCTCAAGCGAATAAACGAAGAACAAATTCCAACATGGGGTGTTTGGGTTTGACAGCTCAGAGAATCAGAACTCAACAAGAGGCAACAGGGGAGATCCCGGGGTGTCTTTCTGATTTACCTCCCCAATATAACATGACCGCCCCATAGGCTAGGCAAGCAACGCGCCTGGGAGCAGATAGCAATTCATTTCATTCACGGATGGATTCTCAATTGAGACCCCGAGCCCTAGCTGCAGCTGTAGATTTGACATATAAATATACAGGCAATTTGTGCCATTTTTCGAGGCCATAATCCAGTGCTTTTCAGTACGGAAGGTGGGGATCCAGTTGGGAATCAAACCCCGACTTCAGAATCAAGCAAGCAGTATGGATTTCTCGCAGAAAACCACCTTTCCCATAAACCCCGGTCCTGCTTGGTTTGTTTTAAAGAGCAAGAAGAAACATAAAGGCGACGGAGCCTGTGCAGCAGCAAAAACGATTCAGATCAGGTCAGCTAATGTGAGACTGTTAGACAAAAAGTGCTGCGCCAGGAAAGCACAGTTCAGTGTAAAATGCAGATTAGATGCTGCTGGAGTGATGATAAACCATTCCGCGGATACGTTCCTTGTTTTCTGTCATTTTCGCCAACTCGCTTTTCCAAAAACAATTACCATTTATGCATACATAAAGTAGCAGCTTTAACCAGGACAGCCAGCAGCTTGCTGGCTATTGCCGTTTTAAGGCCCATTTCACCGCCGCAATTCAGCATTGGACAAACAGCGTCCCCCCTGTGCACTGAGGCACCTCACTGCCTTGGGTAAGTGCTGTGTGAACAGCTGGCACAGTGTGTCTGGGTGCCTTGTGAATACGGCTGCAGTTGGGACTACACGTGTAAGCCCTGAGTGAGACGGAGTTCGCAGTAAGTTCGGTCACAGCAGTTAATCTTAACAGCCAAGCATGTGTGTGTGCCGGTCATCTGCAATTTAAAGGAACTGGCTTCATGCACTATAGTGAGCGGAATAGAGGCAGAGCATATTAGTATATGTGGATACTTCTTACAGAAAAATTGCTGGAATATCTGACTCAAGTGCAGTGGAGGAGGCCACAGAACTGATCAGAGCTGGATTATTACTGAACTGAATAATTACAAAAACACAAATCTAAATGTATATACAATATATATGAGCAACACATGTGTTTAAGTTTAATTTTCCATTTCTTTGCCTGCTCCAAGCTAAATTGATTTTTTTTTTTAACCGGTTGTTTCTTTTACGAGCTCTTTTTGTCCCTGTCCTTCTGCTCCTTGCTGTGCCTTTTCCATACCATCCATCATTCACTGAGGTCACCACAACCTTTTCAATTGAAATATTTGCATCGCGAAAGAAGAAGAAGAAAAAAATCATTCATTGGGGCAAAATTGAAGCTGCTTGGCGGGGGATATGAAAGAAGGAAAAATCTGCTTTTGTGAAACCGTGATGATTTTTTTTTCTTCTTCTTTTTAAGAACGTGGGCAACCCCCTAATTATCGCTAAAACCCAGAATGCTCCATGGGCTTTGAGGCCATTTTTGACGCCAAGTCAGTTTCTCGCTTCTTCAAAATGAGACTAAATCATCAAAAACAGGGAGCTGGCTACACCAATAAAAACTGCTATCCTAGGGAAGGCTTTAGTTGACACGCCTCCGGCCGAATGGAGGTTTGGACGTGTGGGCCCCTGAAACCTTAGGACCCCTAGGCCACTTGGTTTTGTGGGAAAACCCCCCCCCCCCCCCCCCCCCAAACAGGGGGAAAGTGATATTTTGCAGCCACGGGGGAATTGCCCCCATCACCACAAACCTCATATGACTACCCTAATATCACTGGTGGAAGAAGGACAACGATCCTTAACTTAAACGAAAGTACCAAAACGTTAGTTTGTATGGACGGAGTGGAAACACAGGCAGCGGGTACACATGCGCTCGCTGTAGAATGCTGAGCTCTATTTTGAAAAGTCTGCCCCTCACCCCCATTGTTATTTTTCAGCAGGGTCAGTGGCTGTGATTGAGATGGAACTGGATCCACGCTGCTCTATGTGGTGGCCGGTGCCCCCACTGAAAGCGACATCTGGCAGAACTGGTTTTAACCTTGAATGCTCTTTGCCTTTCTGTCTAGCTCCAGTCGGAAAGAACACTTCAGGAATCCCTGCTGATGCAAAGATTGTTACTTCTACTACTTCTGCTACTGCAACCATGTTTACTGCCACTACTACTAGCCTACCTTTAAACAAGGCACTTTCCAATAAGATGTGCAAACATCACTGGTAAGAAATTTCATACATATTGAAAAACTGGTTAAAACCCTCAAAGCCCAAACCATCACACACATCACATTTACACTGTAATTCCTTAAATTCCCCTCTGGTTCCCTTAAATTTCCCAGGGGTCTTCCTTAGTACATCAGGTACATCACACACATTTAAGAAAACGCTTCAGCTCTTCTCACCATTTAAGCGCAGGTAAACATACCCTCTCGTGTTTTTCAGCACACCTCTGAATGTCGACACGATCAGGAATGCGTGTCGCCTCCTGCTCCTGCAATACCTAACCAATAGTGGAGGGAGTTCCCACAGCTGGGGTGACCCCAGACTGGTCAGGTAAACACAGACTGACCTTCAGTACACAAAGCCAGTTATTTGGTGAAGACAAGGCTCGTCTGTGCTGTCCTTATCTCAAGAACCTGTCCCCTTGAAGATAAGTAAACACACTCTTCTAATATCTGGAGTATATTTGCATGAGTGCTCTCCTTAGGAGCAGTGGGATTTAATCAATATCAATTGGTGGGCAGTTACTAAAATTAGCTAATGATGCTTTTAAAGTGGTGCTGACTGAAAAATATGCTTTTAGAAAGTTGGGAAAGCATCCTTAAACTGCAAATACACCACTTGAAGGACATTAAAGCTCCATAGTCTGTACTATACCACCCTCCTGATGGTTTCATTGACTAAAATGATTGAGAAAACAAAGTAATATATGAGACATTATAGGAGAAAAGCCACGCACTTCACGTTTCTGAATATCTTGTGATGTAAAATAAACCTCCCATTGGACTGTACCATCTATTCAGTCAACTGAAAAGACCGTATGACCATATTCACTTTTACCATGAAGTGATGATGCCTTCATGTCAAAAACTGTGAGTCCAGTTTTTCATTCTGTTGCAAAAGCTCACACACCTGTACGAGAAAATCAGCTGTCAGTTAAGCACCAGCACAAGCTCACTGTCCGTTGCTCCAACCGTCAAACTGTCAGTCGGAGTGTTTCTGAACGCTTTCTTGAGCTGCTCCAGCATGCAGGCCTCAGGGGTCGACCTTCGCCCCCCCGACCATTTGTCAAACAAACTAGCAGCAATGCAGTTCAGGGACTGGGAAGGTATCTCACCTTACCCTGAGCTCCAGAGGAATGTGGCAGCCAGCATGTTGGGAGGTTGCGCAACAGCGAGGCACATCAAAAGCCGATATGGCCAATTACTTCGGTTAAGCCTGAAAGACTAAGGGAGAATCAGAGAGCTGGGTTTTGCAACATGGGCTTAATGGCATTTCAGAAGTCAACATGAGAAGTGACATGCAAACAAATGTCAGTGTCCCACTACTAGGATTAGTCACAAGAACAGGATTGTGTAACAGAGGCTGATTGACATGAAATGAGAGTGAAAGAAAGAAAATAAAAGGTGAGATAATTATTTTTGAAGTGCTTGACTTCTTCAAAGTCTCATGCTTTTTTTGTTTTTCCTGTCTTCCGTGTTTTACCCTCGTTTGAAGGGCAATTTACTTCAAATGGCACAAAATGACCATTATTTTTCTGCAGGGAGCTAAAAGGACTGTTGATCGATACCAATGATTTAATGATTTAGAGGCAAAGAGAGGCCAGAAGAGAGTGTTCTGTCTCTAAACACGGAGGCATCCTTCTAAAACCATTCTGCTGGTCATATTCAACTCAAGGTTCAAACCAAACCTACACCCAGATACAGACTGTTCATATCACTACTCGCTCTGCCTCAGTTTGATTTGATCAATTTGTTCCAAGGCATTTGAGGTAATGAGAAAACAGCAGGTCGGAGGAGGCATTTCTAAACAAAATACAAGTAAGGGTTTGATTCTGGGTCCCATTGGTTTGGGAAAGAGGATTGTGTACTGATTCAAAAGGTTTGGCCACAATCAGACTGACTTTTTCCTCCTGAGAATAATCAGCAAAAGTGGATGTGTCTTGGCGGCACTGGTGCAAGGTGATTTTGTGGCAAAACATGTTGGAAATTAGCCTTTCAATCAGCGCTACTGAATCACATATACGCAGTGCATCGCATCACACAAAGCCTGCCAACATCTTGCCATGGACATTTATGGCACAAAGCCATGCTCCTAATTCATCCCTGTATTTTGGTCTAATGACATGCAATCAGGGTATAAAAGCACTCCTCATGGCTTCAGTAGCTCTTTTTCAGGGTTTGCCATGAGGACCAAACCACTAGCCAGCCTGTGAGCGCAGCGACAGGAGGACGGAGCCTCCTCGGGAAAAGCCAAGCTCGTGTCTGCATGTGACTGACGGGAGCCAGCAAACAAGCCTCCGTGACCGCTGGTAAACACAATTAGCATGCCATAAAAGATGAATGGCATGTCTGTGTAATTGTCAAAAGGAATTATGTGCTGAGAACAAGATGGAGAAATTTAATCTGTGCAAAGGCAATGCTGTCAAACGAACGGTGGTTTAACAATATTTGTTGTTTTCTTCTGCCTTTTCTTACATATCGAACAAAGAAGAGGCAGGGGTAAGCATGTTTGTTACACATCATTAACCACTGTATCACGTTATATTGCCACTAATGCTCTGAGACTAATCTCCTTTCCTCCAATGTCACTGATAAGCACCCTGTATCTCTTATCTCTTATCTTGACTTCTGTACAGAATCAAACATATGCCTCCGATCCCGTCTCATTAGGATATCAAAGTCTTAATAAAGGGAATTTATCTCTTCCCAACCAGACCCAGCTAATTGAATCCAGAGATAGATAGCAATCTAGTAAGTGTGTCAGTGGATTAGTAGGGCCTGTCACCACGGTAACCCAGGAGGAGGGCTGAAGTTGCTTCCTTGGGTTTGTTGCTTCCAAATGACTCTGCAGAGCATCCTCGCTCAATATCCGCCTGATAACGCTTCCTTCCTGAGGCGAGCGTCTCCATGCCACAATCCCTCATCTCTCTCAATCTGCGTTAAGCAGGAAATGAGACCAGATGTAAAACACGACAGTTCACTGACTTGAGACCTCCTCGTTGCCAGGCCATTATCAGCTTGTATATCTGATGTGAACAAGAAACTTTTAATTTGAAAAAAACTCAGCCCGTGGGTTTTTCTGTTTATTTGCAAAGCCTTCATATCCTCCTTTTATTCTGCTTAGCTTCCTCTCTTGATTTGCCATTCTCAACTCCCTCTCCCTTTGTTTGTATGTTTAAACATTCTTGCTTTCCCTGCTTTTATTTGCTCGTCCGTTCTGCATTGGATGATGGGAAAGCAAAGCATCCGCCTCCGTGCAGTGGTTGCTGGCAGCCTCGGTTTGCCAAAGACCTTGAAATGCGGAGAGAGTAACTTTGACACAAAGTCGTGTGGCGTGCCGAGATCAGGACCTTGAAAAATCAGGCTGTTGCGGTGGGACACAACGCGACCACTCTTGTAGGTTTCTGATCCCGGGGGCAGGGAGAAGCCTTGTCTAGGGTGTTGGCCTTAACACCACAACACCAATGTACGGTCAGGGAGATTGTCACCATAAACTGCCACATGAAGAAAAAAATGCTTCATCCATGTCTTCATTCTTCTTCAGTGACAGTGTTTGAAAGACTCTTTTTCCTACAGCTCATGTTTAGAAGTTTCTGCCAGTGGCTCCTAGTTGTTCTCCATTTACCCTAAAACATCTTACCAAGTAGTAATCCAGAGATATCAACAGATATTTATAATATAAAAGGCATAATTTCTTATTTTTATTGTGACACGCTATCAAACACCAAGGAACTTAAACTGCTTTCTTAAACCCACTTTGTTTGTTCTGTATCAAATTGGTTCCACATAGAAAAAGAGATGCACATAGAATGTCAGAGATTGGTTGTGGAAGTTTTCCTTTCAGTTTACTTTGATTTCACAATCATGGCAGATTGAATCCAGAGAAAGCCACGCATCAAATACAAAAAAAATAAAAATCCTGTAAATCATTAAGGCTCTGATCCTTGCCAGTCTTCTCTCTTCCCAACATTTCCTTTCTCATGAACTCCAACAGTGTCAAGTCCTTCTCTTCCCTGGGGTATCTCCCTCTTCCTTCCACTCCTCCTTTCTCTTGTGAGAAATGGGCTTTTTGGACATTCGGAGAAGAGTTGCAACACAGGAACCCCTGCTGGCAGAGGCAATCCCTCCCAGATTTCATCTCAGTGCTAGTGAGAGCATGCGGTGGAAGTGCATCTTGGGAGGAGGGGCGGGGGAGAAGATAAGGAGGAAAAGTTAAAGGCTGATGTATTGTCTTTTGGTTTCTCAGTTGCAATGCAGTGAAAGAATGATTCATTGATACCTGATTAGCACTTATTCGCTTTTTTCAAATAGGCTAAAGAGAGCTACATTTAAAGAGGCAAACTGTTGTATTGTATCTTCAGCCAAAACAAAGTGAGCAGCAAGTGGCTGCAGTGATTCATCTTTAAATACCATCTACCCTCAGCTGGTGTGTTGAGCTGCCAGGTGCAAAACCTGTCTTAACTGGGATAAGTACACAACAACAAGCCGGGTTTGCTCAGCGCTGAACTGGATACAAGCCTGTAAAAAACATGAAAAGGCTACAGTGGGGAGGCGATTCGAAACGAGCCGGGCGGAGCTGGACTGCTTCCAAACAGGTGCTAGTGCGCCGCTGTCCCCACAGGAGGCTGTAGGCGAGGCAAACGGTGTGTGTGTGTGTGTGTGTGTGTGGGAGCTAGAGGAAGGTTTTTATGGTTATTGTATTATCTTAGCCTCTTGGGAACTGGTCCTGATCTGTTGCTTCCTGCTTAGGGGGGAAGACAAGGGACAGAGTTGGAGAGATAAATGTAGCCTAGTCAAAATGATTGTGTGTGTGTGTGTGTGTGTGTGTGTGTGTGTGTGAGTTTGTGTGTGTTTAAATGAGAGAAAAACGAAACTGGGAATGGACCACGAGAGGGATAGGACTTTCGTCTCACACTTGCAATTTTGACAAAAACATGGAATTTTATTGCTACTTCCTACTTTCGAAGAAATGTGTGTTTTCTCTTTATTTATTAAATTTGAGTTTAATCAGCTGTTTCGGTTGAGGGGGCAACGAAACATACTTTTAAGTGAAGTCAAATATGGTTGCTGCAGCAATCCATGGGCCCGATACCTCTGCTCTTTTTCATCCTTATTTTGCAGAGTAAAGGAGTGACTTGGAATGAGTGGCACTATTGTCTGCTCTAGACTCGGGGGCAATCTGGTTGAGAAACACTCTTCAAAGCTGGTGGCAGGGTCATGCACTGAGGTGGTGAGAGGCATCAGAAGTGGACCAAGGGCTCTGTGTTGAGTGTGCAGGTGAGATTCAGAGGAACCCAAGCCGACCACTGGAGGAGACATCAGAGGATGAGGCGCGGAGGAGAATGTAAACATCGACAGCTTCCCAGGAACACGAACGAACACACACACGCGCGCGCACACACACACAAGTACTAATCAAAATTGTTATGCTTTCCTTTGAGGTGTAACAGGGTTCTTTAGCTGCCAGCATACTAACACACCAACAATAACTCCAACTGTCGGAATTGTCTTTGAGGTGTATCTTATTTTGTCTGCACACACACACACACACACACACACACACACACACACACACGCATGCACACACACGATAAATCCAAGTGACAGGATTGACTTTGTGGAGTATCTAATTTCACCTGTTAGCGCACACACAACTTCAACTGCTGTGTTTGCCTTTGTGGGATATCTCATTTCGACTGCTAGGTCTTTCACTCTCGCACACACCACACACATCAAGATGTCTTAGAGGTATATGATTGTATTTCATCTGCAAGCAAGCACACAGCCACGCGTGCACACACGCACGTGCACATGCGCTCCAGAGGCGACGCCTGTCTTTGAGATACACCTCCAGACTCTTCACAGGAAAAAAGACAAAAAAGTCTTTTTCTGAGAGTTCTGGGCTGAGAATGGCGGCCCGTAAACTCAGGCAGCATCACGGTGTCACTTCAAACAGAGACATTAGACAGCTCTCTGTCTGTCAGAGCGTGCTGTGTTCAGGCTGGAGCTCCAGAGGAAAGCTACTCAATGACACACACACACACACACACTCAGACAACAACTACAAATGATTCCGTTGTCTTGCTTTTCTGTCATGGTTTAACCCTTTACCTTTTCCAGCTTCTAGATATACTGACTGCTTTTCTACTTCTGAATTGTGCGTATTCCAATGCGTCTGCACTGAAGCCACTTTTCTTCCTTCCTCTCCTTCCCGTCTGATAACACAGCAAGTTAGAAAGCTATCTGTCAGCCAGATCTGACTTGAAAGGATAATGCAGATGAACATTGCTCATTTCTAGTCGTATCTTTGTTCTCTGTGAGTCCAGACACACGATGTCTGGCCAGACGGTGATCTCCTAACAGGCGAGTTAGTCCTGTCGCTTCCTGCTGGGACGGGCCTCAAACTAGCAACATCAAAGCAGAGCCGAGCTCCTGTATCGTTGGGGCCAAAGCCGCTGAAGCAAATCCACAAAGTTCCAGACACACACACATGATAAAGTATAGATACAGACTGATACAGGAACACACACACACACACACACACACACAACCAGCTATACACTTGCCAGCATATCTTTATTGTTCAGCGGTGTTGGTAGCAGATGAAGGCAGAGGGAGTCACGCTCCTTTTCACAAGATGACAGAGCAGCTCTGTCAGCAGCAAAGACCGCTGTGCAATTATGAGACTTAGTAAAAGTGCCACCGCTCACATCTCAATGACTACCTCTCCAATTATTTGGTGGTCATATTATGTTTGATCTGTTTTCTGTTCGGTTTGGGTTGTATCATAAATGATTAATTGAAAAAAAAGGAACGAAGACGGAATTATGGTTCAGACAAAAACAGAAATGCCTTTTGACCCTTTTACACCACATGCATGTTTGTTTTGACTTGGCATAAGCAAGATTTCTCCCTCAACTAGACAAAGAATAGTTTAAAAGTAGTTCAAGGTTAGTTTTGTTACAATGCTTTTAATAACCATAAAGTAAATGGATGAAGAGAGGCTTACACTAGAGGTTGCTTGAGTAAAATGAGGGTCCCTTGTGATTAGACAGTCTAAAATGTGCTGTGCAACTGCTTTGGAAAAACACTGAAAGCAAAGGTGAGAAATGCTTCTGTGATCACAGAAAAAGTCATATAAAGTTGGACTGATCTAAAAGGTAATAAAGAGAGAAACACAAAGCATTAAAAACAAAGGAGATGGAAGCAGAAAGCACTTTTTCATTAGGGCAACCAGTGGAGGGAGATTTGAGAGACAAGAGTGCAATTTCACAGAAAGAAAAACATGAAAACACCATATTAAACAGGAGACTTCTCCAGCCACGCAGTAACTTAGAACAAAATAGGCTGCTATTACCATGATGAAATGCTGAGCTTGTGAATCCCATAAGCTTGTGCAAATATCAACCAACCAAACAGCACAGATATTGAGATTGGGGGGTGGGGGACTAGCTTAATTATACATTTTCATACCTCACTGAGACGGTTTTAGGGAGTGTTTTGTTGCCACTGCAACACTGACCAGAGCTCAGATCTTTTCTGCTGTATCTCACCATTCATTTGTTGGGTATAAAACAAAAGTAACTGCAACAATGAACCATGAAATGGACAAAGAAGAAAATAAAATACATAGAGGCCTTAACAAGAATATACACGACCAGATTCCCAATAATCCAATTACAATTTTTGTTATTTTTCAATGGTGGTGCACTTTCCTCCACCACCAGTTGCCAGCTAGCTTCTCATGGTCCATGAGTATTTCCTCTGCCTTTAGGATGATTTTTAACAACCTGGACTGTATTTTTTCAGTCTGGCAATCATTTTTTATTATTTGTAATACTGTCCGCGGCAAAGTGGATGCCGGGAACATGTCAGCGCCGCAACAACAATGTCGACGCTAATCAAATTATGTAGACCGCTGTATTTAAAGGTAAAACTGGATCTGGATACCGCTACACAGGAAACTGTGGACAACTACAGTAATGGTAAGAGCTGTAGGTGAACCAGGATATCAGCCCTTAATCTCCAGGGTTATCTCATTATAAGACCACTGATGTTTCTCAGCAGAACAATGTTAGCATTATTGATAAGAATCATGATCGAGATTATAAAGTGAGTTGTAAACTAGAATCACCCTTTAACGTGATGAGGTTATACCCTGCATAACAGTAAAAGCACTTCCCTTGTTGAAGTTTGATTACGTAATTAGCATTTAAATCAAACAGCCCTGTGTGTGCATATTTATTAAGTTAATATTATCCATGGATGAGTGGTGATTTATTGTGCTATAACCAGCTATTAATTCTCCATCTGGTCTCACCAGCTCATGTTTGTAGGCCATTTTGTGTTTTGTTATATGTTCTCACTGTGCGTCTTTATTAAATCATATCTGCAAACTAATGTTTCTCATTGAGAAATGAACTGAACTGTGAAGTGGATCAGACCCGGTCAGAGCGCCAAGTTAAAAGTTGATTTCGCTCCATGCAAAATATCTGTTAACTGGCAATCAAAGCCGTCTTACGTTCCCACTATAAAAACTGACCACTGAAACAATTATGACCGCATCTAAATTAGCCCCACTGCACCCTCCCTAAAAACTCAATCCATCAAGCAGTGTGAGGGAGAGCTGCGGTCTGCATTTCCTCACTGCTTAATGAAATGCCTGGATGCAGTCTGAAACAGCTCCAGCTTCTCGGAGAAAAGCTAGAAAAGGCTATCAAACGGAGGTCACTTTGCTTTGCACAACCTAACCACATCAGTGATGTTTCCCAACAGATGCCAAGTTGTCTTCCCCAAATATTCCAATTAAAATTACACAAATCAATGCCCTTGTCTCTGTCTTACTATACAACAGGCCTGCGAAGAACTCCCTCTGCATTCTTGGAAGGTCTGCAAAGTCACAGAAAGTCTGAATAGGTGCCATATGCTTTATGATATGAGCTCAAAAAGTTACTCATCACTGTTGCTGTTTATCATGCTGCTATGAAACAGTTTCCAAGTAAGCACCGTGAGAAATGTGCCTCTGCCTGTGATGGAAAAGTCCTTTTCTTAACTAACCTGAAAACTCAACATCCTAGCTAAAGTGACCATATCAGTATCAGTAGATACATATACATCTGTGACTAAAAAATGCAAACATACTGGAAGTTATGCAACAATCTTGAACTGACGAGGCATGCAAAAACAAGAATGAATATCTAAAGATATGCTTAGCAGCTCCATGAGACTGAACCGACACCGCGCAGCGATGATTTCAGCGAAATGCCAACATGCTATCAATGGTAACTGGTGGTGGTGTTGTACCCTGGCCGTGAGCTTCTTCTGCACAAAACACAAAGTGAAGATTGAGTTTGATTGAAATGGAATTCCCTTTTCAAGAATTTGGTCATAAACCAAAGCATTGGATAGACTGACTAGAGGATGCTAGATGAAGATTGCAGATGTTCTTAAAATTTATCCTAAGAGGAACATCATCAATGTCATAAGCAATCATCACTTGAAAACCACAAATATCTTTAGTTGTTATAATAGAGGAAAAGTTGTGGTAACTCCAGAGTCATTATGATTTAACGTTTGGGCACTATATTTATCTGTTACAGAGTTTATCACAGTCTATCTAATGGCACCAAAACTGTCAGCCTGTTGGTGTCAGTAGATCATCAAAGAGTTCTTCACAGTCATTGTGATGAGGAACACAAATGTCTGCACAACCTTCATGGCAATCCACCCAACAGAAGCAAAGAGCAACATGTATTTTAATTTAGAAAAACAGGAATTCTCACAAAAACCTACATGTTGAAATGCACGTGTATGTTTACAACTTGTGCTGGGAGCAGGAGCTGGGAGCCAATCTTTGAGCAGACCACCCCTGCATCAGCTTCTCTCTCTTTTTCTGATTGTCTTACATGCTCTCTCACCCACTCTTTCAGCACTTAAGGGCTTCTGGTCGATGCTTTCGGTCTCAATGCCATGTTTAGGTCACAGAATTGAGCGCGGCCTTAGGGCTGCAAATGTTCCATGTGTCCACCTTCCCAAACTCACGGTGTATTGTCTGTGTGACTGAGTGTATTTCTTTGAACCGTTAGGTCAGAATGTTGGAAATTCTGACTTTTTAAAATGAATAATACAATGGAGCAGCCCTCAAAGTGATGATTCCAAGTAGGAAAGTTTCTCCACCCCAACTTTCCTCAAATCTCACGTCAACACCTGTAAAGGCAGAACAGCATTATTTACTACATGTTTATATTGCTTAGAGCAACGGTGCAGGTCCGTTGAGCTAGCATGTTCCCAAATACCCCTGGCTTCATATGTTAGCGGTGGCGTTGGTTAAAGAAATTCTTACAGGCGTCTATGTTTCCCTGCTCGTATTTCTGAACTGGTCCAATAGAATATACAGAGGTTGCAATTATGAGCTACTGGCTGATAATTTCCAGCTTCTGACTCAAAGTGGAAGGGCAACAAGACACAGAGCAGATTCTTCTCAAACAATTTAAGCACAATCAGGATGAGGGAGCAGAGACTGGCCGTCAGTGCTTTGGACAGACAGCAGGACAGATAACTTCCAGATAACTTATGCAGTGTTTACAGGGCACTGGGACTCCCAGCAGCTGACTGGTGTAAACAGTCCCTATCAGCCGAACCTGGCCTGTTAGTGCACAGAGCAGGCGACCACCCTTGAGTTTTTGTGGGGTTTTTTTGTTTTTTTTTACGATCCTCCGAGCATTCTTAAATTCCAGACATTTGGAAAAGCCTGATGTTTTGCGTTTTTGTGTCACTGGCGTGGGAGATAAATTCAAAAAACGTTGCTGAATGAGACAGGCTTTTTGAATTCTTCTGATTTATGACAAAAATATGTTGGACCATAAAAAGTGCCTCTTGGGCCTTGATGTGTTTGCAGTGAGTCGTGAGGAAGATTGGACCTGAATCTCAAACAATTTTATTTATCCAAGGAAGGTTGACTTAATATGCATGCATTTGCAGCAGTGCTTTTTCGTACTCAGAGTGTTCCACACTTTCATGTCTGGAAGTCTTCATCTGTTGGCTGATGAGTAACTCCAGTCCAGCGTAGGACTTGGAGGTCCATTGCCTTGCTCAAGGGCACTTATGTAGACTTAAAAGCTTTTTCATTCAAATTCTCCACTCCGTATTGAATCCACAGTGCGTCTGTGGCCTCTGAACTGCTTTTTTTTCTCTCAAAGCTTCAGCCAGTGAATGAAGAGACTCGCAGTGGAAAGTGTGTGCTTATGTGCGATGATGGCTGTGTGGTGGAAACTGAAGGTGGAGTGGAGGACAAACAGGGAAGGAAAGAGAGGAGGAAGAAAGAAAGAAATCTGCCCTTTGACAGTAAAATCTCTAAGTTAAAAGCTAAAGAGGAGGGTGTTGATGGGATGCCAGTGAGCAAAAATGGAAGAAACACCAACTCCTAACTGCCTCGGGGTGAGCGTGACTTATCGAAGCCTGCAAAGAGGATTGATATAGAAAAACGTGTGGACAGTGGGCTTTGCTGATGGAGACTTCATGTGATTTTTTCCAGTGAGGACAGATGGAGGCTTGCCGCTAAAGAGGACTTACTGGGAAGCCTGTGCAGTGCGGACGCAAGAGGGGCATAATTCCACATGTCACAGAGCATCAATAAATATGTTAAAATATTTAAACAGATTTCCCCTAATTACATCCCTTCTGACCTCTGGATGCGATACTGCCTCTGGGCCGACCACTTCAGGGCTCGTGTTGAAACAACCGCAGATGTAATTCCTCACGTTAGGCGTCCAAGTTCGCCCAGGACAGTATTATACGGTGTACCACTTGACATGGATGGCAGTGCTCACCGGCTCTGCTGCCACCTCCAAGGCAAACATACTTTTACCCAGTGCGGCTAATGCTCCAGCCCAAAACATTAGCTAAAGTGTCTTATGCTGAGGACAGACAAAGTGCAGCCACTAAGTAAGCTGGCTGCTGTCTCAGCTGTGTGTTTGGACTTGGCAGCTCAGAGGACAGTGGTGGAAAATGTACCGATAATTCCCTAATGTTCCCCCACCTCTTGATATACCAACAGTCTGCTGACAAAATGACTCATTTGGGCTAAAGTGTCGCTCTTCCCTCTTACCGCTCTGTGTCTTCATGGCAGTGACAGCTATAACTAATGTTACTTTTATACATTAGGATTTATTTATTCTGATGTAATTATCTCCCACTGTATGCTGTTTTCAGTAGTGAAACAGAAAAAGAAAAAGAAAAAAAACCTGGGTTGGATCCACAGGTTGACTCAGTTTGAGTGACTCATGCAGACAGAGAAACACTATTTTACATACCTGCTTTTAAGGCTAATCCAATACATTTGTCAAACTACCCTGGAAGACCACAAGGATAACAAAATTTAACTTTAATGCAAAACAACATTTTCATAATCCATCTTTGATTGAACAAGATGTTTTACAGTAAGACAAAAAAAAAGACTGTAGTTGTATAAACACAATGCTGCAACACCCACACACCCTCACACACATCCTATCAAACTGATCAGTTTTTCCTCCCGTCACTGACTTGACTCATGTTCCCATTGCTCCATTGGAACCCTTTCTCCTTCGCAAGATGAAACGTTTCGCAGTGCGTGCAATACAAGGCCTGCTGCTGCAGCCAAATATTGAAAATGTCAACTTCCTGGCAAACACTGATCACCTTTAATCATCATATTGTAACAGCACTTTCCCCCTTCAGGCTTGTGTGGAATAATTGTAGTGTTGGTGAAGCCTTCATGGCTGTTTGCAGCTGTAATATTAATACAATGCATACAGTAATACCTCATGGGCACACGGTCACGTGTTGCTCTCTGAATAAAGCTAACGAATTCCCTGTTGAAGTCACTGCCAGGGTTTTGGGTCTTGTTCTCCCTCAAGTCACCCATGCTAACAATACAGTATTCTCCCTTGGTGCTGCAAGGTGCTGCTTTGACATTTTCACAGGAACATCTGTGAAAATGTCAGATATTAAATGGGATAATCTCCAGATCCACTGGAATGGGTGCAGCCAGCCTTCAGAGAGGTAATTGTGGTTCAAGTTAAGACCTTGCAGAGTTGTTACTGTATGTATGTGGAATAATATAAAGCAAGCTTGTCATTATAATATGACTACTTTTACATTGAGGCTTTGCCTGACCAGTCGCAGCTTATATTGCAATGATGACTTACCAGAAATTAGCCTGCTGGTACATTGCTACTGACTAAAGGCACCGTTCACCTAATATGAAACTCATCTTTATGAATGAAAATTAATTAAATTAATTTTAATTAATCTCCTGCAAACGTAGCTCTGTAGGATTGCAACACCCAAAGGCTACAGCGTAAAAGAAATGTAACCATATACACATACACAGTATCTACATACTGTGAGCAACCTGTTGAGTTTACAGAAGAAGCTAAGCGCTATGATCAAGCATTTGGCTCTGCCTGGGTTTCCAAAGTTTAAGTGCACAACCTGCAGTTATTATAAAAAACACACACACAAGAACCACCGGGCCATAAAATCTGTTAGCTAGATGGTGTTGAGCATGCTAAGCTGTAAAAATGTCTACATGCTGCTATGCCAAAGGCAGAGGAGCCCTCCCAAAATGGGGGTGAAGTGGGTTGGGATAAAGAGTAAACAACTCTGCTATTAAAGTGTTACAGCCGGGGCTTTCTGCGCCAAGTGCTACTCTGGAGTGGAGACCAGGGAAAACAAGGCTAACACGTACCCACACATAAAGACAAACACACATTTCTCTCTGTTTCTCACACTTTCACAATTTACAGAGTGTATTCGCACATAGAAATTTAGACAATAATTGGGATGATACATGCAAATACACAACCATATATGTACTAATTGGTAGCATGGAGTGTATAAAATGTAGAAGCTACAGTCCGAGTTCCTTTTTAAACATTTTACAAGACCGAAAACCTGCAGCAACCACAGAGTTCCTGCCTGATTGAAACACAGTATATATTATAATATAGAAAAATACTATAAGGCTTTAGTTTGCTAGCATATTGAGGCTTCGTCTGAAATCTATGAAAACATAGCAAGTGAAACAGTAACCATGTAGGATGAACAAGACGTGAAATGGAAAGTCTGCAGAACAGGAGAAATAGTCAAATTGTTGTCCCAGTAGTCACTCTTAACTAATACGGAGCCACCTTTGCTTTGGAGTGACCTTTAAAAAAACATATCTTCAATGAGTAGTACTGAGTCAGGTTTCACTTGAATCTTGAGCCAACTATTTTTCAACGGGTAGATGACCACCTAACCATCCTTTAGCGTTCCACCTGATACCTGTAGGTGCAGCGGTGAAAGAAAATCCTCTTATTGTGAAAGTCAAGTAGTAATTCCACATTTAATACAGGCATATCACTTGGACACCACGAGGAAGAGAAAGGGAATTAATGGAAGCATCTCTACCATTACATATCTTAGGTTTTCCATACTGAGAGGATTTATATATCAAGCCTGTCTTGCATTTTGTCAGGACCAATTAACCAAGTCAGTCCAGCTGAACATTTACTGTACTCACTGTGATCCAGCAACTTTACCTCTGAGAGGGAGAGAGGGAGAAACTACTGGGTGGGAGTATAGCCGCCGCTAGACCGACCCAGATATCAGTCATCAAGTGGAGGTTTGTTGGATGTGGGAGAGGACATTACCTTTCAACCCAAAGGCGCTATCTCACTCTCTTTGTAACTACAAGGGAAACGATGTATTGGATTGACCAGCAGACAGCCAGAAGGCCCCCTGGGATCAGCCCTTCCTCCTCCTGCTCATTCAACACATCTGGGGAGCTGCGATCATGAGGAGAACTCACACATCCTGTTGAACAGCACAGTCAGCAGAAAAAAAATGGACCCCACGGCCTTAGTTCGTGTGGTCACTCAGCATCAGATCATTAAGGTTTTTCTCCTGGTGATCCAATAGATACATGAGTCTATAACAATGTATCAAGCTCTGTCTATTATACCCTGAGTGCCTAAGACTAATGCTAGAGAAACATAATGCTGACTGAATTACATTTTCTGTTATTGCCATAAGGAAAATATAATTTCTATTCACTGACAAAATCTAAATACTAACTAAACTAAACTAATGTTGTCTGTGTACATTGTCAGAGCAGTGATTATGTTCTAGAATTCTAGAAAACATCATTTTTAAGAGATGGAGTTGTTATACTACAAGATAACATACTTAGTTTACGGCAAATGAGAATTGTTGTATTTAAAGTCCCTGCATAGCTCTTCTACTCTAAAGATGACTGATAGCAGGTCACCATCTCACAGTACCTGCCAGTATGCAAGGCAGACTGAGTGAGAAAGACATTCTATCTCTCTCACTCTAATATGTCTGTCCAATTGCTTCACCCTCTCTGTTTCTCCCCCTCTCTGTGGTCTGGGCTAGTGTATAACACACACTATATATACTGCTGCCTGCACCAGAGGATCCTTACCCCCTAAACACTGTAATTCAAACCTACTTCCCAAGACTAATGGCCCCTGTCAAGCTCACGGAAATTAATCAGCCAACGCAGATCTGACGACAGCAAGGAAAGAAAGGCCAATGTTTGCTGGTTTTCATGCTCCAATAAGCTTACTCACACTCATCTAGAAGCTTCTGCATGATTTGCCCTGCATGGGTAAATAAATGGATTGATTGGCTTTGAGTGGGTGTAATCAGGTATTGGGCAACTAAGAATATGGCCATGTCCGTTGTTCTAAAGAAAGTTGCAAATTGCTAACTTGAAGGGAGACATAAAATTTCACATTTTAGTTTTAGGAAATCATCTCATGGTGATTTTGAATTTCCCCCACCCTAAATGTGGATCTCATTGATAAAACATTCACAAGCTTGGAGTTTAGCATCCAAAATGTATTTCTGTTCTGTACTTTTAACATAAAGCACCTGGCCAGCAATGCACCCTCCTCCCAATCCCATAAATTCAACCTGGCATATGAGCTTTCAGACCTCCACCCTCAATCTACTTTTCCCTCCTTCTTCTTCTGCTCTCACGCCCTTTCCAACTTAATTCAAATGGCTTGACACCAACTGTAACCTGCAGAGTAATTTTTAGCGCCTTAAATCATGGCACAAGGCAGTGTCCCTGACACAGCTACCACTATTTCTTCCCTCCCCTCAGGCTCACACTTTTCCTTTCCACCCTCCCAATTTCCTTCCCCCAAATCCTCAACCCCCACCCTCTAGGTAGCTTACCTTCAGCTGTTCTCTCCACAAGGCCAAGAAGGAGAGAGCCAGATGCAGAGAGCGATTAAGGTTTTAAGTCTGAATGACATGCCTGCATCTGCTTCCAATCCAGAGACAAGTTAACTACCATCCACATCTTCTTTGAATAAATACTGAATAATAAAAGAAACAATACTGCCACTCTCCTCTCTCTGAATGATCATCCCCTTGCTTGAATGTCTTCAACCTTTGTGCTCCCTGATTTTTCCAGAGTGGAAGAGTCACTTGCTTGGGTCATGGGTAACTCATCATTTTGTGAAGTACCTTGCATCAGCCTCGTCACATGAATCACATCCTCTGAACTCACTCTAACCTCTATGAACACTGCACTAATCACTAGTGTTTGTTAATTTGTTTTCCAGTAGATGAAAGCATCACTTAAAATGAGGCTTCGAGCTCTGTGGTAGCCTAGAGTTTCACAGTACCGAATGTAGACACAGAGGAAAAGAATGAAGGGCCACCTGTTGATGGAATTGGCCAGTGTCTACAAAGCAAAGGAAACTTGGACATTGTATTTCTTTTGCTTTGAATATGAAGGCTAAACTTTGTTCATCCCTTTTAAGTCATCGGCATTGAAAAGTGGTACAGGGCAATACAAAAGCCTCTTGTCTTATATCTTTGAAACATCTCTGAAGGAGCTGACTTTGGTCGGACAAGCTATTGGCAAGTGGCCCACCAGCACGTGAACCCTGGTAGCTGCTACAAGGAACCTCTTGTCCTCTCATTACAACCCCAGTAATGAGTCTCTTCAGTACAGGATGGCCAACAACCCTTCCTCATCATTAAGAGATTATGAGGGCAAATGTTTGCTCATTTGCTAAAGCTTCTTGGACCACCGCAAAATCTCCATTCAGGGCTAATGTATGACCCATGAACCCAACACTGGGGCAATGGCCTTCCAATGGTGGAAGAGACAAGGATTCTATGTGTGTGCAATTCACCTTTCCTTTACCATGTGAGGAGGGTCATTGCGCCATTAAGAAGATTATGCTGAAAATATGAGTCTTAAGGGCGCTATTCATTGACAGAAATAGAGAAGAAATTGTTCCTTGTTTGGCAGGAGGAAAAAAAAAAATCACAGATTAAAAGACTCCCATCGGGTGTAAGCTTTGGCAGTACCACTGTCCTAGTTGCAGACTTTCAACAAACCCAGAGCTTGTTTAAGTGACAACAATCAAGACTGGTGGGTTGGAGGAGGAAATGAGCAGAGCTCCAGAGAGGCCTCAGCGGACGCATCAACAAAAAACCCAGGGTAGTTAAAAGCAAGTATAACTTTCACATGGGAGCAACAACAACAGCAGCCAGTAAATAAAACCAAACGCCAATGTGTGTCAGGAGACTTACCCTGTGAGAAAACTTGCTTTGGCCCAAATAGCAGTGCTTTGTTGGCCATGTGGGGAGGCCCACGGAGGAAGGAAGACAGAGGGAAAAGACAAAGTGACACGGGAGGGTGGAAATAGACATCACCTCCCCATCTTTTGAGACACTGTCAAGGGCTAGTAGTTTATGTTTAACACTCATTAATGGCAGAGTTAACACACTTTATGGGTAAACCTACAGTTCAGATGGACAGCAAAAGATATTAAGTTGGGATGTTGGGGCAGACTTTTTTTTCCAATAGGGAGGTGCTTTGTGCTTTGGTGGGAAACAGGTCCATCTGCAGCCCAGAGGAAGAGCAACATGAAGACAGCAGAAGGGCAACAGAATAACCCTGAGAATGGAGTATAGTAACCCACTGTGGGATAGATATAGATCATTAAAACCTGGCTTTTCAAAACATGGAGTTAGGACCTCACATATGGTCAAATGATATAATGGGGTGCACTGAAAAATCATCACTCATGCATTTTCTCAATCTGCCTGCTCCTATTCTAGATTGCAGTGGGTTTGTGTCTAACTCTTCATACAGTAATTGCCATTAAGTGTAATGTATAATCATACCTATGGGTGATTGAGTCTTTCCGATACACTTAACTTACATGTCCATAAACTGGGAGAGGCAACACACATGAACCCAGTGTGAACATGCAAGCCACATACAGGAAGAAGAAGGGCCAGGGATCAACTCCAAGTTCTTCTTGCTGTGAGACAGTAACGTTAAAAACTCAACCGCGAAGCCTCCTACTACTGAAAAACTGCTTTATAATTTATATTACTGTAAAAGAGCTCATTTCATTTTTATTGACACAGACGCACAGACATAGACACGCACCCACAAGGCTCCAGTTGCAGCTTTGCAACATGCAGTTTCACACTCAATTTACTGTTACCAAAAGGCCATGGACACATCAAATGCTGCCACAATGCTCCACAGACAGGCCAAAGGCAGTAGAGGTCGCACACCACTGAGTGAGCCCATGACCTCATGACTACATTAGGATCACTGAGTCTGCCTCGACCTGCATGATCTTTCCACAACTGTAAACCTCCGAGAGCTCTCTCTCATTGTGTCCGGCATCACACCAAGCCTGCCGGGATAACACTACAAAGGCCAGTTGACAGCTGTCTTGCATTTCAGATTTAAAACTTCTAAGATTTTAAAATATTCCATCAGAACCATATTACAGATTCAGGCAAAGAAATAGCTCTTAGTTTTTTCTCAAGCCTTTATATTGTGTGTGTTCTTGTTTGACTCGGACTCAACTTACCACCTGTAGCAGGGCATATGATAAACTCTTCTATGACAATGTAAATCCACTGAAAGGGTCAGGGGTTAACCCACTTTGGCCGACCAATGTAAAACAAGAATGCACAATAGGTGCTACAAGGCAATTTGAATAGAATTCCCACCAAATGCACACCAGAAAATCCCTTACACGCCACTGCTGCTAGGAGTAAACATACAGAAATATATGAGAAAGAGTAATGATTTCCATTTGGCATTTTATTGGCCCTTACATAAGCCCTGCACAGACAAAATGCAGAAAATAAGAAAAACCGACATGTCTGGATTGAAAAAAAAAAGTGGAAAAATAATGAGAACATAGATGCTGGTTGTGGGTAATGATGAGTCTAAATGTGAGGGCTAACCGCTCCAAAAAAACATGTGTGCTCGCTCTGTTAAGCGCCCTGTAAAAGCTCGTGCCAAGGGAGGGTACAGCAACCAACCACCACCCAGCATCCCACCAGAACACCCTTTTCATCCAGCCATCTGCGTCTGAGGGTTGGTTTGTGTTTTCTATTTATTTATCAAGAGCATCCAGCAGTCGATCCTTAAATGAAACCCAAGAACGGATGATTGATGCTGTTGTTCTGCAGAACTCTGTTTTGCACAAACATTCACACCTGGGAGCTACCAGCTGCAACCGCAGGTTTTTTTTGTTTTGTTTTGTTTTTTTTATCTGAGGAGCTTTACTGGAGCTACTGGGGATGAAGTTGGCAGTGGGAGATGCTAACTGTCTCGTGTTTTTCCCACATGGCCTGGGATTTGAATCAGCAAACCTCTGAACATGTCTAGGCTGATGCCATCCATATAAAACACAACATTATCAACAATATCATCTTGGTTTTTAAAATCAGAAATAATGATTTTTACCATTTTACCATTCATATGTGAGTCATATGCTTTGGGCAACAGGCACACAATCAGCAGGTACATTTAACTGTGCAAACCTGTATAGTGACGGTAACTCCCATAAGGGCCCCTATTCTTCCCAAGTGCCTCAAAAGTGCCAAGAAAACAGTAATCACATTGACAGTAAGTGATCTACTGCCACTGCTGTGTAAGCCGTGAGTCAGTACCACCGAGACTCGCATGCATGACTCATAACATCAGAAATCATTCTCTGTGCATGCCTAAATACGACACACATCCACAGAGTGATGGCCCTTGTTGGCATGTGTTATGAGATACGTTGGGATGTTTTCCTCACTGTCCACGCTTGGTCGGACACTTATGACACCGGTTGTTGCGACCTCTCCGGCTGTTTCCCTGCAGCTGTCTGGGTCATGGTTAAATGCACAACACAGACAGAGTTTTTAAAAAAGTGATTGAAGAGCTAGAGCAGAAGGTAAAGAAGAAGAAGAAGAAGAGTGACCTATTCCTTCAGCAGAGGAAAGGTTATCTGTGACAGCTGGAAAGACAGAACTGGGCCAGGTGTGCGTTAAAACTCTCCTGCTGCTTTTCTCATTATGAATATCGCAGAAGAAAAGATACAGAGAAGAGAGAAGAAAGGTGGAGGAAAAGATGATGGGGAAAAGACAGGGGGAAAAAAGTATATGGGAGTGGGGGGGGGGGCTAAAGGTCAGAGGAAAATACCAGTAAGTGAGTTGGAGAGAGTGGAATACAAGAAAGGCTCCAGTCAGGAGAGACAGAGAAAGGAAGCCAAGGAAGGACTCAGAGAGGAATGCTGGGAATGGGAAAGAGCAGAAAGACAGTGACAGGAGACAGAGTGGAAAAAACTGGTGCAGAGAAGACGTGAAAAGAAGGGATTGAGGGAGAATAAAGGAAGGAGAGAGAAGAATGCTAAGAAAACACAGCAGACAGAGAGACTGCTGACAGACAGCTGAAGAGAGACAAATGGAGGAAATCTGAGGTGGAGGTAAAGCTGATCTGCCACAGCTACACACTCAACACATCCTCTCTGTGTGTGTATGTGCGTTTGTGCATGTGGGTGTCTCTCTCTGCTAACCATAGAGCAACCTTCTCTGAGTATCAACACCATTCAAGATGCTTGATTAACTGATTTTGACTCGAGACAATCAGTCTTTGTATCCCGTCTCCTTCAGATGCAAACCATGAAACGAACCAGTCTGCACGCAGGTTGAACCTGTATCATTTTGTTTGTAATGCAATAATGTGCGTAAACACAAAGTTATGTAGGAAATTGTTTTATTTAGGCATAATAATTATTAAATCTAAAACTAAAGAGTAGAATTTTGAAAGATTGATCAGGTAAAACATGAAGCAGCATCATTTATAGTGCCTTTCGATATGTGCTGTTGAAACTATCTTGGAGTGGTTTTGATTAAACTGCAGGTCGTTTCAGAGGATCTTCTGTCTGTTGTGCCGTTGTTAAACTGGATGAACAACCCTCTAAAAACTAAACTTGAAGCTACAGTGCGGGACTTTTGTCTCCCCCTCATGGCGGTAAGCATAATCACCAACTAATGACAAATATGACTCTACCACGCCTCTAATTGCCCACATAGCTACTGTTTCCTCCGACTTTAGGTTTTGGTGAACCAGTCATTGCTAGTGAAAGTACAATGCATCATAACCAGTGCTCAGTGGGATTGTCACATCAGAGACCAGATGAAACCTTAATGAGGGGAGCATGCATTGCAGGACTGTTGGTTTATACTGCACCACAATACAAACAGCACTGTGTTCTCACCAGGTTATGTTTTTTGCCACTTTAAAGAAATTACAGTAACTCTTATGAACTTAGTTAGATGGGAGCAAAGGCTGCGATGTCTGCAGCTGTGCACCTCTTGGCAGGTTATGATCAGTGTTGGGAGTCTAAGCTGAACCATAACTGTGTGACTTTAAATGCAATGCTGGTGTTCTGGAAGTAAAAGAGGTGTGACACATGTAATGTGATTAACATATATCATCATACAGCCTGTTATATGCCATTTCTTCTTTTAGTTAGCCCCTAACTGCTGCTAACTGCTTTTAAATCCTGTGGTGGTTGATCTCACACACACATCATCACAGCCTCACGTACCTGACCCATCCTTTAAGGCTCACCCTTCTTACACGCAGGTCAATTCTACTTGGTTGCTTCTTCCACTTAAGGTGAATAACAGAACATCAGTCCCGCCTTAAACCGGCTGTGTAAATGGGTCTGTATTTTTTTTCTCTATCCATTCTCACATCCTGCTGAGGCCTCTTCAGCGTGAAGAAAAAACACAAGATAGACGTGCATAACATAATGTCTAAAGTGTGTTTCTGTTTCTTTTGCGTCTCCTTGTTTGTGTTTCTTTTATGACATTAAAGGGCAAGTGAACAGTCTCTCTCTTGGTTCATTTAGCAAGCCTACCTTTGAACTAGCAGAAGGCCTGGAGCAAGGGTGTGCGCGCATGTTGGTGTATGTGCATGTGCATGTGCTTGAGTATGTGCAAGGGCCGTACCAGCCTCTGCAAGAGAGAGGGGGGTTTACTTTCCTCAAAAACACATAGGGGGGCACACGTTTTCCTGCATCCAATCAGAGCCATGATGCCTCACACAAAAGCAGAGTTAAAAACATCAGAGAGAAACCTCAGAATATGATGAGACAATAACAGGGAACAGGGTAGTGGGAGGCTTTGTTCGCTTTAATCTCAGTTATTTGTTGAATTATGGAGCCTCGGGCCGGAGAGACCTAAAAACCCAGCTGCTGTGAGGGCAAACGTCCAGCCTTGCTAAGCGCCTATGAGCAAGGCACACACGATCCAACAGCTCTGTGGCTTAATATTCAATTCAAAGGCAAAGCGAGATCAGAACGTGATGAAGAAAAAGTGACAATATTTGCTAATTCACAGACCGGAACCATAGCTGTCTTTTTTTCATGAGTTTCTATGGGAAACTGTTTCACTCATGTACTTGAACCTGCTTTGCGCTTATTTTCCTCAGCGTTTCGGAGTGAACACTGCGACTGCACTTCCAGGGGAGGGGTATTTTTAACCGGTGTGGCTGTACTGTAAACACCAGCCACTCTGTGTGTTCTCACTCCAAGATTTAAACACCACGGCCGACAGCAGACTCCCTGCGGCACAAAAGGCAATGAAATACCGTGTGTGAGACCAAAAAGCGCAGGAAGGACGGAGGGAGAGAGAGAGAGAGCATCGGAAAGCATAATATTGTCTCAGATATTTTCCCGATTTTGACCCAGGAGTCATTAAGGAATCGCAGCGGTGCAGGGGAATGTTGCAGAAGTGGACAGAGTAATGCAAAAAATATGAGTGAATCACATTAGTGGTAGTTATTCAGCTGCAACATATGTTATCCTAATCTGTTTTAGTCTTTTTTACATTTCTCGGTTTAATTTGATAATCTTACGGTTCAAAATCATGTGTTAGACCAGGAATCGCTGCCATGTTTCCAACTTGGATAGGGCGAAATGAGCTGAGGCGGACTCCACTGTTAACACATTATTTCTGATTGGCTGAATGGACCACACACTGACCTTCATACTGCAAATGTGACTTAAGTTTGCAAGGACAAACTATTGGAAAGAAGCAGCGAGAACATGGACATTATGTCAAAAACTGCAGTAACAAACTTGGCCCGCGTCCTCCTGTTATGCGTGTCAGCGGTTACAACCCAAGCAATTTTTATGCCAGCTCTCATGACATTCTATACCGAAGTTGAAGAAGTTGCGGTTTCCTTTTCGGGATCGCAATTTGGGATCAATGAGAGCCTAACAACCACTCCAGGCTCATCGCAGTGTGTTTTAAAGATCACTCCCTGACCTTGTTAGCTGGATGAAGCGCAAATATAGCAGCGCCGGTCTTCCTGCTCGTTAGTGTTCACACCTCCCTCGCAACGGCAACTTCTCTTCCAGATATGGAGTCCAACACACGGCGAGACAGACCACCCATGATTAGGACACGTTCAGACACCATCCCCCCCCCGCCACCAACCCATCCTATCCGACCCCTCTTCCCTCTGCTGGAACAAGTTGCCCCCCCTTTCGCTCCCTGCGTTCTCTCTGTTGTTTCAGTGTCAGTGTTCAGTGTCAGAGCCGTTCGAGCTGAGTGAAAGGCAGAGAGAGACACTCGGACAAATGACGTGCTCAACAAAAACCATGTGCATCGCTACTAAGCTGCGCTTGCTTTGGTTCAGAGAGCTTGCAGACTAATGTATTCCTATTCATATTCCTCCTTTACATCACTCAAACTGTAAGATCATAACAGATGCACATGTCACTGTAATGGAGCTAATAAATATAAATGCTGAATAGAAGTGACTCAAATGTCAGTGCTTTGTTTCTCATGCATATGAATATATGGAAGAAGCCTGTTGAGCTTTGCATTTTGAAAAATGCATTTGCACAAACGTTAACGGCAACCAGCAGCTCTCTGTGGTCACGTCATGGAAACTTACACCATTTGTATTGTATATAGTATTTTATTCATTTCAGTTTTATCCCAATTCCATATCACATAGCTTGAAAAACAGGAGAGATATCACTCTTGTAAATCCCCCTGATTGCTTCATGGAGTGCTCGTAATAATCCAAATATAGTGTACGAGCAAATGCAGCTACTGAAGCGTGAAAGCCTTCCATGCAGACACAGGTGGTAAAACAGAAAAGGTGTGAGAGTAGAAAACTAAAAAGGAGAGTGAAAGGGGATGAGGAAAGGAGACAGGATTGGGCCCACCCGGACAAACAGAGAAGCTGAGGTCTGTTTACATTATGCTCACTCGCTCAAACTCACTGGACCCCGACATCATTCCCTGAGGCACTCCACCTCACTTTCCGGCTTTGAACCCACCCATGTTGCTGCCTGCAGCCGGCCAAAGCGGCAGATGCACCAAAGGAGACAAATATACAACAACAGATGCTGATTATTCTCCTCAGTCATCAGTGCACACACACACACAGAGAATCAACAGGATGCTTTTTATTCTGTAAGTGGGTGAGTGTGTCTGGCACCCGTCCGCACTTCCGGCAAACACTTGTGTACTTATTCCTGAGGAGCAACATTCCGGGATGACATTTCACTGACATCAGAAGCCGTCAGAAAATAGCAGCATGTGATGGTCACGGCTGGTGTTTACAGAGAGCTGCATTACCGAGATAAAGACACATTCACCATTTACAGCATGACTCCGTTGTGTTGACACAACTGTGGGCATGTCAGTGTAGACTGAGAGGGGAGAAAGATAACTCAAGAACTGGTTTACAATGGGTGCTTATAGTATTGTAAATACCCCATGTGCGTACGCCTTTATTATGCACCCAATTACTGAAAAACTGAAGTTCGTACAGTTGTAAAGTCATTGGTTTTTAACACAACTCTCTATGTTGGTAAAATAAAATAGTTACAAGACCTGTAAAAGAAAGGCACAACTGAACTTTCCCAAACATTTTTCTCTCGGGGATGGACCAAGTAAGTGGCAATAAAAGTCACAGACTTATGTGGCAGGTCTAAACGCTAAGCTAATTGGCATTTGGAAGCTCAGCTGACCAAGTCTTCATCACACTGGTGAGCCCGATTCAGTAATTGCCTGTATTCTCATGGTCAAGACCAAAAAAGGCCTGGAGAATAGAAGAGAGAGCTCATCACTGGAATGTCATTACTTTAAATGTGACATTTTCAAAGCAGGTTATTAAACAAATTTAAATCAAATCGCAGAGGCATAAGACAGCATGAAGCATCCAGGAGTGAGTGGACGCGACTCTAGATAAATCCCACAGACACCCACGCAATTCTTCAAGGGTGAATAAAGATGAATCCAATCAACATCATTTTGTTTTTCCTGCCACAGTGTAATGAAAAGGTGTGATGTGATTTTTAGTTCCATCTTAAAACGAACTCCAAATTACCTCCTAAATACGTCCCTGGGCTGTGTGATTTGGACAGCAGCCAGAACTCTTGATGCACACGATAGTTCCCTATCAGTGGCGGTGACACTTCATTTAAAGCCCAGTCGACTTAGATCGGCTCATCATTCCAGCTTGTCATCCCATGGCGCCAGAGGCAGCGACTGTCAGTGGAGAGTAGAACAGGAAGAGCAAATGTCTCGCCTTGTTCGAATTGTTGACAGCCAAAAAAATCCTAGACGGATCTGAGGTGGAAGAAGCCCTCAGAGGAGCGCAGGTGTTCCGCGGTGCGACCAGAAAACTGGCCACCTGCTAATGTCTGAGAAGACCCGTGTAACGTGAACATCGGTCAGTTTGTAAGTTACCCAGGGAATCTGTAGACACACAAGCAGCGAATGAACGGACGCGACTTAAACTGAGCAAAGCAGTTAAGCGGTTCACAGGTTAGTTTGTGGAAAGAAGGCCACCAGTATCCATAGTAACCATAGAAACACATAGGTAAAAACACACTGAGATTACCATTTACAATAAGTACAAGGGCACTAACTACCTGAGAAATGTTAAACATCCTATTGGCTAAATTTAACTTAAATTAAGTAAAGGCAGTCAAAAGTCAAGGTAATATTTTTGTATTGTGTAAGGTAGTATTCACCTGTCCCCAGACAGACATGCAAACAAACGCAGGCAGAACTTGTGTACGCTTGTATAAAACTAGGTGCAGCTTGTTATGCAGTGCTGTAGACCCGTGAGGGATTATCTATCACACAATGCACACAGACTGTATTAATGCAGCTCAGATTAGCCGCATCTGATTCTGAACGGTGTCCAAAATTAACCTCGTCCGGGCAGCTTAATTGTGCCCTTCACACACCATTAGACAGCCCAATAGCACCCTGCACTTTCTTCATTTTGCAGATGGAGCCGGAGAGCAGCAGTCACCCAGTGAGCCGTGGTTATGTCTGTTAAATGTGAAACTCTCAATCCAAACACGGCGGAGGGCCTGGAAAGTCAGGACTGAACTGCACGTCGGATTTGTTTCAGCAAAGTTTGTTCTTCAGACTCGCTTGGACTTCCTCCTTGGCTTTGCTCAGAACAACATCGGGCCCGCTGTCTTCTGCAAACACCAAACCAAAGCAACAATAAATCCCTTCTTCCTCTCTGCTTAGCGCTTAACCCTCCTATTTATTTTTCTTGCACTTGTGTCGAGATTGTTCTGCAGGAGCGGGAATACTACTGGGACACTGTGATGCCGATTCTTGAGTTTCTCCTCCTAACTTCAGGGATCTAGGAGTCTCGGTCTTATTTCAGTGACTTCCCTGACATGATGTTCCATACAACAGGATGACTTTCTTAAATTTCCCTCTTTATTGAGCGGACAGGTGAAATTTTCCAACAACAAACAGAAACTTTCAAATTAAAAGAAGGCAAGCAAACCACCCAGGTTGGGATGTGTTTGACCTTATGAAAACAAGCCAACGCATGCTGGCACTATTATATGTATATGGGGGGCTTGCATGCGCACAAACAAGCATGCAGTTGCAGTCATGCACTGCACTCATGTACGTGCACACATGCACAATCTTGCACTCGATCCGGCTCGATAATAGGACTCCAAACTAAACAAGGAGTGTTGGTTAATGTGAAGGAGTAATGACAGCGTTTACTCCACCTTTTCTCCATGTTTTCCCCTGAAAGCCCCGAGAGTAAAGCTCTTAAGGGGACTACACAACACAATTAGACAGACTAATTACCCCCTCCATACCACCAATTCCTCACCCACACTGACAGGCTGGGGCAGGCACGAGATTTCTGTCTTCCTACATGTCTCCCAAGGACACAAACTATAGCATAGTGTACCGATTGTATATTTTCAGGCAATTTGTCACTCATTCATAGGAACGCCAGAGCAAGGCTTAACTCTTACAAACCACCCACAATGAGAAGTGCAAGTGTGACAGCTGTAGTACACTTGCTGCAAGTTGAGGAGAAAGGTGTGGTGAAGCCCTTTTCGACAGCAAACCGATTTGTACGGGTCCGGTTGTGTTAGAAGCTGAAAGTCAAGCTGAAGTTGCCAGTTCAGCAGCAGGTTAATGATGAACCCTCCTAGTCCTTCCCCCCACCCCCTTGCAGTCACCCCGCAGGCGATTTGGACTCAGTCACGGACACGCTGGGAGGATTTAGAGGCAGGGGAGCGCTGACCCGCACTTTGATGTCTCCTGCCCGCGTTTCCTCTAGGTCACGAGGAAAATCAGCAGCTTTGCTCAGTATCAAAAGTCTGAAAGCCAGAAAAGGAATCAGGGTCAAAGAGTCTTTTCATTTTTTTTTCTGTCGCTGTTGGGAACTCTTGTAACGGTAGAAAGAGGTAGGAGGGGAGATCAACTGGCCAAACAGGAAAGTTTCAGTTTGTTCAGTCTGACAGCTCTGGATGTGGGACGGACTGAGGCACTGCTGAAACTATTTGGCGGGGAGTTTTGAAAACTCCTTCCTCCTCGGGACCGACCAACCCCGCCTTCTCTTTTGCAGCCCCAGAAACCGAGCCAAACAATCTTTGCGAAAAGGAAAAAAACTTGGCACAGGCCGAGTTGAGTATGGTGAACCACTTAACAATCATCTCTGCGCGTCTATTAAAGCATCTGCAACATTCTGGCTCTGTTGGGGGTATGAGGACTATGTTCTTTAGTGCCGGTAATCGATCTGAAATATTACCCTGCATGGGAGAGGGGCAGAGAAAAAGAGCATATTTAGCCTCACTGCCTCTAATCTTTGGGGGCATCTCAGGTAGCACCCATTACCCTTGTATTAGCTTTCCTCCCCAAAGAAAAGCAGACACGGTTCAGCTCCCAGGTAAATGTCTGAATAGTCCAGACTAATGCTTTAAAACACACAATCAAAACCCTTAACCGTCCTGTCCTGCCGGTAACCTCAACCCTACACACGCACACACACAAAGGTGTCTTTGTGTGTGTTTATAAATTATGTGCAGACTTAATGGACAGCACGATGAGGTAATACACCGACAGCAACGCATTACTCATCTAGTCTCCCCTCTTAGTTGATGACCAAAAAGACGGCGACATCATCCCACCGTAGCACACATGACTCATCGCTGCGTGCTTGAACTCAGAGCTAGACAGACACCTGCTCACGCCGGGACGGGGGGGGGGAGCGAGCATGACAAGACCACTGAGGGAAAGAGAGCGAGCCTGACAAGCCTGACACTGTTGGCTCTTTCACCGCTGACACCTGTGGAGCATTTTGATGCTGCCTGCACGCACAGATGCACTCAACAGACGCACAGCAAGAATCTGTCTGTCTCTACTAACCTTGCAGATCTTGCTCTCCTCCGTTGCAGCTCTGGGCTTCACTTCTGGTGTCCTCTCCTGCTGGTACTCAGACTTGATTGACAGCTGGCAGGAGAGCCCCGGGGTGCCCTCACCTGCCCTCAGCTCCTGCTGCCGGGCCATGTAGCCCTGCGAGGTGGCCGCCCTGACTGCGCTGGGGATGGGGAGAGCGGTATGCACTGGCTTGGTGCCCACCGCGGAGGGTTGCCTGAGCTTGGAGGCTACGCCAACCACCGGCATGGTACTTCCCAGGCACAAAAATAATAACACTGGAGTGTGAGAGAGGTCCAAAAAGTACCGTGAGGAAAAAGGAACAAAATCTGCAGTGGCTTCTACTGGTGTCTGGCACAGGGAACGAAGGAAAAACTAAAAAAAAAAAAAAAAAGAAAAGAAAAAGAAAAAAACAGCAGTTGCCTCTCAGAGTGAGAGGAAAGCAACTGCGCTCATTCTGTAGCCCACAGCAAGCAGGACTCACAGAAACTGAGAAAGCTTCTCCTTCCTCCCGTTCATTCCCTCCTCCTTCTCCTCCCACAAGCAACACTCCTCCCTCCCCTCCACTCCCCTCACTCTCTCGCTCCGTCCCTCTCGCTGTCAGGAGTGTACCACGAAGTCAGCCAAAACAGTTCAAGGGGGCGTGAACTCCTCTGGAAGGTATAACCGCCGCTCGGCAAAACCGTGATTACCGAGACCTGGCCGCGTGTGTGGGTGTGTGGGGGAGTGTGTGCGTGTGTGTGTGTGTGTGTGTTCGGTGCTCCCCGACACAACTGTCAAAACAGCTCTTTTTCTGTCCCTCTCTCTCCCCCTCTGTCCCGCTCTCCCTTCCCTCACGCAAACACTGAACACTAGAAATAGATGCACTCTCCGTCTACATCTGTGGCTGCCCCTCCCTTTGATCAGAGAAATAGTATAAATGCGAGATGGGGAAAAGCCCTACAAGTTACACATAATAGACTATTTAGGAATTAAAATAATAATAATAAAAAAGTCTCTGGCTGTTTTAATGAGTGTTACAGAGTTACAGGTTTAGTTGTTGATCAGCTTCTTCCTGCTTGGACGTCTTGGATTAAAGTGTATTACATACTTGCTATTTCCCCGTCCTCTTTATTCTGTCTAATCATAACAACGAGACAGCAAGAAAGTGCAAACGCTTTGCAAAACTATACTCTATGATTCTGATTTTAGATTAATTTAGTCATGAGTATTTTCCCTATATAATGCGTGGACTTCGGCTTCAAAACACCACATCGGAACCCCGGACACCTTCAGAGATGCAACAGCCTTAAAATGCTCCAAACAAAATACTTGTACATTAGCAATGACAGGACGCGCATGGCTACAACTGTCTTTTCTTGAATTTTACATCTGACTGCAATGCCGTTAATGCCTTTAAGAGGAAACTGTTTGAAAAGCATGATCTGTTTCATTGCATCTTGCATCTCTCTCTTGTGACTCTAGCTCTCCTCCCTGTCAATGAGCCATTACAACATATTGAGATGATCATATTGAATCCATCATAATGCATCAACTGTACAGTAAACGGGCTTAATTTTGTGTTTTCATACCTCTAGGTATCATTTATTGGGTATTGTTTGCCAAAAAGCCATACAGCTGATCGGTGCTGACTATTACTGAGCTTCCTTTACCTAGCACTCTGATCAAACCCACCAAACTCCTGTCAAAATAACGGCAATTTTGTCATCGTCAAGAGCATATAATTCTGCCTATGCTAAAACAAAATAAAACTCAATAAACTGGAAACTGAAACCTTATTCAAAATATAAAAAATATCAGGGATATTTTCCTTAATGCTGTCAGACATTTAGAATAACAATCTCAGCCTGTCAGCGGCAAATCCAAGCACCTACAATGGATGCACTTTGACAGGCGCAATTTACCAAAAGGATTACACCGCTGCCAGTTTTGTGGTTGCCAACTGCAGCGTCCTTGCTCTGTCAGTTTCAAAAACTGCTGTCCCCACTGGCTCTTAGATACAAAACACAGGAAAATAGGGTTCAGGTTGAAAAACGCCAAAGTTCCCCTTTAAAGTAACTCAGCTGGCAACGGTGCAGCAAGGGAAAAGCTACAGCGAAGCAGCTGCAAGAAGCGGCCGCAAAATTGCTTTCAGGCTGCTTGTGTGTGTAACGAGAAACAGAAGCTAAGTCGGTGTCTGATGCAGCCTGTGTCACTGGTGTGGACAGCAGGAGGATGACAGCGTCTCTCAGAACCACGACAGCCGCACGCAACGAGTGATTCCATTTCAAAACTTCCACCGATTCGCAATCAATCAAAACGACCCCATCGCTGGGACATCCTTTTGTTCTCGTTTGGTTTCTGCAAGAGTTTTGTGTTGCACTTCATTTACCGGTTGTAACTTGTAGTATTACACTACGCACAGCAGAATTAATGTTGGCCAAATATAAGTCTGTGACAGAGAAAGACTACAACCGTATGCAACATTGGGAACTATGTATTCTGTTTTGTTGCTTGGTGAGAGACAGATGAGCCATACTGCATTTGGACTGCATTAAGCGGACACAATATGACATGTAGCTACTTTTTTTTTCCCCCTTCTCTAAGGGCTCCCTTCTCCATGCGAGACATAAAAGGGAGTGAAAGTTTTATATGGAAAGCCTCCATCTGGTTCGGTTTAGAGCAGCGAGGAGATGTGCTGCAATCAGACGGGCACGTAGCGGTGTCACGGCAAACCGGAACTTTTTAACAACGGCATCGGCCAATAAAAAGAGCAGGCGGAGGGAGGAGAACCAAACACGAGGCTCTTCTCATAAATGCAACCTCGCCACAAAAAGTGTAACACCTAAAATGTATCTCCGTCCATCAGAATTCCATTTACCCTCTCATTGTTTTGGAGCAGAGCCTGAAGTATGACTTGTAACTTTAAGGTCAAAAGTCAAGGTAAAAAAAATCCCTAAAGAAATAAATTAAATGACGTTTTATTTAACACACTGCTACTTCCTGTTCTACTCATTTTTACACAACCTCAGTGCCTTTGACAGTCAATTCCCTTAATAGGGGACGCTGCTTCCCTAAGCCCAGAATAGTACCAGCTACTCCAACATGTTTCATGCACCAGGGGCTATCATGACAAGCCTAAAACAACAGGACACCACGTGAATGAATGGCACAGGTCCAACTTCGACTTTGACTGCCGCCGCCTGCTGAGCTGCATGAATTGGAGAACGCTTGGCGGTCACCCAGCTTCCCAGGAACGTCTGGGTCTGTCAGGAAACCCGCTTCTGATGAGGTCCCATCCCGAGGGGGCTGAGTCAAAACAAGCTTACACCAAACCTCGGAGAATTCTCTAAAAAAAACCTCTCACTTCTCCCCATTTTTCGTTGTTTTCTGAAGATAATCACCTTATGCTGGAAAATAACTGCCCGCTGGGAATGTAAGTGTCTCTTGCTATGTGCAGGTAAAAAGCCTACTACTGTAATAAGGCACTGAGAGTTCCTCAGTGAACAACAGTAAAACCTTCCAAAGTCAACATCAGCAAGGCGGATTTCGGGTTCACTTCTGTTCGCACAAATCAAGTTGGGCAGGTCAGCACCCTTATGTTTGGCTACCACGGCCAACCACTTCTCTAAAAATAGTGTAACAGCCAAGTGTGTCATGGTTGAAATGTGTAGAGAACAGGGTAAGATGAAGAATGGGATGGGATATCAATGGGAGGAAGATTACACACTCACACTGTAGGCTGAACTTTTGTCAACATCTTTGAATAATATTTCAAAAAAAGAGGTGTCAGTCAGACTGCGAAGCAATCAGAAGAGCTGTAGTCAAGCCCACCGCGGCTGACTCCGCGTCTTTTTCCAAAACTGGAGTGGTCGCAACCAAGATAAGAAAAAGATCAAATCATACTGTAACTCCCAGCAATGATGGGAACAGGACTAAAACAATAAAATATAATTATGACAATAGAAATGTAAAAATGACTTATTAAGAACAATTATGTATCCTTATGCGATGCCCCATTGGTAGTTGGTTTCATCTTGTTGCTAAGCAATGTGTGACAAAAAGTGATGAAAAACAGAAAGTTCATGAACCAAAACCTTCCATTGGAAAAATAACGGCCCGTACCTTCTTCTTGTCTTTAATCACATTACTCACAAGTGATCTTCTGGTTTTTGGTCAGATGCCTTTGCTTTCCTAATGTCTGATAAGGTAAAGCAGCACATAACGATGATATAATATGTAGGGAGCCTAAAACCAAACCAAAGCAGCCATGCAGCAATTTTCATCAGTGTGAGTCTGAAAGATGAACATAAAGGCATTTTCACAAAAACTGTAGACAACCTGTTGTTAAAATGCCTTCGTCTTTTTTTGGCGCAGACATGAAAAGCACTTCTTCACCGCACTTAAATTTAAGCTCATGTGACCATTCCTCTCGAGGCTGCCCTGCAAAGCTTCCCCTGTTCTAAGTTTCCGGCAAACCCCGCCACTAAATATCTGGTGGAGAGGGAACACATTCCAGCTGAGGGGAGGCGGAAGGTGGAGGTGGCGATCGAGGAGGCGGGGATGAAAGCTGGGAGGCTGACTGCACTAACCATCTCCACACACCGCGAGCTGCAGCTGAAAGCAGCATTGTGTTATTAACCCGCACTTGCTAAGTGCTGCTCTCGGCGGGCAGCCACTGACACAATAATTCAGGGCTGCGTGCGACTTGGTACGCTCAGTCCTCCTTAAAAATAATACTCTTATCTGCTTCGGATTTCTGTCAGCAGGTGTTGCGCTAAAATAAGTATCCCCTCTTAATAAACGCTCCCCCTGCTCGAGTTTGATGCCACTTTTGCACCGTTCACGTTGATGTTGTGTGGTGTGGCTGCTGCTGGAAAACAAAACAGGCCTAAATGGCAGTTCATTCAGGAAGAATAACAGATATTTCTGGGTTATGGAATCAATACTGTCGTGTGTTTATTATCTGTTCCACGCAGTGGGTGGATGCTTTGTAAAGTGTGTGTGTGTGTGCGTGTGTGTGTGTGTGTTCTATATGAAAGATACCGCCCTGGGTCACATGACGTCAACGCTGGGGTTGTGCTGTGGCTGTGAAAACAAACATGCCGGGGTGCTGGAGATAAGAGGGGTCGAACACCTTCCACAACCCCGCCATGCACACGCACAAACACACACACACACAATCACACGCAGAGTCTAAACACATGCCCCAGGGAGGCTGGCTAGATAGTCACACACCTGGCGCTGTCAGCACTCTGAATGCTATCAGTCAACCGCATGTCAGACAACATGGAAAATAAAACAAACACACACTTGTGCTGGCACACGGACAACAAAGAGGTGCCTGAACATATGGAGGCACGTACAGCGGCTCAGTGAATACAGGCTTGTGCCATTAACACACATGAAGCGTGAGCCGGGAGGACATAAACATACAGTCCCTCTCATCTTCTTTCCGTCTATAGATTCCTGCCCCTAAGTCAACCTTTGGCTTCTCCACAGTCAACCACCCACGCCACAAACACCCTCTTAACCAAAAACATTGCTGCAGCATGGGAAAGCTCTCTTCATTTCTCAGATCGTGCAGTGCACATCGCAGATCTTTATGTGAAATTCTACTCTGATGACTACATGAAATGTTTCTAAGATGTCAACGGGGTACAATCAATATGAAGTGACAAATCCTTTTGAAACTAAGAGAATATGGATAAGGGAAGTGATCTTAAGGTAAGGTAAGGTATGAATTAAAGTCCCTTATAGTTTTAGTTTCAGCATTTGGCAATATAAGTAAAACTGCTGATACCATAACAGCATAGCATTCAATTTATTTGATGTAAATCTAATAGTTCTATAACATCATTTGCAGTGAAATTCATGTGGTAACACTATGCTTGTAGAGACAGACTGCAATTATTATATGTTTCAGGGTTTATTACAAGTCCTGTTTTCCAAATTTTACTTGAAAATACACTTTTTTACTTATTTACTTATTTAACAATGGACTGCAAAAATGGCGCATGGCTATAATTCTTCTTGCTGATCACGGTGGGGCTAATATATATTCCTACACTGCTGTGTTTTTAATCCATTACGACGCATCATATTTTTTGTCATGTTAACTGTGCTGTCAGATAAATGCACCAATAGCGTATAGTGTAATATTTATCTCTGAAATGTAGGTGAATAAAAGTGTAAAGAGATAGAAAAATAGAAAATATCTGAAACGGTACTTAAAATACAGTACTTGATTAATTACACTTAATTTACATTGTTTCCTCCAGTGCTTGCTTGTTAGGGTACTCAACCCTCAACAGTCAAACTTTGCTCACATGAACTACTTCTCATGTACATCACCTGTAGATGCTTCAATCATGGCTGTTTACTCACTCTCACTTGTTTTTAAGCTACCGATCATGCACATATAACATTGGCTGACTTATCAGCTGATGAGTTCACCTGATCACTTATTCATTCACCTGTTAATTAATTCACTCACTCCTCATTTACTTCTCGCTTTAATTATTCACTTTTTGTTCTCATTAGTCCCACTAATTTTTCCCTCCATAGGCTTTCCATACTCACACCAGACACACTTACTACTTATGCATTTCCTCCAGGTATGCTACAATTGACAGACCAATAATGAAAATGGGCTGATATTCAGTATAAATATATGATTTTCTGGGACGGTGTTTCAGGCCTGGCCATCCAGGAGGAGACCCCAGGACAGACAAAGGAAACACTGGAGAGATTAAATCTCTTGGCTGGCTTGGATACTTCTCAGTATCCTCACAGAGTAGTAGGTGATCTGTCACAGGGGAAAGGAGTGTCCTGACTTCCCTGCTGAGACTGCTGCCTCACGTCCCAGACCTGGATAAGCAGATGAAGATGGAACAGAATGGAACGTTAAAGGGTGCTTCTTATAAAAAACACATTTTTTCTTGCCTATACATATTTAAACTAGTCCCCCCTCAACCTACCAGCTCAGAGAATGAGGAAGGCAGACAAGTCCTGCATCGTCTCTACAGCCCACCCTCTGGTAAAATGGGGCTCCTACAGGCCGTTCAGATCCAGCTCCTGTCGTTACGTAACCACAGGAGTGATTCACATAGGCCGTCCTCCTCTGAGTGAAACCGCTGAGAGGGGGCGTTCATCCCGCTAGGTGAAGTTCGCTGTTTCCAGCGGTAAGCTAGCGGTGTGTCGCGATGTCATCAGTCAGAGCCAGACATGCAGATTGCTCTGTTGTTGGCTGTAAACACCAACACAAATGCCGATATGTTGGGACCATGGTTGCATTTTATTTTTTTATTCTTTTTAACCGTTTCGCGGTCAGATTCTGGGTCATAGCTATAGCGTACAGCCGCAGGCTGTTCGTACTGCACCGCTCTGCACCCTCCCCCTCCATACATCATTCAGGCAGCCAATCAGTGCAGCGCCTCATTATCATAGCCTCCCCACCCACTCAGAACTCCGCATAGATAATGAAGGTAGAGAATGGGAGACTGCAGACCCTCCTTAGAGGCTGAACTTCAGATTTTTTTTTTTTGCAAACAATGTCAAAAGCTTTTTTTTTTAAGACATCTAGGACCTGTTTGAAACAGCTTTCAGCTGCCATAATATGTCCATTTCAAAACATTAAAGAGAAAACCACTCAATGACACAAAACAAATGAAAAAATTGCCAGTGTGTGTCAGTATGTATGTAAGTATGCAAGACAGATACAGCACAGGACAGGCCATTTAACACTGTTAGAGTACTGTTCTGCTGTCATATAACAAAAAAGCAAGTATATTTGAAGATTTCATAGAAGAGTGGTAATCTGCAGCAAAAGACATCATCAAACTAAATCCTCAGTTTGCTCCACTTTCCACCACTGCAGTCAATAAACTGAATACTTCCTCTGGCTTTTAGGTTCTAACTCATTCTCTCAACCTTTCACTTGGATAGTTCTCATCTCTGTTGCTTCATCTTCCTCTTAAGCAACGATATCAATCCCTAGCTCATGTTGCAAGGCGAGTAACGCACCACTTCTGGGGTCAGAACTTGGATCCAGAATTATGGCAAGAAGGTTTGAGCATCCCAGGAGAGTTGCTGACAAAGGGTTTGACTTTCATCCCGTTGTGTTGAAGGAGTGAAAACAAAACAAAGCACATCATTCCTCTACCATGACACATGGATAAAATGATACTACAAAGGGGGGATGAGGGAGGAGAAGGCGATGACAATACATCATTTTAATGCAACTTGTCCAACACGGTGGGATGCTTACAACAGGCTCTCTTTTTCATTGACAGGTTTCTGTTAAAGAGAGAAGATCTACAATAAAGAAAGCCTTTTGAAGCAGCAAAGTGCCGCCCCAGTGTTAGCTCTTAAACATTATGACAACTGCTCCTTGTCCCGTCAAAGACAACAATCCAAGCTCGCCCTTCCATCACAAAACCATTGCTTTATTGCCCCCGCTGTCAAAACTTTCCTCACTTCCTCAGTCAAACAAAAAAAAAAGAAACGCTGCACTTTTACACTTGACAAATTGCAAAGGCCAATGACTTCCATTCCTTGTGGCCGAGTTGGCGTAAATCAATCCCATTTATGACCATCACATTCCTTTCCCTTGTGATTCGCTACGGTCTTCCCCACATCCACACCGCATCTCTATGTTTTCCCTTCTTGTGAAAGACTTGTGTCCAAGGCGAATCTTGGATTTCACAGCTGGAGTTGATAAAGTCTTGAAGTGCTGAATGGGACTCTTCCCTCAAAAACAACAAGCAGCAGTGGAGATGGAGAGATGTCTCAGAGCTGCGCCGGAGTGCTGCGGGAAGGAGCTGCCGCCCGATAGAGGGCATCACCAGGCACAGACTAATGGCAAAAAAAGGAAAGTTAACAAAATCAAAAAACAGGTTTTATCAAGTAGTTATTGGTGTTTTTGCTTAATACTGACTCGACATTTGCTGCATTTAGTCGTGCTATATCAGTGCAGAGGTAAGGCCCTGAGTTAATGGAAAACATGACTTTGAAAAGATGACTCCTCACTGCTCTGGAGCATAAAGAAGTGACAAGACAAACACATCAATAACTAATGAAATTACAATTTTTGCGTGAATGGGAATGAATGGCAAGAGAAAAAGGCAGGCAGATGACTAAAGTAAACCTCACACAGACAGTGTGGCACCATCCTTCATTGCTTCAGTGTCATCCCAAGCCAAATACAATACCAAACTGATACGATCAGAATGTTGGAACGCTCATTACTATTGTTAGTGGATTATGTTTTAACATAGCAGGTCAAGCGTAAACTGTCATCACATGAAGGATAAAATTGTTGGACGGTTTTTTGGAGAGTGTGGCTAAAGGCAGCGATCCCAACAACAACAATAAAGTGAGACAATGTCACAAGTATCTTCAAATGATTTTCTTTCTGTCTGTGAGTAATGGTGCCATGGCCTGTTTTTATGTATGACTGTCAGCACGCCACTATCCAGGTTTTCGAGGTTCATACTGTTCTTAGTTATGATGTCTATGTGGAACACTAAAAAAGAACTTATATATGATTTTAACTGTATCCTGGTGTTTTCTATAGGGGGTTCAGGTGTGCATCCAAAACACATCTCCAATATATGTCCGATATATCACCCACAATCACTTCTGCATCACCTCACTTACTGTTTTAATCCATAATCATAGCGCAAAGAGTGTTGTCAAATGCCTCTCCAAAGGGGAATCCAATGCTTTTCAATATTTTCTAAATATATTTTTGTATTTTTCTTTTGGTCTGGTCAAAAAGTCAGCAGGGAACTGCTGCTAAAAGACAAATTGATTGTATATACACTTGCTTAGCCTTAAATGTTGGTTCCCAATGGAACTTGACTCCATCAATCACCACAGACAAGTCCTCATCCTGTGGAAAACACTAGTTACACCAGACTTCCATCCTGCAAGCTGTCCATTACAGCATGAAGCAATTTAGCAGCGTTTTTCCTCTTAACCTGCCCTCAGAGTTTCTGCGCGTACGCATTATGACATGCTCAAAACTAAATAAGTGAACAAATCAAAAGCTGATGTTGAGATGTTTCTTTCACCGCCAGCCCACCTAAAATTCAGCCACTGTGCAGAGACGAGATGAAGACAAACTCAAATCCGGACGTCATGGCCGTTCAGCTCCCCCGGGAGCCGAACTGCAGGAAGCTTGGAATCAACCAGCAGGAAACACATCTCAGCAGTCCTTTCACCACCTCCAGTATCTTGACTCCATCAGGGAGACATTTATCATGCTATATTCATAAAGGGATGTCCTATGGTGTGCAACTAGAATTCATTGCAATTGCAGAAAGATCTTAAACGAACAGAACACACGGGCTTTGGGTGAACCTTGCATCCTGGATCGGAGAATAGGACACTACTATATTATCACTACAGTCAACACCTTTATAATATCAACAAAGGCAGCCTGTTTGAACCTCATAAGCTCTTGCCAAACAACAGGCAAGTCTTCTTCATCCCCCGAGTAACTAGATTAAGCCTCATTACTTTCAAATGTGTTCTGAGGCACACGCAGCTTTTAACCTCGATCCCCTGGGCTGTGAATAGGGAAAGCTTGCTGTTTGCTCATCTGATAAACACATATTGGTGTCATCTGTGGCTGGCCTGGGGTTTGCTTCGACTCGCCCTCATTAGCGCTGAGGTTCATATAATGTCTGCTTTAGCGCCATCTGAGAGCAGTGTCTGATTAAAGAAGAGGCTTAAAAGCTGCCCCGCTGCCTTTCGGCCGTACCCCTTAAAGCTGGCACGCCGTCAGCAGGTCCAGATGTGAGCGTGGTAACTGTGCGTGTGTCTATAATAGAAACGTGTCCACTTACATGAAGAGACAGTCACGTTGACAATGCATGATAACAGACACACACACATATGCACAACAAACAAGCAGACTCAACCGGCCTGCATTCACCGTACAACATCTCATTATGTTTAATGTCTACTCAACAGCACTGGCTTGTTAAAGATGCCTTTAAACACAGCCTACGGCGCTGTACTGTACATGCTCACTGTCTTGTAAACTACACACAAGTCCTTATATAAGTTTCTAAGAGAAAGCAGCTGGCAGGCGTCTCTGCCCTGTTTTGATTTATGTTGCCATGAGGAGGGGAGAGGAGAGCGAGGACAGTCATCTAATTGGTACACTCTGACCCATGGAGCAACAATTCCGAGCTATTCTGAAAGATTCAGTTGCAGCTCTGCAGCTGAGCCGGCATGAGCAGGAAGTGCGTCCACCTATGACTGTATGTGTGCGTGACAAGACGGTGTTGGTGGTGTGTGTCGGCTGTACATCCTGTTGACTCGGAGCACATCGGGAGCAGACGGGACCTCCTGTTCATTAAGTTGCTCAGTAGTGATTAGTATAAACAGAATGTTTGTTCCACAGGATATGTAAAGTTAATACGATAACTGGGTGGGGGGGCTTTATTGGGGCTTTTGGTATAAATGCTGTTTGGGAGAATACAATTCTGCTGGAAACCAAATATTTATATAAAATATGAGCATTTATGAGCATGATGTTTTGACATGTTGAGGTTTAAACCAATTGGCAGTGGCCTGTTTTGCCCGTGGTTAGCTGCTCATGGTTGGCAATGTGACGCTCGAGTTCCATCAAAAGAGCTAAAAAACAATCGGAAACAAAGGAACACACAAGCAAAACTCACAGCTCTCAAAAACTGTTAACTCACATATTTAAAATTAAAATTTTTACGTCTACGTCGTTTTGTACAATAAATCCGCAAAAATCCTGATGTTTATTTCAAATATGAGCAGCGTGTCTGCATATGAGTGGAATCACTGATGATGCCAACAATCTCTGCATTAACACAGTGATTCTGCTGTTCCTCTTTGCTTCTTATCTCCCTTTCCCTGCTGTCTCCGTCAATCAGTGAGATGCTACTAAAGCCTCGGAGGCAACAGTGTCTAGTGTGTCGCTGAGAAACACACACACACACACACACACACACTTTAGAGAACAAACAAGTGAGAGAGAATGAAGAACAGAAAAAAGGTGCATTGGTGTAGTGGTAAAAGGGAAGCCAGCATCCATTAGTGTGTGTGTGTGTGTGTGTTAGTGACATGGTGAGAGAGAGATGGAGATAATGGCACAGAGACAGAGGGAGCAAGTGAGTAGCTTTAATGTGAAGACAGTGGTCTGTTGAGAGTGTTTACTCTTGTGTATGTGTGTATGCATGTGTGGAACTAAGGGTGGTCCAGAGAGCGTGTTTACACTTAAGGCTCTTTTCCGTGTTTTCAGTGTGTTTGATGACAGCCGCTGAAAGCTTAATGGTGCTCTGTCCTGCGAGGACCCTGGTTATTACAGGATTCTCTTACAGTTAAACGGCAACACACACACACACACACACACACACACACACACACACACACACTCTCTCTCCCTTTCTTTCACACACACACACACACACACACACACAGTTTGATTCTCTGGACCAGGTTAACCAACACAACTTATGTGACTAACCAGTACGCAGAGAAGAAATTAGACTGGATCAAATTATGTGCTTGAAAGACCATGTTAGAGCTGGAGTTAACCAAAATGAGCTGGGAAAGAAGCAAGAAGCAGTAACATTGTAATCAACAAAAACAAACGACTTGCACAAAAACCACGATTTCTAAAGGTGCAATATACAACATTCAGCCTTAATTGATGTCAGCAAGCAACTATTTGCTCTGTGAAATCACAGTGAAGTGACGGCAGCCGGAGCAGGGAAACAAAGAATCCTTCTGTAAATGGATTATACTTATAGAGCGCTTTTCTCGGACCACTCAAAGAGCTTTTCCACTACACGACTGCATTCATACACTGATGCACTTACACATCAGAATGGAAACTGACACACTCAGACATTCGTGCGCACACCGATGGCGCAGCAGCAGGAGCTTTTTGGGGGTTCGGCGTCTTGCTCAAGGACACTTCAGCATGCAGCCCGGAGGAGCCGGGGATCGAACCACCGATCCTCCGGTAGGTGGACGACCCTCTACGACCTAATCCATTGTTAATATGGCAGCTGGGTCAGACCGTATTCAAGCAGCACTGCCCAGTTTGACACTTTGATCTGACTTTCATTCGCCGTATATTCAGGTGCCATTTGCTTTTCAGCTTTCTGCTTCCTGTAATGCATTGCACACATGTAACTATGTAAAAGAATCAAATGGCAGCAGTCCCGAAATTCTAACCCTAAGAGATGAAAAAATTGTGAATATTACATGTGTGTGAATGCAGAAATTGGAAGGAGGTCTCCAGAAACATAGACTGAAATACAGGTTTTGAGTGTTGATCAATGGGGGCCTGAAACTAGATTGTTTCTGTAGCCTTCAGAAATTGTGACATCCAGGATTACAGTCAGTCAAACCTTCAGTTTAGTCATTTCTAAGCTGTTATATTTGGCTGAGATGCAGCAACCTGAGCTGAGCATGGACCAGAAAGTAGAATAAACTTAATTGTTTCTTCTGTTGCAAAAAGGTGGAAGAGGTGAGGATTTGACTGGAAGCTGGAGTCCATTTGGGGAGGGTTTGGATTGGACGGGAAAAGTAAATAATAGCCAGAAAGTGCTCGTGTTATACTCTTGTGAAAGGCACTAAAGCTTCGACTACGTGTTCCAGATGAGCTTGAGATTGTTATGAGACAAACATGAATTACAGTGATTAGGAATGCCCACCTGAAGTCCCTCCGATGTTTGTCCTGCATTCGGTGACTGATTGTTTTACCCTGCTTTCTTGTTTTCTCTATTATATCGTGGAGCCAGAATGGATGCATTGTTACACGACTCAAAGCACCATCTGGATGTTTTTATTCTTTACGAGTGCTGGTTGTGGTGTTAACAGGCAGCTGTTGACAAGCTCTTAGACTTACCGTCAGCTGTCAGATTTTTGTTGCCCGGGCAACAGGCGGTAAAAGCTCCGTCCATCTACAGCTCAACAGATCCATTGGGTTCTTTTGAAGCGCAAAATCACAACTATGCAACCAGGCACATGAATGCACAGGTAGTTATCTTTTACATACATGGTTTTCACTTCCCTTATCAACTGCCATTGAAGGAACAACAGATATTATTTCTTTAACACTCTCTGAGATGTGGCTGTGTGTAACTTGAATTGCTGGAAAAGGGAATTTACGTTAGGATAACCTTCATTTGATGATAAAAAGTATTTTTGGTTCACTTTATCTTGGTGCAAAGCAAACTCAATACTTAAGAAATCAAAACAAAGTCAGGATTAGGTCCTGGTATGAACTTTATCAAAATTTTCATTGAATTGGCAATTTGAATTACAGATTTTTCTACACTGGATGCAAATTTATTGCTTTGAATTACTCCATGTATGCATTGCTGTATTGCAACCTCAAATCATGTCAGAAAATTAATGTTTGTTGTCTTTTTAACTTTGGAAACCTTCCTGAAGTGGGTTTCTATCTATTTTATTCACTAGTGTTTCTGTTAAAGATTTCAAAAGTTCTTTTAAGATGTTGAAAAAACAATTTTTAAGAGTTCCATCCTAACCAGTATGTAACAGGTAAAGTTACTGGCCATTTTGTTGTGATGGCTTTTAGGCTTGGACTGGGTTTAGTTGAAGTTTATGATGTTCTGTTTTTCTCCAACCGCAGACAAGTTTCTATAGCTTTTGCAAAATTAAGCCTTTACCTAAGAACCTAGTGTGAAGTGGAACAAATTGGGATATTGATCATTTCATCATCTAGGTTGCTGGTTCTGAGGTCGTTGTTGGTTGACGTAGGCATTGCAGGTATTTACGGTGGCATTCAAATAGTGGTAGGGGAAGGAGAATTCCAACTGAGGTACATGGCTGATGCCATTCCTACAGCCTACATTCTCAAACTGGGGAAGCATTAGAGCAGTAGCGGTGGAGAAGCCATTTAGTCAAAGTGATATAGCAGTGGGGAACTCATGATTTAGCAGTGGTGTAGCAGCTGGCGCTACAATGTCCCAACACTCACGTCCCAAATGCTACTGTGGATAACCACTGGCAAGAGTCAGCATCGACACTTTTCCTTTACACAAATCCGGCAGCCACCTACATGTAAAAGTCATTTGCAGTACAGTTACTGGTACCATGATATGATTAAAGGGCTAAATTGACTTTGAAATCATACCCCAGAGTAACACAGACTTTATTTTTGTCTTGTAGCAGTGGAAGTAAATCAAACTGAGGAGGAAAGAGCGAGTTGCAATGCTGCCAAAAACTTCTAATTCCTTCCTACTTCCCTTTTTTGGCTCCTTGCCTCCAGACAAACAGTCGAAACAGAAATCGCCATGTGCAGATCTGTCGGTTTGGCTCTGACGGAGTTTAGACTTTGATTACCCTGGGAGTTAAGGAGTTCCTTTCAGGGAGGACGTATCTGAGGGTGCAGTCAGCTGGCACGCATCCAGTCTCAGGCTGTGATTGGCACAAATATGCTGGTGCAATTAAATGAACACAAACCAAACTAGTCAGTTTCCAGTCATCGATAGTTGAACACACAGATTGTGAAAAACTCCTTATCGCATTTCCACATTTCACATTATACTGTTGGTTAAGTTGCTTAAACAACCGTGGGTTCTGGGCCCCTTTCAGATAATCCAAGATTCTCAATCTTGCTGGAGATCAGACAAAGAGAGGATGAAAGGAAAGAGGATGTGCTTAGACAAACCTCAGCTTGTCAGAGGTGATGGTGGTTATTAGTATATTACCGCCGCAACGTTTTTTGATTATCCAAATGACAGCAGCAATAATTCACGGATATCTTTACCTCACCTTGACCCTCTTTAGTGGACGTGACTAGTATTTTCCACTCCATCTAATGAGGATCGTATCTTTGAGGATTTGGGGATAGAAGTGAAAGAGCATGTACACGTACTACCACGCTCGCAAATCAGTTTAACTGATCACTATATTCGTTCAGTACAGCGAGGATGAGGCTTGTGGCTCTCTGTGGCTGCATTCAGCCTTTATTAAAGAGCTGAACATGTGGCTAAGTGCTGAGAGCCTCTAGCATGAAACCCATTTCTCTTGCTCATATCACTCTGATGAAAACCAAACGGGTGCTGAGAGAGGCCGATGGCCAGCCAGCCGGCCATCCAGCCAGTAAGTCAGTCAGTAAACCCCCCTCAGCCCCCGCTGCCCACCCCTCACCACCACATGTGCATTGTCCAATTAAGGTCTTCTACTCCCTGCTCTGTGCCCAGGCAAACTGCCATCAGCTGCCAAGTCCCAAACAGTCTGGTCTGGGGAGTTAATCTCGCTCTCTGGGCCTGATAGGCCATGGTGTGTGATGCTGCCTGCTCTGACACTTCATCATCAGTGGGTGGGCACTGGCGCGTGGGCACAGGGCTATAAAAGGCCTGGAGGAGTCAGATCTATGCCCCCTTACCCCTCCCTCTACTGTGTTTGGACCAACTGCCAATCTGAGGAGAGAGCGTGGATGTGTTTGAGTGCGTGTGCCCTGAAGCGGGGCAGCTAGACTTTACACTTGCTGCAGAATTGTGAACAGTGTTATAACATATTGCAGACTCCTGCCAGTGAACCATAACACTGAGCCGTAACTTCTCTTTAAATGAAATGTCACTCTGCTGTGAAAATGGCTGCGGCTAATAGGCGGGTAAGTTTGTTGTAAGTCGATCAAAACTGCTGTTGAACTTTTCGCTGAGTCATGTGCGCGGAAGCAGTTCTGCGGAGAGGCAGGAAACGGCGCAGGTGAGTAAACTCAACGATACAAGTTGTCATGGACACAAATATATAGAAATGGGCCAAAAATGCCTTTGAATTTTCTCATGAAAATTCATTTCCAGGTGATTTGATAAAGAGGTGGGTAATGCAGATAAAACAGGTACAAGTCTGACATTTTCTGAAATACTGTCATTTGATATCTTGAATGCAACAAGAGGCTGGTTAGCTTAGCTTAGCACAAAGCCCAGAAACAGGGGGAACCAAGGACGAACCTCACCCCCTAGCTTAAAAATGAATCAGTTATTACATCTACATGTATTATATTTATGAAAAGCTGCACTATTCACAAGCCAAGACCTCTCAAACATATCAAAGTACATGGATAAAAGGAAACACAGACCAGAGCATGTAGGCTGAGGAGACTCAACAGCAGAAGTGATTCAAGGAGTGATGCCACACAATATCCCCTAATTCTCGGAATCACAAGCACGATAGTGTAACTCAATTGCACTGGAATTTTTAACGGAATTATGATACCATATGAATGAGAAAATGACTTATCCTCCACCTGACTCACCCTGGAACTTCCAACTGGAAACACCAGCAGTCTTTGTAAAGAAGCCGACTGCTCTGCTAATCATTCCAATTCGCCACAGATGTGGCGTTTGTGTCCCAGAACCCAGAAGGGAGGAGGAAAGAGAGAGTGCAGGTGATTACCGCGGCAGCGTATAGAGATGGAACAATATCCACCTGAACTCCTCCTCACAAAGTCATTTTTTAAAAACACACCACGCTGTTGAGATCCACACTGTGGTGGGAGTTCCTTCACGGCAACATCCCTAGTTGTACTTATTCTTTTGATCCAAGTCTAAAAAACAACCTACTGTATTACGGTGGGTTACGCGCCGTACTTTGTGTTCACTAGGCACACTGACTTCCTGAAGTTTTTCCATAAGATGTCTACCCTCCTCTGAGTTACCTAACTTTATCAAAGTGCAAGACTATAAGAAAAAAAATTACTATTTAGCCAGTTAGCCAGTTTAGCTAGTTGCTACAATCCGGTTCAAAGATATTTAGTGCAGTCATTTAATTTTCCAGATAGAGGGCTCGGCAACCCAAAAAAGCACAAATTATGCAGCTAGTTCCCAGGAGATGGTTGTTGTTGTTGTTGTTTTGTTTTTTAACTATTCTTACAGAATTCTTATCCTATAGATGCAGTCGTCTCAAAACTAACAGCTGGCCATTATATATGTTACATACGTTCTATGCTTTATTGCCATGCCAATAAACTCCATGCTGACAGTAGTAAAACCAGCACAGCGGTATTAGAAAAGTGTTGTTCACTTGCAGAGTGATGGATAAGGCTGTGGGGCTGACCTAGGGAAACAAATCACTCTTCCATTCCTTACACCGAGCGAACGCACATACTATCTCGACATCAGTGGACCGGGGCCCAGCCAAAGTGCCCTATTTGCAGATCACTTTGCAGCCATAGAGAAAATTAGCCTGTCTGAAGAGCTCGATGATGATGATTGAATGACCTTATGAGGAGTCAGGTTAACCTGCGTGCCATTTGGCATATTGATGAACACCGTTGCTTTGCTTTGAACCAAGAGTGTATCTCACCTTGAGTTGGTAGCCAAAATATGAAAAGATCTGATTGCTGAGTCAAGAAGACATGAGTTCTTGTTTTGTGGCATCTGATTTTAGAAGTTTTGTACCCTGACCTATGTAAGATAGAAATGAATGGACTGTCCTATCAGGTTAGGTTTGGCTGCTACACTGGCTCCAGGTTTGACCTCTCATTGAGACTTAAAGAAGACCGCCTCAAGCATACCAAAGACACTCAGCGTCACTCTGCCTTATCTCATCCTGTTGCTGTAAATCTTTGAGATGCTGTCAGATATATCATTGATCTCTATCTGCCTTTTTCTTGGTTTGTAGAGTTTCCTAAAAACCCTCAGAGAAACCAGAAACGAGCTGGAGCTGCCAAGACTGGCCTGGAGCAGAAACACAGGATGAAAGCCAGCCACAGGCTCGCTCCTCAAACTTCTCGGCTACTGCTGTCTTTTTGTATTTATCAGGGGAAACAGTGGTGCACTGCAGAAAAGACTTTTCCAGAAGTGACAGTGGTTACTGGTAAGTCACAGTCGGGTGCTACAGTTTCCTGCAGTCACTGTAATTAGATCAACAACAGGGATGACAAGTATTCACATGTGTGTGGATGCGCACACAGATATTAGTATTATATTATCTTCCATCAATAATCTTAACTATAGGCTTGGATTCCACATGGTCTGAGGAAGTCATTACTGGACTGCTAGCTGTCTCCAACCAAAGCCTGGTGGTGACGGTATCCTTTCATACGCGAGGAGGTGGTGGAACAGGTTCCTCTCTCAGTTTTCTCTCAGAATGTAAAAGTAAAGCGACGGCGGCGCAGCTGGAGGGAGTGGGGAGGCAACTTTGTCAAGAGGAAACAATGGAACTAACTCGTGGTCGAGCCCAGTGGCTGCTCTGCTCCGGTGCTGAGCTCCATTTTTCCACCCAAACAAATAACGTCACAGCACCTGTCAGAACAAATAGCACAGAGCCGAGAGAGTGAGCAGCGTGGCCTAATATAGTACATGCACTTTACACATCTACTCTGCACTCTTAATACAGCAAAAATGGAGAGTGTCGGTGGGGCGTAAATAGTGCAGTTACACTAGAAAGGGATAGAAAATGAAGATATACATCAGGTATGGCTCAAGATGAGGTGACAAATAAGCAGTCCTTTTCAAATGCATTGGAAAATAGATGTACTCATTCACCAACTCTTCAGCTTATACCTGCTTATACTGTTAAGGGTCAAGTGAGCTGAGGCCGGTGTGAATAAAAGGCAGGATAAAAGGCAAGGCTAACATATAGATCACTTGCACTCTTTGGCTCTCAATTCCACCTCATCTGCAGTTGCAAAGGGATTTTTGCTATGAGTCAATCATGCTAGCCGCTGAAACAACGCGCCATTGAAAAACAAATAAGTACACCAACCGGTGACTCGAAGCCTCAAATAGGTCTAGGTCATGCCGTGCATTTCATTACATTGCTTTAGACATATACCATTACAACAAGCAGCAAGACAAATGTTTCTGTTGCGTGCTGGTAGGCAAGTGTGGTTATAGAACCCAAAAAAACAGCATAATAGTAATAGTAATTGGGGTTTATATCAAATTTCTTTCATGTTTGCATGAAGTTAATGAAAAGGCTCCACTGTTAGAAGGCTGGCTGTTAGAGCAGATCAGAGAGAAACCTGGTACAAGACCAGCCCCCATCGTGCTGCCCTGCTCTCCGCTGACAGAGGTTGGCTGTTGACAGTCCCAAAGAGGGGACAGAGAGGAACTCTGTGCCCTCAAACCAGACTGCTGCTTGTGTGTGATCTCAATCAGAGACTGAGGTGAAAATATAATAAATACACACCTGTTTTTGAATTTGGACAATAAACCTGAACTATTTTTACAGGCTGTGTGCTTCTTCAAGTAAATGTGAGATCAAATTGTGCTTTTGTAGCGATGTGTGTATGGTGCAGCTTTTAGAGCCTACCCGACCATAAGGAGATAGACTAAAGCACAGGCTGAATGTAGGTAAGAAGGGTCTGAGTTGATGATGAGCTGCTTGGTAGATTATTGAGTTTTCTGGAGGGGAACAAAGTGCTTCGCGTGATAGTTCCGAAAATTGAACATGCTCAGGAATGAGTCACCGTTAAGCCTGAGTGATTGTTCAATGACTTGCAGGGGGAAAAGAAAGCGTGTTTGTGAGTGAATGTGAGGATTTCTGATGAAAGGTTTTCTGCATTCGTGTGCACTTATGTTCACATATGTTTCTGTCTATATTTGTGCAAGTGTAAGGACTTTTTTTTTGGTCTTGCGCGGAGGTTCTTACCAGTTCATAACCTTTCATGGCTTTGTAATGTGACTCTGCGCACTACCACGGAAAGGAAAACTGCAGCCGAGTCCAAGCAGTGGTGGAGAGAGGGAGTCACATCCTCCCATAATTCATAAAGAAAGATCTGTTGTATTACCCACTTTGAGACCCAGGATAAACATTCATCAGTAGACCTTTGTCAAATTTAATATAATCTGTCTTCAGCCTAAAGAACAGATTGGAGTTTTACTTGTGCAAATATTTCTCAGAGCCATGGCTGCTGTAGGAGCAGAACTAATCTCACCGGCTGGGTTTAGCCTCAGTAGGTGGAGCAAAAACAGGAGATCGGAGTTTACTTTGCACCCTCTCTCATTAGATGTGAGCAACCAACTCAACTAGCTCATCCTCACGCGATTGTCTTAAAAAAAGGACCGAAGGGTGGCGCAGCAACCAACTGTGGAAAGTTAAGCATAGGCCGCAACGTCCCTCCTGCGCAGCTGGAGAGTGCTCCCACGACCACTGGACTGTGAAATTACGACAAGAGAGAGAAAAAAAACAGAAAACGCATATTTCACTGCCTCTATATTGAGGGCCAGGAATGTCAATTTCACAAACAAACTCCCCCTCCCCGATTCTGCAGCAGAGAGATTGGGGTATTAGCCTTTCTGCGGTTTCTGCACAGGGACAGAAAACAAATAAACTCTCTGCCGCTGAAAAATGAGTTAGAGAGGCCAATTAGAAAACACAACTCGGGCTTGATGGAGATACCAGAAGCAGAAAAGTGAGGCGGGAAGGTGTGAGGGAATATCTGGCAGAGTCCAGGAGCTGTCAGTCAGAATTAGAGAAAAAAAGAAAAAGGAGAAACAGACGGCGATGAATGAATACGCAAGCTAGATAATGCAGTTTGTCATTAAACACGTCATTTGTGGAATAAACTGTGGACAACTGCGAGTTGAAAACTGACACAGCAGCTGTAATTAAATGTGCATAAAGAGTTTTATTCCCTCTTTCGGGGGTTTTAACGTTGTTGTCTTTTCTTCGCGCTCCAAGACATATTCTTTGCACGCCCACTTGAGCGTGAGGTCGGGCGGTGAGAGGGGCCAGGTTTGGCAGAGCGTTCGCAGTGGGGATGGTGGGAAACCATCTCTCTCCTCATGGCTAATACCCACTGGAGCCACTGTGCACAGCCACTGTGAAATGGGCCTAATAGCCCAGATGAGGGCAGAGAGAGAGAGGGCCTGGTGGGGTTGGGGGCATGTGGATAAGAAGAGCAAATGTTATTGCCTGAAGCGGGAGTCGATAGGCTTCCGAATATTTGCAAAAATGGGTTTGGAGCACACCTACTCATTATGGTAATAGCAAGCTCTTAAAGCTGACGTATGGACAAATGGCTGTGGTGAAGCAGCTCCGGGACGGGCGAAGGTCACAGAGTACATCCGCAAGGATCAAGGAATCTTCCGCGTGTCCTGGTATGACCTTTTTATTCCGTAGCAGTCTTTTTGGTTTTCCTCTACTCCGTCCATTTTATTTGTCCCGTTAAATGATTTCGCAAAACACCTCATTTAAAGGGATTATGTCGCCACTAACTGTGTTTACTTGAGTCGGTTGAGCCTGGCAGCACGTCTGCTCAGTCATTACTCATCGTTGCAGTAACACAGTAAAGAGGGTGATCTTTACAAAGACGATAGATAGTAACAATAGTGTGGCAAGATCCAGTGCATAGCTGAGCACTCAAATACTTACTGCAGTGCACGCTCATATGCATTATTTTGCATTAAAATAACCAACAACTAATCTGTAATTAGTAACCGCTAACCATTTTTAATCATCAATTGCTGCCGCTGCAAAAAAGAAACAATCCAGAGAATTAAATTAAAAGTAAATTCTCCCATTAGATACCACGGAACTGTCCAACATGTGGCATATCTGTTTTTGGAATTACAATTAAATCATTAGCATAACAGTTGCACCAGCTAATCGATAAATCGACTAATCTTTGCAGCTCTAAACTTATGATCAATCAGTTATCATCTTTTTCACCAATTTTCAGTCAACCGCCCATCAAATTCATCAGTTCACTTCCAGTAATGCATATTTAATAACCTGGATTGACGGGCTATGAAAACTAAAATTATAATGCAGAAAATAAAAACTTTAAAGTTTGAGCGTCATTTGACAAAATTAAGGTTAAAGTAAGAAAAGAAAGACAACAAATGCAAAGTGAGTGGTTAGTAGGAAGAAGGCTAATGAAGGCACCAATCATTCTGGTCATGATCTCATTGTTCAAAGCAGATAAAGTGAAGTAATTAATATGACAATATGCACAAAATGCTCCACCGTGAAGCGCCGTATGTGACGGCTGTAGGCAGCAGCAGAAATTCTCACACACAAGCTGGAAATCGACACCATCTGCGACACTCCCAAAAGTTCCAAGTCAGGCACAAGCTCAGCAGAGTTGAAATAACTGTCAGCGCCGCAGCAGCTCGGGCCCGAAGTGCAGGCTGCGCGGAAAAACACAACTCTCTCAGGTCCACGTTAGCGGCTCTCAGCGGCCTGCTGAGGTGTCGCGGAAAAGTGAGAGCTGCTGCTCTGGGGCTCGGAGCCAGAGGCCGTCCGGTGGGACCAGCAGCGAAAGTCCACACATCAAAGTGGTGCTGCCGTAAGCTGCTTTTTAAAAGTCATTGTATGCACAGACTGTCCTTTTCCCTGGACGGTGCGGTGTCTGTTCTTCCTCTTCCTCACTCCATTTCCCTCCTTTCATTTTTGACCCAAAGAGCCAAGAAGAGAGAAAGAGAGAGGAGAACATGAGGTGAGCGAAAGAACTCCAGCAGAGCACAGCGGCACATCGGTGATGTGTTCTTTTGTTTGTTCTATCTGTGTCCAACGTGGGCCTTACAAACTGCCAACTGCTTGCTGTTTTTAAAGTCAGTAAGGTTGGTCATCATTCAGATTCAGTCAGGTCTGCAGTCTGCCATTCTCCAGCTTCATTAACTATTGCAGAGCTCTGAGTGGGCGGGGAGGCTATGATAATGAGGCGCTGTGCTGATTGGCTGCCCAAATGACTATGGAGGAGGAGGGTGCAGAGCAGTGCAGGACCAGTATCCAACATGGCTACCGCTCCCGACGAATAGCCCGTGGCTGTACGCTATAGCTACGACCCAGAATCTGACCGCGAACAGCAGAGGAAACGGTTGAAAATAGTAAAACGCAACCATGGTTTCCTCTGGTCTTCTGTCTAGGACAGAATATAGGCATTTGCATGTCTGGCTCTGACCGATGACATCGCGACACACCGCTAGCTTACCGCAGTGAACTTCACCTAGTGGGATGAACGCCCCCTCTCAGCGGTTACACTCAGAGGAGGACGGCCTATGTGAATCACTCCTGGGGTTACGTAACGACAGGAGCTGGATCTGAACGGCCTGTAGGAGCCCCATTTTAACAGTGGGTGGGCTGTAGAGACGATGCAGGACTTGTCTGCCTTCCTCATTCTCTGAGTTGTTAGGCTGAGGGGGGACTAGTTTAAATATGTACAGGCAAGAAAAAATGTGTTTTTCATAACATGTCCCCTTTAAAAACTGTATACAGACATATATATTGGTGCTGTTTGGCTCAGTTACCATTGTGTGAACCTGTTCACAAGGACTAGAATGTCTGTTATTAGTAAAAGTCCCAAACTGTAGCTTATAGCTTTCAAAGAACACCCAGCCCTCCATATAACCAAGGATTTCTCCTTGTCTGTTTAGTCAAGTAGGAACCTCCAGTAGAATGACAGCAGGTCACAGCCTAATACAATCCAATTCCATTCAGATAACTAAACTAAATCCACACAATCAGACAAAAACTAGAGAAATATACTAAAAACTTTTCTTTTTGTGCTGTTTCCCGACTTGTCCCAGAAGGGGGCAGGTGTTGCAGACAGACTCGGCTTCAGTGATGAGGAGGGAGTAAAAGGATTAGTCTCAACTGGATGCTTTTGGATCAGTGTGGAATTCATTATAATGGGAGCTGTTCTCATGATAGGGAAGAAAAAAAAAAAAGACATCATATATGTCATTTATCCTGCAGCATGTCTAACAGTGATTATAGCCTGTATTGCGGTTCACTGGTTATGCAACTTATTTCTAATCTGGTTGCGGGACTGTGTTTGTGTTTGTGTGCTGGTGAGAATCTACAGTAATGAGCCAAAAACAAATTAGGGAGTAATTTTGATGCCTTGCTGCACTCTCCTCCTTCTCTCCCTCATTTACATTTCTATCACATACAAAGAAAAATATGTTTTTTCCATCTCGCCCTCTAAGCAAAGTAATCACCATTGATTGGGAAGGGATGAGGCGAATGACCTTTCCACAGCGGTGCAGAGTGGGGCAGCATTTCACCGTCCCTCGTCCGTCAGGCCGCTGATGTGTTTTCTGTTATCTCATTGTGGACGCTTAAAGGACAACGTGGCCACATTTTAAATGCATAAATCACTCAGCCATAAAACTCATTACCGCACGCATGAGGAGCGCGTGCGCACGTGAGCGAACGTGAGCATGTACAGTGAGTGTGTGTTGCGGTGGTTTGGCCCCTGACTCTGGATTCTTCCCAAAGATTGGAATATGTTCCTCGACAGGAAAATGATCAGCCTCGCACACCAGAATTAATTAATGGAAATAGTTTCAAAATTCAAATCTACATTTCATCGATGGCGAATTGATTCTGTCATTCCCAAAGGGGCAATAAACTTGTACGGTAAGTTTTGATTGATTGGCTCCAAGTCAAATAGCCTCCGGAACACAGACGCTCTGCTTACAGAGAGTAGAAGGGCTAAAAAAAAAAGGGAATTTCTACATAGAAGAAACAAACTAAAAACTGTTACCGCAGCTCATCCATCCTCCAAAGCTCTGTCCTCCAAAGGTCATGAGCAAGACCCAAGATTTACATTAACAAAAATACACGCGTAAATGCTTTTAAATGATAGACAGTTCACTTTTTGCTCCTCAGCAAATCTGTCAGAGCGGGAGACAAAGCTGAGTGATTTTTCTCGTTCTTTGGCTCTGCCCGCGACGCTCTGCTCTGAGTATCTTATAATGACCGGTTGGCCAACTTGTATATGATTCTGATTATGGTGCTTGGACGCCGCTCTGTGTTTTGCTGTTTATCCGCCTGCCAAACCTGTGTGTGCCAGCTCAAATAATGTCCACTCTGCTTGAATAACACAGCATGAGAAAGTCCAGCGTTTTTATCCCGGCGATGACTGATGTGTCTCCGGCGGCTCTTTTTTTTTTTTTTTTTTTTCCGCCGCATTTTGGCCCTCGTCCCTCTTGAATGTACATTTTTACATTTCGAGCGTTCAGCTGACAGGGCTAACTTAGAGCGCTTTGCAATAATTAGACGCTGCTAAATGAAAGGAGAATTACGGTTCATTACAACGTGTGTCGTATTTTTGTAGCCTTAACTGTTTGGACTTGGGACACGGGCTAGATTATATGTCAATGTAGAATACTTACAGGGTTGATAATTGGTGTCTCGGCTCTGACCTTGTCACTCCAAACAACCCCAAGCTCGGGACGGCATGGAGTGAGGGAGTGACAATTAAGCTGTTTTCAGACCAGCATCGGCCCAGAAAAGACACACACTCCCAATTCATCTAAATGAAACCACTGAGTTGATTCCGCTGCCCGTGCGGAGGGACTGGACTACAACTTGGCCTCGACTTTTGCCACAACCCAATGTTGTCTGGCAAAGCTGCATTGGCCAGTCAAACAAGTGCACGACACTGATGGGTTATTTAATAATGTAAATGCTGTATCTCTCTGTTTTTTGGGTAAAAATAAAATGTTTGCTGGATTATATCATTCATGTTGACACCAGAAACCGCATATACATATACATTTTTAACACAAGGGTGTGTTTGGACTATTCAGCTGTTAACTTTCGCCCCTTTAGGGCTCTTGGTCTGCAGGCAGATGCTGGGGTAGATGCGGGGCGATGCAGCACTCGCAGCAGGTGAGGTAGCAGGCAATCCAACCAAAGAGCAAAGCAGAGAGCTGGACACAAGCTGACTGCAATAATTAACTCGCTGGATTTACTTCATTCACTTAGCGGTGGAAAAGAAATACTTAAAACACTAAAAGTATTAAGGTAGTCAGTAGCACTAGTACATCGGCTCATGGTACTTTATGGTACTTTGACCATAAAGTCAAGAGTGGCCAGAAACATGAGCAGTGAGATGATCAGAGCGGTTGTAAACATTAAAAAGCTTAAATCAAAAGCGCGTATCTAGAAAGAACGGTAATAATCCCTCATTGCAGGAAAACTGCCTGCTGTGCGTGTAGATGAGATCAAAGCCGAATCGCAAAGTCAGTCGGTTCACTTTGATTTGGACGTTTACAGCAGCCTGTTTGGCTGACCCCGGGGCTTTGTTTCCAACCTGTGTGATTGTCTAATTGTCTGGCTGCTCGTGTTTCTTCCAGGTCCGGGCTTCTTTTCAGCCTGCCCAGATCTCAGACGTTGACTCAGCGAGCGCAGCGTAGTTATCACGAAAAGGGACGTCGGTAAATTAGGCCAGAGATGTAAATGCATCAGAATTAGCCTCAAAAATCAGAGCTAGTTGAAATAAATAACCTCACAATCATCAGCACATTTCAAAGCAGCCAGGTATGGAGGGGTAAAATGACTCATTCCAGCTTTTGAAGACCAAAAGTGGAAAAAATGAGAGTTAACGGCGAGGCAGAAGGTTTTTCAAGGTAAGGAGTAAATTAAGGCAGGCGCAGGAGGAGAATATGGCGGGGAGAGATATGATTCAGCATTGAGAAGGTGAAACTGCATAAAGTTTTCAGCACCACACATACACACACACACACTCTGATGCTGGTCTAACAATCAAGCAAGGACAGGAGACACCGCACACATACGGTTCCCTCACAGGCTTCCAGCCTCGTATTAACACACAAGAGAGGCAATTTTTTTTTTTTTTTTTTGGCCAGCCATCCCAAAAATAACACATTGCGTAACACTTTCTCTCCTTCCCGCTCCTTTTTTTCTTTAATATTCTGCTCCCGGTCTCTCTCATTCTGCCTCTTTATCCATTCCACTCCGATGCAGAGACTGTAGGTGGGATGTAGCCATGTCCCAGGTTCTGATGAAATTTGGAAGTGCTGCTTTTTTTAACGTTTGGCCAAGCCGGAGAGGACAGGTTACTGAGGACAGAGCTCGACTGGCTGTAATGATCTGAAGGGGAAAGATGCACTAAATGAGTAAACTTAAATACCACCCAGCACTAAAAATGTATGTGTGTTATCTAGGAACATCCAGTGGTAGAACAGAGTTTCTACAACATGACCACTGGAACAGGCCTCTGATAGACAGAGGAACACTTGTTGCTACGCTGCAGCCAGAGGAACCAAGGTCTTAACTAAAATAAAACTCAAATACCAAGAATACCCCAATGTTTCATACCAAACTAAATTAAACATTTCCTCGGGGAAAAATCTGACGTTACCATGGTAACAGCAAAATATGACAGAGCTCTCCTCTTTTTTAAACTTACTATTACGCCAGATTGTTATAATAATAACATCTTATCACGTATTTGTCTTCAAACCTGCCTCAGCAGATGTTTCACCTCCGTACACAAAACTTTGACATGTCAGGCGTTAAAGCTTTTTTTTTTTTTTTTTTAAGTTGATATTGCAGATGTGATAGAAAACAGTTGTTTCTTTACACTTTGTCTGTTTATTGCATCGGGGTAGTGGAACCAAATTGAATTGGATTGGATTTTCTGAGCTTTTTCACTGAACTCAGCTGCTGGAAACAAGACTGATGACAGCTGTGGGAGTGAACCAGAAACGTTAGGTTTGCGGGCTGTAAAAATCAAAACAACGAGATGAACAGCGCTCAAATTCTCTTCTGGTAATGCTTTTTCTGTGGGTTCTTAACTGTGAGTAACCCCTTTCACTTCACACGTGGTTGTTTGATACATAATTGCAATGTAAAAACACTGATTAGCATAGCTTTGATGGTTTGTTTTCATTATACGGGGTAGCAAAGTGTGTGTCATAGATTTGTGTAACGAGGAATGATGACGATGACGATGAAAGAGTGACGTCTCGACTTCATCCCACTGTAACAACACAAAGCCAAAATGTCCTGGATACGTCTTGGGCTGATGACATCATCACTATAAGACAAATAGATCGCTTGAACTCAGAAGAGAGCTACTAAATGAAAGAAACCTGATGTGTTGACATGTTGTCTATCGTAATGCACCACCAATGGAGTTTGTTGTATGTTATATATATATATATATAAATGTTTGATAGTGCATTTAGTGCATTCAAAATGATTATACTTCCACATGAATCTTTACGTTTAACCTTTGGAAATGTTGCACTTATTTATGGTCATGCTGACACTGCAATTTTAAAAAGTGCTTAGATTATGTCTTTAAAGCTATAGAGAAAACCAAGTGTGAGCACATGTGGCGTTTGCATCAGCGAGTGTGTATCCATGTGAGAGCAAATGCCTTAAATGCGGTCCAAGTGTGTGGCTTAAAGCGAGCACAGTAAACGCATGGAGCAGTCACACCAGCAGCGATGGTAGGCGAAGAGACAGTCGGACCAATATGCACGAGAGGTGGCATAGAAAATGCCCAGCGCTACACTCTGTGAAGGAAAAGAGCTGCTGATCTCCAAGTGAGAAGGCAAAGGAGAAAAAGAAAATTAAAGGGGAAAGCAAAGATGGACAGAGGGAGAAAGAGAGGTTAATGGACTAGTCAATGGGGCTTTACAGCGCCAACACAGTCACTTCAGTGAAAGAGTCAATGGGGATTTATCAGTGTAACACTTGAGGGAGAGTGAGAGGGAAACTGATATAGAAAGGCTGACAGTCTCCAGCATTATAGCACTTGAGAAGTCAGTGAGAGGGTGAGCGTGAGCATGAGTCACATCCAGAAAAAGTGAGCCAGGATGTATGGAGGATTAATCCGGCTAAACTTAGCCATCCGTCAGAGTTTGAAGCTTTTTGTGGGGAAATCAATCTTGATTTTACATTTACGATTATATTACCAGGGGAAAGGAAGAAGAAACAAAGTGGGGAAAGGGAGACAGCTGATGGAGCAGCAGGGTGCTGGAGCAGCAACAATCAATGAAGTGAAAAAGACGGAGAGATTGCCAGAGCTACGCTCGTGGTCCGTCGGAACGGAGAAAGTGGAAACATTAGTTCGGGGTGATTTGAGCAATTAGTGTGAGAGTGACGGGATGAGCTGCAGCATGGGGGAAGACAGTTCATCCTTCCACTGCTTGGTTACACATGTCCATCTCATGCAGTGATGTTCACACATGTTATATACATGAACTCATTGTCGGCAATGATAATTGAATTTAAATGTGAACTGATTTCTCCTGAGACAGATTGCTGATTTGGACTGACTCCACTGTTTTGGTATGCTAAATGCTAACGTAGCACAACAACTTGCTTGCAGTGTAAATGCTAACATGCTGATATGCTTTGTTTCCCCCCGGTCACCATCTTAGTTTAGCATGTCAGCATGGTAATATTTGTAAATCAGCACAAAGTACAGCTGAGGCTTATGGGTATTGCCACTTTTGTAGGTATTTGGCCATAAATCATAGTAGGAAAACCTGGTGGTCATTCTGAACATGAATGTACTGGCTGTATTTTATGCTATCAATCCATTTAAAAATAGCTCTAGGTTGGTGCTAAAGGAAAGGTCATGAAACTTCATCCTCTGGGGACCAAGAAAGTCTGTGCAACCTTTAATGGCATCAACCTAGTTGTTGAGACATTGTGGTCTGGACCAAAAACAACCCATTCACCCAGTGAGTGAGGTAACCGTACCCTAAGTAACAAGCCAACAACCTGAGCTGATCTATATATTATATATCATATATGGGTAGTCAATGAAAAGAGCGCCACATAGATCCAAAATTTGATCCAACAGGTCAAAACATGTGACTCAAAAGTGCTTCTTGGAAACATTATCACTTACAACCACAGTAAGATGTTACTATATTGATCAGAAAGGTGAAGGCTGGGAAGAGGATTAAGCCAAAGTGAGTGTATGACTTGAAAACGCTGATTGCAGCAGCAGTGATTCATGGTCCATTAATCCACTGATAAAACAATGATCTCTTTAACCAGCACGTAGCTGTTGGGGACTTACTTTCTTATCTGTCGGTGACCCGATAAGGAAATCAAAGCTGCGACTCAAGGTCGAACCACTGTTTCCTCTTTTCACCCCTCACTAACTCCCTTCACCTAAAACCTGTTTGTTTTCCCCCCCTTGTCCCTCCACAGGAGGAGCGTTTTAATGGGGTTTGATTTTTAACCACAAAATAGCTTTACCCTTTTGCCTGGTGGGTGGTTTTCATTTGTTTCCATCTGTTTTATGTGGCTTCCCTTGAAATTACAAAGATCCGCCAGAAATCGCATTCCTTTCTCTCAGTCTTGCGCTCCCTATACTCCGGTTTTCACGTTGATTTCAGTTTCCTCGTTGTTTTCTTTCTCTCTTTTCCATTTGCTTCCGTCAGTCTCTGAGAGGTGTCGACTCAGGCCGTTCGACTTCCGCGGCAACTGCTACTATTAGTGGCTGTAAATTAATCTGGAGGGATGTTCAACAGCTAAAATGTGCGCAGAAAAGTTTTTTTTTTTTTAATTTCAGTTCCTACCTGGCACGCTTTTTCACTTCCTCAGCTTGTTCTATCTGTCACCGCCTGTGGTTGTTTGAGAAAAGACACAACATCGCAACCCGACCCGCTGGCTCTCAGCAATTTCTTAAGACTGGATAATTGGGGCACAACCCGCTCATCAATCACCAAGCCTCGGTCAGAGACATTCCTGCTGTAAATATTAGGTGATTCAATATTACTCTGCCCTCATTATCTGCTATTAGGCTGGAAAGGAACACACAAATTCTGACTCCGTGGCCCCCAAAATCCTGTCTGGGCCCTAGATGAGGAAGTAATCACTCCCGCTACATCGTCTGAACATTCTCAATACAAGTGAGCGCAGCTAACCGCTGAAGCCGCACTAGAATGAAAAGGAACAAGTAATGGGCAAACTCATTTGAGTTTGATAGTTGCTTTCAGCTGTGTTTATGCCTTTTGTACCATCCAAAGGCGCAAGGATCATGATAGATGAGTATACATGCTACCTCTACATTTCAGATCTACATTGTGTGAAAATTGATTTACAATGCAGCTTTTTTCCCCAGTTCCCTTTGCGCTCAGCTTTCAAAACATTAGCATCTGCTGGTTATTATATATACATCTTGAAATTCCTGAACTACAGGCAGTTTGCACTTAGCCCTTTAGCTTTATTCTTACAACAAACGGCATCATATATTTATTCGATCAGGGCCGAAACTTGTTTTTTCAGGTCGCTCATGTTGCCACTTGAGATAAATATGGGAGGTGAATAAATAACATATCAATAAATATCAGAGGGGAATAAATAATCTTACATTCCCACAATACAATCATCTTCCAGTCAAGATGAGTCGAGCTCTGATCCGGTCACGTCAAATGAACTGCGTGGTGACCGAAGCAGCCGTGAGACTGAATACAGACAAACCAACGGTGAATATGAGCTACACAGACGATACAGATACTGATAAACAAACCGCAGAGTTGCACCACACTGCGGTGGTGTAGTATGTATGACTGCCGGTGTGCTTGGAGCTCGAGGAAGACTACCATCTAGCCTGCAGTCACCACAAAAACACACACACACCAAAGTGGATATGTTTAGGGGTCATTCATTGGAGTGTAATGACTTTGCTGCCCCCCGGTGCTTTCTGAATGGAGCAATCCTCACTCATTAATATTCATGATAAATTCTAGCTTGCTGCACTCCCACTGTTTGTGTGTGTGTGTGTGTTTGTGTGTGCACGCTCTACAGGAAAGGCTAAATGCACCAACACATGTAGAAATGACTTGTGGTTGCACTGCTACTGAAATACTCCTCCGCCTCCGAGAGGAACTCTTGATAAACCTGAGATTTCTCCAACTACACGCGCGTAACGTTCAGCACACATTCCAAGCCTCCGTGATCGGGCGGGATCAGGCGTTGGGGTGCTTGCGCTGACATTGGAGGATTGTTGCAGGATCAGTGCAGCTCGGGGTCAGGGATTAATACTACGGCCGCGGTTTCACACACAAACACGCACGACCCATTACTCGCCAAAACTTGCTTCCTTTCCAGCAACACATCCGCAGATTTATGAGTGGACCTTGAGAACATGCAGCTGATTGTATTTTTATTATGTTTGGACTTAATGGGAGACCGGGTACAGGAAGGAGTGTATAGTTATTTCCATACAATGGCACCGTGAAGCACAGAGTTAGACTCACTGTAAGCAAAGGAAAGCGGGGGATCCAAGCAAAATAAACTCAATCTCTTTCATGGCTTCTCCTATGCATGCATTCCCGGACAGTGATTTTGTGCAGGCTGCATACACACGGACCGTCTCGTCTATACACCACAGCGCTCATTTTCATCGCATTAAAAGTCCAAGTTGCAATTAGACGGATCATAAAAATAAAAAAAAAATAACAGGCAATCCAGGAAAAGACTAAAAGCTGTGTGAGAAGCATAAAAATAACATTTAGCTGACAGGGCTGATTGGGAAACCCTCAAGGAAGCAGACGAACTGAGAATTTCTAAATCATACAACGGCAAAGCTGCAGCGGAATCAGCCAAAATCAACACGCATCTCACATCATCCTGAGCATTCTGTTTCTCAGGTCGAGCATCCCGTCTGGATTCGGTTTACAGCTTACCTTCTTGGCGTGCAGATCCGCCTTGGAGGGCAAGTTAGGGCTGGCAGCAGGGGTCACAGGGGCGCTGCGGCTGCCCCCGGCCAACACTGAGCGCACAGATGCCAGCCACTTCATGACTGTGAAGCGGCAAGAGGGGGGAAATTTCACTCTGACGTGCCCCAGAAAAGCGGCCCGGAGAGACGGACGTCAGGCGTGTACTTCAAGGTTTTTGTTCACCGGTGGGTTTCGGTCTAAGATGCATCACAGAGGCTTTGCGCGAGGGGTGTGACCGGTCTGATGCCACCTCACGAAGCCCATTCAGTCTCACTCCCATTACACACACACACACACGCAGTTAAACACTGACACAGATCCAACAGGCATTTTTACAGTACAACCATACCCACACACTAATCCTACAGCCATCCTACACCACCCCCCACCCACACACTACCCTAGTGACACACAATCCTTCCCCCATCACTCTGTCACCATCTGTCACTTTCCCTGTTTCTCCCTGCTCTCCAGCCACAATACTTTAGCCCTGACTTGCTCTCCCAACTCACACACGCACACACAGAGAAACCTCCCGCTGTGTCCCATGGCCATCAGAGACATCAGAGATGGATGGCTGGCATTAGTCCATCATTAGAGCTTCATGGGAGTTGTACATCTGTCTGTGATGGAATGAGTGACAGACAGATGGAGGGACCGATGGGCAGGCACAAAGAATCGCCGCTGATCAATTCATGGTCGGATGGAGGGATTTACATTTTTTCCCTGACCTGTGGATTTATACATGGCGAGATGAGCTGAGATGCATGCGTGTGAATATATGGCACAGTAGATTAATACAATACACGGGTGAGAATAATCAGTATATGAAGTGGTGACCTCTGACCCCAGATGCCACCACGACGGACCGCAAGAAGCCTCAGGGCGACTGACCTCTGAGCAGCTGGTCGGCTGTAATTGAGTAATGAACAGAGGAATTAGGCTGAATGGAAATATGTTATCTGGTAGCAGGAGCTGCATACCTTTGGCTAATTACTAGTATTATGAGAGGCACTGGATTGGATGCTGGCGACTATGACACGAATCAGATCAGATCCAACATGAAGGGTTAAATTCCAAAGAGTATTTACAAAGTTGATGTAATTAAGTATCTTTTTTTCTGACGGCGTACAGTTTTTTGTTTGTTAAAACTGATTATTTCAGCCGTTATTTCACAGGACGATGGTCTCATATGGAACGTCACTGCTGAGCGTTGGCTTGCTGCAGCCTTTTCACTTAAAAACGGAATTTGCCAAAGTAAGAAATGTTCGTCATGATTTTCACCCAGCCGGAAATTAAAGCCAGTAACAGGAATTGATCAGTGCCACTACCAGTGACAGAAATAACTTCTGAACTGTAGAGTAGAGCAATATAAAACCACATTTAAGCAAAAAAAAAAAAAAAATCACAAAAAAACAGCATTCATGTATATTCCATTTGTCGAAATGCATTTTGCCTATTGTGGTTTCGTTATTCCCCGAATTCCTTTAATGCTCGTCCAACCACTTGTGCTTCCATGTCTGCCTGCTAGCAGAGCACGAGCTACAAATGAAACAAAGTAGAGACCCATTCAGCAAAACACTGAGCCATAACGTCACTGTGGTCGAAGCCTCTAAATAGTACCTTAAAGATGTAGTTTGGGACTTTTGTCTCCCTGTCCTGGCAGCGAGGGTAATTACACGAACACTGTTGTTATGATGCCATTGGGTCCTCCATGCCCCCGGTTGCTGCAGACAGCTCTGCAGCTACTGTTTCTGCGGCTTCCTCCTCAGCTCTGGAGAGCTAATCGTTGCTGCTTGATGTAAAACGCATCATTACCAGTGTTGCGCAGCTTTAATATCAACTTTAAATAAACATTTCCACCAAATGCTGCCAAAAAGCAACAGAGGGTCATACAGTCACACAGTAACACAGCTTTTTTTAGGCCCCGCTCAAGCATGCCACTGCAGATACGAATCAAAATCAAGATTTGTCCTGTTAAGCAGAAACGCCAGAGTGGGTGTTTCTTACTGGGCATGGCAGCCTAAGTGTTGTGGCTTCATCAAAGTAACTGCAATTTTGGTAAAAAACAAAAACAAAAAACGTTACATATTCAGGGTGTTTTACACCACTTACAAATGCATGCGTGCAGCATATACGGATCTCACGCCAAGGAGCACATATGCACGAGAACAGAGAGAGAAGGAAGGGAAAATAGCAGCTCTTTGGTTTACATGCGATTTTACACTGGAAGCAATGGGAATAATCAGAACAAATGGAATGCATGTTTAACCGATTGCATGGAGTTAACTGTGCCCTCGTTTTATTCCATACGAGTAGGACTTTATGAAAACCACTCTCTGATCCCACAAGACAGCGCTTCATGTTTTTGAAGCGACAATCCTACAGATCAGAATAGCAGCACATGGTAACAAATATCAGCGTTGTACATTTTGACAGAGGATAATCCCCCACAGGGCTTTACAAGGGGCTGAACAGTATTATTGCTGGCTGGAAGAAACCCTCCAGACAAAACATAGAGGGGGGAAAGTGTGTGACTGTGTGCAAGTAACCGTAGATGTGTGTGTCTGCCTCGGCCTCGTGCCCTGGCTGGGAGGGACGTGGCCATATGTGGAGGCCAGGCGTCCGTCTCCGCTGGTGTCTGTGTGATACGGGTGATGATATGGCCAAAGCTTCGACTTAATTCATCTCTTAATCCCCTGTCTCAGCATGGCATCGCATATGGCACGCGAGTGGCCGGGCTAGGATGGAAATGCTGCAATTGACTGCAGCGTCTCAAGATACAAGCGAGGTTTGTGAAAAGGGGGAAGGAGAATTAATACATCGCAGCACATGCAGAGATCTGAAGTGACAGGCGTAGCCTACTTTTGACGACTGGTGAATCATCACACGAGGGTGTGCATAAGCATCTTTGTGTGTTAGAGACTGTGCGTGCATGTGTCTATCTCCAAACAAGGAAGCGCGGCTTGGGGGGGGGGGGACTCTGTCTAATCTCCAACTGCGAGACGTTTCCAGCAACAAACACTGAATCATGCAAAACATGTCACTGAGCCAGGTACGGCCTCATCTGCAACGCACTCCGCTTTCGTGCCTTGATTCGTAATGGAACCTCCCCGTCGCCGTAATGAGTTCAATATTAAAGTGGGAAGGATACAATTAAACCTCCGATGAAGCAAAACCCAACAATGGCTCTGACATGAATACAGCCGGAGGCAGAGCGAAATACGACAAGTGGTGTGCCTGTTTCAGTGGGCGGCGGGATGGGAAATAAAAGCCGCGTCAGTTGTGGTTTGTGAATGAAAATATCATAATAATGAATGAAGACTAACAGGCACACATGTTGCACATTCATACGATTAAGTCGCAGGTTCCTCAACACCGGCAAATAATGGAAAATAAGACATTCTGATGACTGTGCACCGTCGTGTCTGCAGCCTTTCAGCAGCCTGTCAGTCATAACACAGGGCAAACATGGAGGAATAGTCTGTATACTTATTGATTGTGGTTAATTTCCATCCTCACTGAAACTAGCACTGTCCTTTACTGTCTTCATGTTACCTCATTTTTAAAAATGAATGTATAAACATGTTATAATTTTCCTATTATAATTTTCATACCATGTCCAACATCAATCAGTATGCACTACATTTTCAATAACTGCAGAGCTGTTTTGGGGGCAGTATATGTGCATAATGCTGGGATAACATCTGATTTTAACTTACAGAACATTTACAGAACATAAATATCAATTCTATTCTTTTTATATTGTGTTAGAGGAAAAAAAATGTATTATTTATGTTGTTATTATTACATTATTTGTTGTGTATATTTACATTTAAGAAAGAGAATATATTTCAGCTAGGACCAAAGTAAAACTGTGACGGTGGTGTGAAATGATAGGATTGTAGCAAATACCGGATTTAGAAGAGTGAGGGGGACACTATGTCCTTGACAGAGTCACTGGGAAGAATAGCTCTGCAGAGTTGCTGCAATTCAAAACTTAAATCAAAGTGGTACTTGGACCAATATTAAGAGGTGATTGTTACGCCTTTCAAATCAAAGGAGCTTTAACACAGCCCGTGGCTAAATTCTGTCTACAACACACCGAAAGCGGCATTTCATCTTTTACAAAAGACACTTTATCGACCGCCACAAAGCCGGACTATAGAACAGAGAGCTGCAACTTTGTTCCAAACTTATAAACATCAAGCTTCGATGTAAACCGCACTCCCTACCACAGCGGGGGGTGAAGAGGATGAAAGAAGGGGGAAGGATACTGAGGTAAAGACAGGCCCAAACACTGTAACAAGCAAACATTGAGTTTTGAATTGAATCTTCTATCTTGATGTTTTGTTAATTATGATCTTTCATTTCATGCCCATTAAGCAAACCTAACTGAAATTTAGAGAGAAGGCTGCGGAGACAGAATAAGGGAGGCGGTTTTGACTGTTTGAACGGCGAGCTTTGGAACTTGGCCACATTCCTCCCTGCTCCCATATCCCTCCCACGTTTTCAGCGCTCACTCCGTGCTGAAATGCCCCAGCGGAGACGTCTGCTTTCATCCGACTCCAAGCGGTCCAGAAGAAAATCAAGAGTGCTGTAAATGTCCCGGCGTGAGAGGGGCCTTAAAACTAATTCCCTGAAGACAGAAAAGGGCTTTTCCAAAAACAGGCGGGAACAGCACTCTGGGCTCCACCTTCAGATACAGCATCACTCAACATAGCAAAGAGCGATACATGAAACATATCTCTGATTACAGTGAATCAAAGGCTTTTAACTAATAGAAACCTCAAAAGAAGTGGATTTAACGTAACCAGGCGTACCTATTAGGCTGTGATGGAGCCACACTGCTTCACCGGGGGAGCAAAGAAGATGCAAAAAAGAACAAAGTCAGGAAATCCCAGAGGCTGCTGGGATATAGAGAGCTGTTACTCTTTTTCAATACCCAGTTTCCCCCCTTGGGAGGTTTCTGTGATTGTTGCTTCCTTTGTTGAGGCTACTTTTACTAGTCCTGTGAGCTGGTATGGCTCCTCTAAAGCTGGTTGGTTTGATACAAAATTTCAATTTACTCCATGGCATTGATGTTAACTGAACATGGACTAACGCAAGGTTAAGTGTCGTGGGTGTCGTTTGTCACCGCAGCTGACGTTTCCCTAAAATGAGCACACTCTTGTGTCTGTTTTCAGGGGAGACCTTCATCACTCGTATACCACAGTTTGCATTGCAAGAGCAAACAGCACCTTGCTCTGGCAGAACTCATTTCCCAGCTTCTTTAATGGACAATAAATCAACCATGTCACCTGAAGTAAAATGCACCAGCTCGCATCCTCCACATGTTCCAACGAACGCACCTACTGAGTATTTACGGTTGAAATGGGGGCGATAAACAAGGCCAAACGCAGCGCCTGGTTGAAAGTAGCATGGGTGGGAAAAACTGGATGATGACATACAGCAGGGTCAGGAGAGACCACTGATATACTGCACGTGAATATCGATATGGGGAAGTCAAGGGCTCCAAGTAAACTTAAAAATAAGAAATGACTTTGATGAAACAACTTCATTTTGTGCAAGAGGGCTGGTGTTGGTGCAGTGCAGCTTGGCTGGAGTTTGGATGGCCTCTCTTATCCTCTGCCAAAGGATCCAGGGGCCGGCGGGGACTTGAGACGTTTTTGGAGGGCTCTTTTCTTTTTTTTTTCTTTTTTTTTTTTTTTCTGTGGCAACAGCTTTTTTGGAACGATGCAGATGTAAACAATTACAGAGCAAAACGCTCATGACGGGGAGGAAACAGAGGGGGATTAGCTGCGTTTCATCTCCAGGGTTTTGGCATTAATTGACACACGAGCAAAAGCAGCGATGCGTTTTTTTTTTTTTAACGGGAGTGAAAGGACCCCTCTCACATCCCCTCTTCAGCATTGTAGCCCACAGATTGTGACTCGGTCAGAACAGCTCGGTTGTGCTTTGAGACCCCCCAGTGAAAACAGAAGGACTCAGCGGTTTCTCTTCACGCCGGGGATTGTGTCAGTCAGAGGGAATAAGAACCTAGCGCTTAAGTTGAGAATGTCACAGACGGAAAATTTAGCATTTGTGGAAAAACACGGCGGTTCCAGTCATACAGGTCTCATGATTTCCCAGCTTGCTCCAACAATAAATTCCTTTTCTGTCTTCTAACTTGATGAGAGGGACCAAAAAAATGTCTGAACTAAGGGAAAACAGAGAGAAAACGAGAGAGAAGGAAGTAGTGCAACAAAAAGAGGAAAGAAGGAAAAGTAAGTAGGAAAGGAAACAAAGGGGGGGGATAAGAGGAACTTTAAATACAGATGGAAATGTTCCCCCCAGTGAGAAAAAAAACACCTCAAAATATCCATAAATATGGAAATCAATTTCAGTCAAGCCTATCATTCATAATCTAATATTCATACAGCAAAGCACCTTTGGGATCAGTGCAAACCTGAAGGTTAGAAAAACAGAAACCTCGTTGCCAACAGGTTCCCAGTTAAACCAGCAAAACACGGCGGTTGCACGGGCCAGCTCACTGTGACTGTGGAATGGAAGTGCCTGATTTATACATACTTGGTCCACATTCCCTGAATACACAGAAATTACAAAAAAAATACAAAAACCCCCCCCCACAGATTTCTTTCATCTCCGTAAGTGGCTGCTGAGCACAACACACTCCCAGAATAGATTTTTGGGTAACGACTCCCCACGCTGCCTGAATAATTTATCCCTACTTTTCCCTAGAATAAGGCTGAGGAGATTGTGCCAAAAATAAAATCTCTAGTAAACACGAGCTCTTTCATATGTTTTAAAAAAAGAGAATAAGTGGGCATTACAGGGTAGAAATGCTCCCTGGCATTTTGGCAACCAGACGTCTGGTTTATGACACGATACGGAAAAGAAGGCGGGGAAGGAGGCCACGAGGTACCAGCGATGGACAACAAGCATCACAAGGGTGCCTCTGTATTCTCTGACGCTGTACATTTTGTACTTTAGGTGTGTTGGCAGGTGTCTTAAAAGCCTGGAAGAGATGACGGAAGCGTGCCAGAATTGTTCATATACACAAACACACGCGGGTTTACAGTTGGGGCTGTAGGCAACTTGGTGAGTAGCAACGGAAAGAGGTGTCAAAACAGAAGACGAACAACACTACTGCATTGTTTCATTGCCAACTTGGACCGGCGCCACATGTCTTTCTGAAACCCATAATGCTTTGGCAGTAAATCTCGTCTGATTGTCGAAGACAACATCTCGTCAAACAGGTCTGCCCTCTTCGTTGCATTGCGGAAATGACAAAAAAAAATGCATTGCGAAATTCAGCTGGAACGCAGAGAACATGAAACTCCTTTCTTTGTGATCGAAATGTGATAAGAGTGAGAAACAAAATCGAGTTTTGGGTTCAAAAGTTCAGATTTCTGTCTATCACTGAAGGGCTCAATGATAGACAGTGTTAAACGGTGTTTCTCTTGATGACCTCTGACCTAGATGGAGAAGGGGAAACAAGAAAAAGAAATTCCCAGCTGAGCTTTGAGAACCTAAAGTCTTCTGGTTCGTCTCTGCATCACAATTCTTTTCTTCCCTCTACATTGTCAACTTCAGTAAGCATTAAATAATAAAATGATTTTTTTTTTTCTTTTATTATCCACCAAGTTATTTTGTCAGGTATCCAATTAGGTTGTGCCTCTAGTTGTTATTTCATCTTGCTCTTGCAGCTCAGGTTTCCTTGAGCTTCATCTTCACTTTGAAAGTTTCAACAGTGCCATGGTCACTTTGCAAACAAACCAACTAACCAGACACGTTGTTGCAAGGTGGACTGGGTTGCGGAGGTGCTGCATGCTTGACTGGTTTTTCCATATTAGCACAGGGATTAGACAACCTATCCCTCCACAGTGCATTATAACCTAATTAATCATCGTGCAGCCTGACAATTCAATTATTGTTTAGCTTGTCTCCTCATCCGCCTGTTTGTTCCAGAAGCCTCCGGTGCCCTTGCCTGTTTGGTTCCGTGATGAAAAGGTGCACTTTGTTTTTAAGTTGACATGCGTGCTGTTGTTATTCAGAGCAATGCTGAGGAGGTGAGGACGACAACCACTTTTACAGTTATGAATGTAAGCGATGATAAAAACAAAGGCGTCATGAGGGTAAAATGTGTTGAAATATTCACACATGGCAACGATCCTTGTCACCCTCAAATCAGCACATGTAATCTGCGGTCGGGGTTTAGGTGTCCCCAAACCTTGGGGCTCTTTCACTTTTAGCTGTGGGTGAGAAAACTGATGTGTTCTCTTGATAAGATAACGACTGAATACGCAGCCTAAGGCAGCAGTAACAGTTGGCGCAGTGCAAGAAGCCAGCAACGAAAACTGCCAACATTGCACACACCAATGTCCAAAACATAATACGACAATAACTGGCGGTAATACAGGCAGGGAAACAGACAGTTGTACTCTGAAAGGCCCATTGAGAGTTTCTAGCACATGCATGGTGCGTATTATTTCAAATAAATGTAAAGTAGTTCTTTACCAAAATACAAATAAAAGGTTATTTCTCACCCTGAATTACCCTTTCTCACCAGGGAACAGTATAGACAATTGGCAGGTGTGTTTGGAAATTAAATGTCCCATTATCACCCAGAACATTTGAAGCACCTATATATACTGTTATATACTGTTAATCCCCTCTTTGAAGGTTTGAAGTTAACCTTCACTTCAGCTTCTGACTACTTCTCGTACCCACGAGTCAGGACTTAGGTGCCCAAATCCCAAAACAGGAAATAAAGACAAACCACCCCCAACAGTCTGAGGACTCGGGGGTTAGTCTTCATTTTTTTGTCCCAACCATCATGAGGGATTTACCAGTCGCCTTTGATCGCACAAGCTCTCTTCCGTAACATCATACCACAAAGGAACATAGGTCTCAAACTGGCAGGCCGAATGTTTTTTCCATGGCACGGACACAAACAGACACCAATATAACCTCATACACAAGCATGTGTGGTCCTTAGTTGACTTCCTTTGTGCGTTGCTGTTTCCCTTAGAGGTAAAGCAGGCGTCCGCGGAGTGAATGAGTTTTAAATTGGCTCTGGTGACTCCATGGGACAAACAAGCAGCAAGGTCCTATCCCTGCACCCAAAACCTCAGACTGTGCTCCACACACAGCAGGAATTCAAGTGAATGAGAGAGTGTCTGAGTCAGCGCATGCATTTTGCTTTGGATGTGACTCTTTGGTATGTGTGTGTGTGTGTGTGTGTGTGTGTGTGTGTGTGTGCGTCCTTCTGCTTCTTTGTGTGAGCACAACAAGAATTAATCAAGCCATTGTTCTCCAACCAACTATTGAGGTTTCCCACTGTTGATAACACCAGAACAGCAGAAATATATTATTTTTATTCCAAACATCATTTTTCTGTTTCCCCTGCTGACATGAGGAACAAAATCCTCACCATTTACTTAATTAGAGGGGTGAGCTTTCACTCACGCATTGTATCTCTGAAACGTTCAGGCAGCTCTGAGCGCCGAGCAGCTGCCAATCGGTAATGAAGAACAAAAGCGGCACATCTGCTGTGGCTTTGGCGAGAGAGCACCAAGGCGGCCTCAAAGCAAACTCCAACCTTTTATAAGAACCATAAAAAGACCGCACTCAGAGCTGGAATAGAAAACAAGAGGGGAAAAAAAAAAATCATAATAATAATCTGGGTAAACAAAATCTGCTGGCTGTACAGAAACACGCTCAAATGGAAAGTCGACAGTGCTCAGAGGCAACTAGAGGACAACTATCGACAGGGCTAATCCATGGGAACACAGAGCTCATAATTCTTCCAACTGAGGAAACTGGACACCATCATTATATCTGCCATATCTGCAGTTCTGGAAAGGAGGAAAACGTGCAAACTAGACAAAAGTCCTGGCATCTCAAAGCTCCAACGTGTCAAAGAGATATCAATGGATGAGCGAGTCCAAAAGATTATTGCACGTAAAGCTGTCCTGTCTTCGAGATTTGCCTCATCAGGGAAGTGGGATGGCTGTGACATGATGCTACTTACAGCGTAAGAGTGGACTTGACGGATCAATGCTATTGGAAAGTATAGCTTCTAAATGAAATAGTTTGGTTAGGTTGCAGGAGATATATTGGAATAGACAAGAGAGAAGTTTGGCAAGGTTTGGCCCTTGGGAGAGTAAAGTATTCAGGGTCAAACGAGTTACACGCAAGAGTCAAACAGTCGCCAATGTTTTGAAGTTGATCCCAGTCTGCTCGACTTGACAGACAAACTTACACCAGAACCACCACACTAAAGTTACTGAAACCTGCCCAACTGTGGGAACTATAGCAAGCGGTCTGTTGTTCTGTGACGCTCCTCTTTTATTTGTATTGAGACGGTATAATATTTTAGGCTGAGGTCACGCTCAGAATATTGTTATCGCGGCAGAATCGCATGGAAGCTTCCCAGCTGCGGCCTGGAGCTGTCACCTCAACGCCATAGTTTAGGGCTGCTGATTGGAAAGCCCTTAAAGCACCACTTGCGGGGTCACGTCTGCGAAACAGACGAGCGCCATCCATCACGTCCCGATGAAGACATTCACAGGAAACACGTGGTCAATCTGCATTTTTCACTGTCAGCAGTCATCTGCTCGCACAATATGCACCGGCGTCCTTCCGTGCTCTTCTCTCTCCTTTCTCTAAGATGTTGTGATGAAGCTGCTACCTGCTTGTCTGACCTTTTGACCTTATACTATCTATCCTTTATACTGGGTGGTCAAAAGGTCAAAGATCAGCCAAAAAGTCCCATGTAGGTGGTTCATTTTTCATGTGCAGAGGACACTTAAACAGGAAAGTTTCTGTGGCATTGGAACGTTCTCCATACATTCAATAAAGTTTTGGGAGGAAGGACGTTTAAATGTCATTTCCTGATTGGTTGTTAGACAGACTGCTCTTCACCTGCCAGTTTGACACCTAAATAAGCTCTACAATACTGCATAGTACTCAACTTCAAGCAATCACAATACTTTAAGAGCTAATATGTATGTTCTTTGTAGTATGGTGATACTGTAATGGGGAGGTAGTATAAGGCAGCACACTCATAGCCATACTGAAGAGAACATCCTCGGCGGCATTAAGACTTTTCTCCAACAGTAACTGTTCCAACAAAGAAATGTTTTCTTCTAAGCGGTGTGCATACATGAGAACAAACACAGTATAAGAGCATGACTAATTGGGCTTCATGGGAATTATCGACACAGTTGGAACTAATCTGTGACCAGACTGTTTGGTTGAGAATAACTAGTGTATAAAATACATTAGCACATGCCATAACAAGTAAGTTCTAGCAATTATGTGCGACCAAAGAATTTGCTCCGTCATATAAATGTTAGGCCTTAGCAATTTGCCGAACAATCGCGTTTGGCAGTTGAAAGAAGCACACAGCCTCACTGGGAAAACTACCACCACCCAAACAGCTCTTCGTGTTAAGACAGGGCACGACGTAAAAGGTTTTGGTTTGGCAGTGCAGCAGGCGAGGCTGAAAGCTGGAAAGTAAGAGCTGAATCCCGGCACGCTGCTGCCTCCATCCTCATGCTGCATTAGAGGAACAACGGGCCTGCAGCAGCAAATCCTATCCCCAAGTGGGAGCAGCTCTCCATCCCTCATCCCTGCTTAAAATGGGATAGCGCAGTCCGTTCCCTCCCAGGATGACATGCTAAGGCTGCACAAGGCTGAGTTGTTGTTGTTATCTGGCGTCACTAACACTGGCTTATGCTTCCGCGGGCTGTACAGTATGCTAGGTTAGTCTCCACGCATTTGCAGAGGCTTGGTAACTTGTCGGGGCTGCAGGGAAACAGCAGTGGGTGGATTGAAGCTGTTTTGGATTGTACCATAACTTTATTGGGCTTAACTTGAGCAACAACCCAATGCATATAACCAAAATTGAGCTTTAAAATTTGATGAATTTGACGAATTCGACTGGCAAAAATACCTAAACTTAACCAAAAGTGTTGGTTGCATCAGTGGAAACGGATCAATCATCCAGTTTGTTTCACTTTTAGGTGTTGTGTACTGACAAAAACGTCTAAGCAGGTGTGCAGACTTTTAATTACACATATCTTCGGTAAGGATAAGTCACACCGGATCTAAAAAATATGTGTATCACGTCTGTGCGTTATGGTTTGACTGAGTTATTGTGACTGTGTGCTTTTTTCTGCCCAAATTCACCAGACACAGTATCTTTCCCTTCAGTCTCTCCCTCCAGGCTTCCCCCTCAGCTCTCCCATGCGTCCTTAGGAAGGCTTAGGGCTTTCTCTTTTGAGTTTGTCCTGTGGGATGTCCATGTCGATTACAGATATGCAGTGTAAATCTTAAACGGTTAAAATGCCATCTGCGATGATGAGCTCAATTGCTGAGCAGCACAGCTTATTATGTTAATCCCACCCAAATGGGGCTTTAGTCGTTTTGCCTCTAAGTCAAGACTTTCCATATATATATTAACACTTGTCCGGTTTACACTGACCTGTTGCTTCATGGTGATATCCAGTAGGAGGATTGTAGGACTGGGAGAGAGCATTTTGACCCTGTGGTGCTTTGGAAACGGGCTATCTGGGCTCTGTCCTCAAAAAATACTTAACTCACACACCAAACACTACCTCAGCAAAACACAGAGTTGGAAAAGACATCATGGAGCCTAAATGTTTACGGTTCTCTTTTGGCCACTGGCGGTTTGACACACGCCTGAGAGCCTCCGTCCTATGAAGAATAATTTACATCAGCTCGCTTCCCCTCCAACTTCCTCTGCTTCTTTCGCCGGTGCTTCCGAGAGGAGAGGCCTTCCAGTTGAGGCTGTATGTCACTGGGCTGCTTTGCTAATCTGCTGTTTGGACCCGGCATGCTTTGGTCTTAATGAAGGGCTGTGAAAATGTCAACAAAACACTGACCAGAGTCCTTCCTGTCGGGGCCGGTTGTGCAACAGCAGAGCAAAAAGGCTGACCAGAGGAAAAAAAGAAGCAAAATAAGTTATTTTTGCTTTAGTTTTCTTTGAATTCAACAAAGTTGCTTTTTTTATTAGTCCCTTGGGCATTTTCAGACCCAGAGCTTAGAAAAACCCCATAATTGAACTGCTATAAATTTTTACAAGCGTGGGAATTACGTTCAAACACTCGCTACTTTGCTTTTCAGCAAATCCCTCCCTATTTCAGAACAACAAGTCACTGCTTGTTTACCTGCAGTCCCTGTCAGGGAGCCGCAGTGACATAACAACAGCGCGCCTGAGTGATAATGTTTAAGCAGAGTTGTGCTAACGAGCAAAGAGCGCGTTCTCCACCTCATCGTTAAATCAATCACAGCACCAAAGGCTTATTTGGCAGCAAAGGCAAACACTCATTAGAAAAATTAAAGATGTTTAGGAGGTTAATAAGAGAGTGGGCGGTGGAATCAGTGAGGAAAAAATAAAATAGAGCATATTCCCTCATTACATTTTCTCATCAGTGTCATCATCTTTTTTGATGTTGTTGTTGTTGTTTTCCTCCTCCAAATGAAACGCACGTGTTCAAGCAAAGCTAATCTTTTTTAAGGTATCAGTGAAATCGCTGACAGACAGACACTTCCCGTCGGGTCACCGAATGCCGCCTTTGCCGCACAGACCACGGTCGTCTTCGTCCGAGCTGTCCAGGCAGTCATTCGGCCCGTTGCAACGCAGCTCTCTGGAGACTTCCTAAACCTAAACACCAGTTTTAACCAAACAGAATGATGACCACATGCTTATTACTGTTACCATAACGATGGCAGTCACGTGACGTCATCTCTTCCTAACCCCCTAAAACGCAGATGGTGTTGAATGACTCGCAAAAAGCTCGATGTGATTAGACGGCCTGCTATTCATACGCCGTCCCACGACATCGCATTGCGGGGAAGAAAGAGCGAGCAGTTGTAGAGTCAGACGAAGTGCGAAACCAGTTTTGAGAAACTGTGTCTTCGTTTGTGTGCTCAAGGTAAACATGATGGAGTCTTCCAGCAGCTCCAGAGCACTGCTAGAGGTCAAAAACTCTGCTGGGAACCTTTAAATAAGAAAGATCCATGGGGTTAGTCAATGTGCGCTTACTTCCACAGTTTGCTGCACCCTTGCTCTTGGTTCTCAAGTTCAAATTATGGTGTCTATATATCTAAAATCCCACTCAGGTCCAATTAGAGGTGCCAGCGAGTCATCTGCCAAGTGAAGGCAAGGAAAGGACAGATGAAGGATGCGAGACAGGGCACTTTGATGTGATACACTTCAATTGTCATGTGTCACTCCGCGGTCAGCCTGTTGATGCCAAGATGCTCTCGGTTGTCACTTTCTGTGGTACTACTTCATCACTCAGACCAACACACGAGGAGCCTGTGATTCTGCTGTTTGCTCCGGAGCTCAGAGGAAAAAAAACCTGGCAGATTAACAGGAACAGGGAGGTTTGGGGGACTGTCTGAACAGGCCGTTTGATGAAGGAGAGCAAACAAACTGCTGCAGGTGGATGATCACTGATTTAAAAAACACGGTTCAGCGCTTTGATACCACGCTTCAAAGAAGGACAGCGTGATTATGACTAGGACTTCTTTTGGAAAATGTTTTGGCGACAATTATTCACAACCCTCAGCTCGTCAGTTATCAGAACTACATTATTTTAAGTTAACTCTGGCGTCCGACATGTCTACGTGTCTGGTTAATTTGCGAGATCCAAAGAAGTCTCTGCGGGGAAAAAGGTTTAACGTTCGCCCAGACACAGATTCATAAGGACAAAATCAGATTTGAGCGCGCAATCCCGATCGTGCACGCGCTCGTTTCTTAGTGCGCTCTTTCTTTTTGGCGGCTTCTCTGCACTTCGGATTCCACTGGGTCGCCAGCTGCAGCAGGACACGCCAACACTGTGACCAGGGATCATGTCCTCTTCAAAACTAAAGAGTACACAAAGAAAAAAGTCAGCTTTTGAATTAATTACAAAGGTGACACCCTGTTTGCACTTGTGTTAGATGATAGATTCCGATGGTAAATTATATTATGAGCGTGACAATTCTACAGCTGGCTTGTAGAAAATGTACTCTGGGATACATCAGTCTGCGCACTGTCAAAGGTTTATTTGCAGACAATCACATTTTCTCAGATCTTATGTTGTCACTGTACAGCTCTTCCATGTCCTTTGCACATTGACGCTAAGGGTGACCGGCTTTTGCCCTAAGCTTGCCTCAGTCTCAAAGAAATACTAATCAGAGTAACAAGGTGTTGGTTTAGGGAATGCACACACACACACAGACTTGTACACATAGAGATGTACACACACTAGCAGATACCTCGCAAATTAAACAAGAGTCGGAGATTGTCTGCGCTCAGACAGGCAGATGATGAACACGCGTGAAAATGAAAAAAACATGTTTTCCGACAAAGACAGTCGTAAATAAACATATGCAACAGTCGGTCTGTCTTCCTTTATGTTTCTCCCTCTTTCTAACACACACACACACACACACACACACACACACACACACACACACACGCACACACACACACACCAGGCTGTTTTACATTCAGGGTTCTACCAGTTGTTTGCACTGAGCCTGCTGTAAGTGAGCCAGAGCCAGACTGGCACACGCTTCCAGGGTAACAATGGCAGCCAGCCCAGGGGGCTGAAGGGCCTCTAGCTGCCCTGAGGTCTCCAGCATTATGTAATAAGTTGGCATCAAGGTCCCAATGTCTATTTATTGATAGCCAAGTCCTTTTGAACAGAGATGCAGTGGTGGCTGGTCAGGGAGATGAAAGAATAATAAGCGCTGAGTGGCGTTTGGCTCCGCAGTCCTGGCTTTAATAAAAAGAGGAAAGCCTGCAGCTTTATCATATAAGCGCTTTCTTGCTGACTCTTAACAACTGTCGATGAACTGGCCGCTGTGCGGTTCACTCGCTCCCTGTGTTTCAAATCAGCGAGGCTTTAGGCTGATTTCCTTGATTTCAAAGCTGATGTCATGAAATGGCCCGATGAGTTTTGACTTCAAAATCCAAAGACATTTTAATACGAGCTAAGAAGATCAGAAAAATCAGAAAATCTAGACAACAAAACGAAGCTGAATGGTGCTAATATTCACCGCAGACCTCAGGGCAGAGTGAGGTGATAATCCCTACCATCCACACAGTGATCTGAGCCACTGCCTGTTATTAAACGATCATCGCTCAAAGCTGCTTTAAAGAAATAAATCAGGGAAGCTGAGAGTCAGCACCAGTGCATTCGCATTTGTCATAATAATTTAATATTTCTGAACAAAGTGTTTTCCTTTGTTCAAAAATATGTTTTTGTCGCGCCGACGCAACTTACTTTTCTCAAAAGAGCTCAAAAGCTTTCAGGCTGAAGTTGAAAATAAAAAATATTCAAATCGTGTGTGAGAGGCTTTTAAAGGTATTTCTGTTTATTATCCCGCTGGTTTTATTACATTAAAAAGAGCTTCACCCTCTCACACACTTGTAGCCATACACACACACACACACACACACACTCGACCTGACCTACATACTCCACTGGCCACTCTTTGTTCATCATGGCCAGCAGCTAAGTGTGAAGCTCCAAAGCAGCCCACACTGCAGCAGTCTGACTGGTCTCATTCACAAAAAAAAAGGAGGCTTTTACCTGAAACACACACACACACACACACACACACACACACACACACACGTCAGTTTCATAAATTACCGCAGCTGACGCACGGATATTCCTTTTTTTGCAAACACATCGCGGCCATCGGTAGTTTCACAACACACTCGTGTGTTTTTAGCTGTGAAAGCTCAAACATCTGTGGAGATCAAACATCCGCCCGCCTTACTGGGATACCGCAGCGCCGTGTCGTGTGAAGATCCACTGGAAGATGTTCTCTGACCCAGTTTAGATTCTCGGGAAACAAACCAACACGCTGTCACCCTTTTCTTCAACATCGCAAAAAACTGTTTGGAAAGACTAAATGACAAAATAACAAGCAGTGCAGAGGATTACAGGAACCTCTAACCCTGTCTAGGCAAGGAGTTTATTTCAGGTCTGCATTTAATAATTTTTGATTAATGTGCAGATTTTCTTGATTTACACTTTTTGTTTGACCCGTGGAATGTTAGAAATACGGCGATTTATTATCAAAAGTGTTTTTCTGTTGGCCTGGTGAATCAGTTACCCCGGCTTATTGCCTCAGCTCAAAGTTTAATTCCCTGTGCGCATCAATGAATCGAGCCGGTGAAGTGGCTAAGAAGGTGCGAGGGAGGCGTTCTGAAAAAGACCTTTGAGAAGTTGCACGCCGACCAGCGATCAGCGCTTACAGGCTTGTTGGAAAATAAAAAGGCAGCCTATAAAGTCTATTTCTATTCTAGAGGATTCATGCAGGATGAGCAAACAAATGGAGGTGGATGGAAGGATCTTCCATCCCATTGTTTAGCACATCTGAATGTTGTCGCACAACGCAGCCAACATTCATTAATCAATGCACAAACTGCAAATGATTCTGATTTTTAAAGTTTATGAGTATCAGTTCAGTGAGACTTTAATCAACGACACGGCACCAAACAAAAAAAACAAAGAACGATCTGAACTTTGTTTTTTATCAAACGCTTCTTGAGCGCTGACCTGCTATAATATTGATTGTCTCCTCTTTGGAACGTGGCTCCAGAAATGCAGCTGCGACTCTTGTCACATGCGCGCCAAATGGAGGAGGCCTGCCTGCGGCTCATTTAGATCTCGACCCATATTTTTATGCTCGGAAAGACTTTGATTCCCTTCCACATATACTTTGGAATGATTCTCGATAATATCAGACGATGGGTTTCGTTCCAAACACAACACTTGTGTGTAAACAATGAAACTGATTCTGTCAAACGTCCAAAACCGCAGATGGATTTTATCATCATGTTGCTATTAGAGCATTCACTACCAGCTGTTATTGTTCGAGAAGTTGTCGCATTTTAAAGTGTTATAATGTACTCTCAGAGAAAAAAAACAACAACCAAAAATCAGAATCCACAAACAGAATCCACCGTAAACGCGAGCAAAGAAAGCGGAGACGTACTGAGTCGTAATCCTGCCGCTGCTAATAGCTTTGTGCAAGAAGGTGAACTGAAATCACAGCGTCTGTCAAACAGCACTAATCCTTTGATCTAGACACACAGAGTGGAACTGTCACCCACCCAGACTGACCGCTGCCCCCTCTCGACACCCCCCTCTTGTGGTTAGGTGATGTTTGAGGTCAGGTTGGCCACGCGTGCTGGCCGGAGATAAGCTTCCTCCCCCCACGGCGTAAACTAAATTATTAAAGTGATCCACGAACTGCTGTACAGTCCCGTCTTGAGGCTCACGGAGACGGCTGTGCCACCGCTGCAGGGTTTAACCCCAATGGGTCCACACACTTAAGCTGCTAAAAGCTATTTGTCATATGTCATGTAATCTTTGTGTAGGTGCAATCTCATTTGCCATTTTGTCGGCTGCACAATGTAACATTAAGGAGTAAATTATGTACAGTGAACATGAATTGGTTTGATCTCTTTGTCAGATGTTAAACAATGAACCCTTTGTCACACGGATGATGAATTAATGTAAAGGTGGAAACAATAAGCACTATCTGGACAACACCAGCGCAAACACACACCAAAAAAAAAAAAAAAAAAAAAAAGATTACAGGTCTTCTTGAGAAATAGCTTCTAGGCTGCCGGCCCGCTCCAGCTCAGCTCGCTCTTCCACAGCCAGATAGCAATGTCAAAAAAAAAAAAAAAAAAAAAGAAAAAGAAATAGAGAGGGGATAAAAAAAAAAAAAAAACAGCTGGAAGTGCAGAGGGAGAATATTTGTTCGATGGAGGGGAACGGTCAGAAATTAACTTCAGGCAGGTGAAGAGGAAGTGTCAAAAAAGAATTAATGTTTCACCCCAAAGCTTAAAGGCGAGATAATAGAAGATACGTGGAGCGGACTCAAAGTTTGACCAGAAACTTTGGGCGGGAGAGAAAGAAAATGCTACAGCTCAGGCTCTTGGCTCCGAGTTTGGACAAACATGGCAATCTCACTTTTCTCTGGTATGCTCGGTGAGCTGCTGCAGCAATTTGGCTTGATTTTCAAGATAAGGTTGGGTGTAACACAAAGATTTTTTTATTTTTTTTTTTTAGATATTGATCTACATGGTGACAGATTAAAGGAGCAAATGCTGTCTCAGGAGGTGTTGTTCCTCCGCAAGCTTGAGGAATGCATCAGTGCTCCTCATCGTTGATTACCCAAGCGTCAGCAAAGGAAAGAACAGGATTCCGTTACGTTGTCATGGAGCCTCATGATAAGACCTTTAAAGATCATTCCTTTAAGTCCTGAGAAATGTGAACATGCGGCATGTTATGGTAAAAAGGATCATAAAGATGGATTTCCAATATGGATTTAGGAACATATTATCTTCCCCGATGTCTCATCCGACATGTCAGCAAATTCCGGGATCATCAAACCTAAAGCCTGAAGACAGAAATTTGTACTTCACCCTCTTCGTTTCCTCAACAGGCACAATCCAGGATCATCTGGATTATGCTATAAAAACCTATTCTAAATCAAAATCAGATCTTGTACATCTCCCAGCTCACATTGCCAATGTCAGTAACAAGTCTGGGTGAGGAGATAATCCTTCATTCTGCAGGGCCCCGGACAGACAGGCAGCACGAGGGTCATGGATCACTGCTCGCTGAGTGGCATGCAAGCTGTGAGAACGGGATGGTAATCTGATAGGGAGAGTGTTGTGACCTGTGCCAGGCATCCAGACACACACACACACACACACACACGCATGTATGGAGTGTAAATAGTTACCGAAGGTTTATCTCCCAGTGACTTCATTCTGGCACACCTCAGTAAATTAGCTTACAATTCAAGGCTCATCCCATCCCACTGGAGATAATAAAGATGAATTTCCAATTTCATTTCCTACCAATCTTTTTTTTTCTTTTTTCTTTTTTTTTTTTTTGCTCCATGTTCCCCCATGCATCTCCCTTTTTGCCCTGCTTCCAATCCAATTAACCGACTGAAAGTTGGAGCAGCGAATGCTAATAAGTGCTGCTAAAAGAATGACTAATATGATTTTGATCAAGAACAAACAAGCTCTTGAGAGAACCACGCTCCGTAATTTTTCGCTCCATTCACTCCAGCCCAGATCAGATCAGGGTCAGAGCTCACGAACCCCAGTGGAGTGGGGGGGGGGTTTGACTCAGAGGCGCGTGTTTGAGCCCCGTGTTATCTCATCAGTTCGAACAGGCTGAACACAGCATCTTGTCCAATTTTGACACAAGGCTGATAAAAATCAGCGCACGGGTGGCGTGTGACTTCTCCCCCGGTCTGACCACAAGCACTCACTCCAAACCGTCCACACATCAACCACAAGCAGCGGCACTACCTCTAATAACCTGAGTGAGACTAATTGAATTGAATCATTCAAATTTCCATACATTACTTTGCTGTAATACTTTACAGGTAATGTGCATAACTGTTTCAAGGCCCGTTCAGTAGAATTTGTGATCTTGATGAGTTTGATTTCCCGTACCTCTGGGTAATCACTCGGGAATGAGTTGGAGTGTTGTGTTGGAGTGCTAGCATACAACACACGTGGCCGCTGCCATTGTGAGCAATGTGATGTCATTTTGGGGCCCAGGCAGGAGTGGGCATCGCGCGGGGCTGTGGGTCCTGTTCACACATCTAGCCAAGACAATCATTAGCACATGTGAGCTGTCAATCATATGTCACGGTTTCTTATGCATCAGATAACAAATCTAAACCAAAAACATTAACACTTGAGCGTACATAGAGTGATGTAAAATAACAGAAACCATCTGACTTTAACTTTTTAGTGTGGCTCATGCCCCCTCTGCCCTCTTTTTAATATCACCAAGTACTGGAGTCTAAAGAGGATTAATGCTTTATTTAGTTCTGCATAAATAAAACACTCTTTCTATCAAAATCCGATGGTGAAAAGCTCACAAACAGGCACGCATGACTCCAAACACCCTGCGGCAGTGGCTTTTGACAGCGGGCACCTTGAAATAAAACCTCAGTGAGTCACTGTCAAACTCGGAAAACAAACACCTCGTAAAATACACCATCAATTTTCTTCGCTATTCACCTGAGCACAAATAAATGTGTCATCGCGACAGTAGCACCTGCCCTTTAATGCTATGTTGCGCTCGCCTAATTCATGTGTTTAGCAACACTACAGATTGACCTCCATTTCCAAAAAGGCGGTAATTATGCAGGAAAAACCAGAAGCAAAGGCCTCCCTTCCAGGCACGGTTGATTAATAGCACCCGTCTCTGGCATAGTTCAGTGCCGATTGGATTTACAGCAGCATAATTGATGGGTGAACTCCTGCTGCGAGACAAACGTCAAGACAGGATTTTCTCCGGAGCTGCAAGCGTGAAGATTCCCAGAGTGCGAGGACGAAGCGAAGTCGTATACAGAACAAGAGCCAAACCATCTGCTGGTAAAATGAGCGGATGATTTGCGGAGATTTGTGAGAGGTGAATCTCAGGTCCCCCTTCCTCTGAGCGGCTCTGAGATTGGAATACAGATTGAGGACGGAGTTCAGTTGGAGAAGAGTGAACCGAGTTGGTTTAATGGAGGACAATGGCTCCATAGAGTGCGAACAAAGAGTCTTTCACACACCTGAATGTGTGGGCTGAGCTGAGATGAGATCATAAATTAGCAGATAGAGAGGAACATAGGTGAAGACTGAAGGACAAGGGGTTGGGATGAGGGGAAGGGGGTCTTATAGGGGCAATGAAGGAAAAAAAGAGGGGGTTGTGTTTGCCTTTAGGGTTTGGTTGACACGATCCAACAGCAGCAGGCAGGGTAACTTGTGCGGACAGGGAACACCCTGAGGGTCTGACATGTGTTCCTGCGGAGAACAACAGCGTTCAGGTGAAAAAAAATGCAGTGGAAAAAAACAAATAAGTGGAGATGCACAGATAAGACCTAATGCACTGTGCTGTCACCTTCCTGGAAGGTGTTATCCACATGCTAAGTGCAAACAGAGTTAAAATATTAGCATTTTGCCCCGTTGGTCTTTATGGGTTTTTTGTTTTTTTTTGATCCTGTGGACTTCATGGTTTCATTTTTACTACTTTAGGTCAAGTACTGTGTTGTTTTCAAATGGACAAATTATTCATTTTCCCTTGGCTCTGCAGCCATAGTGCCTTGAGTGTAAGTTGTAAATTGTGGTCATCCGCTTGAGGACACTGAGAGAACGGTCAGTTCTTCCAGTTGCGAGCTTGCATGCAAATTATATCTGATGCATGTAGCAGAAGCCCAGTAATCCAAGGAATTGCATCTAGATTGTATGTCCAGTTCCAGTGATCATTGCCACTGCAGGAACTATTGTGCCCTATATGTAGCAAGACTGACTGTATGAGGGGACTACAGAAGTAAAGTTATCATTCAATCACCAACAGCAAGTTAGGGTCACCTTTTCAGTGAACCATGACCACAATCTCACCTAATCTCACCTTTCCTAACTACTAAATGTTGTTCGTTTTTGTATTATTATCTTATATAAAACAAGTATTTTGGGTCTGTTAGGCTTTTAAAGGCAGCCGTTCTGTTCTTATATACTAATTTGATACTAATGGAAAGGATAAAAAGTGACAACAGTATTAAAGTCAAGTATAGGCAAGACGGATGCATGAACGGGGACTTGTAAAAGTGCTACAACTTTATGAATGAAGCTTTCTTGGACATTTGCAGCATTAGGGGAATACCTGTCAGGATACATTTCTAGGAGAGTTGCTGTTTTTCATTTTGTTGAAAGAGGCAGAAGGATTCTTTCCGACAGGTTCTGGTCCACTGGGATGTCTCTCTCTCTCTCTCTCAGATGGCAAGCAGGTGATTTAGGTCTATCTAGTACTGTTTGTAGAGGGGTTACCAATGGTTACGGGATGCCAGCACGCCAGCTCCTTGAAGAGGACCTAGACTTGTGCAGTTTGGGTCCCCTGGCAGGTTTTTTTTTTTTAAAGAAAAGGAAAAGATCAAGGGTAAAAGTGATAACATTGCAGTGGATTCTTAGTTTTCACTCCTCCAACCTGATGCCGTGTCCTCTGTAATTTGCGTCTCAAAACACTCTGACAAGCCCACCTTCCACTCTGTCTGTCTGTCTGAGCCCCAGGCTTTGTTAATCCAACAATTCATTTTAAACTGAGCACAGAGATCCCAGACCTGCATCTCACTGCAACACTGGAGGTTGCCGTACACAGACAGGTCTCATATGGCTTCCTGAAGGAGTTGCCTGCAAACTTTTCCAGGGCAAAGAGCCGCATGTGAAGAGATATACGAGCCAGGCTGCAGTTCAGTGAAGGTTTGGTCACCTGATGCAGGTGCAAGACAATAGTTCACCTCAACCTAAAGGCTTTTTTTGGCCCGCAGGACATTAAGATATGGTGGATTATACAGTTTCCCATGTCTTTTTTCAGGTTTACTTTGTCAGAAATGGGAATTCAACCATTTCAGAACTTCTCTTGAGCACAAGACAGCACAAAATAAAGCAAGGATTATCTGTGAAGGTGAGAAATGACAGCAAAGAACGCCGGCCTCAGGTGTTCAAGGCACAACGTTGGCTGCATGACAAACGCGAACATCGGCGCTAATTATTTCAAGGTTGAAACAGTTGGGATTAAAGTGCGCAGCGATCTCGTCGGTACTCAGATGACCGAAGATTAAAAAAGCCCCACCGTCCTCTTTGAAAAAACAGTTCCCAGCCAGTGTAAGATGAAATAAAATAACTTTGTGAACTGCGATGAAATAGCAAAGAAGAGAAATGCACAGAGGGAAGGAGAGAGCGTCATCAAGCATGCGTTTTGTTCTGCGTGAAGAGTGACAGGGTAACGGAGAACAAAGCTTATGGAGGAGCGTGAGGAGCGAAGGGGCAGGGAGGAACAGACACGCAGCGAAACTAAGACAGATGCTATGTTTCCATCCAACTGTCAGACGAACTTTACATAAACATTTCACATTTTTTATTGTCACAGAAATTGAAATCAAACATTTTCCCATCCACCCAAATGGAAAACACCAGTAAAACCGAAGGACATAAACAGTTCAAACATCTAGACAAAAATCAACAAAAAGTAATTAATAAGGCATGAACGCACATATATGCATGTGTCGATTTGACAAAACTTGTATAAAGCAAAACATTTTGGAACAGGAACAGCGCAGTCTATCAGACTGTGTGCGACCCTGTCCTGAACCCGAGCGCAGTCGGGGCCCACGGCAGAGGAGGTAAGGGGGAAAGGCCACAGTGAGGGCAAGAGAGGCACATCAGGGCTTCATCAGAGGGAAAGCAGAAGAACAAGGAGCTCTGGGTGGTAGAGTGAGGTAAAAAGACAGTGAGAGAGAGAGCGAGAGAGAGATGCATGAATGGCAGCCGTGTCCAGCGAGAGTTCAGTGAACCAGAGCAGAACAAGTGTAGGTCAAAGCGTGTGTACACAGGGAAGCAAATCCTCTGTCTGTATGAACACAAGGCGCTTTACATGGTTTTGATGGCTGAAACGCAAACTGACAAGCAGGGAGGTCACAGACTGCTGGTATTGCTCTAGAGCTGGGAGAGTTTTAAAAAGTTTTAAGAACTTGAGTAGAATAATAAAAAGTTGTGAGTCAAGCCTCTCTGGAGCATTATTCCTCTTGCCATGGCATGAAAAACACCCTGAATGCTTGCGCTGCGGTGGAGGTTGAGTGAAACCGGATCGGGAGCTGAAGCTGCAGCTCAGCAGGGGACGTCGTGTGGGTTCGGAAGCCGTGTCTTTAACGAGGTGTCGAGCTGATCGGCTCGGCGCGGGCCAAACTGATACACCCACCCACCCACCCAACCTCTGTGTGGCCTGCGCAGCACCCAGGACAAACCACCAGGGACCATCAAACAGGCCGCAGTCCTGCCAAAGCTCCTCACAGCCCATTATCGGCCTGGAATTAGAACATTTGTCTCCTGCCAAAGCCTTTTAATATCAACAGCCCGTGTTTTACATGAAAGGATTTTGCTGACGTGCTTTTTCACTGCAACTCACAAAGATAGCAAAGCATAAGGAGTTGGACGAAGAGCAGTAGGAGTTGAATGAATCACACTGCCTGAAAACATATGCAGCACCCTGCCTGGGCTTATTAGAGGAGAGAAGCAGAAAGTACTTAATCTTAAAGTTAACGGCTGTTTAGAATGTGGATGGGAATTTCATCCGCTGGGAAAAGATGACGCATGTTTCATCGGAAGCGATTTGCAGACGGTTAACCAGCATCACCAGTATTTAACCAGTAGTTTTAGTAACTATCTGAAATGAACAAATCAAGTAAACATGGCTTTAAGTTCTCTGTTCAGCTCTCTTTCCCCTGTGTTATAGAAATACTTTTCACATAGTTTCTGTCTCTTTGGTGCAGCAATAAACACTTGTAATATGAAACATGTAATACAAATTAAAATATAAAGATATAAAGATTGACGTTTAAATGCATCAAATAACCTTCAAAAACCTGGGCTGCTTATTTAATTTACTTATTTAATTTACTGGACTGGTTATTCATGGATCTGAGATACTACACTGTATTATATACACTACAGTACACTACAGTACCACCCCTCTAATCCAATATCGACTCTTGGGTCACTTCTGTAGAATTCATGATTTTCTCTTTTATCTGTAAAGATCGGGGACTGGCAAGGAAACATCTTTTGAATGGGGGCAGAAAGACACTGACATTTAGTCCCTATTATGAGTTAATGTTCAATAACATTAATTCTTAATAGTGTCATACTCAGCAGGCGTGCTAACTTGGAACGCATGCTCTCTGATATCATCCACAAGATCATTTCTTCAAACACTGGAAGGTTCCCCGCCAAAGCCACAGACGACTGGGGTCCTGATGATAGGTCAGCTGAACTTTATCTCTAAAATGTGCAGAGGACCTCTTCAAACCCCATGTGCTAAACAGCCAATTATTGTTCAAAGCTTCAGATATGTAAAAGTTTTCAAAAATATCGGGTTGGATTTTGGGGGAAATGATGCCTCAGACATCTTGAGGCAGCATTAAGAACAAGCAGAATATTCCATCCACTGTCTTCTTCACACAGCCTCCACAATGATCTGCAACTGGTAGATATGGAATTAATACAACGCAGGACAGGAGCTTTTAACCCCAAGCTTTACAGCAGAAAGTGATGTTTGGGGCTTGGCAACAAGAATGTATGTTCATTTAAATCTCTGCTACGTGAAACCAAAACTACAGCATCTGATACCAGCTGAAGCAAATGAGATATATGTTTAGTCTTAATACACAGTTCTTGGATCTTTCAAAGCCTTCTCAGCCTGTACATACCTGCAGAGTACCCCAGACGTGTAATAGCCCCACCCATCAACAGATGGCAGTGTTCTGTCTGTGATGGTGAGGGGAAGAGAGGCAGCAGCAACACGGCAGACCCCTGCAAAGAGGGAGGCTGCTATAATCACTGATCTAACCTTGGGAGATGATAGTTAGGCTCCAAATGAGCCGCCGAGGTAGAGATCGGGCGGAGCTGTTGCTTCTCCCCGCGGAACTGCAGATTAACATCATTTTACATTTACATTACAGGCGTTTAGCAGATGCTTTTATCCTCTGTGACAGGAGTGGTGAGGATAAGCTTCATTTGCCACTTCACCAGCTAATAGAGGAAGAATGTGGAAACGATCACACTCAGACAGTAGTGAACAGTTGGCCGACGAGCAAACTGAGTAAATCACTATACTTTACGACTTCTGTCCATTCCTCAAATGTAATCTATTCACGGATAAAGGCAGAAAGAAGATGACCTCGTTAACTTCTCCGAAGGGTGCTGGAGGAGGAGAGAGGAGAGGTGGGGAAAAAGAAAAGTAGCAGGAGGATGAAGAGGTAGATGCCAAGAGAAAAACAGCGGAAGCAGGAATGAGGAGGAAACTAGGAGCAGAAGACAAAGAAAGTGACAGAGAGGGAAGGGAGAAGGAGGACGCTGCATGCTGGGAATGCCGGGGAAAAGGTCAGCTGCCACTTCAGCACTTCTCCTTGATAAACTAAAGGAAATAGTGGCCTGGATAAATCCTCCTTTGTCTTATTTACCGAGATGTCGAGCATTTCATCACTGGGTCTATAAAGGGGCTCCTGTGGGTAAAAAAACAGTAAGGGTAACTGCAGAGAGAGTTGATGTGCAGTTGTGTGGTGAGAGGTGGTGCTTCAGCTGTGGTTTCCATGTTGGATTTTAGGAAGGGGGTCTGCTGTTACCAGGCAAACTCATTTATACCCAATTTAAACCAATAACAGCTGAGAAGGATATGGGTATCCATGGTAAAGCCTGAGTGATATAGGATTGAGACAGAGGGTGCAAACAATTTTAGAAAGGATAAATCCACAGATTACCAATATGGCGGCCAATATGTTGAATCTTTGTTTTTATAACAAGCATTCTTGTACATTATATGTTAGAACATGTCCATGCCAATGCGATATATCAGTATCTACCAAGTGACTGATATGTCAGATCTTTCCCGAAAAGACAAGTCCGTTCCAGCGATATGTTTTATGTTTCCTGTCCCCTCCCCCCTTGCAAAGACTCTTGTTATACTTGGTGGGACTTCAGAATGAAAGCAGATAGTGTTGAAATGTTTAAATGTTTTTGCAACAGTAGCTAATAGTAGTGAAATAGTAGTAAAACCACATCATTTTTACTCTTCCACACACAATATTATGATTCTATTGATAAGAGGCGCCGGGGGGGCCGACTGCCTGAGCATGGAGGCCTGCTGACAAAATTATATGGTCTCAAATGTTGGTTTGTTCTTACGTACAGTATAATTTAATGGCTAATATCATTTTTATTAATCAGTTACATATTTAATGATGGTACCAGAGTAAAGTACAGGTCATAAGCAGTTTTTTTTGCAGATATGATGCTTTTATTAAGAAGTAGTCAGAGGATATGGCAAAACTTTAAAGAATACAATACCATTTTTCAACAAGATACATTTTTAAATTTGCAACAGTAAAGTGTGCATTCTTTGTTCTAGTGGAGGAATGAAGCTCATTTGAATCAATTTCTCACCAGGCTTTATTTTCCCTGCACTTCCTCATCCTTCTTCACGACTCACTACCTCTCCTCCCGCTGCTCAAACCAACATTACCTCCCACTATCAGCAGCACCCACTCACCACATACTGAAAGCTGATAGTAAATATTTGGGTTATTCAAGCAGTAACCACAGTCCAATCCCCCTCCCCCCCGGTATGATAACATAATACTGAAAAATGCTTATGATAGGGTTGCCTGGTGGCTTGGCCGCCCGGTGCCAAAACCACATACTCAAACACTGGCACCAAAAATATGGATTACAGTAAGCTTTCGGAGAGCTTTTTCTGCTGACCTAACATTTTGGAACAATTTCATAACTATCAACTGTCATAAAAGGTGAGAAAGGGCTCGAGAAGGAGACACTTCCTGCTCATCTCCGCTGTGGCTGCATGTTAATGGGGACGGGAGTTCGCTTGGTCAACGAATAACCTCATCAATCAAAACGCGCACTTCAAACCAAACAAGCTGGGCCCTGTGTTTCGCTGCATCAGTATGCTGAGGGGGTCGCACATTTTGACAGGGCTTAAAGTGCAAAAAATGTTCCTTGGAGCTCTTATTACTATTTGTCTGACTGCAACGATGCAGTGACAAATAGGATGTAAAATTTTTAAAAAAAATCAACTTTTATTTAAAACAAACCAAAAAATACTGTCTTCACTGAAAATTACAGAGTGTAAATGAACTAACAAGTATATTTAATAATAGGCAAAATCAAATTACTTCAAATAAGAGGCCAACATTTGAAAAACACGCCGTTATTGTGAATGTTAGTATCGTTTGATTAATTGACGCAGACGTGCGGTTTAATAAGCAGTTGTTATCGTGTGATTATGGGAATAATTTGGATTATCGCACTAAAAACACATTATTGAGGATTTCAAACAGTGGAAAGAAGAACACTTTGAGGCAAAGCAGCGACTGTTTCCACACATGGTGAAGGCTTAGTAGTGGAGAGTTTAAATAATACAAGAGGTAACAAATTATTGATCAATGAATCCGACTCTGTGGGAAAAAGTTGAGTTGAACCCAATAAAACTTCAGATGCTCTATGTGAGGACTGATGCGTTCTTGTATCCTCTAAATAAAAGCTGAATGTGCGCAGTTTTCCAGCAAATCAGAAAAACTCCATACAACCAACAGTGTTTATTGGATACTCACTGTATGGCAGTCATTTTTGGTCATCCTGAATGTATCACCTCCCAAGTTTCTTTAGTGAGCACACAATGACAATTAAAGGGGACATATTATGGCAGCTGAAAGCTGTTTTAAACAGGTCCTGGATGTCGTAAAAACAAGCTTTTGAATCTGAAAATCTGAAGTTCAGCCTCTGAGGAGGGTCTGCAGTCTCCCATTCTCTACCTTCATTATCTATGTAGAGTTCTGAGTGGGCAGGGAGGCTATGATAATGAGGCGCTGCACTGATTGGCTGCCTGAATGACATATGGAGGGGAGGGGTGCAGAGCAGTGCAGGACCAGTATCCAACATGGCTACCACTCCTGACAAACAGCCCGCGGCTGTATGCTATAGCTATGACCCAGAATCTGATGGCGAACAGCGGAGGAAACGGTTGAAAAGAATAAAAAAATAAAACGCAGCCACGGTCTCCTCTGGTCTTCTGGGGCTGGGACAGAATATCGGCATTTGTGTTGGTGTTTACAGCCAACAACAGAGCAATCTGCATGTCTGGCTCTGACTGATGACATCGCGACACACCGCTAGCTTACCGCTGGAAACAGCAAACTTCACCTAGCGGGATGAATGCCCCCTCTCAGTGGTTTCACTCAGAGGAGGACGGCCTATGTAAATCACTCCTGTGGTTACGTAACGACAGGAGCTGGATCTGAACGGCCTGTAGGAGCCCCATTTTACCAGTGGGTGGGCTGTAGAGACGATGCAGGACTTGTTTGCCTTCCTCATTCTCTGAGTTGTTAGGCTGAGGGGGACTAGTTTAAATACGTACAGGCAAGAAAAATGTGTTTTTTATAATATGGCCCCTTTAAAGTTGTGGGCATATTGAATGAAATGCCAGTTTGTGAAAGTCTTACTAAGCCTATAACATTACACTTACTGGGGACTTTTTATATTAGGATTATATGTTTATATTTAGTATATTTAGTAGAGACACCTTTTACAATTACAAAAACACAATGACTACCTGAAGAGCTTTAGGTGTACAAATGGGAAAAAGCAAAAGATCTGGCTCTTGCTGGGTTTGAAGTTATTGATTGACAGATTTAAAAGAGCAGCATGTTTTCAAAGTGCCTGTACTTTCCTGTTTTACTTAGAAAGACGAGGTTGGTATCGGTATGACTTAGCAAGGAAGGGCGGTTATTGCCGAGGGAGTGTCGACAAATAACTTAATCACCTCTTTTCAAAGGAAAAGGAAATGCCTTCTGTCAGGGGAATGTTGAGTAAAATTCTTCTGGGAAAACCAAAACCAGTCACCACCCACGCTAACCGGAAACTCAATGCATCAAAATAGAATCTCTTTTTTAAATATTGTTTTAATTGGGGATACAGTGAGCACTGTTAATAAGCCCTGCTGATTCCCCTTGGGCCCTGACACCCTTCTCAGGAGGCTCAGGATGACCTCACTTAGTCCTAATTCATGCTGTCTGAATCGTGCTCAGGTCTCTCTCATAGCCCTGCCTGGAAGACTCCACTTTGTTTGTGCATGAGCGTGTACTACAGTAGCACTTAACCAATTCTTACACTTAGATCCTCACATCTGACTCACAAAATACACCTACGCACACAAGGTCTCCACATGAAGTGTATCATAGATGTAATACATACCTACACACAGTGCTAATGAAAAGGAGTGGAAGGGGTGAAAAGTGAACCTTTTAGGTAATTAACCCTGAGAGGTTTGCTGGTAATAATGGAGCTGCCCCAATGTGACTCATGTGCCTAATGAGACTTTTAACTGCTCTATAACGACGGGGTCACAACCAGCTGACCTCACGGACATGACCAAGACTATCAATGCAGATTATAAAACAGCTTCTGCTTCTGCTTCTATGGCGAAATGTCTCACTCCATGCTGGGTCAGGGGTCGGAGGTTACAATAGCCACAGAATCTCTCCATTACAGCCCGCCTCGAACCCTCAACAGCTAAATCCTTGTACGCTTCATTTGGCCTGAAGGTATTACACGGGGGAGATTGAGGAGAAAAAGAAGGACAGATAGAGTTAGAAGTAATAAAGAGTTTTCCAGTCTGGTCAGATGTGAGCCTGTGGCTGCACCGCTGCTGCTCTTCCTCTGGCTGCTGTGGTCAGATGCTATTAAGGACACATAAGAGAGACGGATGGCCGCTGACAGGCTGAGGAAAGACCCAAGCGAATTTCTCTAGGTTTCTTTGACGTCTTGGTGTTTTAGGAAGGTAGCAGTGGAGGGGGTTACACGGGTAGAATTTACGCTGTGGTCTCCATTGGGATCCCGAGTTCATGACCCCCTTCTCTCCTCAACAAGCGGGTCTTTGTGTTGCCTCTAATTTGACAGGCCCGGGTGTTTTCCCCCTACTGTTTGGCCGCACTTTTCTTTTTGCTGTTATTTCAGTAGTACTATTACAACGGACAGCCAAGAAAACACATAGTTAACTTGTCAAGATTATGAGGCTTTCACAGCTACTAAAACTGTGAAAAGGGCAGTTTGATTAAGATTACAGAGGTTCTAGTAAGAGAGAGGAGAAATTCAGTATGTATAATTTATAGCAACTCCATGCCGTTGGGGAAAAAACTCAAATAGCATACCAATTAAGTTATTTTCTCTGGTTTTTGGAGGCCCAGTGATTATTTGGGATAGAGGAGGTGCAGGGAGGCCTGTTCTGGTTTGGCCTGGAGGCCCACATTAGGCTTGAGGCATGGAGATCCTCTCCTTTGGTCCTCATGACCGCTGACGTCTTGGGTTACTTTGTAGAGCTGCCTCGCTTCCTGCATCGCTTATTCTGAGACTCTCTTTACCATCTGTTTGTTTGTCTTTCTGGGTGTGTGTGAGTTTGAGCTTTCTTGTGTATCTTTAAATTAACATGCGCAAAGTGCTGAGATACATTTTTCCGTCCGAACACAGCTTCGCAACAAGTGTCCATTGGTTACTTTTTGCCAGTGTGTTTAGCTTAGCGTGCTTAGCCAGTGTGAGACCATCAGTGATTGGCAATTATGGACACCATACCCGACACATGCGGACAATCCAGATGTGGTTAAACCCAACCGTATAGTAACCTTAACAAATCAGAGGCTTAGGAGCAATCTCCAGCGTGTGTTCCATCATGTTCTGGTGGGATTCAAGACAATCGTTTTTTACATTTTAGACATTCCTGCTCTGAAGTAACTGACACCATTCTTGTGCACTTAATGTGGCTGTGAAAGAGAGCGGAGTAGAAATACAAAAATTAGTACTAAGGAGAAAATTAGTGAAGTTTAGCTGGAATGTCAGGATATCGCTGGAAAGATGAGCTAAGTGGTACAGGAACACAGAGACAGTCTGCTATTTAGAGTTGGACCATGGCCTGACAGCAAATGGCACCAAGGCTACCTTAGCAGCTGCATATACCAGCGCCTGCATTTTGTTCGACTCGAGCGGAGGGACGGATATACGCTTTCTGTTTCCAGTCCTTCTGCTCCAGCTCCAACCTGCTCGCTTCCGTTTTCCTGCAAAAAAGACCGCCTTAGGGGAAAGCGACAGACTGCTGCCCAACGTGACACTTGGCGCCATTCTTTGGCGGCTGGCACCGCCAATCTGGGCCCCGTCATGGGACCCACCTTGAGAAAGAAGCTACCCGTTGTGAGGCACAGATGGGATGCCATCGAGCTGGCAAACTCCTTTAGTTCATTGATTCATGTTGACCTCATAATATTTTTTTTACAATAGGGGGGAATGAAACTAGAATTCATTCATAAGAAATCTTTCATACTGACAGCACACTGACAGCGCTCTACAGTTCTTTCCTGCTACTACTACACTACCTCAGTTCATTATAAACTCCATACAGAGTAAATGCAATACTTAGGACAGATGCATTTGAAGAAACTAGTGTGCTACAGCTACAACTTTCTTACCGCTGCAGGGAGAATCGATTCCAAATCTGCGTTGCGTCATGTACAGGATGGAGGTTGTTTATTCCCCCGCCATTGCAGTTATTTTTGGGACACGGATGTTTCACACACAAGGTGCCTGAGTTCATATTGCACAAAGCTGCTGGAAGCCAAAACAGGATAAAGCTCCTCCTTTTCCCAAAAAAAACTGATGCCAAAAAAGAAACAGATGATGGGAACGATACAAGGGGCAGAATGTGAGGTGAGCTTTATAAATCAGAGATGGGCTCAGCTTGAAGTGATAACACAATGGGATGTAAGGAAAAAGAGACGAGGAGACGAGAATTTTCAATTTTACCCCAACGGTGTCTGGCGAAGTGCTGGTCTGAACTTCCAGAAAATATACAGAGCTGTGGTGGTGTGTGTTCTCAGACTAACTGGGAAGTACAGATAACATCAACAGCAGTGCCAGGAGCTACTTGGTATGAATGAGCATGGATGTGAAAGCAGACGGATGTTGGAAAGGGGCATCCACACTTAAAGAATCCTTGTGGATAAATCCATAACTTCAATCCAATAAAAAAAACCCCAACGATCTATCAAGACAAAATATTACGAGCCAAACCTCTGTGCAGCAGCAACATCTGACCCTCTGTGAATGGTTAGCAAACATTCAAAACGCATTTGGATTCAATTTGCACAGCACCTTCTGTTTAAACACGGTTGAAAGCTCTTTTTTTTTTTTTTGAAGGGATGAGGTGAATAATGGATCAAAGTGATTTAGATTGGCTATTTTTGCACTGGCCCTAACGGGGATACATGACGCACCCACGTTGGATCCGAGCTCTGGAAAGGAAAGGAAGAAAGATCTTTAGAATATTTAGTATATTAATCTAATCCCACAGCATATATCCATCAGTATGAGTATCCCCCTCAGTGGACTGCAGCTTCATTCCTGAGAGGAGGTCTGGAAAAGGTTTTAACCAATTTCAGGTATTCAAGGATGAGGAATGCCCTATCAGAATCTCATTTTACTCTAATTTGAGTTTGCTGTTTAAGGTTTTCCTACTGTAGATAAACTACTGAAATCTTCCCTAAATTAAAAACATAAAGACTGAAGTACAGTTTGAGATATTGAATCTGCGGTGGGGATACTGACTCCTTTGCTGGGAACATAGATCTCCCCGATGTAACGTTTTCTGCAAAGGCAAAAAAAAAAAAGCACAAGGTTCAACTGGTCACAAACAGAGTGTATCCATTATCTACACCCACTTTGCACGGCGAGACAGAAAATGAGGAATGACTGATCATTTTACACAGTGCTTTTGAGGAGGAAAAGGGGGCAAAGAAGCGGGCGGTTTGAGGGAGGGAGCTACAGGAAACGCCCGACCGCAGTTCTGTCCTCCCCCTGATTTATCCCCCTCTCCTTTCCGCGGGGCTATTAAAGGTAAGACAATATTTTCATATTGTTTTATTAAACACTATGTGGCCTTATTTATTGCTGTCTCCCCAGACAGCTATTGCATACGTGCAGCGGCAGTTTGCACAGCCCCTGACCGGACTGAAAAGGCCCATTGAAGCTCCATTAGATGAAATATGGAGCTGTCAGAGAGGGTGACCCCCCCACAGGGGGACACTGCATGCCATTGTGTGTGTGTGTGTGTGTGTGTGTGTGTGTTTTAGATAAATGACCAAATGTGATTCTTAGCAATGTATAACACTGTCCTTCTTTCCATTAGTGTATTGTGTCAGGTTTCAAGTGCCTTTTTTTTAGAATAGAGCGTGTGTTTGCATGTTTTATCACTGTCCTACTTGCATTCTACCGTTTTACTGTATTGGTGTTTGACTGTGTTTCTGCACATGTGTACTTTTGTGTGTGTGTGTGTGTGTGTGCACGTACATGTTGTTTAGCCACTAAGACTCCTTAGTGACTTACTGCTCCCAGTGGCAGCTTTGTTTAGACCACCACAGATTAACAGGGTGCCAAAAGTTGCTGCTTTTGGAGCTTCGGCTTGGCACGTCAGCAGGAATCACATGCTTCTCACCTGTCAAGTGCCTCTGGATAACCACGCAAACATGTACGGATTAACAACCCGACATGCCATAGCCAAAGCAATCTGTAGCCACCCAGGACCTTACTTTTCCACACAACATCTGCTTACTGATGGAGACTAACATCAGGGAATATTCTACCTGCTTCTCCGCAGCCTATTTAGATCATTTTGACCTTGCTGGCTGACGTGAAGCACAGGCTCAAGATTGACACGTTATTGTATTTCATAGTGGAGGGATGCCACTATGTACCTGACTAAGCAAAACTGGTATCGGTCAAACATGACCAATCCACATCAATCACATTAAAATTTCAGTATTTCTATCAATAACAGTCATTCAGGTGGGCTGCTGACTCAAGTTTTTCAGTGGCACAGCAATTCATAAACTCAGTCTGGTAAAAAGAAAGCACAGCAATCAGAGCTGAGGACTGAATAATCAGAAAACCTGATGAAACACAAAACAGGAATTGGTATTAGGAAAAAAGTTTGATCATTTCTAGTAATAATGGCATGTGAAGTACGAGAAAACACACATTTTCCCACTCTTAAATAATGAAATTCTTAAAAAAAAATAAGTGTGGAACACAATCAGATCAATCAGTGAAGTGAATCTGACTCTGTTTGACACTGAAAGTTTATTATTAAGCTGCTGTTCCACCTACAGTCTCCAGAACAGTTCCATCACTCGTTGTTGTGGATTCCCCAAGTCTCTAAACATTAAACACTGAAAGGATGAACAGTTTTCTTCTCTTTTTTGTAATTTGATGACGGTGGTCGAGAGCTCTGTCTCATAAGAGTTCAGTTGGGTTGAGATCTGCTGACTGTAAAGTTTCTAGCATGTGATTCCCATTATCAAATCAGTCAGTAAGCCCCTGTGCCCTGCGTAAGAGCATGGGAATTTGTTATCTTTCTATACTCAGTTTATTTTATTTGTCGCCCATTTGTATTTGGTAGAAAAAGGATAATTTTGAAAAATGTGTGGCTTGATACAGAAGACAGAAAAATCAGGTACCTGCTATCTCTGAAGATCAAATCTGACCATCTATCACTTTTGAGTGACATTTAAGTCTGGCATTTTTTTTGTTACATTAACATCATCCCATGACACGCTGTAGACCTTTGGCAAACCCTTGGACTCAGATGTCAGCCTCAAGGCCTGGGATTGAGTCCCACAAAAGAATGAGACCAAGACGAGATGAGTGATTGGAGCAAAGTTCCAGCCCATAAAGATACAGTATAAGATCTCATATAACAGATGTCTGGTTTGGATTGACATCTGAATGTTAAAAAAAGAAAAAAGAAAAATATAAACAGAGGTTCCTTTGAAACTTCAAATGCCACATGATGGAAACATATGGGTCCCAGTGGAAATCAGACCTCTCAACCTGGCAGAGTTACTACTATTCACTGAGCTTTGAGGAAGGAAAAGACAAGAGTGAGAGCAACACTATATGTGTGAAAGGAATGATATGTCAACAGCTGAATCAACAAGGGTGTTTACTGATGTTCTGATTAGATGGCTCAAAGAAAAAAAAAATGCAACTCTGTGTGTGTGTGTGTGCGTGCGCGCATGTATCACAACTAGCAAGTCTACCATTTACAGCAGCAGTATGAGAAGCTTAACAGAGCTCCTATCAGATCAAAGAACAGTGAGTCAGTGGGGGTTGTTGATGCTTACTCATTAGATGGCTGGAGAGGAGGAGATGAAAAGGAAGGATGGAGGGAGAAAGAGAGATGGGGAGGCAACTGAGAAAGCAGCTCAACTGCGAGACACGCATTGTGAAAACAGAAAGGCAACTGATGTGTGAAAAAAAAACAAGTGTGTATGCGTAAAAAATAGAAGAGGAGCAGGAGCTTTCAGAATGTGTCAGTATGCTGTATGTACAGTATATGTAAGAGGGTAAAACATTATTAAGCCACCAAACCTTACAAAGTGACACATCAACAAATCAGTCTTTGGCTTTTTGGAGTCACTGCATTGACTTGCATTAATTCCATGGAGATCTGCTTATTGGGCATCAGTCTGGATCGCCAGGCACGCTCGGAAATTGCAAAATGCAGTATGCACACGAACGAAGCAGAGCAGGATTAGCGGGGCAGTAATGGGGATGATTAAAGATGTCTGTCGCTAGAATGCAGCTGGCGTGTGCATGCAACGCGGCCGAACTTGGGAGCTTTACATGGCATCTGTTATGACACCTCCCTGAGTGTGGCAATGTTGTTATTGTTAGCATAAATTCGAATATGCACGTTCTATTGTGTGGTTTTTCTGGTGTGCACAGTAGATCGGTGATTCTGTGAACAGTTGCATTTGCTACACAGCCAGTTGTCTATGTATGCGCGTCACACTCCGCCGTGATGGAGAACCGAAGCAGGGATTTACAAAGCTCAGGCTGCATGTGCTGAATTCCTCCATCAGACACCTCAGAATGGTGCAGTAATGTTTGGTGTTGACAGTCTGTTCCTGCTGGGCAGATTCATGGCGCGCTACCTTACCATGCCCTCCTTTACCAACTTCATTCATTGACAGTGCAGGTTTTTCCACCACTAAGACTGCTGTTTGGTCTCCAAATGCAAAGTCAGGTTCTATACCAACACAGAAGAAACCTAAACCTAAGTATAGCCCCTTTCAGCGTCTGTGTCTTGGATAAAACACCTTACTTAACAAACCCTCCAAAACTGAACACAGCCTATAATGTAAATGTCTACAGTGTTTGACATACTAGGAAGATTAGGTGTGATGTGATGGTTAAGAAGGGTGAGAGAAACTTGTAGGATGAGAAGGGACTCGGTGCGGTTGAAGTGGGGAGCTTGTCTCACTTTGGTCCTGTCTCTGCAGATCAAGAGATGCAGACACCAAGGCAACCAGGGGAAGCAATGACCCTGTCAGAACTACTAGCCCTCATCTCCTCAAAGGATTGAGGAAAAGGGAAAAGAGAAACACTTGTAGGTTGGAACTGAACTCCTCTGTGACACAGGGCTCCTCTTTGAGTTTCAAAGAGCCACGTTTAAGCTGTGTTAACCCTTCTTAATTCCAGGAGGGATGGAAGTTAGGGTGAATTTAACAGCTCAAACTATTAAACCCAGCTTGACAAATGCTAACAGAGGCCGTGAAACACACAGAAAAGTTACAAGAAAGATTCCTGTTGTTACACGGTGAAGGAACAAGTCCTGTATTAGGTGTATTTGAACATTTTAAAGACCAATGGACACTCTGGTACAGTTAGGTATGGGATCCACAGCTGTCAAAGACATAGAAGATGAGAATTTGTATCCAACTTGCTGTCTTTACTGTCTCCTATGTCTGTGGCTCTTCTTGTTGCTCTAATACATGACCACGCAAATACACAAACTCTGAAGCGGTTCGCCTTTGTTCTGCCCTCAGGTGATGACATTTAGTAAATCTTACAGCTGAAAAAAATCAACAAATTCCAATGGATTCATCTTCTGGGATGCAAAAGTGTGCAAAACGATTCATGAATGATCACGAGTCATGAGATATTTTTTGCCTAGCCCTAGTGTCACGATGGCAGCTATTCATTTTGTAGCAATTTAAATGTACTAACTGCAAATGCACAAATGCAGACCAACAGTACGGCACTACTACGGCACTAATCCTATGTCTCACAGAGGAGTAACTACCTACTATGGATTTACTAATATATGTGACAAGGTAATTGAGAGTAAGGGCGGGAGTCAATTCACTGCCGCGGCATGCTTTAACCTTGAGAAGCTCTGTTGCTAATGAACTGCAGTGAGGAGAAGACTAACACCTCTCACTATCAGTCTTGGGATCACTCCAAAAATCCACTTTTAAACTGCACCGCTTGCCCAAGGTCTTGTTTCCAAACCGGCACTGGGATTGAGTTTAGTAGTCGGAGGGCTCCCAGAGTAAAGAATAGAGGGTAATTCTTCAGAGGACACGTTGGCACCGCAATTCTCCCTGGATAATCAATGAGATTTGACTTGCAGGGGAGGAACTTGGGCTGCCGAAGGTGGGACAGTCACGCCGGAGGAGGGATTTATGCGTATTGATTGGTGGGAGGTTCGGCTACAGGTCAGCTTGTGATACCTGGGGAAAATCTGATAAAGGGAAGGCAGGATATAGCTACATGCCCCTCTGAGGCCCCCTGATCCACTTGAAACAACTCTCATATGAACTACAGCCTGGCAGAGGTGTTTCATCATTTTGCTTTTAAGAGGTAAGTTAGAACAGTTCAGCCACAGTTCAGATACAGTTTCTTAAGCTTTAACTGTTTCAGTGTGGATGACAATGAATGAACTGAGAGGCAAAGGAGAGAAGGAGAGAAGTTTGATTTTTATGTACTGTATAGGAACTTATAATAAGTACAATTAACCAAATCTTTATCCAAATAATAATCTATCTAGGTTTTATTATGCTGTCATCAAGATGTTTGACATATTCCTTTGCATCCTGTTTGTTCTCTTACCTCTCTGGTAAATGCAAAACACTAATTGAATGAGGGCAGGTCAGCAACACAGGGGTCAGCCTTCCCTAAGCCTACATGGGATAAGTGTATATGATTAATTTGTTAGTTAGTTAGCTTGTTTGTTAGTTAGTTTGGTGTTTAGTTTTTTTAGTTTTGCTGTTCCCAATTTCGTTGTATGCTCTGCTACACAATGACAATAAGGCCTTTCTATTTCTATTTCTGTTCCTAATTGATAGACAAACAATAGAAATTTTACATGAAATTGCCAGAATGTGCAAAAAAAAACAAAACTACAGCTCTGGATGTGTTAACTGGGCTACACACATACTGATTAAAAGCTTATTAAGTCATTTAATCCAACTAGATTTTACATGACAATTATAGGTGGAAAATCACCTTAATCCAATTCTAATCAGATCATTAGTGTGCATGTAAAAGCAAATGACTTGCTTCGGTTTAATCTTCTCTAGAAATGCACCTGTGCTTTCACGTTAGATAGCAATTAAGGTACATGGTGAGGCCACAACCTCCAAATCCACTGCACTAGCACTGAAACAAATAATGCCTTTGAGGGGGTCGTGGAGTTCAGATTGTCCAGACTTGGTGACATTAATTATTGAATTCTATGATAATATTTTGGGCCTCTTTTACAGAAATACAATATATATATATATATAATATATATACAGAATATAGCTATACAGCTCTGTAATAAGAATCAGTAACACCCAGACTGATGCTCTGCTTGACAGTATCAACAAAAATAAATAAAATAAGGCTCATGCAGATAACGTGCTCCACACTGCTGGGCTGTTTTATCGGTCTGTATTACACGCTGTTAATATTATGTCCACCACCAATACACATGAGATCAAATAGTCATTACGTTTGCCATGAGAATGACTGTTCTGTTAGAGGCGTGTAATTTTCCCCCCAAGTGTCAAAGTAGGCCCATTTTCCAGGTGAGCTCCGCTGAACAGCATGAAAGGTCTCCTGATTACTCACATGGGTGACTTTCTGCCTCGAGCATGCTGCTGTGCTAAACATGACCCCTTCACCTCCCATTCGCCATCAACATGTTTCACCTGCCAACTCGGCTTACGACCGGGAAATTCCTGCTTGCCGATCTTTGCTGCATGACTTAAGTGAAATCTCTCGTGTTGTTTGCAGTTCGTTGTTCGGTAGTAGCAGCAGCGGGAAGCAGCGAAAGCACCTGAGGATAAACAGCTGAGGTAGACGTGCAGCACCGTGACCCCACTAGATATACACCCCCTTCCCCAACTCTCAGCCCCCCCACACCTCCCTGTCATGAATTTTAATCACCTTACAAGCATGACATTAACCTTTTCGTACAGCGAGCAGCCGTCACATCCTCTCATGTGTGACCTGTGATCTATCCTGCCGGTAGTTAATTTGGGCTGGCAGAGGGTGGTCCCTTGCTGGGTGGGGGTGAACAACCAGCCGTGAGACAGGTCCCTTGGCGCCCACCTGGAGATTAAACGCTGAAGCGAAATGCAGACGGAAAGCAGAAGGTTAGCCCTGACATGCTTGAAATAACACAACCCGCACTACATTCCAAATACCTCGGTGAGACAGACCGCGTCACCGGTGGCGTGCTAACAACCGTAGCATCCTGCTCAGGCATACTTTCACGGCTCGACTACGAAATCTGAAATGCCTCAAGAGCATCAAGCAAATTCCGCAAAATGAGCTTATCTGAAGCAACTTATTTATTGTAATGCCAGGCAATATAATAAGCTCCAATTCCGAGATCACAACGGCGGCATGGAGCGCAAATATTCAGATTTATAATCCCCTCACAACATTCGCACAAAAGTGGAAGGATTACATAAGAGACCAAAGTCAAGAAGACAAAAAAAAGAGCATGTAAAAGTCAACAAAACTCAAGGTGGGATATCCTTCAGGCGCAGGAGTGTGAACTGAGGTACTTCATCAGAGCTTCTGATGAAAAACTGGGAGTGGAGTAACAAGGTCAGTCCCTTCAGGGTTTAAACAATCGAACCCTTGGAGGTATACGGAGGTGGATTCATCACCTCCGTATAAAACTCATCTAAACTTTTCTCGCTGAGTGATAGAGGTCGGAAGTAACCGCTGCTAAAAGAGCTCGTGGGAATGAATGCCAACTGCTGGGTGATGATGAGCACAATCGAATGCAGATTATACTAATTGTGCCGCAGTGGGGTGGATTAATCACTGTTTCGGAGGCTTGAGGTAAAAAAAGGTGAAGGCTGAATGGTTCGCAGGTGATAATGAGCTCCGGGGGAAACCGCTCCGCCGTTTCAATCTCCTCAGAAGAACAATTGCGTGTTCTACAAGGTTTAATAAATGACCTGGAGTTTGTCTCTGTGACATTGGTACAAGAACAACCCGCCAAGCGGCGACTCAAACACACACACACACACAGTCGGATGAAGTGCACCAGTTGACTCTTTTTGTAGGTTGTGGGGATGCTTGAAATATGAAATTGTGATTTTAGTGGCATCAGAGCTTGACATATGCATACATATATACAGAGCTTTTCAGAAAGTAGTTTCACAGTGGGCACAGTTTAAATATGGATCACAAACTGTGTGAGTAGCAGCCATCTGGTGCACACAGTGTGTTTAACCTCCTCCCACCTGCTTGTCAATCCCCATTTTTTCTAGAATAAATCCATTGCAAGGTGTTTCACTGGAAGTTAAAACTGGACCTTCATTGGTGATGTTTGTGTGAGCAATGTTTAATCATGTTACTCTTTGTGGATTATTGTGATTCCTCCGCTTCTCTTGACATTTTTTGGGCTTGAAAATATCCAGGAAAGAATATGAGATTTAAAAAAATAATAATAAAGATGTTTCTGGTAAATACGATGCAGTTTGTTGATTTACTCCAAAAGCTGGCGAATGATCACCGGTGAATGTGACTGTTTTTGGCAAGTGGGCTATATATGAATCAGAATCTCTCTACTGGACTCTGGGCAAAAGATAGAACAGTTTTTAATGAGGAAACAAATCCTGTAGGCACACAGACATATCAATGTTGACCAACTGAAGGGTGGAGGACAAACTGATTGAGGGCAGAGTAGACAATATCTCAGAGTAGACAATATCTCAGCTCTCCTCTGTAAAGCCACCCACCAGTTTCCAACAATATGTCACGTGCACAGCATAATGGTTTCAACTATTTGGGATCTGCAGCCATGTTGGCGGCTAACTCATGCTAATTAAAGACAAAGCAAAAGGTTTATGTGTAAAGCACCTTTTAACAACAAAGCAAGTCTTCACATAAGAGCTACACGATATAGAGCAATCGCAGGGAAATGAGAAGCAAATATAGATAGTCATGTAACAAGAGTAGAGACACTTAAAACAAAACTAAATATGTGAACTAGAGTCTAAGCAATATCAGCATCATCTGATAATCAGCTACTGCGAACATATCGGTGTCATATTGTATCATTTTTTCCTGGTATACAATGCAAAAAAAATGGTGGTAACATATCGGTGTTGCTACGCAGATATGTAAAGACTATTTGACTGCAATTCTTTATTAGTTATTTGATTAAAAGCATTAACAGCCCACCGAGTACCTTTCTTATCCGTCATATCAGTGCAAAATCGATGCATAATCCACAGTGAAAATCACCATTCACGAGAGACATGTGTTGGGGATCATGAATGTTCCAGCAAAAATGATTACAATTAAAATGCATTGCAAAGATAAACTGATTTTTAACAAATATATCAGTCCAAAGCATTTACTGACACGTGGAGCAACACTGCCATCCCCGAGACCATGCCATGGCTGAAAATAGCTTGAGAAGAAGTATTTCTCTCACCGGTCTGCACCTGTGGTTTTGATCCAGCAGAGACGAAAGCTCAGGTGGAAACACTCGGCCCGGTTGCCAAGTTCATCTGCGTCGTGGTTCAGCAGAGATAAAAGGGAATAACCTGCAGTCTAATGCAAAGGCTGTGTTTCCTGAAAGGTTGCATCACTTCGACAGATATTGCTGTCCTCAAGCTGCTGCGTGAGGACAGTGCCGAGATTCCTGGTGACCTTGCAGATGTGACTTCATAAATACTCTGCACCTTTGATCAAACCGGCTAAGTTTGAGTGTCGAGATTCACGCTCACAGGCCGAGGAGCAGAAGCAGCGGCGATACATCACCGCCTATCAGCTAACTGTAGCATTTTATGAGGGGCATATGAGCGTTTTTATATCTTTGTGCAGAAAATACATTGCTATTTTCATTCTGCAAGGTCACTTACCCACAAGTAACACATGTGCATTATCTATTGCAGTTGACTGAAACTGAATAAGTAGGCATGATCATGCATTATTAAACATTAGTAGCCTGTTAAACCTTGCTGAAATCCCTGAGAAACTTTCTGACTTGTTCAACACGTTCCTGTCGTGCAGGTAACTGTTTATTAAAAGGAGGGGAAAGATAGAATGGCAGAGGGATTTTATTAATCTCTTCTGGGACTGATGGGGTTGCGCTGTGCTTCACGGAAAACACTGACAGTATTAGCAGGAGAAGAGATGCATGATCAAGCTGCCTTTCACTGAGTCCCAGAGTGGCCACAACCTGCCTAAATTGTTTTTTGAAATCTGAAATTCAATTCATGCCGGTCTTCATTTCCCTCCCTCGCAGAATGCGTAATGCGGAGATGGACACTGGCCAAAAAGAGCATTTGCCCTAATGGATTCATGGGAGTCGTGTTTGGAGAGCAGGCAATAGGGTATAGCTACAGGTGAGTGGCTGTATCGTGAAATGATGGTTTGGTTTTTACCCTGAAGCACTGGAAATGCATTAGCACAAGTGGAAGGGGGTATCTGTTTGTCCTCTTCCTTTTTCTAATCCCTGCTACACGAGAACAGGCTACTCTTGCTCCAGGGCAGGAGAGAAAATGAGAAGAGATGAAGTTTGAAATATCCCTGAAACCTTTCAGTGCGTTCACTGCATCTAACTCATACAGGTCGTATAGAGACCAAACAGAGTGAAACCACAGCTTTTGGGTTTTGTTCTAAAAGTAAGAAAAGTTAAAAAAAAACAAAAAAAAAACCAGACGTTCAGCAAAACTTTGCTCAACAGCATGACTTGAAGTTCGCTTAACCAGTCATAGGTACGGTAAGTTGCGGTGGAACACTTCCATGCAAATTTACAAAGCAGCAAATTTGTTAGCAACAACGTAGTGTATAAAGCTTGCAGGGGCAGGAAGCCACACCAGGTTCCGCTCCTATCTGGTCTGACAAATCTAGATTTCTGCTGCACCATGCAAATAGTAGAAGCTGGATTGACATGGAGATATGGATCCATCCTTTCCTATGTCAGTGGATCAGGTTATTGTTAATGGCGCACTAGTGTAATGGCGTGAGGAATATTTTCTTGGCACACATTAGGGTTCTTAATACCAATCGATTGTTCTGCTCACATGCATCGTTTTATGGCCCCAGTCGACACGTCTACTGATGGATACTTTTCCCAGAGCCTCCGAATCCTTTGACGTAACAACAAATCATTTCTCTAGTACTATCTGCATTGTGACTATGCAGAAGGCTGACTGTAAACTTTTTTTGACAGCAAAGATTACAGCTGAAAAGGAAAGGCTGGGCAGTAATACAAATACGTTGCCTGGCTGGTTTCATAACTATTGCACAGCAATTACACCCCGGAGATCGAGCAGGAAACATGGTATATTCCAATACAAGACATGCTCTCCTGACTCAGGGGACAATGGAGATCAAACAGAAACAAAATAACGCTCAAAAGGTCAGTGCCTTATGACATGACGCAATACCCCACAAGCGATAGACTGCAAACAGATCTAATCACCAGATGCCCTTTTAGGAGCCAAACAAAGCAGCACAGACAGCAGTTTGGGTTGACTGACTCACTTAATATAAGCTGCTCTTGATAAATAGTTCTTTGACACTGGCATTTCAAAACCCAGTGGCACTTACTTCAACTCCTACACGAACACTGACAGCGACAGCAGTCTAGATGATGATTAATGACTAGAAATAGTCAGAGAAGCTTGGAGGGGGAAAAGGGAGAAAGTTATTGATCAGTGCTACGGAGGTTCCTTTGAGCAAGGCGGTTCCGAGTACAACAGTAGAAGTCTTTCAGCTCAGTCATCTAAGTAATAGTTCCACAACAAAACAACTCGTGGCACCAGTTAGAACTTACACTGTTTTTATCATTGTACCGCTTCACTGTTCCTCTTCCGCTATGCTTTGCAGAAAAATATAAAAGTACGCTGTTATGAGGACAAATCTCGGCAAAAAAAACAGTTAATCTCCCGTTTTCAGCTCACACTAATGTTTTTATTTCGTGATTGAAAGCCTGAACCAGTTTGCCAGGGGGTGTTTTCTGAAATGCACAAGTAAGAAGAGAAATGTGGAATACCAGGGGGGTAAATTGTTTGCACAACTCTTTCCACCGCTTACTTACAAGGTCTGTGATAAGGATCGTTCCAAAATGTCAACCAACTAGCTGTGATGCTGGGACAAAATCACTGTAGGTCGCAGAGGTGCTGGAGTGACACTGCGCCTTGTTCACAGACTGACAGGCAGGATAATGGATCTACGAATGGTTTGTCAGTCAGGTTGTTTCAACAGTTCTGCAGCCCCAGCGTCGAGCCTCACCACGCCTGTCTTCCCTCTCTGCTGAAATTCTGCTTGGCATTTGTTCAGTCCAATTACCATCTCCAGTGCTGCTGGTAGTCTGTAATGGTACAACCTTGCGCCCCCCTCCTCTTTATCGCCCCGCGCCCTCACCTCACCTGCAGTCTTCATCTACATTGTTCTGGACATTCTTAGGGGGGCTCTCTCACTTTTCCTGTCCACAATCTCAGCGCTCATTATGCAAATAGTCAAAGCTCATGTGTCATTGCTCCCCCAGCGTGGTGGAAATAAGCATGAGCCCCTGGTCTTTCATTATACGGACACCTGCCAAGTTGGCTTCAGTTTAATTAGAGAAGATATCTAATGCCGAGCTGACTGGCATGATAAGAGCCCTTCACACAGGACCTTGTAGCACTGATGAAGGGACTGCAGAGCAGACCAAATAGGCTCATTATAGGGTGATAGGACACAGTGAGCCAATGGAGTTGTAGACTGCTGCTTAGGATTTGGCATTTCGGGTGTTCTTTTAATATAATTCTGTCTTTATTACGAACTTTATTTAAAACAACATTAAAAGATTTTATATTATATGCACCTTAGAAGAAGGCTCATTGCAATTCCGTTGAACTTGTTTTTCTTCTTAACTTGTGCATCGACAATAAAGGCTTTCAATTCAATTCAATCAATTCAATTCAATAAAAATAATGTACATTTGATATAGATTTTTTTCACAATAAAGGAACTCCATAAGTTAAAATTATCCTGTTGGTGACACAGGTTTATCTTGGCTTGGACTTAAGAACCGTAAACTACCATTCTTAACATTTTTACTGACTGGGTTAGGGTTTCTACGACAAGGTATTGGTAAAATATAGGTGAGGTGACCTTTCGGGGCTTAAGTAGAGACTAATGCCACGTCATATCATTTAGACTGTAAGTCCTATCAACTGAGTTAAGAAGGTTAACTAAAGATTCCCAGCTGTTATTGATCTTGGGAACTTCTGATAGCTATCTCCCACACAGTGAGAAGAAATACTGGAGTGCCAACAAACTGCTAGTATTAAAACTAATATTAACATTAAATATGGCATGACTACTAGGCTGGGTGAAGATACCACCAATAACACCTGGACATTCAAGTCTCTGCACATCAGCAGAGAATCTCTCCCAGGAGCATCCCTTCAGGTAGTTGGCCACCTCTGCAGTTGATTTCACCAATGAGGTCTTGACTCTACAGTGAATGAATTGGTGCTTCTTGGGGGGACGACTTCATTCTTTCAGTGCTCTTAAACTTGAAAAGTAGCATGGTGAGTTTCTTCACGGTCAAAATAGAATACCATCACATTAGTGACCACTTTAACTTTGTGGTTTATCTACCATATTCCACTGACGGTAATTCATTAGCTGTGGTTGGGAGGGAAATGCAACACAGAGAAAAAAAGAGAAATCTCCCCCATTTACTCGGTGAGAATCCTAATCACCTGCTTGCTTAAAAAATAATTAATGGTGGAGCCTCAGAGTACCAAAAAAGCCTGGCTTGTGAGATCGTTCCCCTGCAGTGCAACACAGAGACCCAAAGTTCCTCCAAAGTAATGAGTAGGGATGCAACGCTCACGCTCACTTTCTTGTTTACCCTGATGATTTTGCTCATTAATGAATATTGACTTGCTAACAATGCAAGTAATTTATCTTCATGTAAAATTAAGTGCTTGTCTCCTGCCTAATCTATTGCTTTAAAAAAACCCACCTAACTTTGCAGTCACAGAAAGATTGACTTATCCTCCAAATAGCTGAATAGCTGAGTTACCTCAGTCTATTTTGGCAGAGGAACAAAGCCAGAAGCTCAACAATTACAAAGAAAAGAGTTTTTTCCCCCTGCGAAGACAAAACACACACAGAGCGAGGACAACACAGTGACAGGGTACACACTTGTTACTCCCTTTGCAAACTCCTTTTAAGTTCTAGTTTCATAGTCACACCTAAAGAATACATTGTAGATTGTAGGTTAGGTTTTTATCCACTGTCTAGTTGTGATATAATGAATATATTATGAACATTGTGACCATTGTGTACAGGAAGTAGATCCACCTTACAAGTACCCATTTGTTTGTTCTGTTTGCACTGTGGGCAATCACACCCGTCTTAAAAACCAATACTTTACATTTATTGACATTGGAAAAATGTATTGAACACAAGTGCAATTAACTTATGTTGAGAACTTTAACCACTTGTGGTGGACTGAGTGATTCTCCTTCAATGAGAAACAGAGCTGCCAGTCACGACCCCATGGTGCAGCAGCCTCACGATGGGGCTTGGGTTAATATAAGCTTGGTCCTCAAGCATGAAGACCTTTGTCAAGTCTGAGTGGGGAAAACATTTTAGCTATGTCTTAAATGAGGGGCTGCATCCTTCAGAGGACCAAAAGTGTCTCAGTGCCCAGTCCCATTTTGAAGGATCTTTCAAATGTGGGAAAACATCATGGTTACATAATGTAATTTCAAAGTCAAAATCAGAACCTCAAAGGGCTCCACATGGTGAAGAAGCTCCAGATAAAGCCAATCAGATATAGTGTTAAATTATTGCAATAATTAGCAAGGTTTTGAGGAATCACTGTCATCTCAGAGAGTACCCTGTGACAACATCTTTGTGTCAAAGTCACAAAGCCCTCTAGCAACAGCAGACATTTTGATGGGATCCATCTCCAGGCCTTGGAAAGCACAGGTCACCAAGAACATTCTTCTGCTTCAGATCCATTTCCATTGCTTTAATTTTTGATTTGGCTATGCATTTTGACCACTCTTAAATCACTGATCCATAAATGTCGTCATCAGTTGAGCAGCAGTATTGTGTCACAACCTGACCTGCGGATAATTATTCATGCTTTCGACTGCCACCATTCCCTTTTTACTTGTCTTGGCAAATCATCTCTGTACCATCTGCAAACGGCCCAGAATGCTGCTGCGAGGCTATGAAGCACATCCAGCAGGACCTCACTCATCATCCTGATTTTATATTCCCCACGTTGGATTCCCATTAGGTTCTTGATTTATTGTAAGAGCACTGTTGTCATGTATAGAGCCTGTCATGGTCAAGTACCTTACTGCATCTGTTCTTTTCTCCGTCCGTAGGTCACTGGCAAGTCTCTTGGGATGTCTTTTAACTCTATTCCATTGGGCATTTTATCTTTTATCTCAGAAGAAGCTTTTTAAAAGCAATTGAACACCACCCTGTTCAAACTGGCTTTCTTTCAGTTTTCTGTTGGTTATGTTTTTAGCCTATGTTTCTTGACATTATGTTATTGTTCATGCTTTATTGTTGTATGCATTTAAATGCCTTTGTTTTAATGTTCTGTGAGTTACAGTTAATTATTATGTCTGTGTGTATATACTATGCCCTCAGTCCTTACAATGATTTGAGTATTACCGCTAATGAAGCATGTCTGTGGCTTTGATGCTGCACATTTGAATCTTTCTAAGCTTTCAGAAGTCGGTGTTCTACATCTCTCTTCGCACTTTTCTGGCAAACCACCACATGCACAGCAGCCCGAGATCAGCAGAAAGATACTGTGGCTCCGTCTCCATCTTGCTTTCTTTTTCTGTCTTTGTCTTCACCTCCAGCTCTTTTCCCTCTGCACTCGATGGGTGGGAGGCAGAGCTGTTCAAGCCATTAGTCCGTTCTTAGTCACACTGTAAAATTGATTGCAAACGGGGAGGAATTAGGGGAAATTGAAATTATATCATCACAGCATTTATCTGGAAGGCATTTCTACAGCTGAGGAAGCCCATTAGGAAATGTTCACTTTGGGAGATCTTCGCGATACAAAATCAGAAGCTACACCAGGACACTGTGAGGAAATGTAAAATTATATACCCTCATTTCTGGAAACTATTTTATCACAGGGAGGTGGGAAACATCTTGCAAAGATCCACTGTGATTAACAGCTAAACTTAAATTCAGCTAAACTAAATTCTAACAAATGTCTCGACCAAAACTATAAGTCTTTGGAAAGTATATAAGAATTTTGTGTGCACAGCAGGAACAGCAAAATATTACTTTATACCCAGAGATATACTCATCCCTAATGAGAATGCAAACATGTCCAAAACTTCAAAAAAAAACAAAAACCAAACCCTAATTTCCACTCAAGAGATATTCACATAGCAGGTGCTCATGTTTAAAAACATCACATCATCATAAAAACAATTTCTGTCTTCTGAAAAATCGTCCATGTCTATTTATTGAACAGCCAAAACTCGACAACTTAGTAGGAAGCTAGTCATTTACACGCCGAAAGCATGGGATGGCATGCCACAGCTAAAGAGATATGATCAGGTCAAACCAGCTTGGACATTCCAAAATGAAATCTAAAGTACCTTTCATGACATTTTACCTTTAACAGCACATATACTGTAGCTGCTGTTTGCCACTGTAGGGCAGCATTCATGCCAGAAAATACAAAGTGGCATTTAAGTGCCATTTTGTGGACAGCAGCTATGGCGCAGACCTCATTGAACCCTTCCAGTCATTCTGCAAACAGCGGGGCAGGAGGGTGGGGGGGCGCAGCTTTTTTTGCCGGACAAATGAGAGCAAACTGCAGAAGGACACAAAACAGATCGAGAATTGCCTCTAATATGTTGGAACAGGACGGCATCTTGTGGAGTAAATTGGCTGCTCATTAGAGACAAAACGAATGAGGAAGGTCAAGGACAGTGCATTGCAACTACCCCCCCAAAATACAACCGCTCGCCCCATCTGGACACGCATGATCCCACCAGCGCACACACACTCAAGATTTCTGGGGCATTACATAACCTATAGGTGACTATAGGTGACACAGCATACCGGGGAGAAGTTTGAATGAGAGGAAGTAAAGTCAGTGGCTCTATAGAAAAAGCTACGGGGTTGAGTACAAAGTGGAGGAAGAAGTGCTTGCTGAGGCGGCTGCACAAACAACAATGAACCCTGCTGCCAAGGTGACACCGCATCCCTCAACAGCTCGTTGTCCTGCCGAGCCATCCAACCTGTTGACGAGGTGCCAACGCCGAGCACCAGGCTCCCTCCTCACACTGACTGATGCTGAAGACCCGCTCAAGATGTCAGATCCCCTCTTTTTTATTTACTTCCTCGCTGTACCAGTCACACAGGCAGAGAGAGAACTGTCTAATAGCAGCACTTGTCATAAAAATAACCTCTCTTAGCAACCAATCCCAAAAGCAAACAGGAGTTATTTTTTTCCCAGCGATGGCCTGAGCAACTGGAAGGCAGTATTCTTTTGTTCTGGCACAGAGAATGTCATCAAAATCAACACTTGCCAAGATTGCCTTCTGCAATAGGAATGCATTTATGTCTGGATGGGCCAATTATCAGTGAGGTAAACCTCTCCTATAGGCTATGCACAGTGGCACACCAGGAATTTTCAAATTCCTGCAGATTCCCCAACACATTCCCCGTGAAGTTACTGTGCAAGGATGCAACGCTAAACCCAAAAAACTGCAAAAAAAAACAGGGCAAAGGTTACATCACCAATGAGGGCAGGAGCACGAAGCTGCAGAGCAATCGATGGGAACGTGTAAAACGCGGCTTCTTGTTGAAACATTTGTTCTGAGTTAGCTCCAGGAAAAGTTTTGAGAGAACACCGTGACTGACACGAAAGTTAAACTTTCCACAACTTCGTTTTCTCAGCTTTTATACCCCCCATGACGTGGAGAAGTTTCAACTCTGACAAGCCAGACTTTTAGGGATTTTTTTTTTTTTCCCCCCAATCCATGTCCTGTGAAAAATTCATGATCCTGCACAGTAAAAGCAGCTGGGTGTCTCTCAGGGATGAGATTTGTACGAGGCAGCGCAGACTTGCAAATGTTTTGTGTATTTAAGCCAAGAAAAACCAACTACAGGCTATGTATCCCTGCGCACAGTCATTATCTTGTAATGCATTTGTTTCTGCTTTGTAATCTCATGAAGAGCCTGAGCTATTTGCATACATTAGGAGAGGCCCCACAAATGAAATACAGTCAGGAATTAATCTTGTGCACGGACGGACAACCATGGGACTTTAAATATGAACGCAGTCTGAAACCTTGCGACCCGGAGCACATTAAGCAGTCACCACGAAAGCCGAAGCACCGCCATTGCTGACACTGAAAGTCAGCTGGAACATTCGATGAACTTGAGCATGACCGACGTGTTTTAATAGTCTGAACACACACAGTTCCAGCGCACCTTGGTGGCCTTTTTAAATGTAATTAAGCTCCAAATTTATTCATTGACTTAAAGTGTGAGGAAATGCAAAGGACATAGAAGGTTGAGTGTAGAAGGTAAGGAGGGGCCGAGAGGGAAGATGGGGGTGATAATTCTCAAAAGAACCTGAGACAGAGGTTACAAGTGATTGAACAGAAACTGAAACACAGACAGAGAGGAGTGTGTGTGTGTGTGTGTGTGTCTATTAGGAGTGTGAGCAGCGCAGCCTTGGATTATATAGAGTGAGGATTAACATCTCTCCACAGTCAAGGGATCAGTGTGAAATTGCAAAGGTGTGCCGCTGTAATTTTCACTGCCGTCGGTCCGCCTCCTCTGGGGTGTGAAATTCTCACCAGACACCAAATAAAGATTTCTGCCGTGGCTCGCCACTTTGTCCTTTTTTTTTTTTGTACTGGCCCGGATCTTTTTTTCCCCATCCAGGGCACACTGACCCTCAAGAATGTTTGAAACTATTTAAACTGTAATTCTTTGAGTCTTTATTGTTTAGGTACGTTATGCAACCAAAGAAGGATGTCGCAATTCCAACATCAACCGGAGTTTTTGAGTCTGGTAGGCAGACTGGAAGTAAACAGTCTCCTTGGCTGATAATAAGACGTGTATTTTTATGAGATACTCATTGATGAGCTGTTCAACATCAGTATTTCAATGTTTTTTTGTTTTTTTTTTAATGATCTATGAGAACTAAATGTTTGTCTCCAACAATACCTCACCCCCGTGTCAGTGAGTTTTGCATGTTGGACAATTTTAGCAGTCCAAATATTTCCCGAAAGAATGAATCAAAAGCAAATGTTTACCACTGTTATTGTCATAGTGGAATCTAATCAGCAAAATGTATGTCGCCGTAATGATATTTAGGCTTCCTAACATGGCTTTGATAAAACCTTAATAACCCTACCTTTAAAATCGAAACCATGCCCGACCCTAATCCTAACTTTGAAAGTACCTAACACAATCATCCTCTAATGGGAAACAGCATAAGCTACAGACTACAGCCGGCCAAGTATTTAAAATTCATTTCAAAGCAGTGCCACTGACCGGTGTGAATTATTACCAGTGCAGTGGGAGATTTATCTGAAATGACTACAGGAAATGATTTTCACGTGGAGACAGATGTGGACACTTTACATGCCACCGCTACTCGTGTTTAACAAAACGGAACAGCGTCCTCTGATTCAGTCGTATGTCGTTAACTGTGAGCGTATGAACAGCGGAAAAATGACAGCGAGTTATGGCAAATACTTTTTTTTTTTTTTTTCACGTGTCAATCGCATGACCGCACGCGTTCTTTAACTTTCATGGGTAGATGAGGCTCTTGTTTACAGAGTGTGGTTTCGTTCTACGTGGACAGTTTGAGTCTAAACAGAGGAAATAGAGAAAAAAAACACGCCGAGAGAACTTTTCCAGTGTTTTGTTCAAACCGAATCCAAACTGTTTGCAGGTGCGGGTGCATCCTCAAAACGTGTTCGCTGGTGGAAAAACAGCACATCACGTCGAACTTAGTAACCCAGCAGCCACTGCAGCTGTGTCTTTTTGAAGGTCTGTTTACTTCCCGTCTTTTTTTTTCTTTCTTTTCATTCTCTCTGCTCTCATTTGCTTTCTCTTTTTCCGAGCTGCCTGTGAGTTTGTCCTTGCACAAGTCAAGTGGCTCTCCGTGCCTCTCTGCCAAAACACAGGTGACACAGCGGACGCCTGCGGGAGAAGGCTAATGAGGTGCCCTGCCAGTCCAAAACCTGGCTCCTCATCTGGCCTCTGCAGCAGGGGACTGTGGAGGAGGAAAATGACCACCGCACCTGTCGCCTACTACTGACATCTAAACATGAAACAGTGTGTTCCCTGACAACTCAGAAACAAACCTGAAACAGTTTGCTTTTATTTACAGCCCTACACGGAAAGGACCATCACCCGAGCTAGTTCTCTCATGCTTGATACAGTCTCTTGTATTTTGTATAAGTATGATCAGTTCTGGTAAACTCATCTGCTTTTTGTTCCAATCTACAGCCCTCCTACATTTCCACCTGTTAACCGTAGCTGTCAATCAAGAAGGCTGACGCTGTGTCAGCGTACGCGTTTCCTTTCCAGCAATACAAGTTGGTGTAATCTTCCATGAATAACTGAATAAACGTGATTTTATTTTCAATAATTAAGTCACCTTGATCTGTATCCAGGTACAAAGAAAACATTCATTTTTGAAAGTTTTTAGGCAAACCACTACAAGAGTTGGACTAAACTGCAGGTAAGACATCAGTGAGACCGTATCTGAATCTGAATTCTCCACCTGTGTTGCCATGTTTTCCTAAATCCCAGCTGCCACCTGCTTTTACTTTTCTAAAGTAAAATACTATATATTGTTTTTACTTCAGCGTTACGATTATGACAAATCTTTTTCTTCAATCCCTACAATTGCAATACAGTTCAGAGCAGCTTGCTTGTAGCTGTTGTCGCAACTCCAACAACAGCTACATGAGTCTTACGTTTTATCATTAAAGGGGACAGATTATGAAAAACACATTTTTTACATTTTTTACATATTTAAACTAGTCCCCCTCTGGCGACCAGCTCAGAGAATGAGGAAGGCAGACAAGTCCTGCATCGTCTCTACAGCCCACCCTCTGGTAAAATGGGGCTCCTACAGGCCGTTCAGATCCAGCTCCTGTCGTTACGTAACCACAGGAGTGATTCACATAGGCCGTCCTCCTCTGAGTGAAACCGCTGAGAGGGGGCGTTCATCCTGCTAGGTGAAGTTCACTGCGGTAAGCTAGCGGTGTGTCGCGATGTCGTCAGAGCCAGACATGCAGATAAACACAATGTCTATATTCTGTCCCAGCCCCAGGAGACCAGAGGAGACCGTGGCTGCGTTTTGGTTGCGGTAGCCATGTTGGATACCGGTCCTGCACCACTCTGCACCCTCCCCCTCCATAGTCATTAAAGCAGCCAATCAGCGCAGCGCCTCATTATCATAGCCTCCCTGCCCACTCAGAACTCTGCATAGATAATGAAGGTAGAGAATGGGAGACTGCAGACCCTCCTCAGAGGCTGAACTAAAGATTTGTTTGCAAAAAATTTCAAGAGCTTGTTTTTAAGACATCCAGGACCTGTTTAAAACAGCTTTCAGCTGTCATAATATGTCCCCTTTAAGACTCAAATTGTAATTGCTTTGTTCATCACTTTGGTGTAAAGAAACATCACATTTCCACAGTCAAGGTGACAAGAAGTGCTTGTCCTGGGGTATCCACGTAGCCCACCTGATGGAGCATGTACCGTGTTAAAGGCTGAGTCCTCAACTGGGTTTCAATTCCAGGGTTCGCTTCAAGTTACCTGACATTCTTCAGCTGTTATTGTCTAAATATAACAGTAATGCCAAATAAATAAATAAAATTCTGTTTATGCTAGTCAGGGTTCATTTATAAAACCCTAATGCACCACAGAGGGCCTTTCCTGGCAGAGCGCTGACAGCACTGTCAGCCAAAGAGATAATCACACCGGACGGCAACAGTGGAGGTTGTATATAAGCCCAGCGTCTGGTTTGACAGCAGTTTAACCAACTTTGCTAACAATCAGCACCAGAGCTGAGGTCACGGGAGCAGCAACAAAGACACGGCACACTGTTCTGCACTGCACTGCCCTGTTTTTCGGTTTTACAGGCAGGTGATTTGGAGAAAAAACTCTCTTACGTTGAATCCATGTACAGTGATGGAGCAATAAAATAAAATAATAATAAAAAATGGATTAATGACTACGTCTCCTGGTAAAATTAGAAGTGGGTTTGTTGCTACTTTAGTGAGAATTCAAATTATCCATGTCCAGGGATGTGCATTGACTTTATTGACCTACCTCATATAATACCAGTGAGACAACTATATAACTAAATGAATACTGATAAACCGATGTAACTCAAAGGAGTTTTGGTCAAATTTGATCAAAAAGTTCAAAAGTGTTTGGATGTGTCGTTTACATGTGATCATTGTTTTAATATCATTTCATTAAGAAGCCAGTGTTAACAGTGGCTTTGGAACTTTCCCTTCAAGGGCCAAAACGGAAAGTCAGTGGTTGGTCACAGGTCAAACGCACACCTTTGATGCTGCACTGTCTGCACGCACAAAAGGTCACTCTGCCTGTAAAATAAGGGATCCTCCATCCATCCAGAGAAGCATTAGGTGGGCCGAATCAAATTCATGGAGGGCCAATTTTGGTTATGTGCACAAATTATATGTGAAACTGAACCACTTGGATGAAAATGTAGTATTGACACTGGAAATAGAAATTTAATAGAAATAGAAATATAAAAAGAGATCCTGCACGAAGACTAAGCAAAGGAAGACCATGAAATGTGGCCGACAGGATGTTGACAATGCCCAAAAATACACATCTAATAACATTCCACCCACATTCATCCACAGGTTAGCTGTTATGTTTAGATGGTCTGCATATCACCAAATCACTATTTACTGACACTGAACAACCACAGATTGATAAAACACAAACCTTAAAACAGCTCGGCATTTGGTTTTGAATCTTTAGTGTTAGTGTCTGTCTTGGCATCTGTCAGTCACCACATTCTCTGACAGCAGGTGAGCGTTATTCACTCTTCCAGCTGACTGCAGGTCTGTCACCCACCACAGGAGAGCATGCTGGGAAGTGGGTCACTGTCAACGCCGTCTGTCTCCCGCACATATGCCTCACCGGCGCCCTGTCTACCCCCCAGGAAATGCACGACACCTTGACAAAGAACTAAGGCGGTGTCAAAGTCTGCAACCTCGCTCCAGAAATCACTGCAGTTGTTTTGTTAAGTCGCGGTGCGGCAGGATGACACTTGTGCCACTTCACCATTGTCATGTTCCCCCGTGAGAGTGGAAACACTTCCGATGACCCAGCGGCTGGTGAGCGAAGCAGGCTGGATGAGGGTTCTCCAGCAAAGTCGATACTCAGGTGACGAAGCGAAACTGAGGCACTTTGTTGGAGGCAATCAGGGCCGTTTCCAAGATGAAAAAAAACAAAAAACTGCAAAGATCAATGCGTGTGTTCTTTGCAGGGAGGCCTGGTTTACCCACATGGCTGCAGAGAAACCGTGCTGGATTAAAGGTGACAGTTCGGTCCTGCTTGGGCCAAACTGTTGGATCTGAGCAAAGGGCTGGTAAATCGATGGTAATCAGCAACCTGGCAACATTTTTGAGAGGTCTTGGCTGAAGCACCGCTGTAATGGTGTTTGACACTTTAACCTTGTGCCCTTAGCAAATTCCATTTACCTTCTGGGCTTCTGGCTGACACTTTTATGCAGCACAACATACAAATAGAGAGACAGCACAGGTTAGTTTCCCTGCTAAAGGGCACACAAGCTATAGCCTGAGTTCTTTTAGTGAGCAGAAGGGTCTCGTAAGCTGCAACATGAATGTAAAGGAGCACAGCCTTCTCCTCTAACAGGGGTCATTTCATGGCTTATTGCCTCACTTTTGTTTCCTCTTGCAGCCAGGAGCACGAGCCATTTCCTCGGCTGATATAACACGACAACAAGCAGCAGTAATGGCGCAGCAAATGAAATGAATTTGAAAACATCCTTGTAATCAGTCGGGTGGCTTTTTTTTTTTTTTTTTTTTTTTTTTGCATTTCCTCAGAGCCATTACGATTACATCTTAATGCTCAGCGAGGACACCATGATAGATATGTGTCATTAGCTGGGTGGTGTTGATGGAATATTGACACGTTTCTGTGTAGGAAGGCCACGTGGGAATCATTTCGGAGACGCGGGTGAATTGGACAATTCAGCGCACATTGTGCTCAGAATCTGTTGAATAATGCAGTGCTGTGGTTGTTGAGCTGAGATTATTCTGTTGTTATTGTCACCACATGTGGTTGGTTTTGTTACACTGCCAAGCATTGGTTTTTTGGGGGGTTTTTTCTAATGTTATGCGCTGTGTGCTGCTGAGAACTCAGTCAAAACGGGTCAGGAAAAAAACTCCATCGTCTTTTTCAGAAACTTCACAGACGGGACTAACTTTATTATTCTCTGGTAAGTGAGTTTGTACTATTCACCATATGGTCTGTGATGTACAGGCTTAATGCTTTATGATGCATCAGAATACTGGCCTTCTGCTAGTGCTGTGAAAGATATATCTGTTAAATTGAAGGGGGCAGTCATAATTCTGCTCAACTCAGCTCCTGCTGTGCTCCCTCTGATGCGGCTAGCACCCAGTGTTCCACCTTAATGGGAAAAGTTATCCATTAAATCTCATCAAACAGCGCCTCGACAAATGGAAACTATTCCCAGAATGTGAGGAATCACGGCAGGTTGTCTTCCGTACGCATCCTCTGCAGCTCTGAAGCCACTGTTGGAAAGCTTTGAAATATCCTCTTATTATGAAATATCCTGCGTTTCCCATTTTACAGTCCATCGAGCTTTGCAGTCTGGTATCTACATAGAGGTTACTGACCTGGGAAAGATGCAAAGAAAAACTGACACAGGATCTGTTTTCCATACAACAGCTGCCCGTCGTCATTTCCAAAATGGTTACTCTTCATCACTGAAAACATATCTGTTGTGGAAACCGTTTGATAATAAAGAGAAATGTTTTATTTCACATTCATTCTTCCTGTGTGCCAGAAATCATGACAGAGTTTATTAACACTGTTAGCTGAGTGGAGTGGAAAGACATTTGTGGGATGGCGCACGCTTCCAAGTCTTGTCGCCATCTTCTGTCAAAAAGTCATTCATAACTGTTCCAGAAGTTTCCCTTCTTAGTTTTTCGTTTTTTTCCATCCCGATGTCACATCTCCTACTTCCTTTTTGACCCACCTCCACTTTTTAGTAACTTCCCATGGAGAGGAGCATCCATCAGACTCCAGTCCATTGGTGTCTGCCTCACAAAAAGCTGCTGCTCTGTTGAACTCTCAGTGACACCTAATCATGCTCACTTATTAATCTCACCCCTGTCTGTGTTGTCAGCATAATGCAATAGTGGTTTCCTTTAAAGATTGCAGCCCAGGATTTTCTCTTTTCCTTGCGCTCCCTGTCACATCTCTTTGAGAAACGAGCGATTGCTAAAACGCAGCCAGATGTTGGATGTGTCTGAGGTACCATTCTCGCTCGGCTCTACCCCAAGCCAACTGGCATGCCGTGTTAGAAGGAAGTGGTTCAATTTAGTCTGAATAACCAGGCTTTAGTGGTAGATGAGCAGTGGTGAAGCAATCTCCAGGGTTGCCAATACACAGAGCAATTACTGTACACACATCTGTTGCCGTGGACTACCTGTCAGGCGGGTAGATTTGTTCACTAGAGAACTAGCAGTTCTTGGTCCTGATCCTCAGGACACAGAGCTGGGGCTCAGTAGGTTCTGCAATAGCACATTATCATGTCTTCCCTAGTGAGCCCCCTACTGATGAAATCTGTGAAGTAAGAAGAGGAAGAACAGAAGTGGGGCGAGGGACCAACTGGAGCTGAACTCAAGTGTCCTCCAATGCCCGTTAGAGTAATTTCATCCTTTTGATAGTCCCCCTTTTTCCTCTTTTATTCAAAATTAAAAGAATAAACATATTTGAAAGGCAATGTCGTCCGTTCCGCTCTGTCATCATCTTGGACAATAATTGAGGAAGGATTTTTTCCTTAGATAAGTTCACAAAGAAAGAGTTGATTGAAAAAATGTTGATTGAAACTTGGTGCGACCACAGCTCATTACATTTTCCTACACTGTTATTCTTTTTTTCCAGTTGTGATAATAGCCCGAAAGAGCTTTCTGCAACTCCTCCATAACTCTAAACCGTGGTACAAATGAACCCAATCATGGTTTAATTAGATTTGGACTGAGATTACCTATTTTATTCTGGCCAAGGTTCAGCTGCTTAGTCTGATTTACAAACTTACTAGTAAGAGGAGTAATTAGCAAGACTCAAAGACTGCGAATGTCCCCTTTGGATAAGAAAGGAATATCTTACCTTAAGACCTGAGGCTAAAGACCGAGACTATGGCCAAAGTAAGCCAGCCTAATCTAAATACAGTGTTTATATGGGAGAACATATCAATGTTGCTTTCACAAGGAGCTTCATCCAGACTGAATCACAAAGTACAGGGAAACTGCTGCATCTCCTCTTCCTCCTCTTTCTGTTGGCCTTCTGTAAAAACTGCTCCTGACAGCCATCATTCAACAAGATATGGACAAACACAGCCACTGAGAGCGGCACTCTTCTGTCTCCTGTTTCACCTGTCAGCGCTAAAGTGAGACATTCATATTCTCTTCACCTGACCATGAAAGGCATCATGTGGTAAAACGTCGCCGCTATAACATTTACTGGTTAACTTTCCACCGTTGCAGCTGCAAAGACTTTTTATCTGCAGTAAAGAAAGCAGAAGAGTTACCCTGGGCACGGTTCACTTTAAATCATATGCAGGGTAGTGAAAGTGTGGGCGCCCTAATTAAGTTATCATGAAGTTGAGACCAGAAGCTCAGGTCACAGGCCGTTTTGAACATTATGAAAATAATGATGCTCAGAGTCAGCCAACATGGTGCAGGGGGTAAATTAGAAGATCACATCCAATTAAGACTTCAGACTGACGTGACAGGTTCCCCTGGGTTGTCAGGGCAGCAAGATCAAAATGACAGTATCACAGAATGATAAATAAACAGAAGAGGCATGCACTGGATCAGAGTATATCAAAGAAAACAACAACAACAATGAGAAACTATATTTTTATGGCTTTCGTTGAATGACTGTTCCTTTTATGGTTGGGCTACTGTAACTTCATCTTGACTCATCTTGCCTGCACTCATCAAGTCTTGATCAGCGTCTCTTTCTCTTTACAGTCATCAGGCAACCTAAGGTTGCTCCCAGTTTAATTCAGTGAAAATGAAAGCAGTCATATCGATCAACAGTCCTGCTCTTCAGCTCCTGCAGCCTTGCACGTATTTGAAACAAATGTCTGCTTCTTCTTTATTCACCTACAGCTGACTAAAATTAGTTTTCTGATGTTGATATTAAATTATTCCAGTTTAGCATTTGAAATATAATCAAACAAAGCTCCTCTAAAGTCATCAAGATGAATTCTACGCGAACCGTGAAACCAGTGAAAGAGAAAGCGCAAGAGTCTGAGATATTTTGGTCTAAAGCACTCTTCAGGAATTGCTTCTTAAATAAGCAGGTATGGAGACCTGACATGTCAGGCAAATTACACACTGGGAAAGGTTTTTTATTACAGTAAAAGCAAATCCCATACCACCACGGACGTTTGTTTTCATCTTGTTCCCCGCTGCAAAAAATCTAAACATCACTGCACGGTTTCAGCTCGGCACGTAAGCTCACCAGCATTACCATATTCATGTGAGACGTTAGGATCATTGCCACAATCAAGCAAGACCATCGTCAAGAAAACTGGCAGCGTCTGGGCAGGTTTTGTGCTACATTTTGTAAAGCCATCAGGTCAGACTTGGCAGAAAACTAGAATATGGAGACTCCTTGAAAGCCGAGACATTAAGAGATTGTTAAAATAGAGTCTCCGTAGAAATGCAATAACCAAGCCCATAGAAATGGCACTTCAAGAAACAACTGTAAAACAAGGAATAATTGTGTCAGAAACACCCCAAAATGAGTTTGAACCACTAAAATTCAATAAAATTCAAAAAATCTCCAAAAATTATTTTCATGTCTCCATGCAGAAAGTTAGCCAGAGCCAAAGGAAGACACTTATTCACATGTTATGTGGGCCAAAAAAAAAAAAAGATGAAAATCCAACGAAGCCTTGAAAAAAGGTTTTGGCAAATGCTTCTCCACGAAAAGATAATAAAAGAGGATAACAACAATCTCTCTAATATAATACAAATTAAGTTTGGCAAATTTTAATATAATAATAATTGTGATTACAGGTGTATTTGTTATACTTAAGACTAAATGCATAGATTAGACACATAAAGATGCTTCATCCAGCCATATTAAACACTAATAAGGATTAAATTACACTGGTCAGGTTTCAGATAAAACTAATTTTGACACAATTTCAAGAACATTAGCAAAAAGCAAAGTGCAAATGAATGCATGTTTCCACCTATTACTGTCATGTTAGCACTGATTAAGATAAACATGTAGTGGCCCAATTCCCCAGGCAGGTGTCATTAAATTACTGCTGAGGAAGTGATTAAAGGTTACGCCACTAAAGAGCACCAGTCAAACGGAAAACAATGTGGAAACCATGATGGAATGTACCACATGTTAACTTCATGTATTAATATGAGGAAGGTGTGATGTTATGGTGTGCCCGTACTTTTTGTCTCCCCAGCGCACTGGAAACTTCACTGCATGTTTAAGTCACAGACTTCATTCATCATGATTTATTGAGTCAATTTTCGTAGCACTCGATCAGATTTTGGTGTTGTTGTTTGTTTGTTTTTAATCAAATGTGCAATGTTTATACAAGCATAAAAAAAAACGTTTTTTGGTGCTAAATTGAAAATGTGCATAAAAAGGTGTCAGATGAGTTATCACTCAGATGTTTTTATACTGCTCTAAAAGCTGCAAAGCTCTGGACAAGGTCCCTGAAGTGCCGGGGGTTAGCGATAGCGACTCTAATGATAAACTGTTTTCAGGGGGCCCATCATTTCTTGCATGGCACCCAATTAACACTCCCACCTCTCTCATGTCCCCTTAGAGATTACATCAAAACCATATACCACTGTATGTCTTTCATGCTCTGCATCCCTCTCAGCTTTATCCATGTCTTAGTAAAACTGAACAAAGAAAGACGAAAGGGAGTTAGGTATCTGCTTCTCCACCCTAATCTTTCTAAATCCATGCAGGAACTCCCCAAGAGCAGCTTAAGCTCACTCTTTGTGAATCAGTTTTAAAAACTCACTCGCTCCTCTGTAATGATCTTTGATTCATTTATTGGATTTCTTATGCGTTACTGAGCCAATTATTATAACACTAAATGCTCCGCGTTGGCTCCTTCATACACAGAGGCAATCCACAGCATCGTCTTGTCAATCTGCCTTGAAGAGAACCGCAGTATCCTTCAGCCAAGAGGCCCACAAATAACACCAGAATTAGAGATGAGAAACATCGCTCTCCTCCAGACAGCATGTTTATCTGAAGAGACAGAGAGAGCATTTTCATCCAAGGCCAAACTCCGGTCTCTGTGATCAGTCGGCCATGTTGCAGAGGAAATGCTTATTATGTGGTTGCGCGCGGGCCTTGTTTGTTGTGACCTTGAGGGCTCTTCCCATGGCGCAATGGGGCTCTGCGAAACGAGAGGAGTGACCACAGGAACCGCCCTGGGAGAGTGACCCAAACACTGTCAAATGTGCTTTTTCCTCTCCCGATGCAGGTCTATACAAACACTTTTTTCAGCGTCAACGGATTTTGACACATATTTCGCTGTGTCTCCGTCTGTCTGGCTACATCTGACTCGTCTTTCCTCTTTTATTCATACCAGCCCATCTCTGTTCTGCTCCACTCAATTTTCTGCCACTTCACCACAAAATTTCTGTTTGCTTTCTCTATGGATGTTACCACAAAGCATAACAACGCCAAGGGCGCTTGTGCAAGCCACACCGTCAGTAGTCGAGACGCACGTACGTATGGGTGCGTGCTTCGTGTGAAAGTCAAATCTGTCAAATCTATACATAAACTCAACACAGGAACCCGCATACTCTCTCCTTCCAAACAGGCATTTGTGGTTTGGAATAGACCGGGCAGCTTTACTGCAATCAGAGGATTAGAGCAGAAATGCTCCATCAATCTGAGGGCAAGAGGCACTCTTAACACAACTGCTGTGTGGAGTGTGTGAGGAGAGGCCGAGAGCTTCAGATGTGCAACTTATTATAGCCAAGACTCCCTGCAGCAGCTAGGCATGGACCAACAGCTTTGCTGTTTCTGAAAACCTGAATTCATCCACTTGAAGTCATCCAGCCAGGCCTGATAACTGACAACCTAATTAATATTTTTAAAGTAAATATGATATTAGGGTTTCCTAAAGGTTTTTTGTTTGTTTGCAAAGTAAAATAATGTACTTTCCGACATTATGTACTATGCAAAATAAAAAAAATTTGCCTAAAAAAATCTGTAAATCAATAAACATACAGCTGTGATACAAAGAAAAATGGCAATAGCACGTGAAGCTTCATGAATCTTGTTTGGCAAAAAAAAAAAAAAAATACTATTACCTGAAATGTCATGACACAAAAGGGGTAGCAGGAAAAAGGTCCTGCTTTCATAACACGAAGACCGATTTGTTGCCTTCGCGTCTCACAATGAGCCACTCAAAGTCAATATAACAGCTATTCTTCAGCTGTCGCCCCTGTCAAATGGAGCCACTTCCTTTCTTTACCATCCTGCAGCGTCTCCAGTGGGTTTATTTAATGTGCGTGCATGTGCATGTTTCAGCAGTTTGCTCCGTAGTGATTCACAGTTCACCGGTTCAATGTTGCAGGTTTTGAGAGCCCGTCGGTGTGAGAAACTTTTAAGGTACAAGGGCTAGTTAGGAAGACAACAGTTTACCTTGTTTTACCCATAACACCATTTGTTTGTTGCCACTGTGTCAGACTGAAAGGGTGGAACTGGGGCTCAACCCTTTCACCTCACAGTAGCCTTACCCTGCAACACAGGGCATTTCTGAGATGAATTCCCACTAAAGACGTCTCATCCACAGGTAATGTTCAGAGAAACTGATTTGTAGTTTGAATCTAGCACAATGTATTTTGATAGAGAACCCAGCCCCTGTGACCCTAAAAGAAGGACTGATGAGTAGCATTCATGGAAGGCAGTTCTTCCAGATCCACGTGCAATGAATGGACGTGGACTGACTAAAATATAAACATAAGCCAAAAACTATTAAAGGAGGGTCAAAAACAACCATGATTCATCAGGACAACTCTATAAAAATGTCTCTCAAGAAATTATTTACAAACCAACAACCTAAGTCAGCATTAGCAACTCTCAGTTACGTGTACTTAATCATAGTTAATTAGAGATGACCCGAGATGTGAAGGAGTGTGAGGATGTTTGGCGCAGTGAGACGTCTTCGCCGTCTTTATCGGGCTGATTTTATGGACTCACACTGGCCACCTTGGTCCCTCAGACATAAATCTACAGCAGGAGCTCTCAACGTCTCCTCAGGACTCTCTCCTTGCTCAAGACCGGCCAAAGCCGCTGAGTCATATTCAATTACTGCCATGGACTGAAGACACAACAAAGCCCGAGGTGAACAAGGGCAGCAGTGCTGCTACTACAGGGAACGCTAGGAATGATGTAAACATCTCGATATGATGACATTACTTATCAATGGAAAGTTACAGCTGACTTTGAAAGAAAAAGTTGAATTTATCTATGAGGAAACACTCCGACATTGAAATATAACAAACTGAACAAGAATGTTTAAGTAAAAGAAGGAAAAAGTCATTTTATTTGCCGTAATGCCTTGAGAACAATTTCCTCTCTTTCATAATAACTGCAGGAGACCACATTGCAATAACAGCTAGTAAGTATATAAATAATTCAACATATCATGCGCAACTTTCTTCTGTTCAGCAAACTGCAAAGAGAAAAACAGGAAGAAGTAGAGTTTGTTTGTTTTTTTTTTATGCAGAAAAGATTGCCCATATGTACATTTATAAAAGAGGCCCGGCACAGTGCCACTAAACATAACGTAGTAAACATTTTGGTTTTTTGTATTAAACAAGTATGAAAGTACTGAAGAGTATTTAAGTGCCGCAACAGATGTGAAGCATAATAATCCCCTCGTCTAATAAAATGCTCCTCATATGGAAATTACACATATAAGGAACTGGCTCCTCGCTGGGCCCGGATGCAGTAAGTCGGGAGGCATGGTGATAAAAACTGATTTGCCCTATTGCTAGATATAAATCTTAGATGAGATAAAATTAACTCCATCGAGCAGAGCAGCTGAAGTCACACTGCTCTCACGCATCCCGCCGTCTCCGTGAACACGTGTCATCCTCATTTTAATGGATTTCTGTCAGGACGATCGCATTTAGAGGACAGGTAACCGGCTCCGTTAATTTAGTTCTTGTTGCAGTGCGTCGCCAGATGACACACCACACAGACAAACAGTAAATAATAAGTCTGGAGAAAGAGCCCAAAGCTTTGCGTAGTGCCGAATACGAAGCGGTTAGATGCTTTCTCATTTTAGGTGAAAATTAAACAAGCGCACAGCAGTGAATCAGTCTCTGGTTCTTTCATGCTGTTGAATTCCAGCACTTACAAGCAGCACCCAGAGGATATAACCTGTACAAGACACCGGTGGAATAAATGCAACACTGATGCCATGTTCCATCATGTGGATGGTACAAGCCTGCATCAGTCATGAGTGAGTGCCCGTGTCTCACAAGCCTCCGGCACTGTGGCCCCGCTTAGGAACCCAGCTGTTGTGATAATCCTGTTATCTGCCATTAAAGGTGCGGTGGAGGGGTTGAGTGGGTCATACAGCTCGAATGTTGATGCAGACACGCCAGAGCACTGGTGTAATGCAGAGCCCCTCACCTGCCTCTGCATGTGTCGGGTTAACCCTCGCAGCTACAGACTAGATCTACACAAATCCTTTTTGGATGCAATCCAGGCACATTCACGTGTATACAGGTGCACTCACGCACAGCATTGTTATCGCTGACAGCTTGCGTCTTCATGGAGATCCTACCCCACGCTCAAGGGGTACATCATTACATGCCAACGTGCTGCAAGCGGAGCATGCATAATGTATGAAACATCTCGCGTCAACATATGCATACGAAAATCACAATCCATGCACAAGCTGAGAACAATACCAACTCTGTACCAAATCAGATCATCAGTCGGGAGAACAGTGCCATGCAAATGCATCCAAATTCAGTGTGATGTCAAGAGGTTTTCTTTGTAGCTCTAGCGCTGCGATTACAAAATGTAAGGGAACGGCTCCTGCTGGTGAATACAGAAACATCAAAGGATCATTTTGAGACAGGTTTTGAATAAAAGCATCAACCAAACGCTCTGTTTTTATATTTGAAGTTCTGAAGCTGTCACATCACCTCTTGTGATCGTCTTTGTCTCAAGCCATACTCTGCACCCTGGCTGCAGTAACAAACACAGCACAGGTCTCAAGTCATAAGATGATTACCATTTATATAGCTCACACTATCGCTTACAAAGTAGACCCCTTATTCACAGGATGTTGCTCTTCGTGCGGGGGATGATGGGATTCCATTTTGAACACGTTGCACTCTGTTTGTGGCCTCGTCGCCTTTTACGACATGGTAATATTTCAGGATGTTGGACCGCCAAAGACCTCGTGTACAAAGGATTTCAGCTGTGGCTTATGCCAGACATTCACGTACACACACAACACAGTGCATGCAGGTGAGGGCAATCCATTTGAATTCCCCTTCTGACTGTAACCGTGTCCGAAACCTGTGTGATTTAAGACAGGGTCCTAATAAATATAATACAGCTCCACTGTGGTGCCTATACAATCAATATGGAAACGTAGGAGGATGGGGCAGTCGCTTCTCAGTAACATGGTGTACGTGATAAGGAGAGCATGCCTTTCAGTGCACCTTTAATGGAATGACCCCAGGATTTTTGAGATCACAACTTGGTTTGACCCAGTTGGGTGTAGAGCAAGTTACCTGGTGGGGTAAGAGAGCCTAAGGAGGATATGCTATTAAAGGAGAAACTATTGAGATTTCAGTCTGAGATATTTGCCATAAATGTGGCCGCTGTGGCTTCGGTGGTCATGCTAACTTACCCACTTTGGTTCGTGGAAAATGAGGACCTGCCTCCTGCAGCTTTCCAAATACATTTTGCATCAGTCATTTCAAACACTGGACTCTGTGTGTGACTGAAAATGACATAGACTGTAGTACCCTGGACAGGCCGTTATGGCTGACTGCATAGTGGTCTACATCACGGCCCGTGTAGGCCACTGTGTTTAGATGTGTGAAGGCTCCTACTTACAAGGAAACTCAAAAAGCTAAATCCAAAGGCAGATTGTTTGTTGCTGTGATCTATTACAAACCAGACAGAAAATCTAGATGTGGCAACGCTAGCTGTATAACCTAGCTACAGCACATTTATTTGTGGGACTGACTAACATCTTTTTTTTCTTCTACACCGTGTTTCAATGTGTTTTTACCCAAATTCAACCGCAGGAGAAGACCCCCAGCTCTTCATGTGGTAATGTAATGGAAAAGTGTGAAACTATAATATTAATGAGACATTCTTTTGTTTCTTTAGTTCTTTTTTTTTTTATATATGTGACCAGACGTTCCCTGCAGGTCATTACATTATGTGCTAGGAACGAGGAGTGATAGAAAAACAGAAATAAATGTGATTACAGCACTCGAAAAAATAAAGAGCTGCCATATGTGTGACTCATTAGCAATAAACACAAGCAAATGGCTTTATGTTTTCCTTGAACCTCCATGGTCTGATGGTCTGACAATGGCAGTGTTAACAGATGAAAAGCTGGCAAGTTGCCCAGGATGTATGTAAACAGAATTAATAGCTATTTATTAACTTTTTATTACTAAGGGACCAGATTTAGGTGAAAATCATCTTTATTTGGAAAGCTGTATGAGGCTCCTGGACAAACCTAGTAAAAATAATTGTTTATGGCTGTTCAGTTGTTGTGATTTGTCATCCACACTCTCTTTACAATGAAATCCTCCTGCCGCAGGATCTGTAGTAGACTTGTGAGCATGTTGCTGGTTTGCTGGTCTGACGACAGACTCTTTAATTATACCTGAAAATGCCACCAATGCAACACAATACAGTCGAGTGAAAAAATAGCTCTTGGGTGCACTTCAGGAACGAACAACAGATTCTGCATCTATTTCTAATGTGTCTTGTGCTCTAACCTAAAATATGCAGTTAATATTTAACTCGGGTAAGGTAGAACTTGTGGTAACTTTGGTGAATTTCGAGGCAGGTTTAGCAGTTACAAAAAAAACCAATTCTTTTTGTTGTTCTTATTAACTACAGTTCATTATTTTTCATAGATTTATATTTTAGATATCCTGGTTGACTTCCCTAAAGGATAATTTTATCAAATTCTGAAATAGCCTCGCAAAGAAAAGCTGGTATCTTCAAAGCAGGTGTCTCTGGTATCATGCAGCCTTAACAAACGGCAAAATGTGTCACAGGTGAGCGATGCCTCGGCAAGGATGTGAGGATTGCGACTGAGTGCTTCAGAAGCCATCAAACAGCTGGCTGTAAGGACAAATGAGGACATGTGACTTCCCCAGCCAGCTGTGATTCAAGCTCTAGATAGCTTTATCCGGCGCACAGACTGTATCTATGTCACTGTAACGATGCAGGCTGCAGATGAGGTGGCTCGCCGGCCTCCGGGCAGTGTCACAGGGTTCAGTATCTCTCCCTGTCTAGACTCCCATTCTCTTCCCTGACTCAGTTTTTCCTCTCTCATCCATCCCTTTCTCTCATGTCTCCAGTTGGTGTATTTTGTTCTTCCCTTTTTGTCTAACTCTCCATTGCACCTCTCTCTCTCTCTCTCATCTCTATCTTTATATTTTTCTCCCTCACTCTCCGTCTGACCCGGACATCACCGCTCTCATCACTTTGCCTCTGAGGCTTGTTTCCGTGAATGCCACGCTTCTGACGCTGTCCTGTTCTGACATGTTTTCCCTCCAACTTTATTCAGTGGTCTAAACCCGCTAATTCCTCATGGAATGAGATGCTGATGTACCATTCCGAGCCAAGTGTGTGTGTATAAGTTTGTATGAGTGCTGAGGTAGAGCACTCCTCTTTGGATGTCAACCATTCTATTACCAAGAGAACTGACAAATAGAAAGATCTATATGAAGAAGTGTCAGTCTAGCAGGAATCCTTTTGCGGCCACTATCATCTCTGGAAAACTTGGTGGGGACGTTCTGCTGCACTAAGCAAGATTTTATCAATCAAGTCTAGAAGTTTAAGGCTCTGTCAGAATCCATTACGCCGCAAATGTTGCCTCATCAAAAACATATTTAGACAATTTTGTCTGATGGCTAAGTTAAAGTAAAAGCCACTGGGTCCTTTGAACCAAAAGAATTGATAATGCTATAATTGGCGATGTCCATATGAGCTTCTGAGATCCACTGAATGTAACACTGACATTTGAGCCTAAAGGTGCATGTATGGTACTGCAACACTGCTAGATTGATGCCGAATGATATCTGCAACAGGCAAATATTGGTTGATGATGTCGGCCGACTAAGGCTTTTCATGTAACCAACTACCTGTTGATTACAGGGCGGCTTTCAAATCTTCATGACCTACACCTTGCTGTTGTCAGAGGTGACATGTTTGATGACAACAACCTTGGTAGACATATTCAGAGAGTACTTTCCGTCACGAATGAGGACTAAAGGAGCTGCGTTGCTGATAAATTTATTCTTAATGATTTTTTTTTTATCATTATTACATGCTTTTGTGATGATATATAGGTTTCTCACCACAGGTTTTCCGCAGTTCTGCACAGCATGGGGCACATCTGCATATGAACCTGCCAAGTAAATTATTCAGTCAACATATGCTGCTTGCTCTCACCAAACGCCACTGCATGCGCTGTTCTGCCATCAGTGCAACCATACAATGGTACGCATGAAAATCCCAGTAATACAAACCAAACCAGTATTAAATTATTCAACTCATCTTTCTCTAGTCAGCCCGGTGGAGCTTGAGAATGGTCCATCACATACGAGAGTCCACGGGGGGTGCAAGCTAGTTAATTCTTACACAATTTAGTAATAGCTCTTTCCTCATGGGCTAGCTTTAATCCATGGTTAAACCATGAAAATGATGCATATGCAAAACAACAGCTTTGTAGAAATGTACTGGCTGTAATGGTTAAGATGAACTTCATTAAAGGTTTGCCAGAGCACAGAAAAAGCCAATGGTGATTGGCTGACGAAAATGCTTCGTGGAGATGCCTTAGCAACACAGCTGCTGCCCCTGCCTGACCAACCACAACCAATCACTACGAGCAAGTTTTCCCTCAGGGTCAGGTGAGCAGTTCAGTCGTAATCACGGTTTGTTCATTCACAGGGATAACATGAAAATGAGAAGCAGCATCCATCTGGGAAAAAGGCAGAGAATGGGAGGGGGAGGAAAAAAGATGGAGAGGCGTGGGAGGGAAAGAAGAGGAGAGAGTAGGAGGGAGGGGAAGATAAAGACTCCAAGGCTGATGAAAGGAGGTACACTGGCCAAAAGCAGACTTATTCTGCTTGACTTTACAACTTTTGAACATTTGATACAAACTTCCTACCAGTAATCTTCCTCTGAGTAACAGGCAAACTCAAAACACAGATACGACTGCCTGGATACAGCATGTCTTAGATAAGCCTTACTGAACCTGATGTATTTGCACGTGGAGAGTTGGATGAATGGATGGCCATGAGTCTCGTCATTGTGCTTAGCTTAGCACAAAGCCTGCAAAGAAGGGGAAACAGCTTGGCTTGCCAAAGGTTGCAAACATAACAAAATTGCCAGATTTTGCCAATTAACGCTCAATAATTTAAAAAAAAAGCTTTAACTTCATATTTACCTAACAAATATGAGATCGGTATTGAGCTTCTCATCCAAATCTCAGACCCCCCTTCAGTACAAATTGAAAGATGGGAACCTGTTCACATTACAACTCATTGCATTACGTGTGACAAGTGCAGCACTTCTCTTCTGCCGGGTTCAAATATCAAGGCTAACAGAGTGGTGTCAGTTCTAGACTTAACGCATCAAGTCAAGCAATTACAGCGCAAGTACAGCATCCAAGCGTAACCGCAGAAACATCGCCAGGAATATTCAAAACCTTCCAAGAAGCTCTTTTTTTGCCGAAAAACATCTGTCCCTTTGCTGAAGGTCACACTTAAGATGGAGAGGGAGAGCTTATCTTTTGGCATGACACGCATCTTCAAACCAAAAATGGTAGCCAAAGTGAGCCGAATCAATTCCCTTACGAGATGAATATTTGATGTCACTCAGTTCCAATCTCAGCTTCAAGGGAGCATCCCTTCACCTAGAAATCTGGTTCCATTCCACAGCCCCAAAGAGGAACACGCTGCTCAAAACATGGCCTTGTCTGGGTGTTTCGCATTTGGATTTCTACAAGACGCTGAACACATAGCCAAGCGCATTCAGTTTAAAAGTGAATTACCATCTGATTTTTGGAGCGGTTTCATGGATATTTTTATTTGCAATCATCCAGAACTGATCACAAATTCAAGTGCGAGAATAAACCTTTCCTCCTGCACCTTTTCTGAAAAGGTATAAAATGCTGTTGCTTGGCAGCACGAGCAGCAACACGTCTCTCCGTGGCTTTAAGGAGTAAAAAAAATAAAGCACTCCCAGATGGCACTCAGGTCTAGAAGGAGAAAAAAATAATAAAGTATAATCATCTTTTTTTATGAGATCTTAATAGTGCTACAAATGTCAGACCTGATGTATTACTGTATGTCCGCTGCTCTCAGATGTTCCCCGGGCTTCGCCTGGACAATCATTACACTTATCAAAAGCACTTCATTAGAGGAATCAGGTCAGAGGCAGAGAGAGGAAGAGAGCCAGAGAGAGTGAGGTGGCCTGTATTTGTGTATCCATTATCTGCCTTTTAGTCTGTGTATACATTTCAGTCAGTATCTATGTCTCACTGTATACCAGGTGAATTTACATGAACAGAAAAGGTTCTTATGTGTGTGTCCTTCTTATTCTAACCTAGTGCATTTTTTAAATTTACAGGCATCTGAATTAGGTGCACCTAAGTGTGGATTAAGTGTTTGGATATGTATGGTCATATGCTCTGCTAAATGGTCTCGCACAAACTGCCACAGAAGGACAGAGGGTAGCGCTGCTGACCTCCATCGATCCAGCCACCGACGCCACAGCTGAATCTGACCCCATCGAGGTCACAGTTCTGCGATCAGAGTCAGCTCGCCTCCACCAGCACACCATTATCTATCCAAGCTCTGCCCTCTATAGCGGAAAGCCAGACCATTAGTGCTCATGATACTGCTTTACAAAAAAACTATTTGTCTCATTTTCATGGGTATTATCCCCTTCCTATTCCCACAGTGGTTAACATAAAAAGCATCTCAGACAGAGAGTAAATATGTATTCCCATGGGGGGAAACTGGGGCGGGCCCTGCCCACCGCCACGCCACATGAGCGGAGATAAAAGACTGGAGACGCTGAGGGGGTGCAGAACCCCCCCGTCTTTATAAATAGCTATTAGAAGATATAGAGCAAAGGAGCAACTGGGAATTCAGACAACAGTAGCAATTGGACCGACATGTTCTCCTTTTTGTAAAGAGAACAACAAAGCAGGCGATAAACAAACTTTCATCCCTTGGCTTCCACGTACATGCAACTGGAAAACAGCAAAAGGCTAAGTGTGTGGAAAAAGCAGCAGCACAAATGCACACACACACACACACACACACACACACACACACACCTACAGCAGGTGAAGATGAAAAGAGAGAGAAGATTTCGTCGCAGAAAAGGTAAAAGCAACAAGCAAAGTTTTGCCAACCTTTTTCTGGTCCTCCAGCTTTTGACTTGTTGACTTCTTGCCATGCTTGCTGGCTTCCGGTACATCCATCCCTGGTCCAAATGAAAAATAACTCCAGAGTTAAATCACAGGAACTAAGCTGAAGAGATTCCGGACGGCTACAGTTTGCCGACAAGGGCCCGTGTCCGGCTCACGCCTTCACCCGGACACAGGCGATCCATGGCAGGTGGTGGTTTATGTCCTTAAAGAAAAGTGTGTCCCTGTCTCTGTTATCAGTGCCGGGAAGACTCTTGAGGAATAGAGCAAACGCTAAGGAGGTAACAAAAGGCTACCGGCAAAGCGTCATTATGGTGATTGGAGCAAAGAACATGGGTGGGAACTTTCAGCCTGCAGGTCGTGTAGTTTCACATGAAGACAGCAGTTTATGCTAGCTTCCTCCTCAGAGCGCACTCCCTGGCACCAGCACGCAGTCTTCCCTCCACATCTGCAGAAAGAAGAAAGATAAGACATGCTATAATTCAAATGCACAAAAAGTCAAGAAGGGAGAAAAATAGTTTTAGCCGCGCAATTAATGCAAAAGCTCTCTGCCTCTCCAAAAAGTCAATATTCCCTTGGTGCTACACTGTACAAATGGCGGGGGTATCTGCATATCAAAGTGAATGTTGCCATGGTGCTCAAAGAGAGAGAGAGAGAGAGGCTTCCACTACGTGCTGTTTGTTATATGCTGAAAGATTGTTTTTGATTGTTGTCTTTTGTCTCCAAACCTTTTTTCCACCAGTCCACAAGTAGCAAAGGAAGGATTGAGTCATGCTGAGGTTGGGTAAACTCGCACCCTGGGAAGGGTCCAAGCATGGAAAGATAACCACAGGATCGGCGACTTGGCCTCTGTGGACTCTTCTAGGGTTCAGCTTGTCTGTTTAGTTTACTTACATCCTGCATAACACAACATTTGCCATTCAGAAGGTCTAAGACTGGACATTTGTAGCATATTTTGTGAACGAAACCCCCCACTTTAATTTTCTTACTTTCTCAGTAAAAACGTATTGTGTAATAGATGCTGTTAGAGTTGGTTGCAGTTTACTTTAGTAAACCATAGTTTGTGCTTTAATGTTTATTTTCTCATTTTTAATCAATTATAACAACTCAAAAATTACCTCTACCAGAAACTATTAGACATTTTGGAACTAAGCTTGTCTACTGTCTTGCATCTATTGTATGTATCTATTAATTGAGCTTAGCTAGCTAAATAAATGTAACTAAGCTTAGCACAAAGACTAGTCTAGTCTCACAAAGACTAGTCTAGTCTTTGTGCTAAGCTTAGTTACATTTATTTATTATTTATTTATTATTATTTAAATCTGCTTACCTCTAATCACTATAGGTAAGCAGAAACAATCAGCCAAGAAGTCAGTTTGCCAAATAAATGGTCTTCAACGTGACCCAGATATCACCAAAGCTTGGTTTTAAGTGATTTCTCTTTAGACAAAGCAAAGTTAGTGGTCTCCCTGCATCCAGTCTTTCCACCCAGTCCCTTCAGCGGTATCTTCAGATTCAGACTGATAGTAAAGTAGTCGATATTTAGTTTAAAAACAAATTAGTATATTAACCGAATGCCATGAAGCTTGTTTGGGTTTAGGCATCTATTGGATAATGATGCAAATTACTGTTGCTTTGCTGCATAAAAACAGAACAGTATTTACTTCTCCAATGAGGAAAGGTTTTCACTGCTGGGCATAGGGAAAAATGCAAATTAAATGTTGAAGAAAAATGAATGCTTTGAGAAGACGAGAGGTGAGATTTACTGGAAAAATACCATGCTTGAGCAGACAGGGGAAAAAAACACAGCCAAAATTCTGAGTAAAAAGGCTATGTAATCGGGTAATTCCAAGAGTGCTTCACAATCGCTAAATAGAAAACTTCATCGGCGCCTCAAATAAGCAAATTGCTTTTGTGTCCTTGTTGCATGCTCAGTAACCACAACGGCGTGCTGTGGAACTATTTCAAAGCGTTTCAGCACAGTTAAGGAAAGCACTGCTGTGTGTTTGGAACCTGTAAGACTTATAATATTGTTATGCCTGCTGCTATAGCAAACAAAAAGCTGTATCTGTATCAGTGCATCACAGTGTGTATTGATTTGGCTCATCGATGATGAGTGACTGAGTGATGATGAATGATCAGCGGCAGAGGAGATGATTGGGGCCCTCCTTAATTCTAAGGAAATCTAGTGTTATCACTAGTGCCAGCACAACTTAGCCCCTTTTCATTTCAACCCATGAATTAACTCACACATGCAAGTTGCAACATCTTGACTATGACATACTGTGAACAAGAAGGCAGCGTCAGTGTATCAGATTGTGCTTGAAATGTTACACAGTGTATACCTGAAGGAAACTGAAACTGTATTTTTGTGCTGAGGGCAAAACACAGAGACAGAACAATCACTGCAAACCAGCACCAATACGCCATACAGTCCCACAAAGAGTTTCCCCGCACATAGAAACACGACTGGGCTGTGACTAAAATCAATACTCTGTGAACTGCAATTCAGCCACCATCCCTCCACAGAAGCTGACCAATCAGATGCTCCAAAAATCCCTAAAGGTGTCGCACTGTGAGAAAAGTAACCACAAAAAAAAAAAAAAGCCGTCAAAGACAAGTACCATCAGGTCATTAGGGAACCTGACTTGTGTTCGCCTCCGTCTCTGCTCTTAACACCGACCAGATCTTTACGGTTTTCTTTGCCACTAACACTTACCCAGCTCCAGAGTGCCATGTAACACTGCAACCCTGTCAGTTACTTAAGGGCAATCATGTCAAGCACTGCCAACTCAGAAGTGGTTCTTAGGGGACAGCATGAATTGAGTGCTGGAGTCCAGTGAGATTTTCCACTGAAACCCACTGAGTGGTAGCTGCTAGCAATAAGCTGTGAAAAGCACTCCCTTAAAGTACCACAGGGATGCTGTTCCATTACATTATTTGGTAGCCTCAAACAACAAGCAACAGCAAGAGATGATTAAGAAAATGAAGTTGCTGGGGGTTTTTTTAAGACTAGAAACAACACAAATTCCGATGCAGGCAATAACACAGCATCCCAGAAATGCTAAACTTGCTAAAAGCACAGCTGTACTGCTCATAGACTTCCCCATTTCCCTCAGCAGCAGAATTACATGGGGGGCTTTCTAAACTCATGCATACTGCATGAGTGCTAATTCCCCCCCCCCCTTTTTGAATATTACAAAAGAAACAATGGAACCTCCCGGGGAATAGCATGGCATACTTTCTGTTTGCTGCAAGGAAGCTGCTAGCTGGCACTCGCTGTCATAGTGACATGATGGCCTCCGATGTAGGCCACTGGAGTCATAGGTCACACTCCATCTGCTTTTCCTGACAAGCAACAGCAGGTACAGAGCATCCTTATCAAATAAGCAAGGACGGACTCTCAAGGCAAAAAAAAAAAAAAAAAAGATTTGCCTGACCAGACATTGCTGCACTGCACACTGCATCTTAAACTGTTTGCTGATGAAATAACAAGACTTAAACAGGATCTCAGACAAACAAACATTTGTCAACAATGCTTAGATTTCTACCCACTTACTCACTTGCTGGTCAAAAACCTACGAAAAACACATGAAACACAGAAATTGCTGTCAAACTATCAAAGGGTCCACGGATGCCTGACAAACCAAAAGGAATCTATGGCAATACAAAGATCACAATTATTCCAACATTATTTTCCCTTTCTCCTTCTACATCATTTACTCACCAACTGTCTCTCTGTCTCTCTCTGAGCATCAATAATGCAGTGCATTGTTGCAATTAAACTCAACAAGCTTTACTAATATGAACATTTTGAAAACTGTATTAACTGTCTAAAAGGATGACCTAAATAGAAAATAATGATGTGGTAACAATGGACATAGGATCATAAAAGGATACACTGGTGTGTGTTTAAGTTAAAATGGGACAGAACAATTTGAGGAGAATATCTGGTTGGAGTTTCACAGCAGATATTTTGGCAAGTTATAGTAGGAAATATTAACATATAACATAGCCGTTACAGCTAACGGTAGCTTTAAAGACTGACAGGCTAACCTCCTAGCTTCACACACAGAGGTAACAATTGTGTGCTTTTTCAGCTAATGAATCTTGAACATGATATAAAAATAATGGAATATAATGAAAAGAAGAAATTCCCGAAACTCTGTTGTTTAACTACCTGTCAATTCATCAGCTAACAAGCTAACAAATTAGCTTGCAAGCTAACATTGCCTGCCAGAGTTTGACTTCAGCCGGCTAAATTATTTATCAGGACAAGACCCACCATTCCCTCTGTGTTTTTGAACAAAGAGCAGAAAAAGACACACATCTCATCAAAATTTGAAATGTTGATGTTTCATCCTCAAAAAAAAATAAACAACCTGAAAAATGCAGTCACCAACAGTCAGTTTTTCTTTTTGCTTCACTGTTAATTAGCTTCAGCTAGTGTTACTTGACAGTTGTTAAAGCTGGTGAAATCAAAAGTTGCTACTTAAAATGAATCCATGAAAATATTTAATGTTATTTTTAAAAGTAAACAGTCAAAAAATTAGTGAATAATAATAGTGAATTTTTTTTCTCAGATAAGTTTAAGAGTTAGTTAAGAATAACATGAAACTGTTTTTAACTTTCAATCTTACATCAGACATTTCATTTATATTGATTAGAAGACAAATATTAGACTTTTTAGCCTGTTCTGACTTTAAATGATTTATGAACAGCTGACATGTTTTGCATGTCAGTAAAAATGTTTTTACAGAAGCAAAATTTACATTGAAATCTCAAGATTGAGAACTAACTTATTCATGGTTCACGGCAATAAACACAATTTCTACAAAGCTTACAACAATTTGATCTTTTTTGAATTTTTATGGCCGTGTGTAATAAATTTAGCTATGCAAAGCTAACTCATTGCAAGCTGTTATCTATGTGGAAGACTAGAAGCAACATTTAGATTCTAGAAAAGAAAACCAAGTAAACCTTTTGAAAAGATTACAATAAAACAGAATGCTTTCAGTATCTCTGGCAAACATGTTCTTGTATTTATTGTTTAAGAGAATATTACTGTGTGCTTGCTGTTGTAAAGAATCTTATTGGAAGTGAAATTTCCATATTTATGAGCAACAGCCGGTGCAGTTTCATCACAACTGGGTGTGAACCCAGCTACAATTTCTTCAGTTGGTCGACATTTCCCCACACCCAGTGGCCTTTCCACGGCACTTGGTATTCAACGGGTGTCTGTAACTCTCCAAGTGGTCAATAAAGTTTGATTCATGAGGCCTGGGGCCATAACTACACACTGCTGCTTTAATTTGAGGAGATGTAAATGATGGCCATAGATCCAGCCTGATTTCCTAGGGGAGAGCAGCAGGGTGGGGGGAGCATGCGCTGTAAATTATCCCTTCGATAGGTCAGAGGTGAAACATAAAGAATGCCCCACCATCACATTAAAATACTATAATGCCCTAATGGCATTACTTCAACATAAACCTCATTTTATCAGCCTCAGTGAGAGCCACAGCCAATTACAACACATCTGATATGGTCGCTAAAAACAGTACATTTTAAAACAATTTGCCACAGGTATACATCACATCACTTTTAATTAGGAAATTAAGCATGGCTTGTGCATACTGCTGCCTCATTATTATTTTCACAGAATGGAAAGAGGAAAACATTATTCTCATACGCATGCAGCACTCAGCCGGTGCCTATGTATGGTGATGACTGGAGAGACACAGTAATGGGAATATTCTTTGCAATTAGGACATTTGTAATAGCCTTGCCATACTTCACTTGGCTCCCCAATGGACCATTAATAATACTGATATATCTAATAAACACCATAGGGATTCACTGCTACACATTATAGCATTTACAGTACAGTTAAAATAAACTTTCACAAGTTACAGAAATCAAATTACAGAGTTTCATTTTATAATGTTAATGTTGTTTTTGATGTATATTATTTCGTATTCTGCACTGGGAATGTACTTCAATAACATAAGAAAATAAGTGTAAGCATGAATGAAAATCTATGCAAAAGTGGTGTTGGTGTAATTAAACAAACAGCAGAAATACACAGAAAATGAACACAACACATAAAAATACACTTTCTGCACAAATGCATTGTTAAATAACTGAAACCAATATAAAATTTCAATATCTACACTGCAATATATTTACAGCGTAGCAATGGGAAACATGTGGGGGAACAAAGACACCAGATGCTGCAGCAAATATTAATGATGTGCGAAATGTATATTGTCATATTAACATAAACACACCAACAGAGGCCATGTGTGTGTTCAGAGAGTGTATAGGTGTAAATGGAGGCCTAATGGAGGACAAACATATGATGGGTGTCGTTAACCACAGTGAATCTTTCCAGGCTCTGGACAGTTAAGTTTTAAGCATAGTGTGTTTACACTGCAATTTGCAACACCAGCCAAAGTGAACAACTAGATACTGAACTCGCTGTGCTGGTTGGTCAACAAAATGCTTCTTACCGTGATATTTTTCAGCAGACACCAAGCCTGTGGAAAGCCATTAAGTATAAATGATGAAGCTTTGAAGTAACCATAAAAATCTGAATGAGTAGATGCAACCTGTGCCATAACGTGCAGAAATACATGAGTAAGTTCCAGCAATATATAACTTTAAGATATTTTCCTTGGTTTCAAAAACCCAAAGTTGAAATGTACCCCAGGTGTTCTCTCATGCCGACTGAGCTTTAATGGCGCAGCTCAAAGAAGTCGCGTCACTCCCTGCAGAACCAATTTGGCAAATAAGGTGCAAAAGAGCCTAGGGCTAGAGTTTCAGAGCATAAGGGCAGTCACAGGTAAACATCCACACAGCTGAACGTTAGAGACACCTTTGATCGCTCATGAGCCTTATATCACTGTTTATGGTGAGACGTACAGAGGAGAGTTCAGACTAGTAGGAGGCAGAGAGTGGCAGAAAGAGAGGGGAATAAGGGGAGAGTGATGCAGGTGAGAAGATGTGAAAGCCAGGGGGGCTTAACTGCCAGAGTGTAAAAACTAAGTGACAACAGCAGGCGAGCAACAAAAATGGCTGAAATGCATCATAAAAGGAAAACTGTGGTAGACTGGTACAGTTCATTTACATGAGCAACTGAACAAAAACAATGCAAACCCAAAATCCTGACTGTTCTCATGCAAATGTATCACTGTTTCTACACATGAAGAACTACCGGGGAGAGAAACAACATGCTGCAGGTGAAATATGTTAAAGAAATACGTCTAACTGGTATTGAAGCAGACAATCTACGTCGACCCTGGCTTTTTCTGTTGTCACGGTAACTATGGGCTGCAGGGCGGGAGCATGAGTGACTGTGTGTTTGTTTGTGTCTGTGTGCAGATGCAGGTATCCTGGCTCTCTTTAACAGGGTAATCACTATTGTGAAGGTGCAGCCTGACACAAGAAGCAGCAGCTCATTAGCTTGAGAAATGCATGTTGCAGTGTCAATTTTGGGCTGTTTGTTTTGTTCCACTCACTTGCCTGAGCCTGACATTTTCCTGGCACCTCGCTGTTTATTGTTTCCAGAGATGACACCGTATTTGGTAGTGACAGCAAAATGATTCAGGAACGATATCAGGACCCTCGCAGCTGAAACAGCACCCCTGCGAGCTTGAGATTTTAAATATCACACTGGCGGCAAGATTCCTCAATTTAACAAAACAAAATATTAAACCATTTCAAAAATGTCCCAACAATAAAAAAGGGAAACTATCGCCACTGTTGCAGGTGCAGAGGACCTGCTAATAACCACTGGATTCCAGAAATGCAACACAATGCTAAGCTAGCCAGAAAGCTAACTAAGAACAGAACTAAATAACAGAAAATACAATGGGTCTTTTCTCTGCATTACCTTTTAGATTACTTTAGTGGCTTGTGTACCTTATAGAGGTTGTGATTGGTTGGCCACGGCGAAGTCTATCTGCCACAATGTGTTGCACTGAATTTAGTCCGCCAACAATTTCCTACCACGATGCTATGACGCACGAAGATGTTGGGATGTCAACAGCTTACTGACCAGGGATATATTGCTGTTTACAGTCTGCAGGAACAAGGGGTGATCTTGTATTTCATATCATTGACAAGACGGCGATATTCGCAGATATATCGCAGATTTTTTGTCTTGCGTCATGTCGCGTGATATTTAGAATTGCTGATGACATGCTTGTTATTTATAAACCCTACCTGGGCCAACAACATGATTTCTAAATTTTATCCAAAACTGTCACTAATCTGTACTTCTAATGCGAGCTCTAAGGCCTAGCCAAATTTCAGCATAGCATAGCCACAACCACTCCACGAATAATCTGCATGTATACAATTATTTAAATGGGCTGTACAGTGCCTTACACTACAAGTCAGCATTCACCCATTCATATACATTCATATACTCATGGTAGTTGCTAATCTACAAGGAGACCACTCATTTAAATTCATTCATACTGCAACATTACAAAATTACAATGCAGTCAATCTTTTTAAAATATATTTTTTGTCACACCGCGGTGAGGTTTTGTCGCGTCTTGGGTTTTTGTCTTGTCATTTCCTGTTTTATTTTGAAGACTAACTCTCCTCTCATTTCAGGTCACTTGCCCTTCCTCATGTGCCACCTGTCTGATTGTCTTCCCTGATCCCCGATTGTGTCCACCTGTGCCTCATTACCCTCATGTGTTAAATAGTCTGCGTCTCCCCTTGTCCTGTGCCAGTGTGTTTCGTAATCGATCACTCCAGCCTGCATAACCAAGTCATAGTCAAGATTGTCCTAGCGATATCAAGTGTGTTTAAGCCTCTTTCAAGAGTGAATTTTTGTTAATACTTTTCATAGATCAGGGTTTTTGTTTTCTCGGAAGATTAGAATTAGAAGTTAGGTTTTTCCCTCCTTTGGTGAGCGGTTTTTAGTTGCGTTTGATTAATTGTTAAGAAGACTGTTTTCTTTGTTAGTAGATTTAGGTTTTATCCTCCACTCGGAGCGTTTTTTGTTGTTGCTGTAAAATTCATAGACTGTGTTTTTTTCCTCCATAGGGAGTGAATTTTTGTTAGTATATTTATTATAGAAGTATAGTCACAGACATAGATTTCATAGTCATAGTCAGTCTCGAGGTTTCCTTTAGACCAGAAACCTAAAGATAATTTTCATAGCACTGTCACTCTGTCAAGAGCCTTCAAACAATAAAGTCTGCCTTGGTGGTCACGAGATTCTGCACCTGAGTCCTGTTCTGAGTCCAGACCTGACATTTTTCATACAAATTACTATACAAACAAATGAAGAAACATACATATCAATTAATGCAATATATACTGTTTTGCAACTAAGTTTTTCAAAAATAATTTTCCACTTTTGTATCCACTGGAGTAAACAGGCTGAATCTCAGTTCATGACACTAAGTAGCAGATTCCATACTCAAATAACTTAACCTAGTTTTTATAATCTAAAATACTTAAAGCATATATATACTTAAATACTTAAAACATGTTATGAAAAACACATTTTTTCTTGCCTGTACATATTTAAACTAGTCCCCCCTCAGCCAACCAACTCAGAGAATGAGGCAGGCAAACAAGTCCTGCATCGTCTCTACAGCCCACCCTCTGGTAAAATGGGGCTCCTACAGGCCGTTCAGATCCAGCTCCTGTCGTTACGTAACCACAGGAGTGATTACATAGGCCGTCCTCCTCTGAGTGAAACCGCTGAGAGGGGGGCGTTCATCCCGCTAGGTGAATTTCACTGTTTCCAGCGGTAAGCTAGCAGTGTGTCGCGATGTCATCGGTCAGAGCCAGACATGCAGATTGCTCTGTTGTTGGCTGTAAACACCAACACAAATGCCAATATTCTGTCCCAGCCCCAGGAGACCAGAGGAGACCGTGGTTGCGTTTTGGTTGTGGTAGCCATGTTGGATACCGGTCCTGCACCGCTCTGCACCCTCCCCCTCCATACGTCATTCAGGCAGCCAATCAGCGCAGCGCCTCATTATCATAGCCTCCCCAACCACTCAGAACTCTGCATAGATACTGAAGGTAGAGAATGGGAGACTGCAGACCCTCCTCAGAGGCTCACTTTTTTTTTTTTGCAAAACATTTCAAAAGCTTGTTTTTAAGACATCCAGGACCTGTTTGAAACAGCTTTTAGTTGACATAATATGTCCCCTTTAATATCTCTCCCCTTAAAACTCCTATTTTTCAAACTAAACTACAGAAACCAACCAACACATTCCTCTATTATAGGAAATGAGTTTTTTTGAGTTTTGTCACCCTTTCAGTTTAGACATCCAAAATGCATCCCTTGTCTCTCAGTTCATTAATCACATTCTCTGACCAATCCCCTCTTCCCAGAAGAATTTGACATCAGTTTGGAAATAAATAATCTCTCCCTGTTTCTCTCTTTGCCCTCTCCAGGCAATCTGTCACCCTCGCTCTATCACCCTCTTCCTCGGTCTAGCTGAGACACCTCCAGTGTCTCTCTCTCTCTCTCTCTCTCTCTGCGCTACGTTGTCCCTGCCCCCCCCTCCCCCTTCGCTGAGCTTGTCTGACAAGGAAGATGAAACAGGGAAGAAAAAAACACCTTCCAGTCCTCCATTCATCCACATACAAGCTGCATTACCACCCAATTACACATGAATTACATTAATGTGCTTTCACTCAGCCAAGCCTCCACTGCACGCGCCAAACCCATTCTCCACCGTCGGCGGTGCCTGCGTGGCGCATTATAGAGGCGCGTAATCTTGTGATATTGTGTCGGGATTAACATCAAATCTCATTATGGCTGTGGTGGATCATGGGAGAGGAAAGGATGGTGGAGGCGAGGGTGGAGGCAAGGCCGGAGGGGAGGGTGTGGGGGTTTACATCTTTATTTATTTTTTAGCTTTTCAGAGCTGAGGAAGAAGGAGCACGGCGGGAAAAGAGATGAGATCGGGGCTGTGAAACCTCAATTACACATGATGGCATTTGGGATTGTTTGATTTATTATACACAAGAGTCTGTTGGCTAATTTGCCATGTGGGCCTTTTGTACACACCCATGAGCATGTACACTCAAACACACACGCGCACACACACACACAGTCACAGTCAACTAGGACAAACCCAACTGAGGTTAAAGGGTCAAAATGAGATGTGTTCCAGCACAGCAAATTTTGACACAAATCAACCCGCCAAACGCTCCTCCTCCTTTCTGTCGCCACGCCTCGCCTCTTTACACCAGACGCCTCTCCCCTGTAAGCGTTTTCCCCAGCCCGGCATGCTTGCAGTTCATAAACCTCTCTTTTATTACCAATAGATCTGTGAAGGTTGTAATTGCCTAAGTGATATACGGCCAGCACTGGGATGGAGCTCAATTTCGCTCAATTCAAAAAAAAGCCCACCATGCCAAAGTGGCCTTGCTGTGTTAAAACTGATTGTCAGGCTAAACAAGGGTGCAGAGAATAAATCACATTTTAGATATGTACAACCCAATTCCCAGAGGTGTTGCATACAACTTGGGGGTAGCCAGGGACAACGTGCGCGCACGCACCCACAAGGTTCAAACGTTTTCTTTTATGCAGATACACACGCTTACACAGTGCAATTCCCATGCCCTGCATCCAAAATGTGCTGAATACACACACACACGCACTGTATGAAAACAAACATACATTTAAACACATGCAGAAAACAAATGCGCACTATCACACAGATTTCCCCCTCCCCCAGCAGTGCGCTGTGCTGTGTGCTGAGCCTCAGGAGCCTCACTAAATCACACGGAGGTCCCAGCAGAAATGAGGGATAACAGCACAGCAGCGTTACAACCGTTGATTGCTGAATGCATCATCTTTTTTTTATGTTTTGTTTTTTTTTTGCAGTGATTGAGAAAGTCTGTTCTTGTACGGCAATCGAATTCACAGACGAAGGGACGAATATGAATAACGCGATGCTCACAGATTAAGATATCCAGAATCTGCTGCGACGTCAACATTTCCCCGGCACGTGAATGAAGCTGCCATGTCTGTGGTTGACTGTGTCATCTGTTACCTGAAAGAGTGCAGGTCCCCCCACAGTTCATGTGTTGCCATACGAAACTCAGCGTGCGTATCAGATTTAAGCAGCCATTGGAGGCGGCAGCAATTGTTCCATTTGGTGAATCCATCACATTCTCTGGAGCCAAGAAGCAGCCGCAGGAGGAAGTTAATAATAGAAGCCAGACATAAACTCCGCTGTTGGTTCTTGTTGGCAGCGCTGAGACTACATGTAGGCTGTTACCAACGGGAGTTATCATAATACTACCATTTTTAATTTCAACACAATAAAAAAATGAAAGAAAATAAAAAGAAAATGACAAAAAGAAAAAAACTAATCTGGTACACACATATTAAGATACTCTAATTTCTAACAACCCGCACCAAAAAGTCACCGAACACATTTGTAATAATGTAAAAGTTCCTGGGAGTTATTTACACAGACAAATTGACAATACATTTTTGAAATTGTTTTTCTGCTTCCTCCACATTTCTGTCTTTATGATTCAGCCCTCACCGAGGGTACAGAAGATCACTGGCAATGTTTCGGTATCACGACTCTAATGTTATTAACTCTAATGTTATCATTAGCCCGTCTGCTCTAAAGTAGCCTCAATGAACAAAGAGTCTACAACCAGTTATTAAATAAAATCAGCACATTAACACGATGTTCAGGTAACCTGGCATGTTTATGACGTATACTAACATCAATGTTACTAGATATTTTATACTTTGCAAACATCACTGATGTAAGTAAACACTTGTTTTTGAATCAGTGCTGGCAGGTGGTTGATTACCATGACATTACATTCTAATCTTTAAAGCACTGGGCAGTGTTAGCATTAAAATGTGATGTCAAACTGATGTAAAACAAAACTCCTAAAACAGAAACTGTTCAGTTTAAACTGTTCAGTTTCTGTTTACGTTTCGGTCATTTCTGCTCCAAACACAGAACAATTTAGTACATTTTCATTGCGGAGTGATTGTCGCATTCATACTCATAACAGCGTGCCATGGCGGTATACAGAAGTAGGCAGAAAAGAAAGACGACGTGTTTCAGCGTGTGAAAGAAAAAGAGAACAACACGTGTTCCTGACCAGATTTTCTCAGTTACTGAGGAACTGCGGTCATAACGCCAACAGATGCCTCGTTGATTACGAATAGAGAAGAGCTCCACAGCAGGCTTGCAAACAGCCGTGACTTACAGAGAAATGCCGAGGTCTAAAATGTGACACGTAATCAGTCAGCATTTAAACCGAAAAAGGTAAGTGCTCAACCTGAACAATAAACTCCACAGCCAAATAGCCCTGGAGGAAAAATGTAAGGTTGCTCGAGAGGAAAAACAAAAATTGTAGTGATAAAACTGCATTTAAGAACTACCAAACCTTGCAACCTTCAAAAGATCTTGAGCCAGCAAAGTCAGCTGCAGCTGAAGGTTCAGGACCTCCTGCAGAAATACTTCAAGCAAAATCACCTGGAAGAGATTAATACACAGCAGGAGGACAGCCATGCCTTGAGACACCTCGAAGATAACCTACAGCGACAGGTTTAGGAGTTGAATGAAAGGGTAAGGGCCCAATATAGAACACTGGAAGCAGCAGGATAAGATGATCAATAACAACATTAAAAGCGGAATTAAAAATTATTAAGAGCAATACAACAATCAACACAATCACTGTCCCTCAAACATGATGACATCCATGTTTGGTTGGATTACATAAACCACGATAAGGCCTCACTTATGCGGTAACATGGAAATCTTTGCGATAAGCTTGGCAACAAAAGGCTTTAAGCTGCAAGTGTAATAAGACGACATCTGCTACAGAGACTGTGAACCAAGAGAGTTCTGTTCTCTGCCTCCAAATTCAACAGCTTCGCAGACAGCTCCTGAACTTCTAGTGTGGAGGGCAGATAAAGCGAGAGACACGGAATGTCAACAAAGGGCTGTGCTATGACGAAATATTCAAAAGCTGAACAACGAGCTCCGAAACAAGACTTTAGTGAAAACAGCAAAGCCGGGAGAGAGACGGAGGAAGGAAAGCACTGACTGAGTGAGCAGAGCAGAGTTAAGGTGCTGTACGGTAAGAGAGCGATGGCTCAACTCTTGGCTCTGCCTCCTTCTGTGTTCTCCCTGCAATTGAATTGGGTACTGCGGTTTCTCCCATTCATACATATTAAAATAAAATAAATTTAATTAATTAATTGAATTTTTTTTGTTGCCTACAGCACCATTAGAAATGTTAATAGAAGACATGATAAGACAGAAATAAGTACCGATAAATGGATCAAAGTAACATAAATAAATAAATAAATAAAAAGTAGGAACACTGCAAGAGGTTCGCTGATGCAACTAAGCCTAACTCTACCACTGATGACCTAATATGTTAGCATGCTTACTGCCAGCTGACCATTGGCTGTGGTGGCTACTGTCAGATTGCATCATGATGTGTTGCTTCATGAGTTTTCACTAAAACAAAAAAGGTCTACGATGGAAACATTGCAGTGGCAGGTTGTATAGAATAGAAACTGCTGTTGGCGTGGCAGAAATGTATGTTTTCTAATCAGTGTCAATGTTTCATTAAAATGACAGCAGAAAGAATGACTGTAGTGTTTTCCCATTGCTAGGGTTTTGTTAAATGCTCAAGGACAGTTATAATTGTATTTCCTCACTGATTAACATCTTACAGAATGAATAGGCAAGCTAACGGAAAACAGCTAAACTAATATAGCCTGCTGGTCGATACATGCATAATGTCAAACAGAAATCTGATATATATTTTTGAAACACACTTCCCACTGCCGCCAGTAACACCAGGACTGACATCTTAAAGACTGTTGCACATGTAGGATCTAAACACTGACAGAAACTACATCACACTCCATGTATGGAGGCTGTGGTGAGGTGTGGTGATAGAGCAGAAGAGGACCCTTCAAGTCTCCAGTATTCCATTAGCCAGTCTGTGATGTACTGCTCCACACATACACACACACACACAGATGGGAGACCAGTTTCCCCATCTCCTCCCGACACCCTCCCCCATCCCGCAACGTCTCCTCTTCATCCTTCTCCTCCTCCTTCACACACCTCACACCCTCCGTCAGTCACCATCCATCACACAAGACCTCCACAGATGGGAACACACACAGTCCCCACACTCGCTCCCACCATCACAAACGCACGCACACACACACACACACAGACACAGTCATCAACGACACACACGTACACACAAAGGCTCTAGACTCTCCCTCACTCCTAGAGACACTCAGAGGTTTGGCCAGACACACACACACTCGCGACAGCTCTCAGCTTAACACTCTCTCTCCTTCTCACTCGTGCACACACTCCACCCTACTTTCTCTCTCACACACACACACACACACACAACACCCCAATAACTCTTTCATCTTTGACTCTCAGTGGCTCACAAACCAAAAAGCTCCATGGCTAAGGAGAAAACCAATTAGAACACAATTAGCACCATCAGATCTACCTGAGAGACGGCCCCCCTTCGCACATTTGCGCGGGCAAAACAAAGCGACACACAGGTTTGGGCGGCTGCGTCAGGAGGTTGTGGGGGTTTGAGGAGGGAAACCGGCGCTCGCTCACTCTCTGTGGTCTTTAAAGGCTGCTGCTAATTTCCCCCCATGTTTCTGATCAATGCGGGGGGAAAAAAACGCAGCACTAATGAGCCTCGCTCCTCTACGAGAAACACCGGCACAACACGGTGGATCAGTCTAATTAAAGAAAAAAGGAGGAAGGGTCCAAACAGAAATAAAAAAAAAAACTCAGGAAACTTGTATGAAGGAGAGACATGGAGCACGTGGATTCCTTCCATGCTAATCAACAAGTTAGTTAGCAGATGAATAACGCAGTAACGGGAATCAAAAGTATGGCTCACCTTCAAATTTCCAGCCATATGCTAGCTTAAAGGAGGATTCCACTCAAAAAGATATTCCACTCAGGATCCAGCTCCTAATCTTGCGAATGTGACCCATCCAGCACACCATACATCACATATCCAAAGACTTGCAGCCAGGAGACAAAAATCCCCCCCTGACAAATCCAGTTGCACCTTGTTAACCCTTTTCCTCCCAGATGCAAACTCTTTCCTACTTCAGCTGCAGGAAAGCATCCTCCTGTGCTTGTGTCTGTGTGAGAGAGAGAGAGAGAGGGAGGGAGGGGTGCTGTAGTAGTAGTAGTAGTAGCAGTAGTAGAATGAAGCGGGATGGATGGAGGGAGTGGGAGGGGAGGGCTGCAGGCGGCTCACATCATGAGAGAAGTCGTAATCTGCGCATCGGCGTGCGCTCAGCGAGGGAATCGAGCCACCAGAGAAGAAGAAGGTGATAAAGGAAAAGGAAAGGAGGAGGAGGAGAGAGGCATGAAGACAGGCGGTGGTGAATGAGAGGAGGATGCAAGCTCCCTCCCCTCACACTGCTGAGTCTCTCTCTCTCTCTCTCTCTCTCTCTCTCTCCTACACACCCACACACACAGATGCACACACTCCTACCCCCCGCCCTGCTACAGATTGCATTGCACTGATGAAATTTTAATGGTTCTTTTAGGAAGAATAATGAACATGCTAGTCCCTGGAGTTGTGTGTATGTGTGTGTAGGGGGGGGGGGGGTTCTGCATTACACCTAATACAGAGGCATGCAACAAACACACGCAGGAGCATGCACAGCATACAAGTGTGCCTTTCTCCCTATCTTGTTCTCTCTTTTACACACATTCACTGGAGCATACTCCCACTCACACACCGCAATCCTGCACAGATTCCCTTGCACACTCCCACTTTCTTCATTTGCACACCATTTTCAGAAAACACACACACACACACACATAGACGTACACATGCCATGCAGGTTTTACACTCAGCATCAAACACTGCTACTGACAGACACACACACACACACACACACACCCGTTCCCTTTTGCACGGGTAAGATGGGGTGGGGGAGTAAACACAGAGATCCAACCCATCCTCAAAATGCTCTCTTGGTGCATGCTCAGATCAGCACACACACACACACACATACACACATGCACACAGGCACACATGAGCACACACCCCAATGAAGTGGAACAAAGAGCGTAGAGGCAGCATGTGGAGGCACCAGTAGGAGCACTATGATGGGAGGAGAGGAGTGAAGTGTGCAACACACGATCTTCAAAGTATCTTCAGTCTACTTCAGTGTAGGGGAGATGGGGAAAATAAATAATGAAACCAATAAAAGTCAAAAGAAAAATAAATAACTCATCAATCACACAATTACTATTAATCACACGGTTATACTTTCAATTACTTATAATGTATTTTAAGTGGATATTGAAGCAGCAACTTTAAACTAAGTCAACATAGAGGGAGCGCCTGCTTCAAATGGACCCAATAAAGTGAAATTTATTTATCTATTTAAGTAATTAAACTGTTTTTTTGGCCGAATAACTGTCTTTCCTCAATTATGTTTGTTCAACTTTAATATTTTTTTATATAAATATTAGTGATGTGACCACATTTTTAGCAGTTGGCTGGTTAACATTGTCTAAAAATCATAAATGGTGTCTGTTTGGAAATTAGCAAGCTCTTTTGCATGTCCCTGCACGCCAAATCTATTTCTACTATAAACCTCCACATATATGTTTCACACAGGAACCTTCCCTGCCCGATCCATCGCCTGTATTTGCAATCTAAAGATGAAACTGATTTCAAAGTCAAGAAGCACAAGGTCACGTCTTAAATTGTGTGAAGCGTGCTTGAGATCCTCTCACTTAACAGGACAAAGAGTCAAGAGTTGGGCCAGTGATTTCAGCAGAGCATTGGAGGTAGATAAATGGGTGAAAGGCGGCGGGAACCTACATCAGACCAGGATTCTTCCGACGCCTTCACTGTCCCCCTACTGATCACGTAGCATCAGTGTTCATCAAGGCGGTGCTTAAAAGATCCTGAAAGGAGAGGAAACAAAAAAAGAGACTTGTTACGATTTAACCTGTGTTTTAGCTGATGTAATAATCACCTCAGTTTAGTCACAGTTTAGTCTCATTGTGGACTGAATAAAAAACACGGTGGCTACCGGGGGGACAGTAGTTAAAATTCCTCATACGTGGCCAGCTTAGGATGTCTCACACTGCAGATCCTGGAAGTGATTTGTTCAGCCACATCCACTTTTATACCAACTGCTACCTCCTGCAGCTCACAGCTGTACCCCAGACAATCCCATTGGAATTGTAACATAGTGTGACCGAAAGTTTGCCCGATTGCAGCGGGACATTAAAGCAACTTTAAGCACAAACACGGTTTTGTGGAAAGTTTCTTCCATCTGAAAAAAAAACCCCCCACCCCAATAAACTCTGAGTCAACTCTCTCTGGCTGTGGAAATTGTTCTCATCCCTCATATTTCCCCACCAAGGTACAGCATCCACCGTTCCCGGAAATCAATTACCTGCAGAGGATTATACACCTCTATCCCACCAAAACAGTGGTTAAAAAAAAAAAAAAAAGGAGAATCATAATTTCAATCTCCAGTTCTAAGGCCACTTCCATTCCTCTTCAACACAGCAATTCCCATGAGGCCAAGGCCGAGTTTACATGGAGTGTCAGGGAGATGAACGGTTCGGAATGCGCCTCTTGGTCTCGCAGACAAGCAGAACCACTTTAAAGTTTCTCTGACTGAGAAAACACCACAAATCCGACGGAAAACAGTCAGCCAGTCGAATCTTTAAGGAGGCTGTTTGAGGTCTGTCAATAATGATGGGAAATCCAGGGAGAGAAGGCTTGAAAGGCACTTAAGAGCCGAGCAGGGGTTTGATGGCAACAGCCGTGATGTGTGACATGCGAATCGTCCTCTATCTCGGGATACAAAAACAACAGCTTACAAGGTTAAAGCTGTCAAGAGACTACACGTGCCTCGCTGGAAGAGTTCCATGCAGGGATTTACAATATTTGAAAAAGCAAACGACACCTGCTCATGAAAATGCTATATGGCTCGATATTAAAAACAACATGATGCATTAAGGGTTGTGTGTAAGTTAAGCAGAGGTTTGATGTGATGCACTGTCTGTCATGCAAACAGCAGCACTCCTCCTGGGATGGGAAAAGAAAAACAGCTTGAACAGGTGAGGACTGTTTGGAGTGAAACTTTGTGTCACATTCGGGGGGGGGATACTGATCATAAACAACAGGTAACACTCTCCTTGGTGGATGCTGTGCTCAAAAAGAATTGAATTCATGAGATGTTCTCACCAAAGCCAACAGAGGAGAGTGTAAAATGAGGGGAAGTTATCATGCAAATTGGGTAATTTCTTGCATTAAATGAGTCGCTGTTTGTCAGATGACGGAGAACCCACGCTTAATGTTGTTTGTGATAAACTGCCTCTTGAAAAACCGTTACTATCGTAGCATACTGAGTCGAATAGCTGTCTGGATGGTGGGAAATGACTGCAAAAGCTAATGGGCATTCTTGAGAAACGGTCAGCAGCTCTAAGATGCAAAGTGCTCAAGGTTCCTTCAAAAAAATACGGTAATTCATTTCTTGATATCAAATGCTGCCACTGATCCCTCACACTAGATCATTCCCTGACCCGCAGTGTTCCGCTGGTGAGGAAAAGAGCCAAATCCAATTAACAGGTTGTCGCTGGAAGTGACCTTTTCCTTCATTATTCCCACTGGCTGTCCGCTGGTTTTCTGGTTTAGTGGCAATGACGGAGGACATTTGAAGAGTCGCCAAATTGAAATCGGTTACGGGTGTGCTGAGGTGTGTGTTCGAAGATAAGGGTTTCCATAGCTAAGAGAGATATGTGGAGACCTTCCTGCGGGCCGATTAACGACATTAGCAGCGGGGCGGTTCTTACTCGGTCTGCCACTCTCTCTCTCTCTCTTTCGATGCCCAGGTGCAGTTTGGATTTATACTCCCCCCGTTTATGAGCAGTCGTAATGGGTGGGTGCAGCTCAAAACAAACGGGAGGCCAATTAAATGTAAGGGCTTCCTGGGCAAGCCGCCAATAAGAGGGCCAACAGCTCGTTTTATATACAGCTCTCAGAGGAGATGCTCTGGATGTTATTTCCTGAATGCAAACAAGGCTAATTTCTTGTTTTAGTCACAAGATTTTTCATTTATTTGCAATTTGGAAAAGTGATGTGTGTAAAATACATATACTGTCGTTTATTTGATATGGATCAGTACAATTCATTGAAAAAAATAATGGATAAAGGGATGACTGTTATAATAATTTAATAATGACATAAAAATCCAGTATTGCCATACAACAATCCCACTCCCTTGTTTGCAGCATTACCATGGCCGTACACTTAGATAGATATAATCGTTAATCATCATCGTATAGAATAGTCATGGTAGGACTAATCAGTTTTACATTAGCAATAAATTAAACAACATGAAATGTGAACAAATTCGGCTGCAGTGAAGAACCCACAAAAAAAGACTAAACTCTGCAGCGCCACAAAGCATTTCCTTTTAGTGAAATACCCACAATCCATTGCCTGTGCCATTCCTTTTACTGCTTTCATCAACCTTGTTTTCAGAGAGACTACAGGTTTTGTAGCAGCTCAGGGAGGCTTTGAGCCAATTAGCACTACACATAAAGTACAGCAGAGACCGATGGGCATGTCATTCTTTTGTAGGTATTTGGTCGTAAGCCGAACAGGTTGTTTTTGACTTGATGATCGTACTGGAGGAAAAGGAAAGAGATCACCAAAGTTCTTCTTTCAAAGTCCCTCTGGGGACGGCAGATGCCTGTATCACATTTCGGGCAATGCATTCGGTATTTGTCAAGATAGTTCAGTTGGGACCTAAGTGGTGGAGTGACACTGCCAAGCCTAGAGCCATGCCGCCAGCATGGTTAAAAAGCTTTGATAAACTGGCATCATGTGACCTGCCCAATGCCAAATGGCTGACAGACAAAAGTTAGAATTAGTGGAAAAATCGGAATATTTTGCAGCTAAGGCTTCGGATATTTTTCTCAAAATTAGGCAGGTGTCAAATAAAAGCTTGAAGTTGAAGGAGGAAAATAAATATCATACATACATTCATGAGGTGGCCATAAATACCACTCAGACTATGACTTTTGTTTCTGTTTGTCTGCTGGATGTATGGATAGCACAGTGTTTGCTTACCTTTTTAGCCATGACAGCTGTAGCTTGATTCGTCTTGCACCCAAGTAGACAAACAATGATTAAATCTAGATTTAAAGGGCAGCGGCAGAAACCACTGCCAGGGGAGCCCAAAAGGACTTAATGAACTTTACCAAGAGAGTGAAAAAACAAAAACCTGTCATGTATGGCCACTGTATTACACAGATAAAATTTTAACACCGACACAAAAATATGGAAATGGAGGGATCATGTTCTTGACATACTGTATATATAGCTATTAATCTTTACCCAGAGATGTGTTATAGTAATGACGCCAAAATGCCCCATATGGCTATGGCATAAAACAGGTAAACACATAACTGCAGGCGATTTAACACGGCATTTTAGATAAACAGAGTACAGTATACTGCCTGGAAAATCACAGGTACAGGCGTCTTCATAGCCTTCCATTAACAATCACCGGGGCGGAAAAGCTGCCAAGGACAGATTTCATCCTCCGACAATTGCCAGGTTAACGTCGGTATTAGATTTCACACATGAAACAGATGCCATGCGAAATGCGCGTGCCAGTGGGTTTGCTTGTGCCATTTAGTATTCAAACCGCGATACGCATACCACAGGCTTGTCGCAGGGATCTCTCTGGGGTATGACAGGACTGAAACTAGAGCAACTTGAGAGATGACTACAAAATCCTTTGAATTTAAGCTTTTACTCAATCTCACATGAAATTACACCCATGATTTCATTCATAAAGTGTTTTTTCTCTTTTATGCATGCACATTGTTGATTCCCTTACATTCCAAGTGCTTGATCCTTACTCAGTGCCCAATAAGTATATCCTCAAAGACTGAGGGTGCTCTCTCTCATTCAGAGTCATAGTGAAAGTACAGACTGGCCTCCTGGGAGTCATTGCTGGAGAACAAGGGGCCAACGAGAAAGTCATCACCCAGGGTGTTGTCCATTCATTCTTTTTGAATGAGAACATAGCAGGGACATAACAAACCCCTAGCGCTGTTAATTAAGCACCATTAACATGCTTCACCCTGGCGCCAGCTGTTTCTGGGCAAGCATGAACGTTGGAGAAGGCTCTCTGGGGGAACTGTAGCTGAGAGTGACAGCTTGTCTCAACATCCTGGCAGGCTAAGTGGATCTCCTCTGTGTGATAGAGGGCTAATTCACTTTTTGATTTTTTTTATTTCATTATCTCAAAACTTTTCAGATCAAGAATGTTTCCAACATGTTAATCTTCAAAATCATTTTGCACACTGTTAGATATGCTTTTCCAGACAGGTGCAGGCTTCACCATTGCTCTGCTGACATAATGAAGACAGGCTGCAGACAGGCGGAATGACGTGATGACCAAGCACATTAATAACCACATCATGTAGAGATGGCTTGCATGATGAAGGCCAGCCACCCTGATAATGGGCAGGCATGAGCAGCAAGCTTAGAGGGAAAGACTGACGACAAGCTCAAACAACCCCACCACCACCACCGCCACCCACCCAAACCCCTGGCCTCCATCACCCCTCCCTGTCTCCCTGTTGTATTGTTACATCTCATTTTCTCCCGATCCATCTTGATGACATTGGTGAGCATACTCTCAGGTCGAGGTCAGGGGCACACAATAGAATTAGCGTCCTGAGGACAATGGATTTATGCTCTTACAGTCAACAGTGTGGGAGCAGAAGGTCAATTAGCAGGTTACTGATTCAAATAAAGGGGCCCTATTGAATTAATCAAGATAATTGATTTTATATGAATTGATTTTATATAACTGGTGAACCCATAATATACCATGGGTATTTTTTAGCAACTGTAGTGCTTGGCTTAATGGCTGGAAATGTCAATCTGTCTGCAGTGCAGTCAGTCCACCACTTTGGTCCATACAGAAGAATCTCAACAACCTTTGGTTAAATTGACATTAAATTTTGTACAGATGTTCATGTTCCTCAGACAAGCAGACAATGAAGTTTACTTATTTTAGTTTTCCTCTAATATTTTAACATTTTAAAATAATTGCATTTTTTTTAATAATACAATAAAATACAATACAATAATACAATATCTTGGGTATCTTTACACTTTTAATCTCGCATCAACAGGTCAAAACCCTAATTTGGTCAGTAATTTGGCTTCTGATCAATACTCTAAACTTTCCACCCTAACTGTACAGTGTCAGCAGTTCTAGATCGCAAAAACATGATGGCAAACACACCTGCATTAGCATGCATACATTTGCATTTACTGAAACTAAGAAGAACTGTTTCACAGAGCTGGGAGTTTCAGACAAAATGTTGAGTCACGTTAGCATTCCTTTCAACAAAGGACCCTGCAGTTACTGTCAACAGTTGCAAAGATGCAAGTTTGCAGTCCGGAAGTAAAATTCTAAACAGGCATCAGAGCATCCAGAGAATTATTAACATTAAATATTACCACCTAAATAATTGTGGGAGCTTTGACTGAACTGTATTGGAAATAGAGCACATTGTTGAAGGACAACAATTTAGAGTGTCTTCAGAAAAGTGTACTCAGGGAATCACATCTTGAGACTGGTTAGCTCAACCACTGAAATCCATTCAGTGAGGCTTCCGTGCAGCATTTGTACAGGATCAACTTTCCTCAAGTGGCTTATCTTATTGGGATTTTAACTCGGTGAGTCATCAACTAATCAAGGTTGGATTTAGTGTTGAATCCTAGAATTACCTAATATTTTAAATAAAAATATAAAGGGACCTAAAATCACTTTTGCACCTGTGCCTGGCAGCGAAGCGACTGCTCAGACGATTTCCACCGGCTGTTAGTGGATGCACTGTAAGGTGGGGGCTGCTAGATACTTGAAGAGTTGAGGATGCACTGTTACACAGCAAGACGAAATACATGAAACTGGCTTATATTTCAGCCAACGCTATCCAGAGCGCAGATGTAAGAAGAACACAAATCAAAACCATTTTGTGCTGACAGTAACGCCAATGATAGGTTTAAAGAATTAAGGATAAAAAAGTGTAAGAACGAAAAGAAATGGGTTTACAGAGCACCGCCTAATGAAGCAAGAGGGGTGATTTGTCTTCTTATTCTTTACCAACGCATGAACATAATAGAGAAAAATATGGGAGGGAGAATGTTTCAGCAACAGTGAGGACGAGCTAAAATGTATTAAATGGTTGATCAGCTGGTCTACTGCATATGGAAGGCTAATTCCCTGTGAGACCTGCATCTCATACCTGATGTCTCCAAAAGCCTTCACACCACCATTATGCATGGTGAATATTGGCAAGTATGCTTGTGAATAAATGCATCTGCATGGGGTAAATTGGCTCCCTTGGTGAGGAATTGTTCAATGGAATGCAAGGTTAACACGATGCTACACTGAGGCAGTGAAACGGATATAGTTTTGCTCTAATTCCGTCAATGCCGGTGTAAAACATTAGCAAAGATTAAATTATGAGCCAGATTATGCACTCCCTTTACTTAATGAAGAGGAAAATGGAAAACTGCCTGTGCGTTAAAGAGATCGTTTTTACAGTTAACTGGTAATGATGGCTGGGTTGGGTTACATACCAGAGATCCTTCGCTGAATGCTTCAGAATGCAATGGGGGGAAAAAAAACAACAAAGAGCAGTTTCTTGTAAAACCAAATTGAGCCATGTATTTGAAAATCTGCCCATAATGACAGGGTGGAATGAAACTGCTCGGTTAATGAGCCCAGCGTTGGAATCTGGAATGAAGTTAGAGAAGACAAAATGTTGACAAAAACTAATTACACATGACCTGTCATAGACAAAAGACAGAGAGGCCTTTACTGAGTTCTACCCCGGAGTCACAGAGGATCAACAATAAGTAAGACAAGCTAATAAAAGCTACATCAAGAGGATTAGCGCTACTATGAATAATTTAAGACACATCTTAAATACCTTCTGGAGGAGAGGATCTTATTGGCCTTTATTCTAGCCATTCGGGCTTGTGCAGCTGTCTTGCGGAACAAACAGAACCATCACACCATAATTGCCTGTTATGTATTTGCACGTTGCCATGGCTCAAAAGCTTCTAGGGACTAATATTTTGACCACTGTTCTTAAATTACACATGCATATAATCAATTAAAGTCTATTTACGAATGCCTTTCTGAACATTTCTGTCTTTATTTCTTGAACTGGTTTCTGGTAAAATGTTATTGGAAGCTTCTAAATGACTTGTTAGCTTGTAATAAAACAATTTCAAATCAATTTTCTGTCAAATGTTTAATGGCTTAGCTGTGTGATAGTGAGGGCAAAGCACAATGTGGTTGCTGTAATTGCAAAAGGAGCTCCTTCGAAGCAATCAATCACCCTGCTGAAGGCTTATTTAGCTACATTGACCAGCAAAACGGAATCCCATTGTTATCACAACGTGAGCTTACAAACCATGTACACTCTACAGTACTGCAATAGGTAAGCCCTCAATGTCGCACCACAAGCATCAAATTGTACATGTGTATATGGCTCTGAAGCTTGTCTCAAAGCAACAGCAAGCAAACTGCCACATCACATCAATTGCGTGATTTTGACGTACACTGCACATGGATCCATTTCAATTTAGGCCCCAAGGCCCTTTGACATCCTTTATCATGAACAAAGAGAGCCACTTGTCTTGGGAGATTGTGGAGCATTACCACATTGGCTGTCACTCAAGACACAACAGCCAATCAATAAAAAGACAGCCAGGTTGAGTGGAGGCTGTATGATATGTTTCATGACAGCCTGGCCTGACAAGGGAAAATTGGATGCAAGCTCCGGCGTAAAGGAGGCCAGGTTGGTGGGTTTGGAACCATAAATTTATCCAAAATTGAGTATATTTCGGAGTGAGGCTTGGACAGGGAGCCAGTTTCTTTTATATGTCTTTTTTTGCACCCTTTGCCTTTGAGGGGAAAATGGTTTAGATTCTTGAAAATTTCCAGGAATGTTTTCACTATAAAAATACTTAACTAGCTTTCATGGAATAAGATCTTGCAATTATCAATTCAGAATGCCCACAGGCCTAGACTGCTGACATGAGGGAACACAGATTCTGATGTTTACCATGTAGTGTCCACCCTCCCCCAATAACAAAGCAGCAAGAGCTCAAGCCGACCTGCTAGCGAGAAATCGATATTTCAAAGCAAAACATTTTTGGCTGTCATGTCATGTCAATGAGCCAAAAATATCTCTAGGTGTAACTAAACAGGCAGCTGTTGTGTGTTTCATTTAAATTCATCAATGGCTGCTTGAACCCTGCTAAATATCATTAAAATGTAAGAGGAGATAATGAACAACAGCTTGTGATTGAAATTATTAGGGATTCTAAACAATAACCACAAAAAAATGGCACTTGGCAACAGCAGTGGCACTAAAAATGGGGATTTAATGCTTCTTTTAAAAGAAAAATGCAACTCGAGTACATCATGTCCGTAAATTAAATCAGGATGCCACTGTAAAACGGATAATGACAGACGAGCATCTCAGCATTTCGTAGGACAGCGCCTAATGTGTGTCAGTCTGCCTGTCACACCAAATGAACAGCCCAGGGGCTGTTTGGTGCAAATTAAATTCCAACGAGGGGTGAATTCACATTAAAGAAAAGCAATCTAATTAAATTGCCATGCATGTTGCCATGCCATGGTCATGTATCCTAAATTACATGCCAACACCGTGCATCGCAGGAAAACTAACACCAGATGCAGGCTTGAAGCACGTGGCTGCTGGTGTGTTTGACAAAGACACCCCACGAACGTGTTTATGTGGGATGAGATTAAAGCAAAAATCCAGAAAAGTAATTTCATTTCAGAGCATTGCCTTTGATTTGAACTACTTTATCATTTTCTGTGTGTATTGCGTTATAACCCCCAAATCCTACCTGCCCACGTGATACAACACAAAATCTAATTTCTCTGCCAATTTCCACATACTACATCACGGTTCTTTTCAACAGCAAGCTGGAGATCAATTTTGCCTTAACCTCGGGAAGAAAGGGGAAATGTGGAGAGAGGCGTTTTGAGAATCGAACCAATGACATTCTGAAGCTGTAAACTTGTTGATGTGCTGGATCAGGACTGATATTGAATTGAATTACGAGGGGCCACTCATCGCACACAGCTTTGATGTTGGGGAAGGCAGGTCGGTGCCGAGGTGAAGGTGAGCAAGGACAAAAAAGGGGGGAGGGACCATTACGTTCAAGCCGGAGGGAGCGGATAAGTGTTCCCTTCGGATGCAGCCACTGGGCCTTTTAAATCCGACTCAGACAGGAGATGGAAAAAGACAACAAAAGCATGATTTTTCAACAAGGGAGGGAGAGCCAGAAAAGAAGATAGGATAATCACAGGCTAGAAAAGCAAAAGACGTTAAAAACGGCACTATAGGCCAAAATCGCACCTGTAATCTGCTTTTTATTTGTTTTAAGCGATTGGCTGGCATTTGTTTTGTGCATTTCCTGTGTGTGATAGCGATTAAATTCACAAATATCACCCCAGTTCCCTTGAAGAAAGAATAAGACTCACATTCCTAGCTTAGTTGGCAGCACCAGGCTACAGTGAAGGAATAAGGCAGCAAAAAAAAAAACGAGTTTAACTGAACCACTGAATAATATTTTCTTCTCATGCAGTTGAAAATATATGACGGGCAAACAGCTTAACTGCCTCTGTCCATGTGCCTACAACCACCTCTAAAACCCCCCATTTCAACCCTCAGTCTTTATGCTAAGCTAAGCTAATCACGCTGCAGCTCTGTCCACATAATTAGCGTGCTGACATGAGAACAGTATTGATCCTTCTCAGGTTGTAACAATAAAGTTGGCCTCCTGTGTGAGTATGTCAGTTGGTTTAACACTGACTAACTTACGTGCAAAACTCTGACGAGCTTAACATTTACCAACATCCAGCCCTCGCGTTCTGAGGTGCATAAAGTACCAGCTCGGCGTGAACCAGCCCTGTCAGCGCTATTAGATGGGTGAGAGAGAAAGGCGTAGAGTCACTGGATGTGAATTAATAAGGTCCAGTCTGAGACAGAGGTGCGATGCCTGGCGCAGTGCGTGCTCAGTGCCAGGGTTCACTCGTAAAAACCAGCCAGCCTCCCAGAGCATCGTTACAAGCTGCTACACACCTGCCACAAAGAGAACACAAGCCATTGTAAGGTGTGTGTGTGTGTGTGTGTGTGAGTAGGTGTTTGCATGCATGTGTGTGTGTGCTGGCATCAGGGACTGCGGGGTACTGACATGATTTTACAATGGAATGATTTTACAATGTGCGACTTCAGGAATTTCATGATTTCTCTTTCGATTTTTGGTTAAAACATTACGAGTTTTAATGACTTTAAATAAACAAATAATTGAAGAAAATTGCTCCTCCCCAGAGCTGTCGAGTTATTTCTTTGCAGCACCTCAGAAAATACCGTTTACAGTTTACACAGTTTGCTTACTAAAAATAATTTCAAAGCAAACGCAGATCTCCCCAGGCGCTACAACCGAATACAACAAAACAAGCAGCAGCTCTGATGAGCGACTTCACAGACTCAACAGGCGAATATGAATCATCTGTTTAAGACTAACAGCTATATCACATTATGACTGGAAGCCCTTCATTCTGTAATAAAGACTAAAGCTAATGCTATACAAGGAGCCAGCCGTGTACGGTCACAACTTTTCCCTTTTCGACCAATTGTATTAGTCTTGAAATAACATTTCAGTTATTTGCCAAATAGCAACATGCTACAAGCACTTAATGGTTTATTTAAAGTTTTAATGTTGGTTTAAAATTTTCATAAATACATTTGCTTGATTTTTTTGCAGGGAGTTACACAAAGCTGTTCCCAGGTCTGTTCCCTAAATGTAAAGCCTGAGCCAGTAGGCCATTAGTGTGCAGAACGACTTTAAGCGACTGCAACAGCTAGCTCCAAATTACAAAAACATCAAAGAGCTACTATGAACGTTAATGTGTTTCGTGTTCTTACGTTTGACAGTTTCAAAGTGCATCATGTTAGCATGCTAACGGAGTTTAGTCGGTATCAAATTTCACACAGTAAAATACAAGCTAGCAAAACCCTTTAGATATTGGATACAAAACTCTGTTTTTGGTTTTAATATAAAATAATCAACATAACACTTTTGGGTTAGTTTGAGGTTGTTGTTTAAAAATTACAGCTGCAGTTCAAATTGTGTGGATCCATGCTGTTTTTTTCATAGAACAACATGCTAACGCTTTTAGGTGAGCTTGAACAGTTTGCTACATAAACTCAAAAATGGAAAAAAAGGTTCAAACAATGAAAAGGTTACACAAAATTTGAATTATTACCAAGGGAACAAATGATAAATTAACCTTTAGTCAATGAGTAACTCCTACTGAAATTTTATAAAGTAGCTCGCTTGTTCCTAAATTAAAGAATCATTAACTAATAACGATTCTTTAATTTAGGGACGAGTTAGGATGAATCAGGAATTGCTTGATAATGATAAATAAATGAGAATGCCTCCCTTTAATAATTAGGGAGTGACTGTTTTCTGGAATATTGATCACTTCTTCTTGATATTCATGAACTATCATTATCTAATTATTTATTCTCATAAAATCACACAGTCTGTTCTGCTCTCCATAAACGTACTGGAGCCCACCACCACACAAACAAACTGCAATGGCATTATAATTACTTATTTAAAAACGTATTTAGAAGATAAATGTAGAACCATCGTGGAAATCCACAAGGAAATCCACATCTGTTGAGCCAGACAGAGCTAATAAAAATGCTTGCTTATTTGCCGCAGTTTTTTTTTTTTTTGCAAACTTGAAGCCACCACAAGAATTTATTTGCATTTTATTTATTTATTTATTTAGGTTAGCAGCTGGTCTTCACTTTTAATCCTGGATTACAGACCCAACCCACTGCGTTTTCTGCCCTCTGTGCATTCATCCAGCAAATAGGGGAGCCATTAACCATTTGTTATCATTTAACTTTCAGCAGCTGAAGTGAGGGGCAGCTACATTATGCAACAAACAACTGTTTCTGATTAATTTGTCTTGTTGATTTAGAGAGCATTTAGTAGCAAATATGGCCGCGAAGTACACTGCGCAATAAGAAATGGGGAACTGCGGGAGTACAGGAAAAGAAAGCTTGGTTAACGTACTTTAAAATGTAAATTCGTCTCAAATTCATTCACAGAATTCATCAAACACAGAGCTCACTTGACACATGATCTAAAACGTCGATCACGTGTTGGTGCCTTGAGGTGGCGAACACATGCAAACCATTTCCTTTCACCTCTGCATAATGTTCATAGCACCCGACAGACTTTGCAGTTTACGCAGCGGCTCAGGTGCATGTTGTTGTTAGCTGCTCTACCAGCTGAATGGAGGCCGTTTCTCACTCCACTCTAAATCTCTAGACAGACCTAGCCCCCTCCCCTCACACACACACACTGCATGCTAAAAAGCCTTTTCAATATTCATAGAGAGTTGGTTTTTCCGACGCCAGCGTAGTCAGACTCCCCACTGAGTATGGTGGGGTGGGGCTGCGATTCACATAACCAGTGACTGAAGATGGTGGTTCGTGTGCACATGAGTGATCCCAATGACGGCATGTTTAAAAATAGTGGCATGCCGTCATGCAGAACTGGTCTCGGGGGGGGGGGGTTGTTGCAGGGGGTGAGTCGAGCAGTGTGTGGCATACTCTTCACTCTCTCTCATGTTGTGGATCAAGGTGCCAGTACTCCCAGTAAAGAGTAAGATCAGTATGACTGGAGGGAGGCTGTCAGAGCTCCTCATCGTCTGTCACGTCTTCACTCCTTTGGTGGGCTGTCTGAACCATGGCCGCAGGCTGCCGAGGCAAATTCATGTCAGAATTTTGTGTCTCTGACCTGTTAATCTGACGCACAATGCTGAGGATATATGAGAATAGTATGTTTCATTCAGCCCATTCTGTGGAAATTCAAGTTTGGAGCTTAAATAAAATTAGAAGGTACATGTATTTTATTTTAATATTTCAAATGTTTGCTAAAATCTCCTAATATATCTGTTTCATGGGCGTTTTTATTCAAAATTTTGAAAATCAACAATTTGGTTTCTTGAAGTTGGTTCATGAGTCAACCAAGACTAAAAACAGCATCAACAAACAGCATCTTACTCTTGTTTCCTGACACGTACAACCCACACATCCTGCTGTTTTGAGGAGGTTTAGGGATCCAAGTTAAGTGACCAAGCCATTTTGAGGCTGTTAATAACAAAAGCAAAGGAGGAGAAGGTATTATAGAGCAACAAAGTCCATGCAGAAAGGAAGTGGATGGACTGGAGACCTATGCTTGCTCCCCATTTTCAACTCACAGTCAACACTGGCCTTTTTCACAACTGACCACAATTGTCCCGTAACCTTAACCATGTGTTTACTAATGTAACCATGGCCATTAAAGTCCCTTAATCTACACAATTTAGTCATTTTAACCCAAAACACGATGTTTCCCCCATCTTACGAAACTGTTTACTTTTACCCAAACCACAATCTTTCCATAGAGCGTAAGAAAAGTGGGCTTTACCAAACCGTAACCAGAGTGTTGTCACGTTATAAAACTGATTTATTTTTCAGCAGTGATTTGCAACTGTTTTGGAACATAGTGTTCTAGAGGACATCTGCGGTTGTTCCATGCATTTGATTGAGACTTCAGCATACATGCAACAGAGTGCAGAGAGTGCATGTAGTGCACGGAACAGCGTTTGAATCCCCATCACCAACCAGGTCCTGGTATTGTAAAGTAGGCAGGATTTCTCTGTCTTTTGTCATTGTTCTCACAACTATTTCTGTCACTTTTATGTTGCAAAACACCGTTAGGTGTCTTTAGATGTTCCGAACCGGTAAAAACACCTTTGCCTTTTGACATGGAATGATGATACATTGTCCCACCGTGGTCATTTGATGCACAGTGAACAGTTAACTCATAATCCACCGTAGGTCTGCACCCTTTTCTGGAATCTCTTGTGTGCTCTCAATTTGTGTGGCACCACTGAGGTTCACCAAGCCACCAAGCCAGTCATCAGCTCCAAACACATTTTCTGTGACCATGCCATCACTCTGAACTTGCACAAATGAACCTGCCATTTGAATTAGGAAAAAAAACATAAAATCCAACAACAACCCCCTTTGTTCATTGAGCTCTGAGGACAACACTAATATCATGCCAGGAAACTGTAGGCCACAGAAGCTGCTGGATCCAAGTATTTATGGATCATCCTGGGCTGTCACTCGCCAAATAGAGAACCAAACCTGCCAGCTCTATTGAAAACCAACAGTATCTACATTGATGGGAGCACAGGAATATTAAATCTTTAAAAAATGCACATGACTATAGGCAGAATAGGATGTCACAATAAAATGAGTTTCTGGATAAAAAAAGAACAAAAGACTGAATTGTTCTGACTGAATCACAGATCTACCGACAAACTGCCTGGAAATAAAGTAATCGTCTCGTTTAAAAGCTACTTACAAAATTTTTTAAAAATGTGACTAAGAAAATGATCATTTAAGTTATCAAAAATTTACATTTCAAATGTATTTCTTTAAAAAATGAGCAAAAGGGACATCTTTTTTTCCAAAATGGATACATTGCATTTTGGCAAGAGAGCCTTCATTTGTCAATACTATTCTCGAAATCCATGTGCAACAGAGCGTGGAATTGAGAACAGTGCCAGTGGGAGCGAGCGGCCAGCATTGACCAGAAATGTAAATTGGCGGTCTGAAAGCACGGGCCAGGAGCCTTGTCAGCTGCACTCCTGCAAACAGTAATAACTCTCTACAATCACACCATAATGATATGCTTGGGGTCCTGTTAACTCTGCATGTAATAATGGTCTCGCTTTTCTATGTCTGTTAACAGAAGGGATGGTAGCAGCAGTGCTGAAGAGCCCTGGTGTGTGGCGGGGGCCTGCGGTGGTAACGGGGGTCACACTGAATCATTATCCTCTCCATTAACATCCCAATTACACACCTTCACTCATATTAAGAGCAGGCAGATATGTGCTGTGACCTTTGTTTGAGGCATTACTCAAACCACGGCCCAGCCCCTTCTCTGTAATTCAGAACCATAACCTTGAACCCCAGCGCACTCTCACGCTGCTGACCATTTTCCACCTCACCCCCATCTTACACCCTCCCCCAACCCTCACTGCCTCCATGATCCAACACGGATCAAGTGTAAATAAGCATGTCACAACATCACATGGAAAAACAATTGTTGAAATTTGAAATTTCCCCAACCTTATCTGGTTTTTAAGTGTTCCATGAGTAGGAAATTGGGGAAAAGCATTTTATTTTCTCTCCATTTAAGCTCTAGGTACCAACAGAAGTCTCAAAAGTAAAACTAGAAGATGAATGAATTGGAACAAAGTGATCTTGTGCCATTATATTCATATTCATACAGAAGTCCTGCATGAAAAAGTCTTCTTCTCCTTTCAGATGTTCCCTTCAGGGGTCACCACAGCGAATCATCTTCTTCCATCTCGCCCTATCCTCTGTACCCTCTTCCCTCACAACTACCTTCATGTCCTCCTTCACTACATCCATAAACCTCCTCTTTGGTCTTCCTCTAGGCCTCCTGCCTGGCAGCTCTAACCTCAGTATCCTTCAAAAATATAAAAAAAAAACCAAACAAAAAAAAACAGAAATCCAAACTCACAATGATCACAAAGGGAAAGCACATGGAAACATGGCAGGAACATGGATACTAACACAGCAAATGAACCGACAAAGAACAAAGCAAATGACACAACTTAAATAGACCTGGAGTGCAGGCAAATGAGACACAGGTGAAACCAATGAACTAATCACAGACAGGAAACAAGTACACGGAAACACACGAGGGAAACACTTTTCAAAATAAAACAGGAAATAACAAAACAAGAAACTCAACTCAAAATATGACACTCATACTATCGGCTGCTAATGTTCCAGTATTTTTTTTTCAATGCCTTACAAGAAAATTTGGTTAAAACTATAAAATAAAAACAATTTGTTTAAAGAAATCATTGGAGCTGTGGGATAAACTGCTCCTTGCCCGATATCAGACAGAGTTGTCAGTTCGTTATGCTATGTTTCCATCTTCAGTCTGACACTGGCTCCACTCTCATCAATTTCCATGATGGAAGCAGATTCGACTTTCCCTAATCAATAACTACGGACAGACGTATTCCCCTGAACCTAACATTATTTTAAGTCAACGCTGATTCGTAGCCATGCCAACATAGTGGTTTTGAGAACAGAGCAGTGCGAAGTAAAAATAAGTGTCTGTATTGTCGTTATTGGCGTCGTTGCCATTTTTACTTCTTAGTTTCCAGCACACAGCTCAATGCTTGAATTTGTCCCGCTGATGGCGCTGATTGGCTAATCATACCTCTGTCGCTCCTCCGCTGCCCACATTGGATTAATTGCTTTTTCGGCCAAGAAACTACTGTTTATTGTCATGATGCCAGGCAAACCACTCAGCTCAGTGCTGAGGGAGGAATTCAAAGGTCTGGACACAAGCAAAATTGCTTCAGATTTGCTTGATGCAAACACATTCCCACCACTCGGGTGGCACTAGAGTTTAAAACAATGTGCTTTGCACTTAGCCTCCTATTGCTCTAGTGAACTGCACAGTGGGCAAACAGTAAAAACTGGGCAGGTCCCAAGTGTAAATGGGTGCAATTGTGAATACAAAACAGGATGTATCTGAGAAACAGCACGTCCACTCAGTCAACATACTCTGAATAAATAAAGATTAATGAAAACAATCTTTCCATTTCACTGCCCTTCTCCAGCATCCCTGCCTTCCACCACTCATCCTCCCTTCTGATTCTCTTTTTCCTCTTCGCCCCCTCTCCATCAAAAAGCTGCTTTACATGTATGAGGTGCGCACAGTGTGCACTGTGATGAAAGAGGCAGAAATATATAGCAGAGGGACATGAGCCTTGAGCACACCTATGGTACCACCGGATCAATCCCATAATTCAACATCCCGACCCATTCCAAAGCACCCCCACCCCCGCTCTTTGCAACATGGTGCCTCAGTCGTAATGCGGTGACAATAGAGGGAGATGGTTTATTTCATGTGCCATTTCCAACGGCACAGCAGTAATGAGAAACAACATTAACATTTTGCTGACATGTGTTTCTCCCCCCCCCCTCATTGGGCATTAGATTCCAGTTTGCTGCCTGGTGCTGTTGGTGCGCTGTATTTGACTGTACTATAAGTCAAACACTGCACAGCCAATGCATCCGATTTCCTTACGGCAGAAGACTGTCCTGTAAATAACATTGCCAGGAAAGAATGTCCTAATGTATGTATGTTGATAGTATTCATGTTTAGAGTTGTAACTATTAATTATTTTCATCATCTTTTCTTTCAATTAATCAATAAAGGTGATATCATCAAGATCTCAAATCAATCGATATAGAATTCATAAACAGAACAGAAATCAAACAGATGATTATCGATCCTGACACCTGATGGCCATATCTGGGGAATCATTGGCATTCTTGCTTGTTAAGTTCCTATAATGATCAATTGGCCATGAATTTAGCCCGTTCCTTAATTTCATTTCATTAAAGTAAAGGGTCACTTGACTGAATATACACCTCAAGCTCCTGGTACAGGCTCTCATCATATCCTGCACTGGCTACCGCAACTCACTGCTGGCTGGTCTCCTCATATGCCAAATCCAGATGATCCAGAATGCAGCAGTGCATCAGGTCATCCTCTACTCATATCCCTTCACTGGCTCCCAGTAGTCACTGGTGTTACATTCAAAACCTTGACACTTGCTTACAAAATACTAAAACTGCTCCTGGCTACCTGAACTCCCTTATTCTGGTCTACACTCTATCCAGCTCTCAATGCTTGGCCAATGAAGGACGTCTAGTCCCAACATCACAACGGTTCCCAAAACCATAAAACCTATTAATCTCAAAGTTCATAGTACTCACGGGCATTGTTTTTTTACTTACTCTATAAATACGTCACTTTGGATAAATGAAAATGTATAATTGTAGAAGCTCAGTTTACTTATGGTGTGTAGTTTTACTGTCCCTTTAATATGTTTCTCTGGAGGAGCGTAGTAAGGTCTGGATCTTTGGGAGAATTTGAAACTTGCTTTATTTAGATCCATGTTTGCAATATCATAAGAGCAGCACGCTCTTTAAAACATTACTCTTTAGCACTCCTAGTGGCCAAAAACTCCACATTGTACCTTTAACTTGGACTGGTTTAAAGTCTGGAGTTTCTAACACAAAGAGTGTCACGTTTAAGACTTAGGCATTTTCTTCATGGTGGGGTTGGGGTTGGATGGATTCATGTCAATTGGTAAATGGGAGGTGCGGGACTAAGTATTTTGCTTAATCGTACCATATAAGTGCCTTAAAGTGAGCACGACTTCAGCTGTTAGACAACCGGCACTCCCAAAGACGAATGTGCTATAATACAACATTTTGAATATTAACAATTATCGTCCAGTTAGTAAAGAAGAGAAAGGAACAGCCAGACCTGGTAATATTAGCACCATTCCAAGACCACAGTTGTGTTATCATTATTATTATTATTACCAGTCTCATGAATAGTGGCTCTCTTGATACTGAGCAGGGCTGTTTCTGAATGGATGATTTGGGAGAACGACGGGGGCTTTCGTATGAGAAAGCCCCTCCGTGCCTTACCTCCCATAAAAAATAGATGAAAGCAGGCAATCTTTGAAAGAGTAATTGGTGCCCTGGTGACTGCCTTGCACCACTTCAAATTCCACCAAAAATCAAGCAGGGCAGACACCATAGAAGTCTTGTAGGATAGTGGACTCGTGGAGCTCCAGTGAAAAGACAGCCTCTGTTAGGTGGTGGTTGGTGGTAAAGCTTTCTCATTTTTCCGCCCTTTCACACATTTGAGCAGATTTTCTTGTCTTCGTCCCAGATTTCAACAATCCATCAGCTCAAGAGCTGCTAATGGCTCAACAGTGTGACAGCCCCCAGACTGGTCTGAGAGCAGCTGGTTTGTTTGTGTGTGTGTGTGTGTGTGTGTGTGTGTGTGTGTGTGTGTGTGTGTGTGTGTGTGTGTGTGTGTGCATGCTGACTGCCCACATGTGCGCTTTACTGATGTCACTGTGAATTCCATTTGAGCCTTTTTTTTTTTTACACAAAAGGGGTTGAAAGAAATCAATCAGGTGCTCCACCTCTTGTTGCGGTTTAATTACTCTGACGGACAGCAGTGCAAATCAGCGGCACGCTCGTCGAAATGCACACGCCTGCATACTGACAAATGACATCAAGCGTAATTGCCTCCAAATGAGCAAATTAATGGACATGAGCATCAATATCGTAGCTGGAGAAATGTCACAGCTCGCAAGCAGAATATGGGAGAAGTGTTTGTGGTGATTTTTCACATGACAAGTGTTTGTGAGGAGGAGATAATGTCACCCGCGCTGTTCATCGAACTATTTCACCGATGCTGAACAACTTGAGCATAAATGCAATAATCTTTCATTAGACTGCGGTTTATTAAAAAGCTAACATTAGTGTTACGATCCTTTTTTCACCATTCCTCCCTCCTCCACAGTCTGACAACACATTAAGCTTCTTATTTGCTGCTTCGCATTCCTACAGGGGCACATTAAGACCCTTCCATCAGGTCTTTCATTATCAGGCCCAGGTGGTTTTGTCCTAATGGACATCGCCTTCAGGCTGCTTTATTTGACAAATCCATAAACACATATCCTGTGGGCAGGGAAATAAACACTGTCAGCTATAATCAGAAAAAAAGGTGAAGACAGCCTGGTCATTAGAGAGGGCTTCCCCCAACACTGAACGACCAGCATTGACTGTGGCAACAGTCACTGCATACATTAACGCATAAACGGCCTTTCTCCTCTTTACATTCTAGTGTAAAGTACTAGAATGTACTTTCTACAGTTAGTCCCAATAAATACTGTAACTATTGTAACAAACTACACCTGAACAGCTGAAATGTTGCCTTTTTAATTTTTGAATTGGTGTTTTTGTCAATAAATGTTTGTCTAGTAAGTAAAAAGTCAGTAATGTAATTGTGATTTTTTAAAAATGCCTGTCTTCTTAGCATTTTTACAGTGTACAGCTGTCCCCATCTTAATGTGTGTGTATTATCATGGTCTGGCTTTAGCTTGAAGGAGGACGCTTGAAGGAGGATGCTTAAATTGCAAAAACAACTTTTCTAAATATATTATGTACAGTTTAGCAAAATGTTGCATAAAGTACAATATTCTACTTTTATAATTGTACCTGTGTTGATAATTCTCAAATTTAACTTTCTTGATTTATCCTTTTAACTTCACTGCACTTTACTGCCAGTCCAATTCTTGTGTTTTCCTGTGTTATTTTTGTGTAAAAGTCACAACTGCAATCTAAACTGTCAGATTAATGTGAAGGCTGCAGCAAACGGGCTGGACATGCGCAGAGAGAGGAATATTAAATGCGTGTCTTTGGTACTTCCCTCTAACATCACCATAATTACCAATTATCTCAATCATCATCTCTTATGCTCAAAGAAAATAAAATCAGCAGAATAAACCATGAAACAGCCTGTGTTAAGTTGATGAGGAGATCCTTCTCATCAGACAAGTCCATAAAATCTATTTTCCCGTCGCAGTTAAAAGCCCTTGTAAAACCGCAGCAAGAATCTGACCCGAAAGTCTCTCACTTTAGCTTAAATATTAATTCCTGTCGACTACATGGATGGAGAAATGAAAATGTGCAGAAAAACGCTTTACATACAGCATGTGAGGAGGATAGTCCTGTCATTCAGTGCTTATGCACCGTCAGATATCATAAAACTGGGAGCTGAGTTGAATCCCTAATAATGTTAAATGATGGAATACAAGTGAAGTACAAGTAATATTCATTTTGGCCTTGCCTGCATGTTTTGTTGTTTTTAGCAGTTTGTTTAGCTTAAGAAAAATAAATATGACACTGATGTACTTGAATCCTAGAAGTAAAGTCTGAGAGGCAACAATCCAGCAGCATGAGTGCTAATTTTCAGGTGTTGATATTCAGGGAAAACACAGATGACAGAGCAAGGTCACTAAAAGAGAAGCTATCTACTTATTGTCTAACAGGACCAAATGATCTGATTCATAATCACATTGTGAAGTCATTAGTTCCAGTGTATGACAAATGAATGTCATTTTACCTTAACCCTACACTACAATTCAAACGCTTTGATGTTCCACGCTAAAGCTGGGGGAGGGACACAGCGAGTCAGAAACTTACTTACTCAGGAACACCCTTTGTATTCCTGCTGAGGGAGCGCACATCTTCGCCTGAGGAATGGCGTCCAGATTGACAGCCATTGATCTTAGTGCTACCTTGGAGGTGGCTGTGAAGGTGGTGTTGAGAGTGTCTGGATACTGTAAGCTTCATTTTGTCCTTGATAGGATAGCTAGAGGGTACAACTTGGAATGGGAGTGAAGTATAAAGTGCTGTGTAATGATTCTGTCCATTCCCATTTCCATCCAAGCCCAACTACCCACCCTCTGTCCACTCCACAGAGCCCCCACAAGAGTCCTCAGACTCTTTTCCACAAGATGCAGCACCCAGCTGGTGCTCAAATGGATCCTGTTGGGAGGCGCGTGCAGGACATTGCGCGTTTAAAATCAGGTTTCGGTTTTGCAGACATAAATCACATCCATCATGTGGGGGTCAGTGGTGTGAGATCTCCAGTGTCTCAGACTTGCCCAGGAGGCGGCGGGATGAAGGGAGACAGCAAAGCCCATTCAGCATGCAAGTCTGCAGTGTAAGCTAAAGCACGAGGACAGCTGTGCCGTGTGCTGGCTGCAGCTGACAAACATGTCAGGTCATTAGGGCAGTTTCATGCTTAATCAGGACTAATACCAGAAATACACCAGCAGTAATGCGTCACAGCTTAAAGGCCACGATCTGCGGGCTGAGGCATCCTCTGTACACATTGTCCTTATTCATTCAGCGTAAACATCAAGTTTCTCTGTCTGTTGTTAGCAGGATTAGCATCAGTTTGGTTTTAATTAGATGATCGACTGAGTGAGGTAAGCCTTGCTTTCTTTAAACAGCAAACAGACGGAGAGCGGTCGCCGCTGTGGATACACAAAAATAATTCCAAACAAGTTTTAAGTTGACTTAATTGTTGGTTTTTCAGGTTACGTTTTTAGTTACTCTCACGTCTATGTCTATTACACGACATTGGTTTAATTTGCTATTTTAAGCATTTGATCTAAAGAAGGGTTTTCATGAAAAACAAATAAATAAATATATAAAATAAGCACATTAGCAACAACAGTCTTATACCTGATACTTGGTGTCAAATTAAATCTTCCCATTACAAACACATTCATACACAGCTCAGTGTACATGAAATTGAATCTGCAATGCTCTGAGCACACCCAGGGGTGGGCTCGAGTTGTATCCAATGTCTTGGTCAAGAGAGCTAGTGGGAGAATTAACCTTACATATGTGTATGTGTGTTAAATGGGGGAGGAACATGGAAACTGCACACATAAAGGCTCAGCCAAAATTCAAACCCAGGACCCTTCTGCTGGGAGATCTGCTGTGAGGCGATGGCGTTACGCTCTGTGTTCACATTATTCACAGATTCACGTTAACTCCCGATCAGCTGGCTTTCGTCTTTTAAAATGGATCAATCTGTTGTTCCGCTAGACTGGACATTGGTACTTTGACTTCTGTGCCGTGAACCACATAGAGGCTAATTGTTCTCCTCCGTGCTGTGAGTACATTTTTCTTTAAATTGATTTGCGGTCATTCTTAAAAATCAGCAGTGGGTACTCTCATGTAGCACGCGTGTGTAATTGTGATCGCTAAGTACTTCGGTAGCATGTAGTCCTGTCAGTCGGTGTGGTGGCAGTGGTGGTGGTCTAGTAATGCATCCTTGAGTGACTCTGTCTGCTACACGTGTGTTGTCACAGCACATATGACAGATGATTGATGATTGTGTTTTATCGCACATTTGCAGATGTTGTGTTTGGCCTCTGCCTGTATAAACACGTAATTTGTCATCTACAAATGCGCACATGAATACGAGGCATTGTGTCTGATTGAACTCAGTGTTGTATGTTTTTCTGCCCGCGCTCAACCCAAGACATAAACAAAATAATGATTTTTATATCAGTTAGTATGCATCGCAGTCCATCTGAATCCTAATTGATATTGTTGTTGTTATATTTACTTTGTTCTTTGGTTATGATGTAGCACTTTCTGGTATGAATTGAAATCGCTGTAAGTTCCCCACATCAGCTGCCATCACTTAAATGTCATCAGCAGACAGCCCAATGAGAAAGACCCGGTAGTCCCGCCCACACAGTTTAATTGACAGAGCAGGAACAAAGCAACAACGACAGGATTCAAATGAAAGACATTTTATATGATGAGCACTTCTGCAATATTTATGTTGGCTTTCTAGAGAATTTTATTTTCATCTTACTGAGCTCACAGAAAATCTTTGTTGTATACACGCATGATTTCCCCAGCTGATTGTTTATGATTCTATCAATGATATTTAATAATATTCCCAAAGGAGAGGATACTCCAGATTGGGCTTTCATGTTCTAAGCCTGCCTCTGGCCGCCTCTCTGTTAAAGTCCCTTGTTGACTGACAGCGCACTACTTGTGGTGATTAGATTATGATGGATATCATGTTGTATCCAGAGCTGCCAGACGGCTATCTGAAATTATTTTAGGCCCTCTGCTCTCAGGGGGGAGGAGGAAGATGGAATAAAAGAACTCCAGAGGAACGAGAAGTGTGTACCCTTCATCCATTTGAATGACCCACAGACTTTTTTGGACTCAATCTGATGGCTAATCCATTTCGACTTGACTTAGCCGTACAGAGGAAAAGATCAATAACCACAGCAAAATGGGAAAATAATTGTGCCGCCCAGCGTCGGTTATGATCAATTCACCTTGACACAACATGACTGGTTGGCAGAGACGAGAATAGGCCGGCTGAGAGAAAAACAATGCAGTGAGGAATGGAAGCGACTTCAGCAGTCAACAAAAGTGTCCTCTCTCGAGAGTAGCAGTACAGTAACACAAACTGCTGAGTCACCACCTGTTCAGCTGACATTTCACACTGATGAAGCATTTTTTTGAAAGATTACTTTTAACCTGTAAAACCAGTGATGATACTGATGGTGAGTATGGAAATCGGTCCAGTTCCTGTTGAAAGAGGTTGATTGATTTTGAAAGGCAGATATAAATTATAGTTTGGAGAAGGAAAAAGCGGATGACAGGTTTTCTACATGGTTTTCTAAATGTTATGCTTGTTGAACAGGTGGCTTGATGAAGTAATTATTGGCTTTTTACTCTATTAATTGCACGGCAATCAGCCATCAACCACTGTCAAAGCCAGGTTTGTTAAACATCTCATCAGTCCCAATTAATTGGCCAGACAGATGAATCACTTGACCTCCGCCTGTTATAACATTTCACTGAAAGCCACTCATCAACCTACTGTTGCCACCAAAGGCAGTCACTAGGGTTCATCTCCTGGGGATCATAGGTGTTGTAAAATTTCAGTCTGAGACAAAGTGGTGAGCTAACCCTGTCACCTCAAGATCCATCACACTACCTTTATTAAAATGACTTCGTAAAAAACATGAAGTTGGTTTTGGCGCTGGGGAAAATGATTAAAATATCAATATCCTTCTTATATTCCTTGTTTGTATTGTATTGTATGTATTCTGCATGTAAAAATCTTTCCTCTGTTGGTGAGTGTGTGTGTGTGTGTGTCAGTGTGTATTACTCCTCTTCTTACTCACAGAAATAAAATGTAATAGGTTCCTTTGTTCCCTAATTAGATTTCTTGTGGAATAACAACATGTCACACTTGGTTTCATATTAAAAGAAAAAATGAAAATATAATTACACCAGGAATACCATTACCGTTTTGTTTAGAAACTCAATTAAAAATACAATGTTAACAGAGGTTCAGAAGTTGAGCTAGGACCGATACAGTTCCCTCATATCCCGCACAGTTAACGACATCATCATAACTTGTGAGTGATATGTGGATTTTGTCAATAGCCTGCACACAGAGTTTGGGACCATATCATTTCTCTTTTTGGAAGGAAGTCATCGTGAATCAAAAGTAAACATCCTCAGCTGAGTCGCGAGTTCCTGAACAGACAGACGACTGATTTTACTTTTGCACATCATCTTGTGATGCCAACAAAAGGGAAAAATATGTCTGCCGAGGAACAGAGTGGAACACAATCTGCGCTTCAGCGTGACAAGGGAAATTGCCTTCAGTACAGAATGAAGGAATGCAATGGGATAGCCGTGCTGTTTACATGGATATGGGGCAATAATAAACCATCAAAACAACAATTTTGAATCAGCGAACAGACGGAACAGAATAAATAGGAAAAAGGTGGATGATGAGCAGGTAAAATAAACACTCAGTGTTAAGCTGAGTGAGCACAGGTATACCAAGGTGAGTGTGGACTGATCCCAGACCTGTTTCCATTACTAAAATTAGCACTTGAACCCTTGACCTGGACCCAGAAATATGACCTACATCACCACACCACATTGTAACTCTGTCGTCCAATCAGGTAAGACCAGAGACAGTATTTTCTTCTGGAAGCCATGGCTCATTAATCGGTTCCACCCAACGTGCTTGCTGTGTCACGACTCCGAAGGATCATAAATTTAGTTCTTATTTAGTTTACAACAACGCGGCTAATGTCGTTAACTACGCGAGCTCGAGTGATTGACAGCAGCTGACTTTGCTGTTGCCTAGAGACAGTGAAGTGATGCTTCATCTATGTGTGGGCTTCTAAAACTCAGCCTTTTAAGACTAATCAACCAAGACAGACCTGTGAGGAGAAGGTAGTTGTTCAAAGCCTTCAATCCAGCTGGACACATCTGGATGAATATAAGTATAAGACACATTGCGATCCATCAGTGGTCAGAAAAATGTGGTACTACTGAGCAGCTCCTTGTTACAAATATGGTCAAAATAGAAGAAAGCAGCACTAAAGGGAGGAGAGCATCCGTATTCACCATTCACCCTCGCTTTATTGCCATGCAGGTAATTTACAGGCGATTAACCGTATTGTGCAGCCATGAATCCAAGGTCGCCACGGCTGTGACATGAATAAGAGTCTTATAGTAATTTGGCGTGTAGGTAGACAGATTCGGAGAGCAGGCAGAGAGGCTGTTAAAGTGTGATAGATCAGGCGGGAAAAGGGCGAGGTGAAAGTGAGGGATAGCAGCTGTGACATCCGAGAGAAGAGAGAGAAAACTAAGAAAGAACAGAGGGCTCGAGCGAACGACGTTTTTCTTGTGCTGCTTGAAGTCCTTCGCCTGCTTCTCAGCAGTTATTTCAAAAATATATAATAAGACCTGCAGTCTGACCAAACCAGCATACTCAGGCAAGATGTGAAAATCAAATATATATATACATTTTTAAAATAAAAATGAAAAATACAATTCTGAATCTCAGATATGACCGTTTGACAAAACAACATCCTCTCTTCGTTTTAGAGCCCCAGCCGATTTATCACTCAGCCAGTCTTATGTACACTTTTCCAGTACACAATGCAAAACGCTGCTTCAAAAGGTCAAACTAAGAATATTTTACTGAAATATATTTTTTAAGAAAGCAGCCTTCTGTCTTAATATATGATATAATTGCCATAATCAGTAAATTCCCTCCCCCTCTAAAATCTATATCAGTCTCAAGCACATGTCGGTCAAGCGGTCTAATTTAAACCACATGTCTGGGTCTTCATGAGCCGATAAAGTTTTCTAAGATGACATCAAGAGCTTCTGGTCTCCATGACAACTGGGCTAATTTCATTCGCTGATGAGGATGATGCGGTTGAGCGTGCGGGGAAAAGCTAAGGAGCGGACCACGAGTCAAGATTATTTTAGCAAAATGAGCCAGTATGCAAACACACAGAAGCATACAATTTCAAATACAAACAAACAATTATCTGTTGTGTTCTTACCAAATAAACACACACACGCGCACGTAGTCTGAAGGACATAAGCATGATTTCCTGTGATACCCCCCCCCCATGCCCTTTGTGTGCTCTTCTCCTCAGCTAATCAGCTATGAGCTCATTAACACTCAACCAACCACAGCCGCGCACCTGCTGCAATCTGTTGACTTAGAGCGAGAGCTTTCACCTGTCACTCGCAGCTCGGCGAACGGTGGGAGCCACTCGGCTTGGAGATCCAGCAGTTTTCGTTTCGTGCCCAAATATGGCTGCTGACAGCTTTGAAAGGCATCACAGCAATGGTGATGAACGTCCTGATGTAGCAGGGGGTTTGCAGGTGTCAGTCCATCATTCTGGCTATTGAACTTTTACCACACCTTAACCAGATTTCGAAAAAATCTGTTTATTCGTCAGGCGTTCCGGTCCCACTAATGGAGGGTGAGACGCAGGAGGATGCTGCGAAAGATTTCTTTGGCTTGAACGTGCATAATATTTTCTCATTAATTACATCACCAGCAAAATATTTGCATGACACTAATCAACAGATCATTTTTACTTATCATTACGCCTGTGTGAGTGTCCTCTTGTGTGTGTGTGTGAGTGTCCTCTTGTGTGTGTGTGTGTGTGTGTGTATATATGTGCTCTGGAATTTGCTAATTAATACATTTAGAGAACAAAAAAACATGATCAATTGATTTGTTCTTTGGATTTTTTTAACCCTCATAGTGATATTCAAACATCCAGTATTGGTTAGGCTCTACTAAACTAAGTAAACAACAACAAAACAGGCATTCGCAGCCCTACTTACATCATTACTTAATGTCACTGTAACATTCAAGAAACGTACTGGACCACAGCGGATTTATCAGCATGATAAATCAATTAGGACAACTTACTACTGTGAGTCTTTACCGGGTAAATAGAAGACTGTTTGCATCCAGGAAAAAAACAACAAATCACTACGCATCAATACCCTGAACTGCCAGGTGAACACATTATCTAAACACACTTGCAGCGGTGATCCTAGAATCGGCAGCAATCTCCATGTAATGCTGTCATTTTTTTCGGCATAATTGGCAATTACAGCAAACAGAGGCAATCCTGTGAACAAATACCATCAGATGCCAGCAATCAGATTTTAAAGCTGTTACAGTACTGCACTCCATTGGTAATCAATAGAGGCTTAGAGGCATCTGCTGATCTGCATGCAGATGTCCTCATCACGTGGCGGCGATAATCTAAAGCCGGCAGACATGCAAACGGTGCGACAGTGTTCAATGGTGCTGGTCAACACCACAGAGGTGACCTGGAGGGGATCAATAGTATGTTGTACATCGCCTTGGCTCAGCAGGATTTGGTTTGAAGAGAATTAAGAAGCACTGGATGCAATTACTTTAAAACCCCCCAAAACCCATTTCCTGTATTTGGCATCCTACTATGAGCTGCGTGGTTGTTTATTTCATTATTCTTGCATTTCTGTTTTTTATCCTCTCTCGCTGGCTTGTAAGGTCAGACGAAAGGTAGTCATTCATTTTCCATTCACCTGTCGTCACGGCGATTGCAGGCTTCTTTGCTTTTGTTACCAGCACTGTCGGTTAGATCTGACCACATCACAACCCCGTTTGTGTTTACGTACCGCCATCCAAATTGTATTTGTCATCAAGAAAATGAGGAAACGCTGTTAATTGACTTATCTGGTAAAATGCACAGTGTTGTCAACTTCCTACAGATATAACATTATATTTGAAATTTGAAATGTATAAAACTATTTCCAGTAAAATTCTCGAGTCTGTGTCTCATAATGTGTGAAAACAGACCATAAAAAAAGAAACTTTCTCCACTGCTGTGTGTGTAGTGGGAACAAAGTGGCTGCTTTGCAGGCTTCCAGGACATTTGTAAGTGAAATTACCGTAATAACACATGTTGGCTGTAAAGTGCAACGTCTCAGCTTTCAGAAACTGTTCGAATTTTTCCGATAGCACAAACCGTGACATAACTACTGTCATCCAAAGTGCGCTTGCGCAAACGTGTCACTGGCGACACATTCCGAGTTATAGGGTTAACTTTTTGATATTGATGGTGTAAGGAAATACTTAAGTGCCCCTCCACAAATAATTGAAATTATGTAAAAATGCTGTGCTATTGTTAATATTTTGCTCAAGTGGTTTTCCTACATGAATCGTTTGAAAAAGAAAAAAACTATGAGGCTGGACACACATTTCTTTCTAGATTTACAGCGAGAAAGCACCGTAAATCAAGATGTCTAATGCAAGAAAAACCTGGAGAGATTGAGCCATAACATCGGCAATGAATTGGCCATATAAAGTGGAATTAGTGTCTATTATTTGCTAACATTTGTTAGCTTTGTAGCTTTTAACTGGTGATAACTGACACAGCATTAGTAGTTGTGAAACTTACATTGTCTGTTACAATATTACAATGTGTGCATATATTTATTACTTACAGTCTTGCTCACCTGGTGTATATTTGAATTTCAGCGACAACCTTGCAGAAATTAAACTCTGTATAGTCAAGAGCAGACATTTTAGGGGGGCATTAAGATAAGAAAGTGGATCTTTAATATCCGAAACATTAACACGGTCAATAAGCAAAAAGCAGAGCATTCAAGAGCCACGAACGGGACTTTAGCGGGCGTGCTCGGGTGCTGGCGACTTAGAACCTAGAGTCCTCTGTGAAGAGATGAGGGAGCTGTGATGGACGAGACAGAAGTGAGGACCCTTCAGGAGCACAGTGTTCCATTAGCCAGGCCGTGATGTACTGCAGGCCCTACTCAATGCACACACACACAAACACACACACACACACACACACACACACTCGCTCACTCATTCAGAAACCACCATTCGAGCCTGTAGAGTAGAGCACGATGTACCTCTTCATTCAGCGTTGCTCACAGCACGTGTTCATTTGGACAAAAAAGTGGAAATTACAAACCAAGAGTGCGGAAATTTTCATTTTTACCTCATTAATTTCTCTTGTAAAATATTTTGTTTCTTTTCATCATTATCATTTAGCCTTTAGTACCATTTAACGGGCTTTTTGTCATTTTATTTTGAAATTAAGTCATTTAATTCTGTTGTAGATACAAGAGTTGATGGATTTTTTTATTTTTTTTTATTTTTCTTTTAGATAATTGTGTTAACAGTCGCCTCCACTGCTAGCAGCTGGACTCCAGAGTTGTCCTTGAACACGCCTGACCTCACACATCTTCATTCTTCACAGGCAGCAAATCACTGAGGACGATCGCCGGCTCAACTGCCCTCCATACAGGAGAGAGAGAGAGAGAGAGAGAGAGAGAGAAAGAAATCTCCCAGGCAAAATATAATCGTCAATTCACTTATTCTCCAAGGACAGCTAAAGAAGCAGATAAGCTTTGGTGGTGTGAGGTGGCTGTTGGCTGCAGTTGGGGATGCAGCACACGCTTTTGTCTTCACGCACATAGCTACACGAGCAGCATGGTTCTGGGGCCTGAGGGAGTAAGTCAGAGAATGAATAAGAGAGGGAGAAAAGAGCGAGCGTGTCACAGGCAGAAAGTGAGAGAGGATAAGAGATGATGAAAGTGTGACAAAAGAGATGGATGCTAACTTGGAGGCAGGGGGAGAATAAGTGAATGAGACTGAAAAACAAGAGGAGGAGAAAGTCAAGGAGAAAAAAAGCTTTGATGCCATCTTTGTTACCACACCTCACAACCTCTGATGACAGCTGAAACTGAAGCACCTCTCAGAGCAACTGTCTCCAGCTCGCGGGAGCAACGCTTTGGAGGAACCGCAGTCACGGAACAAATCAACAGCTCTGGTTGGCGGCCAAGCGCCGCTTCAGAAAAGCAATGAGGTTTTGTTTACTATTCACCAACATGAGCCACCGCCTCAATTAATCAAGAGCAGTCTGCTAAAAGCAGATCAGATCTGTCTGTTTGGTCGGAGTTCATTCAGCCAATATTCGACTCAGCACGTATGCTACCTCTTTCACCAGTCTGCTTTGTATTCACACAGTTACACGCATTTATAACTGCTGCCCGATACAAATTAGCTCCACTGAAGTGGTTGCAGGGGTGTGGTAGCTTGTTTAAAGGGCAACTCGGTAATGACTGCGGCGGGAGGGAAGGATGTAAGACATGTAAATTCAGCCCAAACAGGTCACTGAATTAAAGACAAGACTAAGCTCGAATGGAGCGGACCACCAAAGTCTATCCTTGAACCAGGATGAAGATTAGGTAGGAAGAGAGATGGGCTCTGTGGTGGCACAAGTGAAAATCAAAACCACCTTTTGATCAAGACTTTTAAGGAATAAAAATCCAAATTAGTTTTTAAAAATGGTAAAAGGTAACCATCCTCAGTAATATACACCCAACATCTGGACCAACTACAATTGCAGACCAGTGAAATGCAGGTGAATGGTATAGTATAGTATTGTATAGTATGTAAAGAAGTGAAATTGAAATTCAGTTTTTCACTACTGGAGCCTGTCTGATAATGTCAGGTGGCTGACATAATCGGTACCATATACATACCCTCTGTCCACCAGTATGTAAGCTGTTTTCTGTCGGTATAAAATGCAGCTTGTAGTACTACAAAGTTTTATAAAAATATCAAACTGAAATATAATTTTTGATTAGGTTGTTTTTTTAAAGAAAGCAGTCTGTGCAAAATCCATACAGTGAAACTAGATTTTCTCTCCAGCTCTAAAATTCACTACCTTGACTGCCATAGGTAATCCCCTTCATCAATACCGGTTTCTAAAATACGATATTGGTCCGGCTGTCGTGACACCTGACATCGCAGGTTATCTGTAACTGTTCCAAGTGCTACTGTGGTTCATTCCATGAAGTATCAAACCTGTTGTCTGGTTAATTTGTTCACAGCATGCCTGTGGGCCGACTATACTTTATACACACAGCCAAAGATAGTGCACTCAAAATAACTCAACACCAACATTATTAGCCCAATGATTAATATATAGAAAATGATCCTAAATGTGAAAATTGCACTTATCTATATTCCTCCTTGGCCAGCTCATTTGCTTGTACTTTGAAGAAATCTTTTTATTTATATAACTGTACTGACCACATTATTGTCATAAGCATTGTAAAGCTCATCATCCAGGGATTTAACGCTTTAATGATGCGCTTCGATCCAGGATCAAGGAGACAGGAAGCATCTCCCTTTGTAGCGTCCTGCTAGATGGCCAGCACATGGGCACAGAGGGATAACATGGTTTAAAAGGAGGCATCTGACTTGCAGAGAGAGGGAGAGAGACTGAAGCAGGAAGGGGAACCCAGACAGAGGCAGAGAGAGCCAGACAGGCTAAAAGAAAAACAAAGCCAATTAAAAAGGAAGGTTTTGGAGAGAAAAGGGGTAGGAGAGAGATGAGAAGATTATAGAGCCTGACAGGGAGAGAGAGAGAGAGAGAGAGAGACTATGAAGAACAGCCCGGCAGAGAGAGAGAGAGAGAGAGAGAGAATCAGACAGAAACAAGGGGAAAACAAGACAGACAGATGCAGAGAAAATGAGGAAACGGGTGAAAACAAAAAAAGGCTGAAGACGAATGAAAGATTGAACAGACGGTCAGACACAGAAAACAGAATCAGAGAGAGGTGAGTGAATCAGAGGGGGTGGGGTGGCGAAAGCCATAACCAGAAGGTTTAAGGCTATGGCTTTCCAACTGGTTTGTACTGGGCACCCAGTTGCCAGCAGTAAAAAAAAAGAAATGATTATACTGGGCAGCTCCCAGTGTGTATGTGTGTGTGTGATACAAAATGAATGTGAAGTAGGGCATCGCTGTATGGAAAAAAACAGCAATGCTCGGTGGACTAAAGCTCTATAACTCAAGCAAACAAGAAAATGAGGAAACTAGGCATTAACATAGAAACACATGCGAGCTAAAAGAGGGATGAGACCATAAAAAAAGGGACAGGAGGATGTTAAAGCAGGGAGCCAGGAGGAGCCAGATGCAGCCGGAGAGGTGACAGCTGACCGTCTCCAGCTTGTATCCAGACGAAACCAAATCAGCTCCAGCTTGGAAGACATCCAGGGGAAAGCTGAGGTGATAATGAGACAGTGCACATTTCCTCTGTCCAGACTGACCAGCCAGAGTACGATGGGAGGGGGGAGGAGGAGGACAGGAAGGAACGAAGACTGCAGGGTCAGAATTGTCCAGCCAACATTCAAACAAGCAGGAGGGGAAGCGTCTGAGCAACCAGCTGTGATGGAAAACGCCTGCAGCAAGGGAACCGAAGAGCACGGCGACATATTGTATTATCTATAGCAAAATGAGCATCCAGGCTTTTCTAGGCGGCGAGGCGAGGCACTTCATGTATGTGGCTGCTTTACTGTTTTTCATTCATACTGTATTCATACTTGGACAGCCAGTTCAGGTTAATTAACAACCACAAACATATGGTAATGTCTTAGATTAAGTCTGCTGCCTGCAAAGAGTATTCAAAGCCGGTGTTTCTTATTGATGTGAACACAAAAGGACAAGCTAATATGATCTCAAGCACTAAAAGCATGGTAATGTAACTGCTACAATCCATCTTGGCCAACCTTAACGGCACTAAACAATGGAAAGAGTATGATGTGGAAGAAGATACAACTTAAGTGGAGCTGGAGCTCTCGGGGGATTATCAAACTTTTGTTTAGTCCTTTTGATCCGTTTTTCCCCCTCGGTACGATGTGTTTGGCAGACGTGGACACGCTAATTGCACTCAAGTGCACAGCAAAACCACCACACTGAAATGCTCTAGAGTCACAAACATAATCTGGTGCGGTTTGTTCGGGGTTAGAACCGTGATCCAGCCTCACTCTGGGTTGACCACATGTTGAACTCTGCAGGTTGAGGCTAAACGGCTCCTGCAACCAGTTGCGCGTTGAATACTGGGGTGTTCATGAATGGAAAATAAAAAATAAATGAGGTTTGACCATTACTAGCAACTAACCATGATGTCTTGTCTATATTTGGACAGACATAGCCTTAGTCTGAACCTTCTTCATGTGTTTACTGTCGCTTCTATCCCAGATATATCCAACCAATGAGCAGAGTGATTGTTTGGGTTCACTTTAATGTTTTTTTCTGGTGAAAAGACACTGAACCATGGGAAATACACAACAAGTTTAACCAGATCATCCACTCCTTTCGATTAGAGCATTAGAACTACAGGTTTCAAAATGCCCCAAATAAGAAAGCGTGTGCTAGATTAGGTGATTCCTGAGACATCTGAGGATTTTTTCAGATTGAAAACGTACTGGTTAATTAAACTAATGAATAGAGATTATGAAACAATCAAGGACAAATAACAATTGGCAATATAATGTGAAGCTCTCTGTTTAGATTCAATGAAGAAAAACATAGATTGAAATAAGCAATTTTCACTTCATTGCCTCTGTTCTGAACAGACTGACAATCAACATATATCAATAGCACACTGAGGAGACTGTCCAACCACGACAAAGGTCTACTTTGTGCACTGTACTGTCTGTACTACATGGGTGGGCTACTTTGGATTATATGGATGCATACCGTGAGAGTCCAAAAACAAACAAACAAAATAAATATGAAGTACAAATATAAGAAGAGATGATTGACTTAGTTAGCTTAAGTCATCAATAATGGGCAAACATCTGTGCACAGACTGTATGTATTTATGTGTAGCAATGTGAAAATGCAAAAGCAAAGGCCAAGCTAGAGATGCAGGAGAAGAAAGTGGGCTGATTTGTCTGATCAGACACCATTGTGTTGCAGAGGAGGTGTGGGGTATCTGGGAAGGGGGCTCAGTTGGTGCACTGCATCTGCAGGCATGCAGTGTTCATGCTTGACTGAAGAAGCTGGATGACTTCACCATTTCCTCGTGTTTCCTCTACTAGGGGCATGCACAAAAGGAAGCACCTACGCGCGCACACGCACACGCACACACGCACACACACACACACACACACACACACACACACATCTACTGTATAGCCATCATCTTCCATGTGGGGAGAGTGACTTCACTTTCGTACTAAGTAGGATGACTTCATCCTGTCTCTACCTCCCTCAGCCTACTTTCTTAGATGTTTTCTGTCATAAAATGTGTCTTTAAAAAAATACCACAAAACCACCACCACAAAATACCACGCAAAACACAGCAGTTGTAAATGGGTTTACAACAATTTAACAGATGACAGCCATAGATTATGTTGTGTTTAAAATAAAATGTTTTAGTTCAAGCAATTTTTCAATAAGGTCACTGTCACCTCTTCCCCTAAACTCCCTCTACAGACCACTCCTAACAACGTTCTTCCCTCCGGTCCTAAAAATGGACTGAAAATGTGTCACTCTTTGAATTTCCTACCACTTGCAAGGATTCAGCGTCTTGGTCAATGAAGAGTCACCACAACTTCTCCATGTGCCTTATATTCCACATGTCACCTGTTTCTATTGCTGGGTTCTTATACTGTGATGATTTTTTGGGGCTTTGTCACACCACAAGATACAACGAGACACATATGGAGTTATTTATTAATTAAAAGTACCTTCCCCCATGTTAGCTTTCATAAAAATCCGACCTTTCAAGGCAACTTACAGACGAAAACAGAGTCACTCTCTGAGTTCCTCTCACGCTTTTAAATGTTTAAATAGTATTTTGTCCACCTCAAGTTCTATAGTGTTCTATAGAGTAAGTGTACAGTGCGGTATATAAATATGTATACCTGGAGGTGGTAAGGTGGTACAATACATACAAGACTTTATGAATCATGGTTTTGTGCTCTTGTTGTTCCTAGAATACTTTGGTCCTCATGGGGATTGAGACAATAGTGGACAGAGCTGAAAGAGAACTGGCTGCTGGTTATTAACTCACAATTCAGATAAGCAGAGATCACTGCTGCTGCTGCCAGCCGCGCTGAGAGGCAACAACACCAGCACCTTGCCCACAAGATAAGGGAATTAGAGGGTACAAAGGCAACAGTTTTTGCACAGTTTGCCAACATAAGCATATTGGAGCTGTGCACGTGTCCCATTCATGCTGGACTGTTTCGTGCCTCTGCACCACCACCAGGCGTGAATGCAGGAAACAATAAAGAGCAAAGGGAAACAAGAAGCAGAACACAGAGCCCCGTGTGTATTCCAGCCTCCTCAATAAAACTCGTCCATTTCTCTAAGGGTGTGACATTTCAGCCAGCGCTGCCTCATGAAGCCAATGCCCTGTAACTCACAGTGGTTCTGCATCAGCACGGCTGGATTTCAGGTTCACCTCACTGTGTAGGAGTGCACACAGGAGGATGGGCTCACTTAATTAGACGCAGGAACATAATGATAAGAGGTGAGAGCACAGGTACATCCACAAAGAACTGGGAGATGTCTCAGTTGACTCATATACACACAGAAAGAAAGATCTAAACAAAATATTATGCTTTGTGAATAAACTGCTGTGATAACAAATGGCTGTTTTGTGCCATCCGAATGTTTTTTTAACGTCTAACATCACACACAAACATATGCTGTGCTGGCGGAAAATTTTAATATATGGCTATTCAGTGATTTCAGGCATGCTAGTGGTGCCTTTAGGGAAATGTTGGTCCTTTGGTGCAACTGTTTGGCTATTAGTGAACACCTTCACAGCTACTGAATGGTTTGGCATGAAATTCAGTGTAGATAGATGTAGCAGAGATGACAATTCCACTCAGCTTTGGATATCCCTGAATTTATTTGGCGCCACCTGTAGGTCTGATTTTCAGTTTGCCAAATACATACAGTCCACTACAGTGCTGTGCAAACGGATAACTTTCCCATCAGCCTCAGAGCTACTTTGTATTTCGTCCTAATTAGCCAACGTTAGCAGGCTAACATTAAACTAAGTGAAATCAGTACATTTGCTAAACATATGCTAGCATTACCCCATTAAACAAGTTAGCAAGTTATTAGTACCGCTGTAGACTCTTGTTAAGTGCAGTATCAACATTAGGTTGCCTTCTTTAAAGCTACAGGCTGTTGAGTGAAAAACCAAATCAAAAAATAAAATAACTTTTGAGACTGAGTTTGTCAAACCTACATTCATGAATGAGTGACCATTTGAAAACTATGCATGTATAAGCATTAGTACAAATAGAGTAAATATGAAGAAAATTGAGCAGTTAGACAAATTTCAGCTTGTTTAATGCTTAAATTAGACTGGCAAGCAGCTAATGCATAAAGGGGGGTGGGCTACATTTAGGAAATCCTTGAATTTCGTTAAATATATTTGTAAAATTTGTAAAAACTAGCTTTTATATTCTTCATTACCTCTTGGCTCTGTACTCTGTACAGCACACCGTTCATCATTTGCTGCTGAAACGACCCAGTTTCCCCTCAGGGATCAATAAAACTCATCTTATCTCATCGTGTGAAATTTCTCATCTCACAAGCATTGCTCTACAATGTCAAATGGCTGGAGGCATCTCGGCAGACGTTATCACATCCCAGCCACTTCCAGAGCGTCACTGCGCCTGGTGCCCCTCCAACTCCTTAATAAAAAAAAAACAGGAGGGTTTTGCATTGTTTGACCTCTGCACCTGCCTGGAAGGAGGGAGCCTGCTTGATTCTTGAGGGGGTAGGTCAGCCAAGATTCCCTAAAGCAGACAAAGCAATAAAATCAAAGGGGCGTTGATGTCAGTGGAGGTGGTATGGAGTACTGAGAGAAAAAAGGAAAAAAAAGAGATTCAGTCCCTTTAGAAAATCAGGGTTGGAGCATCGGAAGAGTTTCGTCACAGTGTCAATGGTAACATTTATAGACATTCACAACAAGCAGAGACACAAATATGTCTATCAATGGTCCCTTTTGGTTCTGGGTTATGTCCCCATGTCTGGGTCCTGCTGGCTTCACTCTCACCCTGGAGGCCTGATGTCCAATTAGATCACACAGAGCAGCAGAAAACAAGCTGCCACTGAGGAGATGGAGAAAAAAAAGGCTCATTTATTTTAAAAAGCTGCTTTTGAGGAAAAACAAACCTTGTTTAAAACAACATTAAAATAATGTTTAAACAAGATCAAATTATATTAGAATTAAAACAGGAATTGTGATGAAATCATGGATGAGAACATAGATTGTGACATCACTGACAGATTACTGCTTATCATTCACACACACACACACACTCACACACACACACACACACACACACACACACATCCTTGTAGGCCAATATTCCACAGTCTCCGGTAGCCCACAGGCACAATGCAATGTTGTGTTCACAGTCCTTTAGTGCCTACGGACTTTTGCTTTACCATGCAGGGTTCAAAAGATGGATTCAGCAGCACTTCATGAGGGAACATGAAGACAGGAAGACAGACTACTTAAAAAGACTTACATCACATCATCATCATCACATCTGATTTAATACAAGTAACAGATAAGCCCACACAGCAGTCATTCATTTATCACATACTGCAGACAGCTCCAACTTTACACGTGATATGTACCAACCAGTCTCATTACAAGGTCAATTAAGAAATCGCTCTTGTGTTTTCAATCATAAAACATGATTTTCATCAGCCAATGAAGTTTTAGAATTTATACTGTAGATAAGATATAGAATTGCATAAAATTTAAACATTTGTCCCCTTATTTAACAGCATAAGAATCATGTTAAACATCTTGTGAAACCTCATAAAGAGGTCATGGGAAAAATATCCATTTGGCTACCCACTGACTGAATTGTTAGGTCAGATAATGATAAAAGAGGGGAGCAAAACTTTTTTTCCCAGGAGGTTCTGCTTTCTTTTTACCTAAGGCAATAAACTTTTTGAAAGCTATGAATTACTACTGCCATTACTAACAGTTGTTTTTATTTAATGCCATGAAGGTATCCAGCTGGTTTCCCATCAAAGCCGACCAGTTGCACCACACAATCAAATGCATCATCGAAAGCTGCCAGCACTCTTTCTGCATGTCCTGTTATGACTGAAGGGTAATTTTATGTAGTCTCTTAGTTATTCTGGCAATACTAACCTGATGTTGAAAGCCACATATAGAACATTTTACTTATCAGGGGCCTGTGTGGCTGGTAAAATAACATCTTAATTTAAAGGCACATCCCAGCACATCCCAGTGGATACTATCCAGTCTATTAACACTCCTAGCGCTCAGAATCAGAGATCATTTCACACAATCAGCTGGTCATCAGGAAACAGGCCTTGGGTGGTCAGCTAAGTGCTCCACATCCAGCTGATATTCTCCCTGAGCATTTGTATTCTAAAAGCACTATGCGTGTTCACTTCCTTCTCCATTGTCCGACAGCTTCATGCATATTGCATGTGCCGGCGTCAGCCCTTTGCTGCAAAGGGGCTCATCCGCCGCAAACAACAAAAGGACCATCAGAAGCGTCCGGAGAGCAACATCCCTGCACAGTACATCGAACCAAAGTGAACACAATGCCTGATGCTGATGCCTGTCACAGAGTTAGGGGCCACTTATTGATTCCAACGTGGACATGTGGTGAGGAGAAAACATCTCAATTTGTAAAGTCTGATCCTCAAAAAAGGACAACTAAAGTGCGGCCTGACTGGAGAACTAACCAGATAATATCTGGGAAATGAACCACACAAGGCACCAGACACAAGTGCCACAGTAGTAGCTGTAGTGACCGTGGGCATTCATTTGCAGACAGTTCTGAATGAGTAGGCTCGTAAACCTGAATAAGGAAGTTGGGTAGTTGATGTCTTAGTGGCCACTCGGGGGGTTATTGACTTGAACTTAATGTGAGCAGCAACAAGGAGCCAGTGGCGAGTTAGGAAAAGTGTAGCGACATGGAATATTATTGGCTGGTTGACGACCAGATGCGTATTCCTGCGTGAGCTTGAAGTTCTACCAGAAGGTAGGTCAGGGTAAGGAAAGGCCAGTGCCTGAAAACTGAATACTCAACAGATGCAACATGCTCAGTGAAAGTTGGTTGGTCATCATCATCATCATCATCATCAATAAGAGGAATCTCACTTAGCTGGCTACTACTGTCTTGCTGAACAGAAGGACTGGCTGTGAGTATTAGGATTTCACTCTGTCTTGAAAGTCAATGCAACTGTTGAAATAAACTTAAGCGTAATAATAAAAGTCAATGTACAAGGAAGCAACAACCTTCATAGCTAAAAAATGAAAATAATGAAGTGCTGAATTTTTCTTTCCTAAGAGTTGGCTCTTAGGAAAGAAAATTTCCAGCTTTACAGGAGACAAAAACATGGTTACAGCCTGGCTAAATGAACATTTTCATTGATAAAATGAACACAGGTATGACGATAAACCAAAAGCAAGATTCGTTTCCCACCAAAGCATGTGAGGTTTACAAGCTGATTATAGCGATAAGCACAGCTGCTTCAAATAAAACCTAAGCGGCGCAGTAAAAGTAAGCCACAAACAGAGCATCTACTGCAAGTAAATTCACTCCCACATATAGATTTTGCCTCTCAAATCAGTGACAATGCAGCTTGCGAGGGTAACAAAATGGGTCCTCGCTGATGATCCCAGCCTAATGACAACTTTGACAAATTTGTAGAAAACACACACTTGTAGCTTCCTTTTTTAAGTGTTTGCTCTGCAACAAGAGGAGGCAGAAAGAAATATGGGACCCGAACAAAGATTCTCAGAGAGTAAATCAAGGTTGTCAAGGGTTACCATTTGCCCTAAATTTGCAAACACTACTGTTACATGTAGACATCTGGGAAAATTAATCAATTGGAGATCCTTCTTTGAATTCTCCTTGAAACATGAACTTACCCAAGTAAAATAACTCAGAGTTCGAAGTGATAACCAATTTTGGAATTTCAGAAAAATCAAAATCTTTGAAATAGATTTCACATAAAGATTTGCAAATGTTGAACCAGACTTTACTCAGGAAACCCATGACAAAGGGCTGTCCTCTTTTTGTGCTACAGTGTTGTAGCACTCAAACACAGACGTGCTGACAGAGTAGTTCTGCCCTTGGAGCATTTCCGTGCACTTAGCTTGAAAACGAGACCAGAAGGCAATTTAAAAGTCTTTGGATTGGTGGGGAGAAAAAAAGAACAACAAAAATGAAAAAAAAGTAAAATAAAATAAAGATCAAAGTTGCAGAGATGTGGTCGGACTCAGAACTGACCACAAGTGGAATAGGAGAAGTCACATCAACAAGTGCCAAATGATGAAGTCAGCCATTCCGGGATGTTGGCAGGAAAATGACCAATTAGAAGGCGAGGAGCCGTCATCGCACTCCACAACAGCGAATCACACAGTGAAGAGGGGAGGAAATGAGCGCCTTTGATGGGCAGGTGACGAGAGATTGTTACTGTAACTGGTCAGGAAACCAAACTAGTCGAGGCAGGTTGGGCGCAACGTGAACTCTTGACTTCACACACTGAAAACCGCTGCAGTCCCAGATGGAAACACAACTTCTCTGAAGAGCATCTTAAAGTAGCTGCTCCCACTGAAGGAAAAGACCAAGTCTGATTATTTTCTTTCTGCTCAACATTTACTTCCCAAGGCTTACTTTTAGATTTTATGACCTTGAATTATTGTAATTTCTTTTCTGTTTTAGTTACTGTAATTCTTGTTGTGTTAGAATGAGTAGGACTGAACCAGTGTACGATTTTTTTTTTTTTTTTACACAATTCCCAATAGCAGCGTACAGTGTCTCCAGCTCTGGTTGTTATAATAATCATTATTACTGACAAGTGTATCCTGACTATCACTTCATGAATTCTGCAAATTAGGTCAAACCAGCTCACCACCTTGAACATGAGGTCTTCATGCGTCTTTTTAGTTCTAACTAAAGTAACTGAGATCAGGTTTAAGTTCAGTCCAGCTGGCTCCAGTAAGATTTCCCAAGGATCCATTTTATATCAGATAGTCTCAGCATAACAATGGACAAATAGATAGACAGATAGACAGATAGATAGATAGATAGATAGATAGATAGATAGATAGATAGATAGATAGATAGATAGATAGATAGATAGATAGATAGATAGATAGATCCATTAATTCATTGGGGTTTTTTTAAATAGTGCAAAAACCAGCTTTAATTTTTGCTAAAGGGGAGCCCAGACGTTACAACTTTCAGCTTTATATTATTAAGCATCAAATGGTACATTTGGACCAAGTCCATTTAAATCTCTGCCAGCTTGTGTTGGCAGTTGGAAAAGGAAAGTGTTCAAATCTAACAACCTCATTAAGATTATTATTATAATATAATAAAACATATTTCATAACCTGGACATGGGGTTTAAGTGCAACTTTTACAGCTCAAATTCAGTTCCTCCAATTCTTTCTAGACATTGTTAGTTCTTAAGTTCAACCTCTCATCCAAAATTCAAAAGCAAAAATGCAGCAAAATTTAACAAGGATCCTCTCGTTGAAACTTGCGGCTCCAGTAATTTTGAGATGGGTTAGTAAACCTTTTACCGTATTATGTCTTCTGTATTTATTGCATCGCTTAATCTGTGCTCCATTCAGATGGACAATAAATCTTGATATGTATCTTGATATTAATCTCTTCCTCGCAATTGCTAAAGTTACCAGAAGTAGTCGTTGTAACAGCTAAGTGGTACAAATTACACTAGCCATTAGCACAAGAATCTTAGCACAGTTATAACAGTAGAATGAACGACCGAGAATGCACTTCAAAAAAGAGGTCATCAGTTGCAAAGAGGGCTGACCCACTTCAGAAAGCCCAAAGTACTCAATCTAATCGACTTTCATTCTGTAATCACCTGCCAGAATAGAAACAACTCCTACAACAACAACATTGTAAACCTTTTCCGAGGCCCTCTCTTTTTTTAAAGGGAGATCACCAAGACACGGGAAGGCACAAAAGCCTTCCATGATGAATGAGTCTGTGGTGCAGCGAGAGTGCAGGCAGCCATTTTTCCCCATACAGGATGTCGAAAGCCACAATAACAAACATGCAGTGACAGACACGGCAGACGTGATGAATGGATATCCATGAGAGGAATCTCTCAGCAACTCCTAAAGGCAGCACATGAACTTTAAATACATTGCCTCACAGCACACTGTTAGCAACATGGGGGTACAGATGTAGCCGCTGCATGAGTCCTACTTTATAGTGTCTGCTTACTGAATAAAACTGCTGGACTTCATCCTCAGGAGTGCTAGCGGGGAAACATCTAATTTAGCTCTGTTCGCAGCTGTCTGAGAGTGTAAAGGATGGATTGTAAAGTAGCCAGCTAAGGAAAACTCCAACCTTTGATTCACAATGTCTATTTATAGAGTTTGACTGGTCGGTGTTGTCTGCAGGATTAATGTTGGACAAATGCAACATAAATGCAAGGACCATTTGCATGTGCCTTAGTATCAGGTCAGCTGAATCTTAAATGTTATTGCTTATATGCATGTCAGCAAATGCTAGCATGCTAAACCAACTGTAAAACTAGTAAGCAACGCCTGCTAAACAGCTGTTTGTTGATGTTGCTATGAAGATGTTTCAGATGACAACCACACCAAGCACCATCTCAACCTAAATTGCTCTTAGGCTACATCCACTAATTGCATTTTGTTTTAAAATACACAACTTTTGCTAGGTTAACAGCTAGCATCTACACTACTACTATGTTTGCAGGTTCTGAGACTTTTGGAAATGCTACAACCCACATTTTAGTTTGAAAACTTATCCCCTATCCTTCAACGCTTTCTATTCCAGATGTTGCTGACCTTAAAGTCTCTACTCTTTGTTTTCAGCATTGCTGTTCTTCACTTAGACGATCTGCTTCCTGTTTAACACAAATGCATTTCCAGTTTGAGGATAATGTATTTCTGGGGGGGGGGGGGGTGAAATCAGTAAGTGGAAATTAATTCCCACAATCTGTTTATCTACGGTCCACAGGTACCGTTTAGCACTTACAGGTTGTTGTTCATACGCCTCTTTGAATTTGACACAAAAGTAGGATGTTCAGTGGGCTGACGGAGATGTAGTCCCTCCTACTGGCAATCCTATCGGTCTGCAATCAGAGACTGGGCCAACCTACTGTGTTGTTTACTAGGAACTGGAGCCAATCACTCAGCTGGGGGTGAGAGTCATTGGCTGTCTGATAAATACACCCTGTATGGGCTATTTCAGGTGCCTTGCACACTTCCTCTTATCAAGTCTAAATCTGGACTCTTAAATGTCCTTGTTTGTGATTAATTTATCTGCTGTGGCTTGGAGCCAAAGTATAATGAACACAGTAATCCATAGACCAGATTTTTGCCACTATCAGGTCACTGTCACTATGCTTTACGGAAAGGTGGATTCCTCCTTCAGCATTGTTGATGTTCTCTGACACATTTTGATTGACTTGAAATCTCTTTAAATGCTGTGGAACTCCATTTGACTCTAATGAGACTGACTTACGTTACTGAGTGTAAAGCTTAAACTGTATCTCTGTACCTGCATTTTAAATACTGATTTTGTATTAGGCATTGTAAATTTGATTCTTTTGTATCAACGTCTGATTTAATTTAAGCACTATTACTGGCCGAAATAATGTTTGTAATGTCTTTTATTCATTTACTAAATAACACTTGTTTTTATCAACCTAATATACATTTTCTCTGCTTTTATTGCTGCATCTAAATGAGAGCTGCTAATTCTCATACCATCAGGGACAAACAAAAGTTAAACACACACACACACAATCAGCACCACCACCACAATCACAGGTAGGCCACGACCGGGTGGACCACCACAGAATAATCACCTGCAGTGAGAGGAAAATCACTGTTGCTATGGAAACACCATTTAGGAATCCCATGATCCCAGGCGCGCACGCTGCCTTCAGCCTAATTTTCCCAAATTCATACTGGTCCATCCTCAGGTTTGGTTATGAGTGCTAAAAAACATTAACACAAATTAACACTCAGTGTGCTGCCATTTGAATTAGTATGATTATTGTGCTGAAGTGGGCTGCGCTATGCTGGCCTGTATTGTGAAAAATGACTGCAGAATACATTCCGCCGAATAAGGATATGCATCATTACCAATCTATTTTTTAATTTACATTTTTTTTTACTAATCAACATCAATCTGTGCACTCTCACGAGCAAATAAAATGACAAAATATTAAATTGAAGACAATGAAATTACATATTGCAGTAATAAGATTTAGGAAATTAATCGGGATTTTTGTTCTATCAATATTATAGAGGGAGCTTTGGAGGTTGAAAGGAGCAACAAACAGCTGGGTTTGCTGTCCTGAGTCTTCATTCTAACCTAAGATGACCATTTCCTTATTTCATATTTGGCAGATGAGTCTTGGTCTTGCTAGGTTCTTAATGTTTACAGGTTACAAGTAGGAAAAAAATAATTATTGCTGCATTACATAGACCTACATATAGATATGAATATATGTCCAACTGCTTGCAAACAGGCTATAACATCTGAACAATTTCATAATTTTTTCAAAATTAGTGAAAAGTACATGATTTATCCATATAAAATCACAAGACTTTTACATTCTGTAGAGGCAACTAGTGACTCAAACTGCCCACTATCCAGTGAGGAAAAGGCTCACGGAAATGCAGCAGTCGTGAAAAACTGAAACACAAATAGTACAACATTGTGTCATTACGCCGCCTCATGCAGAAAACAAACCCTTTCTACTTTGCCTTTGTTGTTGCTGCCATTGTTACATAAAGGCCAGAGAAAAGATCACATGCTGCAGTCATTAATGCATCATCTGTCATCCATCCAATAAACTGTGCAACCCTATGAACTTCTTGCTTTCCTCTAAGGTCGCCTGAGGACCTGGTTTCCGCCAAAAAAAAAAAAAAACGACTTTCCTCCGTGACACAGGCTCCATGCCCTGCTCCATTGTCTGTCCATGTGTCCTGCAGTATGTAAACAATTATCTTGCTCTACAATTATTGCAGTGCTGGCATACAAATGGAAATGTGGATTACAAAGAGAGAGGGGGGGAGCACAAAGGCAGACTTCATAAACGACTGGGAGTGCTGAGTGCACCAGTTAAGAGTTGCATGGGGTTAATCAATTAACTAATTAGGCTACTGGGTAAACAGTGTCGTTGTATGTGTTTATTCGGGGGGATGTTCAGAGGCAAAGACATTTAAAAGCAGTGTGCTGATGCTGTGCTGAGTCAGTGTCTGTTTGCAGTGATGCTACAAACAAGTGCAGCAGCCGGAGAACAACACTGACGCAAGTGTCAAAACAGCCAAAGAGCTTGTTTCATGAAATTGAACACATAGTCTCGTACTCTGGGCTCATGTTTTCCCAAGGACAGCATCAGCGGAGGAAAGTGAAGATTCTTTTAGCGACACATGCTGGTCTTGCGCCGAGCACTGCGTGACAGTCCCCATAAGTCTGGAGAAAGGAAAATGCACCCGCTAGCATCATGCATGAAGGAGGGGAGAGAGGCGGATGCGCAAGGGGTGGAGCAAATTCGTTTACATCCGAACTCATGCAATATGGAGGAGGTAATCATCGCTGTGGCAATTTCAAAGCAGCAGGGGAAGAGAGCATTAGCTGTTCATTAGCCAGCAGGCAGGGAGCCATGAGGACATTGATTAGGTCTGTGTGCAGCACCAGAACCCATGTCTGTGGCCTGTGGACATTAGAGAAACACTGTCTCACACACACTGAACTGCCAATACTGCATGTTCACCTGATTCATCACTTACGACCCGTGAGACACATTCAAATATATATTATGGCTATATCAATTGACATTAACTCAACGCCACCACCACGGTTTGAACCGAGAAACTCTAACACACTAATGCTTTCTCATTCGGGGAGTGTAGCTTAGCTTAACTAACTATTCCTGACAAACACATTATGCAGGATAGTAGCTGAGGAGTTACTTTGGCAGCAATTGTTTCAATTTATTCAAACTTGCAAAGAAAAATGACCTTTCTGCAAACTGTTAAAGAGTGTCTCTCGTGTGATATTGGTATATGCAATTATTACAGTCAGAGCGAGGTCTCTCTTTCACTGTACCAAAGTGTGCTCTAAACTTAAAAAGAAGAACTGGGACTCATTTACGCCCGCTTAAATTAGCTTCCTTAATTTGCACATGTAATAAGGCAGTCCCACAAGCCTCTATGAACTTTAAATATCTTTGATTTCTAACTTTGTGTTTTGCATTGCACTGAGCTATTGACTCTCTTTGGCCTCGATTCAGACTCTGGGTAGGTTATATTTCACTTTAGGTAAACTCCTGGAGTTTTCTTGTAAATAAACACAATTTAAATCTATATATATATACACGTGTGTGTGTGCGTTTGTGTGTGTGTGTCTTACTAAAATGAGGTACAACAGATGATTTCTGTTATATTAAATATTGTGTATTGTTGTCACCAACTTCTCTAGTATTACTATTCATTCATTCAAATCAGGCTGTCCACCCACATGCATACCCTTGACTTGGTAACTTGACTTGATGCTTGCTTAAGTGATTAAAGACTCTACATGGCTTTGACCTCTGAGAGATGACTCAAGCCTCGTTTAAGAGGCTTGTTACTGATTTTCAAAACATGTCAGACTGGAATACTTTTCATTAATGCTTAACATAAAACTCAACTTCTCAGGATCATTGTCTTTCAACTGATTCAACTGGGGCAGATCTGAATCTGCACCTCAGCGGCCAGTAACAAGACATGCAAAGCTTTGGCTATTGTTTGGACTGTAAAAGAATGTTATCAGTACTGTAGGATCTCCAAAACAGATTTACTGAACCTATTTCACAAATCTAAGGCAATTTTATGTACATGCTATAAGATAATGCATTTATTACAGTCCCAAAATAATGGTGTTCTTAATCCCTAGAGTATTTATTCATTACAGCCAGTAGTTAATTGTCACACTTGTTTGGCATGGAATCCATAATTAAGTGGTCATAAGTCCTACTCACTTGGCATTTCATCCATGTACAGTGTTTAGATCCTTCAAAGATTCTCAGCCTTAGGGGTTATCGGCGCTTTCCAGTTATTACTTTTATGATCCTCCATCAGGGCAGAGGTCAGGGTCAAAACAACGAGACTCTGACATGGGCAATGACACTGAAGAGGACTTGGCATTAAAGTCAAGGACATATCAACTGTACAGATTTCCCCTGCCCCGAGCAGTGGTCCTCCTTACAAATGTGGTCTAATCTTAATCTACCACTACTAGCCATGCTCCTGTCTGATAACCACCCCCTGTGGAGACGCAGGCCTGACCTCCACTCTCCACTCACCTCACTCCACTCTAGACCTCGTTATCGCTCCATTCCTGTGGACCCACCCCCCTGTGAACCTCCTCTGGTGGTCATCATCAGGTCTGGCTTACTGGGACTCCTTTCGCTGACACAGGATAGAGATTCACCCCAGCTATCTTCTCTCTAATTCCATGTCTTTCCCCTACATTCCCACCTACAGTGCTGCTGCTGGAAGTGGATGTGTGATAATCCTGAAAAGGCAAAGGCACAATGTCTGGTGGGGACTCAGTGAGCAAAAATGTAACCTCGGAGGTGCTCTGCACGCCCACTCAACATGTTTGTCACCCCACTCTGATTCTGCATGACCTGAAAGGTGTACTAAGACATAAAGGCTGTACCCTTCATATTCTAACAGTCTTTTCTTAAGTACCACTGCTGACAGTTGCTGCGGAACAAAACTGCCAACTCTCAGCAGTTCGCATCAGCAGAATAATAAAATACAGACCTAGAATCTACTTCTGATGTGTTACCAAAAACAAATAAACTCAAACTCTTATTAAGCTGCTGGGTATTAACCTTAGGTTTTGTCACATTATGATTTCAATTTGCGAATGACTTTTCATTATCTTGTTTAAATTTGCAGTACTTCAGTAATTTACAATGGGTGAGATCGGTTTAATAAGTAATTAGTTTCAATCTCATTTAGATTTCTACTCCCTGACATAAACAACTGACAACACACAGATGACTGTAATTTTTGGAGAGGTTGTCCCAACACAATTCACCTTGGTATATACACTGAACTAGACTGGTTTTGCTTGAATAATGAACTCGCTGTTGAACTTTTCCTGTTCACCTGACACTGAAGCCCTGGCCCTGGCTTTACCTACACATCTTCTTGGACACTAGCTTTGAATAACACTTGCCTAGATTTCCACGTCTAATCTATTCTGAACCCATCTAAATTGCGCCAGGTCCAAAATATATACATAAGATCCTGCTCTCTTGCCGGAAATCTTGGGTTTGGTCAAAATTACCTGCACAGATTTGAAGAGGCTGAAGATCACCTCTTTACATGCAGCACAAAAGAAAAGCTGGAAGAGAAAACTGCAGTTTGAAAGCGAGAAGAGTACAAATAATAAGGCGCAGAGAAAAGTGACATGTACGAATTCTGTTTACACTCACAGCTGCTTGGTAATTGGTGGCACATCATGCCTTTGTTGGTGTTCTCTCTCTCTATTTGGGTCTGTCCAGACTTAAGCACAGTTTGCATTGGGTCTAATCATCCTCAGTCTTGCTGAGGCTGGATCTGACCGTCTTCTGTTCACTTTCACTTTCAGTTAGTCTCTTTTTTCCAAGTTCAGGGTGGATTTTTCACTCAGTTTTTGACCCACAAAGACCTTCCATCTTTTCTTGCCTCTTCCTGTCCCTTTAACAGAGCATTTACACCAGTGCTGGGCCCACGTCCCAGAGGACTCCAATGTTTGTTATCATGGCATCACCCCCCCATCCCCTTCTTTTGCTCTTGCTTTGCTGACCTGACCTTCCACTGTCCATTTGTCTACGTGTGTTTGTGAGAGAAGGGCGGTGGCGGAGATTATATGGCCCTCCAGACGGCTGTAAAAGATGACTTATGGCACCGTGGTGTTCAAGATGCAACAGTAGCTTCTCCTGATAGCGCGGACTGGAGGGGGTTTGGTGTTGGGATGAGGGAGTGAATTGATCTGCTAGGAATTGGAGGTGGAGAAAAAAAAAAAAACCAAAGGAGCAATAGCCGGTTTCTTTTCATGTACTGCAGAGGAGATTAGGACTTAAGCTCCATCTAGTCACACAGAAAAAAAAAATCTCACTGGGCCAAGAAGGGGATTGAGGAGGAGAAAAAAGGGAGTCAAACAAGGCCACTGCGTGAAGCCCTTTTCTCGCTCACTTGTATTCCCCTGTGTGAAAATATGACAATCCAATTAGTCCTCCATTTCAGACAATCCACAGCTGTTCACGGAATGTCAAACCTGAAAGGAAATAGAAGGATAAGGGGGCAAACGCACAGCCTTGACATTTCTGTTCCAGGCACATAGGCCGGCGTGTGCTGCAGCTAGCAATTTAAATGTGCGTCGGAGATAAATCACTGTTATAGGTCCAATCTAGTGGAATCCTTGTGTGTGTGCAGTTAAGGAAAGAGAAGATGTGCAAAAGAAGCTAACGGTCAATTTTTAAAGGGTGAGGAATCGTGAGAATTATGGCAATCACTGGGGTAAGCAGAGAGAAATCAGCAAACGTTGCAAACAACTTTGTTAAGCCGAGGTGGACTGACACGGCTTCAGTTCTTCCAAAGACCTAAATTTCAGGTGGTGCCCAAGTGTAACAGCTATGTGGTTGGTTTTTTCTGGAATAGAAGTTCATTAATCAAAGAAAAGACAGCCGTATCATCACACAACAACATCTATAATAGACATTTGTACAAATCTATGCATTTCATTTATTTCAACATTTCTAAATTATCCAAGCAAACAAACTACAATAGGGCACAGGAATGGTTACGGTCAAGATAACTTATCCTCCTCTAAGGTGCTGAAATAAAGGAAACGGACTCAGGAGGGCAAAACTCCATTAACACTTGTTGAATTTGAACAAAAATTCATAATCTGCTTTGTAATTTGCAGCCTTCATCGGGGACATCATTGACAATTTTGGCCAAACCAAATACAGTCTGCATCTCTATAGACGGCAATGACGCCGAACACTGTAATTTCGCTGAAATCAAAGGGGCAGAATCATCTGAGGTTATCAGTTCGTTCGCCAATAGCCATGTGTCCTCGAGAGAGATTCCGAGCCATCTTTCAGAGCAGCGCGGCAAATAAAAGCCACAGCTTCATGCATAAAATGTAAATGTAATCTCCAGAAAGTCTGCGCTTATCCACAAACACTTTGTCTCGCCCTGGGCTCGAGCATAATCTGTTTAAACCGACATGTGCGCGCAGAGAAATGAGCCAAATTTAGCGAGCCTGTTTGACAGCTTTTACCCCTTTTTCAGCTGCTGCTGTTATTTTAAAGCTCTGACAGTCATCTGCGCGCAGATGCAGGGGCGCGACGGCTATGACTGTAATCAACGGTTTTCCAGAGAGTTCCAGTGCAATGAGACCGATCCATGAAAAGCACCACTGCACTATTGATGCATCTTGGCAAGTCTCCAGCACCGCTCACAGTGATCTGAAAGGGACTTGGACCAAAAATATTGTGCGGGATAGAGCCAAGACTTGACAGCACACGCAGTGTTGGACTAGCCAAGAAAGGATTTTACCTCTTTATCGAACAATCAACTGTTTAGACTACATTTAATCACAAGGAAAACCCCAGGAACTTTGTCCAACAGCCAGTGGTTCTCTTGTTCATGACAATGTGAGTCAACCAGTGACAAACAACCACCACCCTAAGCTTCTACTGTTTTCCTGATAAGGAGATGTTAGTCACTTTACGGCGTTTGATACACAGAGTTTAGCTAATGCTCAGCGAAATCTGAAAAAAGGTGTTGAAACGAAGCCTACTTTCACCCTCACTTATCACTTTGAACGCTATCGTTTATCCCACATTCCTTCAACCGTGAACAAACCGCGTCTATCTGTCAAGGGAAACATTTCAGGACCTCTGTCTTATCTGAGCGGCTTGTTTATAGAAAAAAAGGCAATCTCAGTGTGAGCAGGCAAGACATCAGGCTCAGCACTGGGTTGACTTTACAGGAGGCTGACAGTGACAGTGGCAAACAAATTCGTGTAGCACAGACCAGTCATTCATGGAACACTTAAAATGAGATGTAACTATCTTCCTAACCATCATACCTTCCTCATCTATTAATTTAAAAACTGACTTGTTGACTTGTTTGTGATGCTACAGCAGGGATTTTTGTTTTGGTGTTCGAATCTAATAACCAACGAGCGAATATGTCCCTTCTTCCAAATTATCTTTTCAACTGTTATCTGTTTGTCCTTTGCCTGCCTTCCGATTTTAATCTGCCCTCCAATCCAGTCAGGCCCTGCTGATGCTAATATGAATCACACTCATGTCCACGAATACATACAAGCACGTGGGCAAATAAGATCAATGCTAATTCCAGCCACACTCTCAGCAGGAGTCCCATCCAATGATCCTGCACCGAGAGGGGGGTTGGCCCTTTATCCTTCCACTTCACACGTCTGATTAATGACCTCTGTCCTTGCAAGTTGTGACCCTCATGGGCAGACTGGAGATGAACATTCAACTGTGTGATAGGAGCCGTGTGTTCGGGGGTCAGAGGTCGAGACGGGCACCAGAGGAGCTGCCTGTGATGTCATGCCTGCAGCGTCTTGCGATTTTAAAGTCAAAACTGAGGGCAACAGTTGTCACAGGCGTGGCAATTACGCTTAGCATCGTTCATGTGAAAGTACAAGTGCGAGCCTCTGTGGCAGGAAAATGTCTGCACTGCCAACAACTCACAGAGCAAGGCGGCATCTTGCCCGCGAGTTTGCTGCTGAACCCAGCGTCTCATCGGATGAGGGCAGGAGAAAATTTGAATTTGTGCACACAGGAATCGACGGAGTTTCAGCAGAGCTCATTTGCATTTGAGTTATTCAGTTTAATGACCTTCTTGGGATAAACACTGACAAATTAGCATAGTGTTGTGATCAAGCGCAGGAGGCTGTTTCTACTTCAGTTTGTGAGCATTTCGGCTGTGATCCAATTTTTCCCGAATTCAAATCGGGAAATTTGGTGACTGTTGCTGTTTGAGTCAGTGTTGCACAGCATTAAATCACTTAATGCTCTAATTGGACAGTTCCTGCATGTATTTCAGCTGATAATCCAAATTTTTTTGATGATCGTGCACGTTTATCACATAACATAGGCCGTCCTCAAGGGGAATTCTCTAGTGATGCAAACTCTCAGTGACAGGGAGAGGGTTAGAGCCACCATCTAAGCGGGTTATTTCAATGTGCTCTGATGACTGCATCCTCAACAAATTTCTGCCCGCCTGTGGTGTCGCCCCCCAACCCCCAACCCCCCTATGGTTTTCAAATCTAATTACTGATATTAAAAAGTCTAACCATTGCCAAACTGGGAGTATGCTGTGGAAGAGATGACAGGTCTCCGTTCCAATTTAGCCCCTATTTTTTTTTTTTTTTTTTTTTGCTCCAGATGCAACTTTCGTACCACACACCCAACCTTCATACCAAGCGTCACACCCATCCGCTCTCAAAGACAATTCCCTAGCCCTCCGCACGCAAAACCCTATTCTGTATCTGCCACCATCGCCGTTTATCTTGTGTGACGTGTCTGGCAGTAATGCGACTATCCGTCAGCGGCAGCATGTTATGGTGTAAATCACTGCCGAGGCTCAATGAGCTCCAGACATCACACGCGGCCGAACGCGGGGACGTGAGAAAGAGTCAGACAAACAGGTGGAGAGGGGCACACAAAGAGGGAAAAAAGCTAAAGGTAGAGACATTATGAAGACTGGAAGCACTGACTACAGTAATTTTACTACATCTTTTCTGTCCAAAGTCCCCTCCCTTTGACTTTGAAAAGTGCTAGTATCGAAAAAAGGACAGTGAGATATGCGAAGAGGGATCTAGGGCACACTTCTAACACTGCTAATCTAATTTTGTCTTTTTAAGAAATACCAAAAAAAAAAAAAATGACACACAATGACTCAGCTGAAATACTGATTTGGTTACTTCTCCTTGGACTTTTGGTGATGAGCTTTTTCACAAGTTGTGTCATACAACAGAGAGGTGGGTCAACGTTTACTAGTGCAACCTCCAGCCTTTTTCATTGGTTCACAATTGTAATAAAGAGCAAAACCATACCGAAGATGTTTTTTATTACTGCAGCAAAAAAATCTGTAAATCCCGGCCAGCGTGGTAAGAGAGCTCTCAGTCTGCATGCATCAATCTCCAGAGGAAAACAGGATCAGAGAATGTTCTCCAAGCCTCAGTCGGCAGATTTAATAATCGTTTGGTTTCCTGTGCGTTTTCCAAGCCTCGCAGATACAGGACAAAGCCATTTTGCTTTCCAAAGGAGGACATTGGGATGTTGAAAGTGGTCCATCACATTTCTGCATCCCATCTTCAATTCACTGTCCATGCATGACTGACTTGTTTTAATGGCTTCTTAGAAAAAAAATTGGGGTTTCTTCCCTCTCTGAAAAGATATCCATCCTTGAACTCGCTTCTAAAATATTCCAAACTCTGTACATTTAATCTCAGGAACCAAATATTAAATTGGCCAGACAACAACGAAAAAGCAACGATCCATTCAAGGAGCGGAACAATTATCTTACTTGCATCTAAACTTCAGGGTGTCTGGCCTAATTCCCCAGTCAGTTTTCCTCGCATTGAGTGAATGAACATGTGTCAGTTTAAGGACAGCTCTCCAGTGAAGGCTGGTAGCTCTGGGACAACATGTACATGTCAGCTCCACAAATAAGCAGGCCCACTCACTGCAGGCATGACACTGCTGCTTGTCTGACTCTCCGTCTGCCTGTCTCTCCGCCTGTCTGTCTGCTGTAGTACAGCACGCGTTATGATGAATGAGCTCCTTCGATGGCAGGGGAGGCGCCCTTGTTCAAAGTCACAGCCTTGGGCAAGTTATCACACTTGGGAGAGCTGCCCTCTCATCCCCTCCAGGAGGACAGGGCACACCTGTGCATGTGGCCTCACATTTGAACATGCACACAGATATGCTACATGCAAGCTCAGACCTTAGACATCCATACATACTCACGGTATATAGACGCAAACATGCTCACAAACACACACACACACACACACAGCAGACTGGCGTTATTAGCAAGCAGTGGCAAGCCTTCTGGGCTTTTGGCAGGCAAGCAACTAACTGAACCACGTGTGTGTGTGTGCATGTGTGTCATTGCTCCAACCTCCCATGGGCACAAAGCCTGTATAGATTTTCAGTGGTAATCTAAGCATAGAGGATGATATGGTCTGATCCCTTTTGTGCTTTTGTCAGGAAACCTGAGAGTGAGAGTAAAGAGTTTCATACATTCTGTACCATCTAAGGAGATATAAGAAATCTAAAAATGTGCTTAAGATATCAGAGATAAAGAAGAAATCAATAAAAAGCTCATTTATGACTCCCTGGAACCTCACACCGGGAGTCAAACATACAGACATTCCAGGTCACAGTCCGTATAACCAAATGTTTTACTTTGATCAGTGTATTTGATGTCAGCGTTCAGTCTCCTGCGGTGCATTACTGACAGACAAGCCTGCGATCTCAGAAGCTTGCTGAGAAATCCATTAAAAGCTCCTCTATGGCCACAGAATTTAGTAATATGTTTAGCGAAAAGCCCACAGAGGACTGTAAACGTCCTTGGGAAGCACTGTAAGAGAATAAAGGAAATTATGGCTAGGAAGCCCTGAATCTATTCTACATCGGGACGGATGTCAGGCAAGTGCTCGGCAGTGGTTATAGCTTGAATAAAGAAAGGTAGCAGCTCATTTTATACTAGACGACTGTGGAGACAGCTCCTCAAATTAGTCCTGATAGAGCCAGCCAAGGAGTATTTGAGACTGTCAGTAATGCAGAGAAGTGACAGTTGGTGATTGGGTAGAGCTTTTTCTTAAAAAGAAACATCGGGAAAAAATACTTCGAGAAGATGAGAACAAGTCTGTCAGAGCGGAACACACATTGTACCACTGCTTGTTTTAGCGCAGAGCGAACATGGAACGGTTCGCCCAAAACTTGACACGCATTGCTTCAAATAACAAAGATTGTTTTGTTTTTTTTAAAATGGTAAATGTATGTAATTTTCAGTGTCATCCTACATGGCGAATATTTCAGAAAGAAACACGGTTCGCTTAAGATAAGTTTCCCATGGGAACCCACAGGAAGGAATCAGTCGATTGGCAGCAACACATTCTGACTGAAAGAGTAACGGGGTAATGAATATGTTAGAAAACAGTGCATAATGAAATGTATCATCACAAATTTAATCCATTCTATTTTTTTTTGTTATGCAGATTACACTTAATGCAATTACAGGGTATTAACACTTGCTGCCAGAGCACTGGCACGCAATATCGCTGTTAAGTAATTCACATTGCTCATAATCCCTTGACATGTCTGGAGCATGACGAGGTAACAAGCTCTGCAGCTGTGATGTCATCCTTTAATGCTAAAGCGCCACACTCTGCAGGCCGTGACGCCGCCAGGCTCCATCAGGAAGAAGTGCTAACGCTGAACATTTATGGTTAAAATGATTGTTGTAATCATACTGCTGGCAAAATGTCCAATTTAGCAGTTAAACAAAATGCTTCATCTTAATAATGTGAAGAAAGAAAGTCACCACATAATATCTTTTGACAGCAGCACCATTTGAAATGGAATGCTTTAATCGTGTGCAAACTGTTGGTAATAATTCAATGATCATTTTCTGTGAACGTTTAAATTGCTTGATTATTAACAGTCAGTTTTCCTGTAACAAAACCTGTATTGAGAGTTTTCCACATGAGCAAGACAGAGGTATAAATCTAAAAAAAAAACAAAAAAAAAAACCAAATGCTGATGCTTTTAATTTGCTTCAAAATGAAGTAAACACAGCCGCTGAGCAGGGGAAGGAAGTGTTGGGGTGATTTCATGATTTGAAAAAGTATCCTTCCACAGAACCACATGTGATTTGTTCATCTGGTGACACCTTCAGTTCCCAATGGCAAACACAAATGCAGATCCAACACTCCATGTACCAGATGTGTTATTCCACAGCGACCAGTCTTTTGGAGAAGCCACTTTAGATATATGTAAAATAAAAGTAGTAGCTGGTGTATCAGTTCACAGAGCAGCAAAATGAACTCCTCATCAATAAGGAAATCAGCTGTGGTACAGTTATAGATGAACAGTGAGCAGGAAGGATGACTTTAACATAACCATAGCTAACTTTTATGACAATAATTACTACTGTGTATGACGAGATGTCATTACTGAGGGTAAAATGGAAGTTGTATCAAAAAATTGGGTCTGATTACATGATGAGTAACTTTAAAGTTCAGCTCTAAAAGAATCCTTTAACTTTGTGGGAAATGCACTTGTTTGATACAGGACATAAGCTTTCTACCATAAGAAAAAAAAATGCCAGCACCTTTAAATCTCACTAATTAACATGCTACAACTCGTTAGTTCCATTCATACAATTAGCAAAGTGTAAAAAAAAAAAAAACACAATTTGTGGTTTTATGGAGCCTTGGCATTAACATAAAGTTGCCAGGCAACCAGCGAAGGCTCTCTCTCTTTAGACAGAGCCGGTCTAGCTTTGTTCACTTACTTCCAAATCTTTCAGCTAAACATCTTCTCGCTGATGCAGATCTTCTCATTTAACTCTTTGTATAAAACGTGCATATTTCCAAAAATCTGAATTTGAAATTGAGTCACTCTTACATTCCTGAAGGGTTTGCTTTGCTCCAGGAGTCTGAAGGAATTAAACAGTATTGATTTTGAGACACTTTACCGAACCATGAGGTCACCCCATCACTAGACTTCCTTTGCTTAGCAGTTGTGTTTATCTCCGTCTGAACCAAATTAAAAACATCATCACTATATTTATACCCCTGTCTAGCTCCAGTAAATACACTCCATTTTCTTCTAGGAAACCACATGTGACTGTGTTTACCTTTTCATTAACCCCTTCATTAATCTTAATATGTGGCAATGCGGAGACATTGAATGGGTCTAACCACTGTCTCATCGGCTTGTGCAAAAAGGAGAAAATTCACAATTTGCTCTCAACAATAGGCAAAGACGGTTTTGCACTCTGTGCCATCAGTGTTGCCAGCCAACTCTCACATCCAGTCCAAAAAGATAGAGATGAAGTCATTCTCATTGCAAATTACTCACAGTAGCAATTACATCACTGTGTTTCATAGCAACCTCCAGCCGTAGAAAAATCTTACCTTAAGGCGATGGAGCACCACAGTCTCTCTCTTTCCCTCACTCTCGCAAATATATGCACACACATGCACGCTCGCTCACCCACACATGTGCATGTGCACGCGCATGCACAACCCATTTCTTTTCCTCATTACCATTCCATGACTCAGAAAATCCATACACCTTTCCCTCTGCCAGGTGTGAAAATCTACTTGAATGCAAAACCTGTTGCATTCCACATGCATTTCAAGGTTATAGTTAGCAGATGTTGGGAATGAATAAGGCAGAACAAAAGCACTAGGACAGACAGATAAACCAAAGGAGGGGGGGGGTGGAAGATAATGTTTTGCCATGTGGCCTTGGATTTGCCGATGGACTTTTCTCCTCTGTCAACAGTCTTTTATTAACGAGCTGCAAGAAAAGTGAAGCCTGCGGCGAGAGTGATCATCAGAGACTGGCCGCATACAGCTCCCCTGTGCCATGTGGTAGATACCCTTATCCAAAGAGTCTTAGTGTGCCGTGATTGCATTTTTTTTCCCTTAAGAGGGAATGGAAAGATAATTGTATAGTGTTGGTTAAAGCCACCCACTGAGCTACACTGGGTGATGCCCGATATGCACCGATAAAATCAGATTTATCTCACATTTAACCTTGTACAGTTGATATGACATACATCATTGTTAGCATTAACCATTTTACACAAAGTAAAATTAGCAAAGTTGTGTTTAGTTACATTTGTGGCCACCCTAATGAATATTCATTTTCCTTTTAGCTCTATTTTGCTCTCCACCAACTCACTGAGGAAATATCTGGCTCCTTAGGTAAGAAATACTCCTCTATGTTTACAGATTGGTTGTTAGTTGCTTTGTGTGTGTTTAACTCATTGTGGTGTACAGAGCTTTTATCAGTGATCTGAAAATAGCTTGCTGACACTGAAAATGTCCCTAGAGCAGCAGACTGGGCAACTGTAACAAAACAACTGTAAGTTGTTAGGCCAGATAACCAAAACAATTAGCTGAAAAACACAGTCAGGACTTAAATTTGTCATCATGGATTTATCATTACCAGCAACACTGAATGTTAAAACACAAATTCTGCCCATTAATAATGTCATACTATTGATTAGTGCAGCTTTAAAGCATAAAACATAATGTAAATGTCTCCAGTATGCGTTTAAACATCCCTGGAGACTACCCTTTCCATGATGCCATCAAAGAGCATCTTCTGTCAGACCCTACAACAGGTTCCACAGTGAGCTGAGCTCTAGTACAAAGTTGGCAGATTGCTAATTTAACAGTACATATCACACAAATCAACAACTTCAGTCACTTAGAGAACAGTATGAAAGAACAGAGTTTTTTAATTTCAGACAAGTTAGTTGTGTATCCCATGTCCAGTTCTTGATATCTGACCTCAGAAAATGAAACTCAAAGCCGCCCACGTGTGCAAACACCAAACTAACAAAACACTCAGTACAGTTCACTTTAGAATAGTACACGTTTTGTTGTTCCCATGAAAAAATGAAAAAACTTTAATACCAACAGCTCAGGAACTGACAGGAAAAATATACTTTTGATGCAGTGGGTGTTTCCAGCACTATGAAAGTGGGAAAAGTTCAACCGCAATACACACAACTGTGAATACCTCACTGTGACTGACAGGTGATAATGTCATCATTACTCACGTTTCGTAGGAAAATGAGCGCACATTAGCTGCTGAAGCTTTACGATGTTTCCTGCAGCTCTGACGCACTTCAAGGGAGGGACTGCATATTGAACCAGTCGGGTCTAATACAAAAGAGGGCGGCTTTTAAGCAGCAAAACATGTAGCTTAAACTCCCCGCGTTCTCTTAGGGGTATTAGCGTTAAATACAAAGCTCTTAAGACTGTGTTGGTGAAAGAGCACCTGTTTGAATTCACTTTGGCTGTGTGACAAAGCGTCATGAGAGGAGCAGAAGACTTGGATGTGAAAGTTAAGAGCAACACTGCCACTTTGGACTGCTCTGATCCCCGGGCCTTTTGGTTGGAGCAGCTGTCAGAGGAGGTGGCTGCTTCTCACATTTTTCCAGAGTAAAAAAAAATAAATAAAAATACAGAAAACTGAGTGAACAGAGACAGGAGAAATTGCCTTCATTTCTCCAACCCCTGATGCCTGCGATCAGCCACACAAAATAACAGGGACGCATTATAAATAGTGTTCAGAGAAGGCTGACGAGTGCTTTCGCGGCAACCATTACAAACATCCTGTCACATATGGTGCTCGGCTGAACATGCCAACGCACACTGTGGCTGGGCAAATATGGCTGCAGACCTGGGGTCAGGACAAATTGCCTTCCCAGACGTCTTTGCCAGATGAGGGCCGTAGTTTATCCTCAAAAATGTAGGATAGTGTGAGCAGGTGGGGGTCACCAGCTCAAAATTCTGATTCTGCTACTTTTAACATAGACAAATTGAGAAAGAAGCGATAAAATGTCACTGCTAAAGGGCAGCAAATCAATTGTATTTTAAAAGACAGGTGGCTTTTTTTTGTGGTTCTGGAGTCTTGAGAAGGCAAAATGAAACAGTTTCATTTCCTGAGTTTTCTACTTTTTATCTCAGCCATGAAAATGCAAAACATACAGCTATAGGATTGATTGGATTGATAATGGACAATGGACAGTTGACAAATGTGTATGTGTATGTGTGTGTGGTCCAGTCGCAAATCATTTTTCATGAGCTACTTTCACCAAATTTTGACATGATACCAGTAAAAGTTAAGATAACTCACAGCTGTCATAATCAAACTTTTCTAATCAATTTTAATTGATTAATCTAAGTTGATAAAATGCAGGAACCAAAAAAAAAAGATCTCACACTTTCCAAAAGCCCAAGGTAATATCTTTAAATGTCAAGATTCAGGACTTCAAAGAGATTCAGACTATCATCAGTTTTGTTTTTATCTTATTTCTTTTTATGAACCAATTGACAAAATACTTGTTAGTTTAATGTTGGTCAGTCCCCAATCAAGTTGTTGTTTCAGCGTGAGATGCGATGTGGTACACTGCTATACATTGTTTAAGTGGAGGAGACACACTTGACCTACGAGTTTCTTTGTCTGACAAAGGGTCTCTGGCTGAGTACATTTACCAGCTTACCTGTAGCACATCAACCGGGCAATGGCCCAACATTTCAAGTTTCTGTTTTTAAGTTACAAAAAGCAAATTACAAATGACAATAATTAGCTACAGCTGATGTAATCTGCCACTGTCTACATCAGTTTCTGTCTGATAGTTCGGGCAGAAACCAACTCAGTGCCAACTAAAAACCAGTTCCCTCAGTGAACCTGGGTTTTTTTTGCCAATATCCATAATGAAACAGAATATTGGAATGCAACCTTAGGTTTTACCATCTTAAGGACACTGGAGATTTCTTGTGAAAAAGACTCATTTCCATGTCATTAGGCACCACAAAAGCGTAAAGTTTAAAGAAATGGCCCCTTGAGCGGAAGATCATCATAAATTCCCCACTGAATTGAGCATCAGGATAACATAAAGGGTACAGCTACCGTCTTATAACTAAAAGGTCACAGATCTGATAGCTGCAACAGCCTGTATCCATGAACAACCTTATTAATTAACTGAACCCCCATCAGCCCGCTCTCTCTCCAGATAAGAGTGTTCGTTAAATGCCATTAATGAAAAATTAAAAAGTACATGAAAGCTGGATAAGAAGGCTGCTGCTAACCTGAGTGACAGTTGCTCTTTCTTTCATTCATTATGCATCAAAGAAGTGCCAATACCCCCTTGTTCTTCCACTGCGTTCAATAAGAGGTTAAAGAACGAGCAATGTCTCTGACAAGCCCTGCAGGGTCAGTGATCAAGATCTTAACAATGTGCTTATGCTCAGCAGTTTGACCTGCAAGCTTCACCTGCCGCACAGGTCCTCCATCTGGGTCCACATACAAATCAATACTAATGAAAACAGAATCCAGCTGGTTGAAGTATGGAGGGAATGGGGGTAGAAAACAAGGAGTGCTGAAGGTAAAAGTAAAATACTGAGTTTAAAAAGCGGAATGTTATAGATTTGACTGTGCACAAAAGATTCCAATGATGACGATGGTACGTGAAAAGGAGAAATGTCCGGGCAATTGTTCGGTCACCGCTGGCCATACACGGAGTTGGTAAACTACATAGATTCTGCAATTACATGGTTGCTGCAAATGGAGGATTTCCAGGATAATTAGCAATGCTCTAAATCAAAATGAGGGAGTTTCCTGGAGAAGGAGGCGCTTCCAAGAAGATTCTGTAACACAAGTACTTTCTAGAGAAGGAATAATCCATTTCTGTGTATTCCTATGCTGAAGCTAACAATTATATACCGGTTTCTAAAGCTCTTGTGTCTTTGTTAGCATACAGAAATTGACTTAAATATGATAGCAACAGGATGACACATCAACTAGATAAACAAAGAATCAGTTTCTCTTTCAGCCAACAGTTCACCTTAATGTATTACTTTTACTACCAGTGGTATCCAGCCCGCCAGCAAGTTTTGACTGAACTTTCTTTGACACATCCACCTCTAATGCCCTAATGGGCATGAATGGTATATCATTTGCGCTGCTGACAGAACTGGAAAATGACATTTCAAAAAAACTCACACCGACAGCAACGAGTCTCAAATGCCCCGGTTGCTCAGGGTGATCCCTACAACTCACTGTGGACACTTTCTGCAGATGAAAACGGTTCCAGCAAAAACTGGAGCTGAAACTCTGGAAGGACACAATGCTGAGGGTTTTTTTTTTTTTTTAAATGCACTGCTGTTAGAACCTCAAATGAAGTGTAACTCCATTCACCACTGTTTTACTGAGATGGAGGCTGCAGTCTCAGGGGTAGACATCTTAAAATCCAAGCAAGATCTTTAATTTGATTGATTCAGTCAATGATTAAATGAACATCGAAAACAAACTACACTGGTTTGCAGTAACCTGATGGCAGGATTCAACTGCTCTCTGCAAGCTGATGTCTGTACTCAGCTAGAGATCAACTGGAAGTGAAGAACTTGATATCACTGTCCAACAAAGAGATAGCTTCACCACGTAGTTGATGATTATGGTTATGTCAGTTTAAGGAGTCATTCTTCCAGTTTAACTTGTGTTTTATAGGAAGAATAGGTTTTCTGCTTTATTCATTTGCACCTTGATAACCAAATGACACTTGACCTGCATGGGTGTTCAACTACTTAGATGTACAGTGGTTGGTAGTGAGCTCCAGACCGGTCTATAAAACGAACTGCATCTATTTTGCCGTAGTTATTGCATCTTCGATAGCATTTGCTCGGTTCTTACTGGTTCATCCTTGCGTGTTATAGCAAGGGGAAAAAATCTGCCTGGCATCAAAAATTGCTCTGTGTGGTGACAGACTACTGTAATGGAAAGCATCTCACTCAACCACCCAGCCTCAACAGTCCAAAAAAAAAAAAAAAGACAGAACTAAGAGGACAGTGAGTGATTTCCAAAAACCACTAAAGACAGAACCACAGAGGCCCACGGAGCCATGAGGAGCTAAATGACATCAGCAACCAGCAGCAGAAGAGCTTTCCATGTTACATTTACATTTTTATGTTTACACGGTCTGCATGACTCGCAGCATGAGCAGCGGTTCAGTTGTCACCTGATTGTCAGTCACATTTCTCTCCGTTGCGTGCGACAAAAATGTCATCACTGAAATATCTAATATTAGGTTCCAGCCACCGTGTCTAACCAGTGCTTGCTGTGGCAACGGATTGATCTGTGCATTCAATAGCTCCAACCATCCGTGCAAGTGAGTTTGGTCATGCGCTGGAAAAAAAAGAAAAGAAAAAAAACCCAGAGATGAATGGGGAAGAAACTGACTGAAACAGCGGACAACTTTAGAGAAAACAGTAATTTAATTTTGTTTAGTTTGGGCTTTTTGGCACATGTAGAGTAAAAAAAAAAAAGGACAGAACATAGATTGAGTGGGAACATAGAACAAGAAGAGGACACCACAGACTTGTGCTCTTAGCTATAGAAAGAAACGACAGAGGAAGTGAAATTTCATTCACCTCCACTGTATTGAGATGGTGGCAAACTCTCACTGGAAAACAAATTTAAACTCAAGACTGACCATATCAATAATTTCAGTTAAATGAATGAGTCCCTCCCCCTGCAGGACGCCCTGTCAGCTCTGGAGAGCAGCTTCAGCGACAGACTGCTCCACCCTCGATGTGCGAAGGAAAGATTCTGAAGGTCAACCCACCTCCACTCTCATTCAGCTGTGCAATATTTCATTCATCTGCACTATTGCCACTACAACTCATGTAAAGTCTAGTCTATTGTGATACTTTTATATTTATATTTGTTATATATGTTATATTTGTTACCTCTTATTTGTTTATTTGCTATATTGTACTATTGCTGCTCTTACCTTTGCTGTTGCAACAATGCAGTTCTTTCTTCTTAATCTTAATCTTAATGAATCATAAATATCATATTGATTGATTGATTGGGATGAACTTCAGAAAACTTGCTTGCATCAACAGTAAGAGAGTCCCCATGCTAATCCTAATGATGAATAGCAAGGCTGATCCTGGGACTGCATTTGTCCACCTCGGCCTGCTGGTGTTACCATGCAGCCTTCCTAAATTGCAGGCATTTCGCTTTGAAAACAAGGGTGTAGATGTTATAACTCATTTGGTCACACCAGTGATTGAATGGCAAAATACATGGATTCTTACAGCTCTGCTGCCATTTATTATCATCAAGGCTCGGCTAGTCAGCTTCATTTTTAGCTGACATTCACCGTCTTTCTCTGGTTAAAATGACAAATGGCTGCCACATCAGGTCATCGCAGCTGTTGCTAATCAACCTTGACTTTGGGGCTGTCATCAAGTTACTTAAGAATCAAGCTCGGTTGTTGGGGGATTTGGTGTTTCTTCAGCCAGTTTCTCTGCTCTCTCTCTATTTTTTTCATTCCCCTATTTCAACCTTTATTCGTATCATGTCATTATGCTAAGCTAAGAAACATAATAGTTTTGGATCTATGTTAAGCAGTTGGACCAAATAGTAGTAAAAAAGATGTGCCAAATTTAGAAGGCTCCAGCTGTTGTTTCAGTGTGTCAGACACACTTATGTTATAATATATATGCTTATATAATGTTGATATAATGTTGCTGATTTCCCAAAATGTTATAGCTTTTTTCGATCAGCTATTCCTTCCTTCTGTTTGACCAACAGTCCTAATAATATTACAAATGGAAAACCAGCATAATCGTCAAAATTGAGGACGTACAGCTATAAAATATTTTAAAGACTGAGTGATAAAATCATTCTAATAGATTATCCAACCATGAAACTGATGAAATAAATGTTCTAATCTATTTCAATCTTTAAAATGGGTATTTAAGTATTTTACACTGTGAGCCTTAATAACCTATCGATTGATAAACTGATTTTTATTATTATTTTTATTTTTATTCTACATTAATAGTTGATTGGATTGCCATGTTTCTTTTCATATAACAAATGCCATGAGAAAATACCCTGCATATTGTATTTCAGTGTGTTACATGATTTATTGTTTATTCTGAAAATGTGGTTAAACAAATTTTGGTAAACGGTTTGACTCATTCATCCAAAGATGACAAGTTGTTTATATACTGCCATCCAAGGGCTGAGGTTAGCCGGTAGATCTGACATCCAACTTTTTAGCATCATACACACAGATCAATGTCTGGCAACCCTACATTGATAATGCCCTGACAAAAGGATATGCATGTCAACTCCAACATCATGACCGAGAAACACATCTCACAGCTGGTGAGTGTGAAATCTGCCTGTATCCAAGTGACCGCATACACCATCCTGTCAATCCAATCGCTAACAAAGCAGTGGAGCCTAATTGAAATGAGTATCTTCTGACGAGCTTGATGTCTGGGACAATAATTAAAGCTGAATCAGTAATCGGACGAGATGCTTTGCGGTATGATGTGTGAGCGAATTTATCTGTGTGTGTGTGTGTGTGTGTGTGTCTATCAGTCAGAGATTAAAGAGTTTGCAGTGTCATCTAGACCCAGAGGACATTAGCAACACCACTGAAATGAGAGGGGAAATGATAAACAAACTAGAGTTCATTCTGTATGCATGAGTTGTTGCCCTTGGGCCTCAGAGATGCTGTACCATTTGTGCCATTTTCACTTAACTAAGCAAATACAGCCACATTACCCTAGTGGACAGTTACGTATATAGGCCTTTGATGGCAATATCGTTTGCCCCAAAAACGAACATCACCAAAGCAGATCCCTGTACATTTGTAGTCTCTATATAAAAAGTTATTACAATGTGTACAGGATATTCCCCCAGATAACACTTAGCAGAGGTGGTAAGTAAACTTACAGGCTAGCCCACAGCAATCTTTATTAAGATTTCACAGTGGTGGTATGACATTTCTTTCAGTTTGGGAAGGTTGTATATGTTTTTGAGGGAGAAACAGAGGGAACACACTTGTGCACTCGAATGCAGACAGAATAATTTACTTGGAACGATCCCTTTTTCACAACTTTATCTCTTTTTTTCACATTTAAAGCAGAATTTGCTTTAGAACTTTGTTGGTTGTGTGTGTTCATAGCCAAAACTCCAATCTTGTATGTATTTGCAAACACAAATTTCCCCAACCTCAATGCAAAGCGACTGAGCAATGTGAATTAAGAACTTTTAACCTTTCCTGTGTGACCTTTTCCTGTGTGTATATTTCATAAGTATAACTTTAGAGATTATAAAATTATAATTTTCTCCGTGTTTGTAGAGATCATCCTCATTTCAGGTGAAGCGACACACCTCCACCATAAAATCCCCCACAGAATGCCCTGTTGTAGTTGACCACAATCAAAATTCATCTTTACTTTGACAATGAATATTCATAATGCAGCCTGTTCGTAGAGTGCCTCCCTAAAAATAAGGCCAGTTTCTCATCAATCCTTGTCCCATGGGTGACAGTCTACATTTCATCTACTTCCATTTATGCTGCACTAAAAAAACCTTCTTCTCTGCCACTGTAGACTATGCAGTATTACAAATGGAGCGTGCATGTGTTAACATACAGCAGTGAGGCTTCATGCATTGAGATCAGCGATTTGCCACGTAGCCACAAACTGTTCAATTCTCAACACAGATCAAAAGGTTTGCATCCTCTGGCACCTACACCACAGCTCATGCTATGAAATGTATATTGAAAGATTAACATGTGGCATTGCTAACCCAACATGAACTCCTATAACCCCCCACCACACACACACAAAAACCCCCCCATGATTCATGTCAGCCACGTTCAGTTTACCCGCGGCTAACCCCAAGCGCTAGCCCACCACTGCTTTGATGGTACGATTGATGCCATGCTGATTGTTGTACGAGGAGAAAACGCGGTTGCCTTCCCTTTGTGTCAGCAACATTCCCTGGCCATGCCCGTGGCCAAATCTTCCCCAAGACACGCATGCACAAATAAACCCCTACTGGTTATGCAAGTCACACAGCCACATTCACACACAGCTAGTTGTCTAAACAGAAGTGAATCCAAATACTAATTTCATATACAAACTTGCACGTACAAACAATACCGAACATGATCCCAAAGCCTGAGCTCTGAGGGCTCCTCTGGGGGCACAGAGAGGATTTCGTACTGTCATAATGACATATGCATTGTGCAACAGTGAAATGCACTGAGAGCAGATAAGTGCTTCCCACAGTCTTCAGGCTTTGTTACCTTTGTACACTGAGAAAAAACATACGGCATAACGGGGCAACTAGGTTAATGAAATGTGTTCATGGGCCTTTGAATGCCACCAGCAACCAAGTTAAAGATCCAAATGGAGATGTAATTCTAATTGGGAGTGAATCTCCTGGCTGACATGTGATAAGAGCCTGTGATGTGGAGTAGTTGTGCCTAGAGAGAAAGAGAACAGCACAGAACTTCATGTTCAAGACGTGAAGGGCTTGCAGAAACAAAAGGAGCGCTGTAAAATGGAAATTAGCACCCTTAATTTCAGAGAGTAGGTGCATAGATGTATGTGTGTTAGAGAGCTAGGAGATAGTGACAGTACCTGAGGGACATGCCTACAGGAGTGAATGTGACAAATTCTGCTGCTGGTACACGTTCATAATGAAAATAGAAAAAAAAGATGTAGTCACAAGGGACGGTTGGTGTTGTTTTGTATGTAGGTGTAGAGGGGGATCCCATAAGTATGACATCTCCTTTATCTGTATCCTTTACTCCACAAATCATTCCCGTAATAGACTGGGAGGTTTCTCATGTGAATGTGGCAGACTTGTGGAAGAAGTCTATCTTCACCTCTCTGCAGTTAGCAGGTAATATGACTGCACTTGCCTTTCCACCACGGGATCATTAAATCGCACAACGATGCACACCCATGTCTCCTTTCTGTGTTTAATCCACACCCATTTTAATGTCAAACTGTTCTTAAAATGAGAAGGGAGATGAATGAGTATGATGTAAAAAGGTACCAAGTGTGGGTATTTCTCCTTAGCCTGCCACATTTAAACTGACTGGTTATAAATCTTGTGCCAAATGACATAAAAATGCAGATGAAATCATTTGTGTGGTGCACAGCAGCAATGTTTCATATTAACACATTAGCAGGAGTCAGGACTTAAGAAAGGTCCATCTAGCCCACTGATACACTTCATACACACGAGAGGAAGTAGTTTCTGGTTCTGTTATCTCTTCCTACATAGCCTCAAGTTTATTTCCCCCTTTCTTTTCTTGCAGCCAGTCAGCTGCAGCTTGCTCCAGCCACAGCTCTGGCATTTTGAGCATCAAAGTAAAGACCCTGTTGTCAGTCCTGCCAATCAAAAAGAATGTAATGCATCTGTAGTCAGCACTTTTTCCCAGTATTACATCAGATTTGACCAGAGCTCAGCTGGTTTGGAACAAAGAATGATGCAAGCTGCTAGAGCATTTAAGTGAAATAATTACACTTAAAATATACCTAAATCTAAAAGTCACTGAGGCTGCCAGCCACAAAGGACCAAAACTCCAATTTCAAACTCTATTCCTCCTGCTTTTTAACTTAATTAAAAACATGAGCAACCCTAAAACACACTTGCGCAGCTGACCAGCAGCAGGAGAGCATGTTTGCACTTGACAGCTCCATATTCAGCAGACGGTCGATGTGTGGGATTGTGTGAATCTGAAGTGGGATGTTGCTGGCAAAGTAACACACACTGTTGGCTTTCTCCAACCACTAACCACTAAAGGTTAATGAAGACACTGGCAAACGGAGGCTGAGGCAGAGAAAGTAGGACTATGTCAGGTGTCAACAAAGCACTGGTGGAAACTTGGGTTGATGGAGCAACTATATTATCAACAGTTTCCACAAACAAACAGCTTGGCCGACTCTCCATGAAGCTCCATCAGGCCCTTTATATCAGCCATCAGGTCAGATAGAGGGGAACACATCCCTCCAACTATTAATCTCCCTTCCAAACAGCCCTGTTCCAGAACATGCATAACTACTCAAGTCCTGTCACGGTGTAATAACTATCTTGTGCAACCCACAGTGGGTCCTTGTTAGAGGTCAACCAGTAGAAGTCAATATCATAACACTCTGTGGCAAGAAAAAGTCCACATCTGCACCTAAATCCATGAAAATCTATCCAATAGTCCAGATATTTCAGCCTTGGCCAAAGAGATAGTCCAACCAAACAACACAGCAACATCTGGCCTCAATATGCAGAGTAAGTTTCTATTGTGTTTGTATATTTGCAAGGCTCAACGGGCTCAACGTATTCAGTTTTTAGCAATTGTTCACCCAAAACCCGATCTGGTACTTTGTACCAGAAGCAAACTGTTTATTTTACTATAAATCTTATAAATCTCATGTCACTGCACATCTCAAAAAGCTGTTTTCTAAATAGACAATGCTCACCATATTTTTGGGTAAATGAGCATGAGCTTGTTATTACTTAGCATAAGCAGCCACAGCCGCAGAAGCAATCCTGCCAAAATACTTTTTTTTATCTAGGCCTTGGAGATATAACGATAGTGATGTGTACAAATAATACATATTTGTCTATGGCAATAATAAAATTGTTTGATTGTTTAATAGTTTAACTTAAAACATATTAAATGCAAAAACGCCTTGAAACAGAAATAACAAATATGCCCGGCCAGTCATTTAACAGGTGTATTGTTCAGTTACACCATCAACATCACCACCTGATGGGAGTTTTGGAGAAATGCCACAATGGAGGCAAGGACCATGAGTCCCTGTCCATGTGTTAGTATCAGTAGAGGAACAGTGCTAAAGAATGTCAGATCGTGGAGAGTGAGCTCTTCAACTGACCCACTGTATCAGTGCTGTGGCAGCTGAGGCAACAGGTAGGCCCTTACACCCTACCTTTCAGCTGGCAGCCAAACGTTCATCTAGATTCATATATTCACTGGGAGTCAGCCCTAGAAACACCCGACTCAAGTGCAAAATTACTGTCCAGCCCCAGTTTCACTGACTGAAAAACCAAGGAAACAACTTTGCAACTGTTGTTTGATTAAATTACATATGTGGGAAAATGCACCAGAAGTAACTAGGACACTGTCAAAACCTTAAAAAAAAAAGAAGGAGTTTAATTTGCCACCTGGTTTTCTTTTACCTGTGCCCTTCAACTGTGGCTTCAACTCTGGCAGGATCAGGTGAAAGTTTTCAACGCATCTAAAACTTCATTTTCCACACCAACCTTACAATTTCTCACCGTACTAAAACATTTATCCACAGCTGTTTGGAGACGTGGTGAAAGGCATGTCACGACAAGTTCATGCGGCATCCTCAAAGAGCAGCTTCACAGGACATCAGTGTCATGAAGCTCTCTGCTCCGAACACTCGCGGGTGACAAATAATCCCCCTCCTACCCTGTCTTTGTCTCACTCATTATTCCCTATTCTCTCTGTCTAGTGACACAAGCGAGCCATTCCCTTCTCCAGAAAACACAGCAAACAGCCATTTGGGGGGGTTTTCTGCTCTCATTTCTTTGCATTGAGTAGACATTGTCTTATATTCTCCTTTTGTAATGGCCTTTCATTTTAATTCTGCTTGAACATCCATACGTCATTTGCAAGATAAGCAGAATACAATATGTTAGCCCAGATTTGCTGCAAGCCAGAAAACAATGCATGATGTGGCAGAAGAATGTTTAGCGACTGATTAGCTAGCTTTTAGATGCACTAACTAGTAATTCATGAGCTCATCAGATGGCATCCCTCCAGGTAATACTTAGGGAACAATTAATCAAATGAGTCTCCCACAAAATGACAATCAAGATAATCAATGCTGATAGGAGAGCATGTCGCTACTCTCCATCAAAGCCGTTAAAACCTTGTCTGTGGAAGTTCGTTCCTAATTTAATCTGACACTTTAAATGAAATATCTTCAGCCGTCATTGATCTCAGTGAAACGCTACCCTCGTGATCCAACACAGACATGACCGAAGGGCACAAAGACTTGTAAAAAGAAAAGCTGTGGCATGAAAGAAAAGGAAATGAAGAAAAATGAGAGATTGGATGAGATGGAAGGGGAAAAAAGAAAGCTGTTAATGTCTAACATGTCCATGTGGCGAGGAACATTCAGATAAGAGAGATTTAGAAAAGAGTGAAAGATAGAGAAGACACATTTAATGAGGAAAAAGAAAAAAGGGGGGGAGAATGACAGGACCAAAGACTGGATATAAGTACAATCAAAGCAGACCAGAAGAATAGAAGGGGCAGACGATGGAAGAGACGGTGATAATGGAGAGCTAAATGAAAGGACCAAAGCTGGAGATGGGGGTCTAGTCCCCTGGGGTTCACTGCCGCCCTCGTCAGATTCATGCCACATAGCCAACTGCTCGCAATCAACCTCAGTGAACCCTAACACATACCTGCTCCCTATCTCATCACCTCAACACACAGGCTAAGCATCCAGCTTCATATCTTCTATTCATTTCAAACAAGCTAGTCTTAGTGCCGCCACTTAAGTAAATTGCATTACTTCCTTGACAGAGAATGTATGAAATGAAAATTTTCCAAAGTCCATACAATAGCCAAGCTTCTTCCTCTTACCAAGCCAAAGTACTAAAACTGAAATGGTTCCATGTACACATAAGAACTTATAAGAACCAGACATTTAACACCAACTTTTAGTACTAACCAACAGACAAGTATCTGTCAGAAGGTACCAAACAGCTTCAATACCTAGCCATAGTGTTTCAAAAGACAGACATCTTGGCGACAGTTGAACTATTACACAAACAAAAAGCAAAGAAAACAGACGGAATGTCAAAGCTAAAACCCAGACCAATGGAGAAGATGATCTTAGCCAACACCAAGTCGATTCAACATGCTGCTCAGAGTTCAAAGCCAAGACCACATCCAAACAGAGTTGAGACAAAGTCAAGACAGAAACCAGAGCAAATAAAATGGGATGCAAACCAACAAAGCCAATGTAATGAGTTTGTGCCGGGTTGTGTTTCCAGATCATGAACGAAAAAATTCATTCAAAACCCATTTAGCCAAGAAATGAGTATTTTGTAGTAGAAAATCAAACTGTATTATAGTGTAGAAATGTTTATCTTCATTCTTGTCTGATCTAGTCTTTTTCTCCATTTTCCCCAAAAAATGTTACGTTCATCTGACCCAGTTATTTTCTTTTCCCCCGTAAAAGGCCGAGAACTAGCAAGCTAAGCTGAAGAGACAAATAGAAAGAGCTAATGTTGCGTTAGCTTGTCACGCGAGTTAACAAAAACATACAGTGGCACTGAAAATGTATCTTCAATTCTACAACATAGTGCAGAATGAGGGTGGGAAAAATTACTTGTAAATAGAAATTTTTCAAAACTTATTGTAAAAATGAGCAAGCTAGTTTAGAACTGGGCTTAATCCACCAATTATAGTGTCAAAAGAATGAACAGTGATGCAACTGCAGATAAGATAGTTAAGATGAATGTGTGAGTAGAGCTGCAATTATCAGGTTTGAGTTATTTTCTGTTGACGGACCAATCAATCATCTCATCAGCAGCTTTTGATAATCGGGTAATTGTTGTTTTTCCTCACAAAAATAGGTAAATTTCTCTGGTTGAGATGAGAATGAGCTTTCTTAGTCATATAGGACAGCAAATTAAAAATATTCAGCTTTTAGACTGTTGGTTAGAAGAAAACAACGAGAGGGACAAAATGCCAGAGAGAGATGCCAGATTCATGAAAGACCATGAAACATGCAGTCCACATAATACACAAATGATTATAAATCTGAAAGAAAGGGAAAGGTGGAACAAGTCAAAATGAAAACAAAATGTTTCTATGTAGAGAGGGAATTGAATCATCTAAAACTGGCAAAGCCCAAATACAACAGTTCAGTTAAAATAGACCTGACTTGGCAACCGCACGGCCTACCTGGTGGTCCTCAGAGCAGCGTACACAAGAGTTAATGACTTCTCTTGGGCTAATCAAAGTGCTTACTTAAGCAGCTTCATTCACACCACCAGACTGTACTGTATCTACCCCCAACTGCAGAGTCCTGGCACGCCATCATGCCGTACTACTGGGTTGATAGTGAGCAAGGCTTAGACAAATCTCTCTGGTAAGGTTATTAGTACTCCCTAGGGATGAAATCCTGAGCCCGCTCAATTCTGTTGCTTCTGGTGGAATGAATTAGGGGGTTAACACTATCGGCGGGCCCACAGCCAGCTCCGGCCTCACAGTGGTCCTGTGGGAAGGGACACCAGATGCCGCAGGATCTCACTTGTTACACAATCAAGAAAATAATTGGTGTGCCTGACTTGGGCGTGTAATTCAATTAGGGCAATAAAGAAGCCGTTATGATTCTCTGGAACAAACACAAAGGAGTAGACAATGATGAGAGCTACAGCTCGCAAGCTCTAAATTCAAAAAGCTTAATTTTGACTTTTAAGAAATTCTGATTTCTATTCTATTCCAACCAAGACACAACACGAATACCCCCACAGTTTCACAAGACTTGTCTAGCAGTTTGCAGTCTCCTCCTGTTTTCCTTATAGGGACTTGGGCTTGCTAATATTTATGCACCATCCATTTCAGGATTTACTGTATGATTACTATGGATTTTTTAGTTTCATGACATTTGGCTTCATTGGTTTCTTATCAGACAACTCTTTACAGCCCCATACAGACAAAAATCAATGCTGCAAGGCAGTGAATCTATTCAGCCATCTATTATTAAAAATGTTCCAGGCATTCATGAGAGCAGGCTGTGAGTGATACTAAATAGATTAATATGAGCCCTAATCCACATCTGTATCTCATAAAAAAAAACTGCCTAAACAATGTATTTCTCAAGATAATATTTCACTAACATAAATGATAAAAACCTATAGGAGCATCCTCAGCCTGGAGACATTATAAAGGCAGGAGAGGGCAGTGTGATAGATAGATCTGTTAGAAGTCTGCACCTTCACATAAAGTTTTGTCTTTATAAGGGGAGGCAGACCCATAACAGGTTGATACCAGGGACCTGGTGAAGGGTACAATGCACCAGTTTCATTTCTCTGCATTACAAGTTTAAATGGTCATCCATAGTTGCACTGCAAGCTCAGTGAGCAGTATCAAACTAATTAAAGTAATATGGTTGGCATGCTTTGTGTTTGCATGAAGACTATCGCCAGCTTTAAGTTCCTGGTTTTTTTGTATTTTACTCAAAGCGAAATCAATTACTGGGTATGGACAGTCTGCAATCTGCTCCATAGAACTGTCACTTAAGCGTGCATCAACACACCGCCTTGTTGATTTGACAGCACCTCGCAGAAGTGGTTTGTCTATTAACACCTAAGAACCAGTCGCACTCATTTAGAGCAGGTGCAGTCTATCTGGAACAATCCATACTGGCCATGATCTTTTGTTCGTTGTCACAAACCTCTCTGGTTGCTTTAAGAGCCAAAAAAAAACCCCAAAACAAAACATCAAGTTGCAGAAAGAAAGCAGCCGTTCTCCACGTAGATTGATGGTAGATTGTCTTACCTGGCATCCAGCAGCTGAAGAGGGGAGGCTGTCTGTCTCTTTACCGCAGCTCTTTTATTCACGCGCGCAGACCGAGGCGGCTTTTTAAAGGAAGCACAGCGTCGGGGAAAAGCAGTTTTAGAGCTCCTTTAAGATGTTCCTGGATAGAGGAGAGGGAGGCTGTCAGCGCGCTGTATCTGCGGGAGAAAATAGCTGTGCTCAGGCTGATAATAAAGCGGCAGCAGCCTGCAGACCTCGGAGCGCCAAGCCCGTCTGAGCGCTCAGCGGGGGGAGTGCAGCTGCGCGGCCGGACACGAGGTGGCGGTGCAGCACGTCAAAATCTGTGGGGAAGGTGCTCCGTGTCCTACTGCCTCTGAGGACCAGCTACAGATGGCGACAGTCATCCTAAAGAGGTGCCATGTTCTCGCAGAACGGTTCATGGGAGTTAAAAGGAAGGAAACAAATGTAATCACCAAATATATTGTCCTCACACAGAATCCTTGGAATGCCTCCAAAGGGTGCAGAGCTCCTCCTGGACAGTTCATATTTCCTCCTACAATGCACAAGACATCACTGATGTGTTTTGTGAAAACGGGGTAAAGTGAAATCTGTGCTGATCATGTGGCTTGAATGCACTTATTCTAAGTAGCTTTCGAGTAGTAAAGAGCTTTTCTATGATTGGCATGAGGATTGTGCGAGTATGTAATTCAGAAGGATGATCTCCCTATTGTCTGCGCACTCTCTGTGAATCAACACTGTTAAATCAGGCTCTCAAAGTAACATGCAGATCTTATAGTTAAGTAAAAAGTAGCTACCATTACTACAATGTAGTATTATTCCATGGAAAGCAATTGCAAAACAGTTAAAGTTTTGAGTATCAGCAGGTAAATATACTTAAACTATCAATAGTAAAAGGACACATGTGCAAATTCAGACTTATATGGTTGGTATTTCATAAGATAATTCCAGTATTAAAGTGTAATTCCTCACTTACAGAACAGCATTTTGCCATTTCTTCAAAGCAGCTATACAAATAAACTTGCCGCGCCTTATTATGGGTCACCTAAATAACATTCAAAGAGAGCGTGATGCAGCAGTTAAAGTGAAATCTTCCCAAATTACAGTTATAGAAAGCAGCTGAACCACCGAAGAAATAAATAAAATCTGAAAACTGTGTGATGTTGGAATTTTGGACGTTAGTATTTGTAAAAAATAGTGGAAATTACCCCAGAAATGTTGGACTTTTTGGACTACAGCTCGTATTCCATCACAGAACCCTGTGTTATAGATTAACAAATAAACGCTGAACCTTATGTGTGTTACACGCCGGACCATCAGGGTATAAATAACATCTTACTATTGTTCCTGGTTAAAAGTAAGCGTGAACTACTTTACGTAAGCTACTGTTGGGTAGTTAAATCCTTTAAAATGCACTATATTTTATAAGCATGTGGGGTTTTTGTGCAAAACCTTTATCTGATAAGAAAACTGTCAATTACACTGGGGAACACATTTTTTGTTGAGTTAGGTCTGACAGCTGTTTTTAACTAGGGTCCCCGTTTTCTTAAAAAATATGAAAAATACTGTACTTAACAGATATGTGCTTGTTTTATAAAAATTTTCAAATATTGACATACAATGAAATATGAAAGAAACAGGCATGACTGCAATGTTTATTTAACAGTATTATGTTTTTACAAAGGATATGGTGGCTGTAATTATAATTGTGTGCAAGTAGTTAAGGTAAAAATTTACGTTTGACAAATGCACTGATGTTTGCCCTCTGACTTGGAATGGTGAAACTACCACAAATATAGGAGTCAGGGTTGTTTAGGCATTTACGACGAGAAGTAGCAGGAGCAGACATGATCTGGAACAAAGGAAATATATACCTATGTAAATAAAACACTAAGATGGAATAGTTACAAGCTTTGAAAACTAAAAAAACAGCATAAAACGAAATAGAACTTACAACGGTATGCCCATGGTTACAAGTTTAAGAGAAAAGCCAGCACAAATCCTCTGAATTCCTACTATGCTAGCTTTCTGTTTGCAGATATTGATAGTACTGACCTATTGGGAGCTGCACACACCTCTCACCGCACTGTCTCAATTGTGACTGCACAAACAAGTTGCCACGTAGCTGTAGATGAGTCCAATCGTAATCAGCTGGCAAGTCTTACTACAGCTAATCAGTGGAATTTTGCTTATCTGGAGGGTAAGCTGTGGAGAAAAAACTTGACATGCTAGAAAAAAACTGACTGCAATTTTAGAATCAGCATGCCAATTTTAGTTTTAATCAGCATAAAAATCTAACTCAACAGACAAATTTTTTCAAATTGTTCCCCAGTGTTACGTGTGTACCCTCTGTAACGTAGTGCAGAAGAGGTGAAAATGATAACATGAAATAGCACCCGAGTGATGAGGGCTGAGCTCAAAGGGCCTTGCCAATGTTTCAAAAATGAGGTATTTGATCATAAGTGGTGTTTTTTGGGTGTTTTCGTCAAACAGTTTTGGATTGGTTGAGAAATCATCCTTCTGTGGGTTACCTCTGGCCTACAGTGGAAACCAAAAACAAAGAACCATCCAACAAACCAAGGATTAAACTGTACGGTCTTACTTAACTGCCCACTTCAGATCTACAAGCAAAACTACCTAGTTGAGCCAGGAGGCAGGCAACGGCTCTGGACACCTGCTGGTTTACTCAGTACAACCCGAGCTTAGCTCAAGCCAACGCTCTCAGATTGAAAAAGAAAACACAATTTTCACAAATGATTCATGAGATCTTTGCCAAGCTTTTTGGTTTTTGCTGTTCCGAAAGAAAAAAAAATTTTTTTTAAGAAATTAATTTTGTTCTGAAAGCAAAACTTGACTTGATGTAAAACATACCATAGTTAAACATGGTTTGTGAAATATACTCCCAAACAACATTTCCTATGTTAACAGTAAACACACCACTATCCACACTTTATTTAATATATCTGTCATGGCTTAATATTTTAGTCAAGTTTGTGTTGCTTTGGTTTCTGTCGTGTCTTGTGACTTCCCATTTTATTTTGAAAGATCTAACTTCCCTCTCGTTTCAGGTGGCTTGCCCTTCCTCTCGTGTTTCCCGCCTGTCTGATTGTCTTCCCCGCCCTGATTGTCTCCACCTGTTCCCCATTTCCTCTTGTGTATAAAAGTCTGCGTCTCCCCCTGTCTCGTGCCAGTTCGTCGTGTCATTTGTTTCGAGAACCAGCGTCCTGACCTGTTTAGAAATCCTGCTCTGTCTAGTCTCCAAGTCTGCTTGTGAGTTTTTGTTTTGTGACTTTGTTTGCCTTTTATTCTTGCCTTGACATCGAGTGATTTTTTTTGTTACATGCCCTTGCGGCTTTTGGTTCCTGTTTTTTGCCTCGCTTTGAGTGATTTTCTGTTTTTTGCCTCAGCTCTTTTCAGCTCGACTTTTTGTTCTTTAAGTTAATTTGTTACTTTGTTGTATTTCCTCAAGTTGAGTGATTTTACTTTATACTTTATACGAGTCGTGCATTTGGGTTCAGAACTGGTCTTGTCAATATCCACCACCACTTATATTTCCTGGTGAAGTCCCACGTATTATTTAAATTTGGTTTCAGCTATTTCAATTTAGCCTAGCAGGCTTTTCACTTTCTTTGTTCTCACCTACCTTCTGTTTCCTCTGACCAATTCTCAACATGTTTCCTCAGGAGTTACAGGGGGTAGAAAGCAAACACTTCCTGCTTTTCTGCTTTTGGTGATGTCACAGGTCAGACCTTGTGGGGGGGGTATATAAGGTTGTCTAATTTAGAAAAGGTTATAGAAGAATGCTTCAGTCTGGTGTGTATTGTTCATGATTACTGACATTTGATGTCACATATAGTACATTGACAAATAGGGCAACGTGGATGCACATGTCTGACATAGTCAACATCAATTATGTCAAGCAATCCTATAGGATCCAGATTTTGTGTTTATAGATTTATACAATGACTGGACAGAAGTGGTAGTAATTTTAATATCAGGAATGGCAGACAAGGCAACAGTAAGCCAACAAACTGTTTTTATAAGTGTCAACTGACAGGTGTTAATAAAAGTCCAAATTCACTGAATGAAAATAATTTAAAAACATGGAAAGAGACCTCTCTACAAAAAGAAGAAATATTTGCTATTCTAAATGGCAGCTTGACAGGGATCTGCTAGTCTTTGTTAAGTGCATGTTGTTTCCATAGAAACCACCTTTATGTATTCAAAGACTTGGATCATGATTATGGATTCTCCCAGGTCTACGCCCGAACAGAGAGGCCACACACAGACTTCCACACAAACATTGATGCACGTCTCTCCTTCACACAGACCTGCCTGCCCTGCTCCTGCCTGCCAGTCCCGGTTGTCCTGACAACATCACACCACTAGGGGGAACAAAAAAACTGGTCACCAACCATTTGCACCTCTCCACATGTGACTGATGGGTCTAATTCAGTGTAGATATATAGATGATGAGAATATATGAAAGATCATGATGAGCTCTGAATGATTTCCAGACACATTGTCTTTAAGATTGACCCTATCTAGGTCAATATTAAAGCCACTTTATGTTGGCAGAATTGGGTATATCAAGGTTAAGGCTGGCAACATTTGATATGTTGCCAACAAATACCGCAAAAGAACAATTTCAACAGTGACTTGACACTACAAACAAGTATTACCTGTGTAGCCGAAGCCTTACGTAGGTTATTTCTTTGTGCAAACAGTCAACTTCAACTTTACCATTTGTCTTTGTCATGGATTAATTTATTAGTCAAGTTTGTGTTGCTTTGGTTTCTGTCGTGTCTTGTGACTTCCCATTTTATTTTGAAAGATCTAACTTCCCTCTCGTTTCAGGTGGCTTGCCCTTCCTCTCGTGTTTCCCGCCTGTCTGATTGTCTTCCCCGCCCTGATTGTCTCCACCTGTTCCCCATTTCCTCTTGTGTATAAAAGTCTGCGTCTCCCCCTGTCTCGTGCCAGTTCGTTGTGTTAATTGTACCGAGAACCAGCGGCCTGACCTATCTAGAAATCCTGCTCTGTCTTGTCTCCAAGTCTGTTTGTGAGTTTTTGCTTTGTGACTTTGTTTGCCTTTTGTTCTTGCCTCAGTATCAAGTGATTTTTTTGTTACATGCCCTTGCAGCTTTTGGTTCTAGTTTTTTGCCTCGCTTAGAGTGATTTTCTGTTTTTTGCCTCAGTGGTTTTTTGCTCTACTTTTTGCTCTTTTAGTTAATTTGTTACTTTGTTGTATTTCCTCAAGTTAAGTGATTTTACTTTGTACTTTGTCAATAAACCCTTTAAACTTTCCTTTCGAATTACGAGTTGTGTATTTGGGTTCAGAACTGATCTTGTCAGCCTTGCAGTCAGGCGAAGCAAACAGCGCACATAGACTCATACAGAAAATACATAACACAAAAAAAGATATTAGAAACAATACTAATGTGTGTAAAACAAAAATATGCTTCAAATATAAATGTTGAGATTTCATTCTAAGCTGAAACAATTCAAGGATAAACCGAGTATGGTTAAATAGCACAGTTTTAATATTCTGACCACTCAAAGCGCTTTACAGCACACGCAGACACTTTGGCATGCAGCCACGAGGAGCCAAGGATCAAACCACCAATCCCCTGACAGGTGAGCAACCCGCGCTACCTCTGAGCAACAGCTGCCCAGTAACCTCTCAGCATATTGTGACACAATGCTTTGACGTCCCTTTCTTAACGTACTGACATGCCAGTGGGTTGGAGTTTTCCTGTGTGTCCTTGAAGATGCTAGAGGAGCCAATGGACTTGGGCTGAATGCTCTGATAGGAAGTCCAGCCTAGCTTTGTTCTCTCTCTCTGTCTCTCTCTCTCTCTGTCTCCTCCCTGCCAGCCTTTACATGCGTTTGCCAACATACACTTCAACTTCACTGACATACACACATTTATAGTTAGTTATTTATTTTAATTGTTTACAATTAATGTTTTAATTGTAAATGTGATAGTCATGTAGGGAGGTTATGACCATGGCCTGAGAGAAACAAGTCTTTGGCACTCCTCTCTGTTTGCAGGCTTAAGGAAGTTGAAGTGATGGCAGGAGATGTCAGCCAATCACATGTCATTTTAAAGACATTCATTTCCATCTCTTGCAGGCGTGAATGCAGACGCACACATAGATCTGTTCAGATGGCGAGTCACTGGTGTAAAATCAAACGATTGCTCCTTTGCCTACAACAGAACGTGGTTCGAAACAGGTTTTGTCAACACATCCCGTCACAAGGGCATCAGGCTCGTTGTGCTTGATGCTAGTGGTGCACGTATCAGCGAGTGGCAAAGCTATTACACGATACTGAGTAAGAGGTTTAGACAGTGAGTTCTTGGTGCAAGGGACAAAAAGTAAGCCGTGGGACTGTTCAGGCAGGAACACAGTAACTTTCGCTGGGAAATGACACCTTATTTTTCTCACCTCTGATTTTTTTTCAGTTGTTTTTTAATTAGCTATGTAAACTATGACCCCCGGGGCTTGGCAGCGATCACCCAGTTTGCGGACATAATGCAGCGGACCAGAAAGACAAGCCGTTCTTGGCAAAAATGAGCGATCGTTGTTAAGATAGTTTAACCTCATCAGATGAAGGATGCATTGCATTGTCACTGACTTGTTGGCTTTCAGATGCACAATTTCACAATTTAAAAAGAATAAGGAGAAGAAATTAAATAAAAGACGAATATATATATATATAACTGTACAGGACAAGCTCATTCACCAGAGCAGGTCACTAACGGTTTGAAAACAGAGATGTCTTCAGTAACTAAACGCTGACACCCGCAATGTTAGTACATTTTAAAATTAATTCAATTTAGTTTCCTTTTTGTCATATTCAGTTTCCTTTTGAAGCTCTAATTGTGTTCAGCTGGTAGTCTCAGAGGGAGCTCAGCATCCACTCTGAAAAAAGGACTACTTGAGCCTGCGTATGAAGACAGAAATACTGTAAAGGGAAAAAAAGAGATTCAGGGAATTTAGGGAAATTTTCTTCTCAAGTGGTGTATTATAGAATAAAAATTAAGGAAAAAAAGAAAATATTTTGTTGTTTTGTGCATTTTTCAAGCACAAATGTTCTGATAACTACATATCAAGGAATCTTATTGTTGAAGCAGCCTAATCTCATGTTGTGATCCTGATAGCCTGATGCTGATGAATGCCATGCTTTGTTTAAACTGGGTGTATAACACAAGCCGAGAGGTCATTCTGTTTTTGGCAGCTGTTCCAGGATATATAATAATGAGTAAAATAACAAATCTAGACTACCTCTACAGTATTAAAGCAATTAACAAAGATCAAAATGAGACTGTGTGTCACGGCGTTGTTATTTCTTTTCCCTTTCAATAGAAACTAAAAATAAAATACTAAAAAAAAGTTGCGGCAGTTAAGAAGTTTAAATTTTAGCTTCATGTTTTATCTTTTCTTATTTTATTTCATTCTTTTTGTCCCAGATAAACATGCCTGAGGAAAACTCACACTAAATTAACTGAAAGCCTCGGAGCCGCAGGCCAATACACCTAATTCCATTCGATGACTTGAAATGTTCCTAAAACTCAGAAGAAGAACGTCCCCAGATAATCTAATTTAGCTATGATATCTAAAAGTTTGGCTTGTGTGCCGATTGACTAAATGTATTCATCATTGACCATAATCACTGACTTGGCTCTTCATCTGTAGCTGCAAAATCGCTCGGGGTTGAGCGGGTGCCCCAAGCTATGCGACTGGGAAATGTTGCAGAAGACCTAAATACACAATTCCTTAACCATTACTAAATCTCAATCCAAACCAGATTGTTAAGTGATATTTGTAGCAAACCTATGACTTGAAATTAATAATACCTTAAACAGGGGTTTATTAATTCCAAAAGGTTTTCTGCTTTATATCTAGCAATGGTCAAATTTGACAAGTTTTCCATTACAGCTAGCTAATTGGGCTGCTATTAGTTTCATAGTCTATTGTTTGAAAATGTTTCAAACATATAAATGGCCCCACAAAAAAGGTTTTCACTGTCTTATTGACCTTTTTATCAACTTTTAACATTATTGGAATGATCTGCCCCCCCCCCAATTCACAACAACATAGACATTTTGACAACCTGACAAAAGTCAGATGTAATTGCTTTCATTATCATTTATTAACAGAGTAGAGAGAGTGCCAACTGGCAAGAGGAGGTTTCACATGCCTGAGATTCGTAAACATGATCCGTTGCCCTCAAGGTACTGCATTTGACTACTTTGCTTGGTTGTTATTGGAACTTTTGAGAGTTTGGTTCAAAGTTTTTCATCCATAATAATTATTTTTAGATTCTGATTAATGAGTATGACACTGATGCCACATTGAGTGTCAGTTTTTTCTTGCAGCCTTAGTTTTCATGTTGTCTAAAGAAGCAGTGGCCTAATAACACGGAGATGATGGAACCGTTCCTCAATGGCTTTTACATTGGGGGAAAAAAAAACATAAATTCAAGGCCTGAGAACTGTGAATGTACCAGAGAAAAGAACAGAACGAGAGATGACAGCCAAAGCACTTAAAGAAATTAAAATCTGAGATGACAGAGATGGGGCGACACTGAGCACCTGCCATACAGGTGACATTAGTGTGTGCACCTCATGATTATGCCAGAGCTGGTCACAGCCCAGAGGTTGCGCAGGTCATAGGATGCGTGGATGATCGTCGAACACATTGAGATCTGGCTCCATGCCGTGCCCTGCCTGAGAACACTGCTGATTCCAACTCTGTTGAGAAGGAAGACATAGAAATCTGTAAAACCACAACTCTGTTTCCATCAGTAGGTATTTTGCACATGTTTATCATTTTAGGGTTGTTTTTGGAGAAATTTTGGTTGGTTGGGTTTTGATTCAGATTTTGTGTAAGTTGTTATATTGTTATGATTTTAAAGTATTAAGTGAACTCTGCAATTACAGGCCACCCTTTTAAATACACTTATCTCTTATATTACATTTTAAAACAGGAATATTAAAGTTTAACTGATATGACAATGAATTAATGTATAAATGAAATGACAGATATAATTTATTAGGAGTGCTGTTGTTATTGTTCTTATTTGTTTCTTATTATATAAACCAGAATGTTGTAGATGCTTCAGGCTGTAATCCTGTTGTATTGTTTAACACAGCAAAAATTAAAAAAAATAATTTTCTCATAATTGATTTCCTTACCTTTGGTAAAGCAAGCCATTCAGACCCACCGCAAACACGTTTCCGTTAGCCGCCACTTCAACCATTTTCATCCTCAGCCCCGGCACTTGCAGCCACCTACCGCTGCCACAAGTGGATGCGTAAAACGACTGTCAAAAGAAGCACACGTGGGGTCATCGTAATGAACAATGAGTCTGTGTGGCTCATGTAACCCAAAAGTAATATGCAATGCAAGGAAATTAGAGGGCACAAGATTCTAATGGCAATTCAGTACGCACCCTTGTGACATAGACATTGGAACTTGTGTCCACTCCCCAGCATACACCTGTTGGGCTGCAGCTGTAGTATCTAAGTACCCTTGCAAGGTAAGTCCAGCTCAGGCTGCCTACTCCATAGAATGCTCTGGCGTAACTACTTCTCAGACAGTAGACGCGGGAGGAGGAGGTGCTAACTCCAACGACGCTACCATCACCTCCAGCATCCATCTGGTACATAGACAGCCCTAAAGCCCAACACAGGGGTAGAGGTCATTAAATCAGCCAGCAGCAATCTTTACTCTAGAAACTGGAAGTATGGAAAATGCTTATTACATGAAAAAAGAAGTGAATCTGTCACTCAGGGACCTATCTACCTTTTACAAGCACTGTGCTGTGCTACTACCATGATTTTTTAGTAAACTAACAATTCACATATCTCATATAAAGTCTCAAATCAACCCCATATCTGTCCTGAGTAATGCCCTCTTGTAAACAACTGCCAGATAGTTCACAAAGGCAAGCCATAGGTTAGCTTTCCAGCTTATCTTAAACGTATGCATTGGTGTGTGTATGCAGTTACTTTACAAAAGCAATGATCATAATAATTATAGTTACCAGAGGCCACTCGAAACTGTCCAGCGATGTACTTGTAGACCCGGGAAGTGGTGCCTGATGCCCAAATTCCAGCAGGTCCAACTGTGGCATGCCTGAACCTAATTGTACTCATCCTGTACCAACTTGATCCGATCAGGTAGTACATGTAGTTGCTCCTGTCCCTGGCGACAACTTTTCCCACCCCGGCATCAACCTGGGCGGCATTGTAGAGCCGTGGCCCCTCGCTGCATTGCCAAGCTGAGTACAAAATCAAAATAGACGTTAGTGAAAGATCCGTGTTAAGAAAAACATTTAAATCTAGTTTCTCCAAAAACGGCTTCAGCAATTAATTTTGTGTCACAAAAAAATAGCGACCTACCTTGACTAACAGCAAGGCAACACAACACCAGCAAGAAGGCTGCGACAGCTTTCATGTTGTCAGTGTGTTTGTGGATCTGTAGTCAGCGTGGTTAACGTCTGGATGTACCTTTGTGTTTGTGTGGAGCTGCTGCCCTACATCCCATCTGATTTGAACTGCTTTTATACTCCCGACCCACAGGTCTGGACCATGGGCATGATTACACAGCCAAATCTGGTTCTGCAGGCTATTCGGGGAAGGAGGAAATTTTTATTTTTTTTATTTTTTTATTTTTTTACTGTAACCTTTCATTTCAAATATGCAGCTGGTTTGACAGCTTTTGTTAGTTAGAGCCTCCCATTCTGCCCTGGCCAAGATAGAAAAAGAGGGAGGTGACCTCAGATGAGATAGGAGCATGGGCTGTTTTTATGATGGGTAGAATGCAAACTTGTGAAGCCATCGCACATTGAAGACTTGTCAGAGTAGTCAGACTGTCAAACAAAGCCCTTGTAAAAGATTGCACTGATTAGATGATTTCATCACTAATAACATAACTAATCAAATATTTGATAGATTACCTTTTTAAATATATGAAAAAGGCACTGTATGAAGAAGCCCAATGACCCCTTACTGATAACTTTCAAAGATCCTTTGTGTGAAAGATGCAATATTACTATTTAAAAATATTCCATTGCAAAGTTTTACATTCTGGATACTGACATTTAGCATAATAATACCAATCTCAAAAAAAGCTCATATTTGTTTGTGCATTGCATGCAAAAGGAGTACGCAACATGCTCCTGTGTGTTTGCGTTCCTCAGCGGCACGCTCTTGCAATATCACGTCATATTGATCTCTTATCTCTGTTGGTGGCTGTTGGCTATGGTTTATAAAATCTTGATAAAAGAAAGTATAAAAACATTTTGCATTTTCATTCCGAAATTTAGGTGTAAATCGGTCTGAAGCTATGGTGCTTTGTTTTGTTGAGATGGGGGGAGGGGTGGGGACCACAGCTAATATGAGCTATTAGAGCTCATTTATGTGGAAAGTTAATTAACCGCACATACAACCATGGTGCTCACAGGTGTATTTAACTAACTTTGATATCTTTATCACGTTTCATTTGCCATGCCACAAGGAGTCTGGGTAAAGTTACAATCACATGCATGTCACGCATGTGTATACAGTTATATTTGTTGCATATTTGTATAGCATAGCTTCCTGTATATATGTTATTGTTCGATTAAAGTATAACTAGTGGGATTACGGGCACTTTTCAGGAAATGGATTTTTTTTTCTGAAGGGTCCACTTTAAAAACCCCCGGCTGACTTTTCTCATGAAATGAAATTTAAAAGTGATAATGTTGTGGCATAAAAAGAGAATTCTGATTTAGCAGCGTGTTATTCAAACCATCAGGTGGAAATTGACAAATCAGAAATGAGGATAATTACTATTCTCACGAAATGTCTCACGAAAAAGGCAGCAGGTATTTTAAAAATGTCTCGGCACGAAAAGGTAAGAACAAAGATTTACTATGATTTACGTTAAATGCTTGACCCACAGGTTTCAAATCCAAAACCAACCACTCGTGTGAATATTTTGGGTTTTTCAGCCATACTGATGTCTATTTTATATGTATTCATTTATATCTTTGTCTGTGGAGGATCCAAACTCAAGCTTGACAGCATAATATCTTCACTAGTTTTTAACCTACAGTATTTTATAGTCTCCATTTTGTTATGGCACACAGTTCCCATAAACCACCCAATTTCCTCATCTCATTGTAGATGTGTTGAAACTCAACACAGTTCACACTTGAATGAACTATGTTGAGCTGCAGGTGAAGAATTGTCAAGCTAGCTTTTAGAGACCAGTTTGATCTTCTAAATGATTGAATTACAATCTGAATGAGAACAGGGAACATACAGTACCTGATACATGGACCAGATAGAAATGGAAACCAACAAGGAAGAACAAATACAAGTGACTGAAATGCAACAAAAACTAAAAGGATTCGTGAAAACCATAAACCAGTGAACTTTTACACCCAGATGTTTTGGGCCGCCATTTTTATATATTCATCACAAATAATAGAGAGATGGCAGTAAACAACTGGGGAGAGAACTGCAAAGTTGCTCTGCCAGACATGAAGCTGAGATAATGCAATCGTTATTCGTGGTCGGCATCCCAACCCCTATGCTGCCCCCAGTGTTGGTCTTGGTTTCAGCTGTTGCTTCCTGCATCATAGGCACGCCCATTTAAGGTTGGCAACTTGTACTTGTTGTCTGGCTTTGTCTAAGACTTTCCAAACTGGCTGTCCCACTTAAAACACTTGACAGCTGAGTCATACTGTGCCCACATTCATGTGGATTCACCTGAAACATCTTGTTAAACCAGCAAGTCCCTTCCCCTGAAACAGACCGTATCTAAACATTTCACCTGGGTGATTTTGACCTGGGAGTTTTTGAAACCCAGTTTTGCACTGAAGTGGGTATTTAGGATCATTGGCTTTTTTAACATGCTAGTGACATGTGGATCACATATATGAAATGCTACTGACACATATCAACATGTCATTACTAGGCCAGACTAACTTTGTGTTGCCTCTTTGGACTCTGTGGTATTGATGTAGCACCGCAGGAATTATTTTCACGCAATTGTTTTCATTATTTTCAGTGAATGTATACAGGATGCAAATATTTAAATTTGAATGGAAGAAAAAAAACAATAACACTTTGGTTTATAGCTGGAATGAGCGTGGTGAAAAAGAAGCATCATGGTAATGTGTTCAACCAGCACAACAGAAAGTTCCATGTTATTTGTTTATGCAAAGGATGGAGTTGAGTAGGCGGATTTACTTTAGCAGAGCATAGACACTTCTGTATCCCTTGCCAGTTGGCAGCAAGGTTAATGATCAGACTGATCTCTTCAGTGATTCTCAGGGCAGTTGTCATCAATCAGTGCAGAGCCCTCCTTCCCTGACCAATGCACACTGAATGCCAGTTTGTTAGGTTTCCAATCAGAATGCTTTCAATTGGTCCACTGTAAAAGTTTCCTTGTGTGATGCCCACAACAGGTTCACTGTGATGCTAAATCTGTTCACCTTCTCCTCCTCAACTCCACTGATGTAGACAGAGGTGTACCTCCATGTTTCTAAAATAAACATAGCACACCCAACCAAATCAGCCCTTTGGTTTTGTCGATGTCGGGCACCGGGTCATTCTCTTTGTTCCACCACGCAAGATTGTTGATTTCCTCCTAATGAGAATTCTCATTTTTACTTGAAATACAGCACCCTGGAGTTCAGTGTTTAACTAGTGGAGGTGTGACTGCCATCTGATCTATCTGCTGTCTGCTTCCAAGGAAGTCAAACAAACAGTTGCAGAGGTAAATACTCAAGCAGAGAATACTAAGTTTGCTAAGTCAGAAAAGTAAGAGCTAAGTAAGAAACTAAGTAATCAGCATAACTGGGGAGATCGTGTTGACTGTTGAGCTAAAATAAACATGTAGGTGTTGTTGCCTCTCAATGCCAGCTTTCAGTCTAGCTCTGGCAATGCTGTATGCTTCCTTGTCACCTGACAGAGCCTTCATCCTCATCTATGACCATATCCGTGCTTTCAAACAATCCTCTAGAGCTGCTTATTTTCCCGGGCTTATTCCGTTTCAATCAGCCGGCAGGATGTTCGCTGGAGAAGCAGGAAATTGTGGTATAATTGTGCAAAGTGGGGATGAGGTGGGGCTTCGTAATTGCTAGGGATATTTTCAATTACGTGGTCCAAAGTGTTGTTTCCCCTGGTGGGTGTGTGGTCAAGCAGGTGGAATTTAGGGAAAACTGTCCTGAGGTCTGTTTGAATAAAATCTGTGGTCCAACACAAGAGGGAGTAACGTGCATATTGCCAGTTACAAATCAAATGTAAATGCTATGATCTCAAAAAAGCAAGGTCCTAATTTTATTGAGACTACATTTTTCACAATGGTTCCATATTTTAAAGAGGTGTTGACTTGATTTTACACATGAAGTTCTGATTACTTGTTATGAGGGAGTGCCACTCTGTCTGTGAATGTAGCTGTGTTTTGTCTTCTGTGGCTTTAATGGAGGATGTCTGAAATTGGGCTCCAGGGTTGAATGACAGGTTAGCTGGTGATGGTAATGTAACTGTATGATAATGCTGACTTAATGCTCAATATGTGATATAGATACAGATACAGATGTGTTCACACAAGCAGACAGGACAAGAGACAGGGTAGGTATTCACTGCTGAGTAGTTGTTTTCATCAATGGATTTTCAGATGGATGGGAGCTTGGCAGGAATGAGCAAGTTGATACAGCCTGTTTTCAACCCGTGTTAGCGGTTTAATCAGTTGCACTCCAGCTGGCTCATCGGACAGAGTCCTTCACGCTCCATTCCTACTCCTCCTTCACTGCCTCTCTTTGCACTTGCGCAGCAATGGAGCATCAAGACGAGCTGTGTGAACCACCATGCTGCAACAGGAAAACTGGAACGTTTGTCTTTGCAGGCGCACATTACTTTGAAGATTTATTTTAAAAGCTATGAACGCGCACAAGTCTTCTCACAAGGATCCAGTGTCTGCACAAAGACAAACACATTATATCACTCTGGTTTTCGTGATTCTACAAAAAATATCCTGCCACTTTCTTTCTTACAGTCTCTCTAATTTATTTTACTTCCCATTTTCTCTAGTCCCACCCCGTCCTTGTCATGGTTTTGATTTGAGTTTGTTGTTTCCTGTTTTATTTTGAAGAGTTTTTTCCCTGGTGTGTTAGTTGTCTACTTGTTTCCTTACCTTTGATTAGCCCATTGATTTCACCTGTCTCTCGTTTTGCTGCCCTCCCCTGCTTATTTAAGTTTTGCCATTGCCTTTGTTCTCTGTCGTTGCATTGCTAATTTCTAGTCCATGTTCCTGCCATGTCTGTATCCATGTCCTTGCCTTGTTTCCATGTGTTCATGATTTTTTTTTCCTTGAGATCATTTAGAGTTTGGATTTGTAGTTTTGCATTTTTGGTTTTTGGATTTATACTTCCACGCTTTGTTTGGACTGACTTCCTGGATTATTGACCCTGCCTGCCTTGACCATCCGTAAGCCTAAGCCCTTTAAAAATAAACCGTCTGAAAGATCTTTGTGCATCCCTGTCCCTGCCTGCGTCTGGGTCCAGCTCACCCCATAGCCTAGTCTTGACATGTTGGTCGTGATGTGACGACGGCGATGCACCAAATAAGCCTTCTAGCAACGTGAAAGGAGTCAAACATCGGTTTATCAGGACACACAAAAACTGCATGTGTAGATGACACCAGTCAATCCTCCACTCAGTCAATTTGTCAAAGTCACCTGCAGCCCATCGCACACTCAAGCACCACAACAGAGAGAGAAAGGGAGATCAACGCGTGCGTGTGAGATTAGACATACAGTATACGTGGATTCATAAAAATGCCACCCACCATACATGTGCAGTTGTGTACTGTTGTGTGAAGAGACCCCACTTGACTGAATGCTACCCCAGCTTTAATTAACCTCATTAGTAAAGCTAGCATAAAGAAGAAAGGCTGCCTTTAGCAAAAAGGGCTCTAACCACAGGCAAACAGGAGAAAGCGGAGCATGTGAAAAACACAGAATTTCAGCAATGACATTGTGGAACTAACCTAAGTAGCTGTCAAATACCGTGTAGACATAAAATCAACATAAAATCAGACCTTATGCTTTAACAAGCAGTCAGACAACTGTTAGCAGGTATTTAGTGGCCGTAAACAGCTTCCTTCATATGAGCTCCTTTGGCTCGCAGTCAGCAGCACTCCGGAAGGTGTGTCCTTGCAGAGGAAGCTGCAGGGTTCACACTCTGAATGACACCCAGGTGATGTTGGCAAGCGGGCCGAAAGACAAGTCACCTCAAGGCACTTCTCTCATTAATTTGAGCTGCTACGCTGCCAGCTCCTGTGCCAAGCTGGACCATTGGTCTGATATCAACCCTGCTGATAAACTCAGCAAACAGACTCTCAAACTAAATAGTTGCAATATTGTTTGGTATGAAATTGACATCGCTTCTGCTACTGGTGGACAATGGTGACAGTTAAACTCCACAAACTACACAGCAAAGCTTTTTACAGCTTTCTAGTTTAGTACAACCAAGAGCTTTAGATACACAATACTATCTTACCACGGGTGTTATATCAATGTTTCTTAATTGTGTTTTCTTTTTTTTTTGGTTGAATCTCTTTTGCTATAGTTCCCTATAAATAAATGATCTCCAAGTTCCATCTAAATCAGATCCTGAGTGATTAGAGTTCTGAGAAAAAATAATCAATTGTTTGAGTAAAAATGCATAATTTCTTTGTGGATTTTGCACCAATGTGACTATGCAAAAGTACTAAGAATGCTGCTTTCTTCAACAAATAACTTTATTTTGGAAAAGATATTTCAGTTAAATTTTATAAATGTGTAGGAAAAAAAATGATTTGCATGTCAGGAGTGTCAAGATACTGACATGACACAAATATATCATACGTGCTGTGATATGTTATTGCGCAGTAACATCAGCTAAATGATGAATCAGTCAGTCATTTAAATGCCAATCTAGAACAATCAACGGTAGGCTCTTGGATCTACTGTCCATGTCAGTACCTGCTGTCATGTAATAGACTGTCCCAAACTATTTTTACAGGGTGTCAGTTTATCTTCTCAGCTCTCACAACATCACCCTGAGTTCTGCTTTGTATCACTTCTGGAATGTTGACGGGTCGCCCAGGAACACAGTCTTATTGCAAAGGGAGCCATGGGAATGTGACGGTGCTATCATCAGCGACGGTATTGAAAAGGATAACAACAAACACCTTTAGACTTGTGTTTGATGGATATTTTACTATATTTTCCTTAGATTAGATAGAAGACTGCTGCTATCTCGGTGACTGGGTTTTATTCAATTCTAATTTTTGGTGGGTTAGAAAATGCTGTTGAGGACACTCTAAAGCAAAAGTTCATGACCTCCTCTAAAGTAGAGGCAGTTTTACAGCAAAACATACCTGCACAACAGTGTTAAGGACATTGCATGCTCTTTGAACCAGCGTGCCCTAATTTGTTCATTAGTGCCTATTAGAAAACCCAGACTGCCCAGAACATTGCGTTACAGTTCAGCAAGATATCTGTGAAGGGCTGTGCCCATAATAACATGCCCACATCACCTTCACTCACAAGGAAACACTGTACTGTGTTTTACACGAGGGAAGTGTAATTAGCTAATTGCCGCTTCTTTAAAAGCGGTGCATATGTGAGCTCTTCAACGGCAGGTAAGTTTATACTGCGCCTGACAAGTGTGTTAACAGGTTACATTTGCATTTTCAGAGCCAGCACATTCTGCCACCTTGTAATTATCGGACTCAGAACATCTAGCTCTTTTGCTAATTGTCAGTAACTGAAGCCGTATTTACCTCTTCCTGAGCGCTTTTAGGAGTTCGCTTAATTATCGACTTCGTGGCTGAAAACGTTTGTCATTTCCAAAACCAGCTCCTTCCAAAGGGTCTGAGGGCAGGTCAAGGTGATCCAGGAGACCCGCCACCAACCCAGGAGACCCGCCACCAACCCAGGAGACCCGCAACCAACCCGCACGCCATATATTTATATATATGTATACGTACATATTTATATGAGCAAAACTATAACTACCCGGACCACCCTGGTGCCCATCATGTCTGGGACTTTTAAGGCTAATTTCCTAAAGCAGTTATAAAGGTCTAAATGTCAGTATTCAATCACAACATGTGCTAACTTCCTCAAACCATCTAATCTACACATTGCTTCCTTCTTGCAGTCTGTAGTCTCTTTATTCCTCTTCAGATACACACACACACACACACACACACACGTACACTAATCACACCATGGGTTCTAAGACAGGTTTTGTAAAATTACAGATTTGATGTATTGTTGTAGCACCGGGCCAAACTGCATCCACAGACAGAGGGACACATGGACAGCATTTCCTTCCTTAAGCAGCCAAGTCAGTTTCGTTTACAATCACTTCAGAGATTCCATTTATGTCTGTGCCAACTTTCAGAGCGTTAGCTACAACCACAACAAAAGGCATTAGGGTTTAAGACAAACATTTGTCACAATCGGTCTCTCTGTCCCTCCCTCCAACCACACTCCAATTTCCTGCACACAACACATTCATTGCCATTCTAGTCCTGTGCAACAGGTCTACTTCCTTCATCCTTGGCACAGCTCCCACTGGCAGTCACTACCCTCCTACCCTGCGATAACCCCGCTTCCTCCAGTCTCACTTACCCATCTTTCTCCACCCACCTACCTCACCTACTTCACCTCCTCCTAACCACCACATTGACAGTCAGACTTATCCAGTTTATCCTAGGTGCCTTGTTGCTTTTTGCTTTTGCTTTTGCATTTCAGTTACTCTTTTGTGGACTTGCTACCCCTCTACCTGCCTAACTGTTAGCTGCATTATCAATAAATCGCTGAAATCACCCTCTCTGTTTGAACTATCTGCTCTAGAATCCCATGCTTTGGACAATCCGCAGTGACAATATCCAACATAAAACTGCCAATATTAAGAATTAAGTCCAAGAAATGCAGCCAAAACACCTATCATATGAAAAGGATACTGAAAGGCATGATGGACCTTTGGGCGAAGGTGTTTTGCCTTGGCAGTGCCCTGTACCTCCATCCTGATAGTGATAAGTATTAACCATATTATATTAACCATAGAGAGATGAATCTTACTACACTTTACTTAAGTGCTGTATTTATTCACAATTTTGAGGTGATTGTATTCAGTAGTAAAGTGCATTTTGTCTTTTTGTCACAGGCATTGCATGTTGAATTTGCTTGTCTGGCTGTGTGAGAACGGAACAAAAGAAAGGATGTAAATCGGCAGCTGCAGCAGAGAAGAAGCTGCTGGTGTGACTGCACCCACAGGAGGGCAGAGCTCCGGAGAGCTCCACATCCAAAACATACATATATATAATATTTTTGTTCAACCTTGAGAAATACAGGCCGGGGATGTTGTCTTAGTGTGTGTGTGTGTTGGGTCAGTTAGTCAGGAGACTTGTAATTTCAAATCCAGGTGTGTGTTTAGTTCTTCACCTTTAACTGGGAAAATCATCTGTGGTTGAAACACTTCCCTAAATCCCTTATAAATAAAGTTAATTCCTTTTATTTCATTAAGTTATTACTTTTTATTATATTATTCCAAATTCCAAATGATTCCAAACTTGTCATTTTAAGTATACGTTGATATAAATGATAGATATTAGCGCAGCACGGAGTCATGGTCACACCAGAGTGCCGTTGATAGACTTAATCAGCATTGTGGAAACTTGTTTGGCAATTTACCATAAAGTTAAGAAATGTATTAAAAACTATTGAGAAGAACATTCTTAAACAAAGTAAACATTTTATAATCTGCCTTGGTTAAGATGCAATGACTTCCTGTTTTCATGCATGGATTATCTGATCAGAATTAACCAGCCTCTTCATATTCACTTTGAAAAGTCATGCATCAGTAATCTGCAAGCTGTGTTGAGCGTCCATCACGTTTGCGCACCAAACGTGGTTAAAGGATCTTCACAGTAAATAGTGGAGAGTTAGTTTGGTTTAGTGCCACCGTGGTTCATTCTTCAGGTTTGACTGGTCCCCAGGGATTATTACGTACAGTTTGTTCAGGCATTTAAGGAGTGGTTTACTGTAACCACACAATATGATGTCTATTTAAATCGTTTGGTTAAACACCGCTACGCACAGATGCCAAACTGTGAAATGCCCTTTCTTTTACCTCCCAGTCTCAAATGTGATTCTAATCTTAAAAGGTCCTGTCCCTCACCTAGCACTTTAGCACTGAAAATTCAGTGTCATTTCATCATGACCTCTCATCTTACCTTCCTGACGCTGACACACCTCTCTCCCCCTCTCCTACACAAACCCAGCAACCTTTCTGTTCCACTTGCATTTTTGTATTGATCATAATAGTGCAAAGCAAAACAAATCATCAGCATCAACAAAATGCGAGGGAGAGGTAAACAGAACAGCGGAGAAGCTCTGGTAGTTATTGTGACTGACAGAAAAGCCAGTAGTCAGTGAGAGGAGGGGCGATAAACTGTTACAGTGGTGGGTGGTATGTTACAAACTGGATATTTACCAGACAGGAAGCTTTTGAAAGTGAAATTGAGTTGTATCAGAGAAAGGATCAAATGTTTTTGGAATTTTCTCCATATTAGGGACTAAAAATCAGTTTTTGCTGCTTCTGTTTACACAGAATCTGTCTCTCTTCCTGAAATTATAATAGCGGATCCTATATCAGTAAACCGAAAAAAGAGCTATGATGACTTTAACTTCATCAGAGAACTGGTTTAAAATCAGAGTTAACTACTTCAGAAGACAGCGTACAAGTGGTTACATTTATTTGGTGCAGTGCACATTTCAGCAGCAATTTATGATTCGGCTAAATGTTGAGGTCCATTTGAATATCGGGCTGCAAAGGTCAAACCCTAATGTTTCATGGAGCGTATTTGAGAGGGAAAGCTTTTTGGTCCTCACAGGCTACTGATGCTGCTGCTGTTGTCATGGAGAAGAAACGATCAAACGACTGAACCAGAAACATTAAAATGTCCATTTTATTTACAGGGTGCTTGATGTAAACCAAACCTGTAAAGAAGTCTCTTCTGATCTGTGTAATCAGCCAGACTCTTTTGATGACTTAGTAAGAAATTCAGTCCCTGCAGCTGCTCCGACACAAACTGTAGTTAAAGAGTCTACTTCAGTTTACATCAACATGTAGGTGCTGGGATTAAAGTTATGATATTTTTAATGTAATCTGCATCAAATTCTAGGTATGATACTCACAAGACTTAAAGCTTAAAACCTTCTTGTTCAACAGAGCTTACAGGTAGTTCTAGTTACCATGACAACTATACCCATAGTCAAAACTACCCCTTCGTGCCACCCCTCAGTTATGCTGCCACACTCCTCCTCTCCTCAAACCCATTCTCTCATCAGTAAACCATCACAGATTAACCATTAACTCTGTGTCCTCTCTCCCCTAGTGCTGTGCTTGTTTCTCTCTGGTCTCTCTCTCTGTACCTCTCTACAGATACCTGCGGCTCCAGAGCTGAACATCTGATCTGTGGCTCCACCAACCTGCCCTGTGTCCTGTGCTGCCATTTATTATCATTATTCTATGTTGCACTGCAAACATTAGCCATAGTTAGGATTCTGTTGTTGTACCATTCTGTCAGTTTCATCTTTATGTACACCTATATCTCTATCTGTGCTATATTGTATTCTCTCTCTCTCTCTCTTCCCTCCTGTCTCTCTCTCTGTCTCTCTCTTTCCCCCCAACCAGTCAAAGCAGATGGCCATCCACCTAAAGCCAGGATCAGTCCAAGGTTTCTGCCTGTTAAAAGGAAGTTTTTCCTTGCTACTGTCACCAAGTGCTTGCTCATGGTGGAACTGTTGGCTGTAATTAACAGTAATGAGTGTGGTCTAGACCCGCTCTGTTTGCAAAGTGCCCTGAGATGACTTTGGTTGTGAATTGGTGCTTGATTGCATCGAAGACTGACGCACAGTCAGCACTGAGTTTACCAGGTGACTGTCACAGGTAGAGCCATGCCTGTATGAGACACAGCTGCTGTACACCAGTTACTAATGCCTGTAATCGATTCCAAACATTGAAAGTAAGGTCAGATTTTTTCAGAAGTGCATGATTCTGGTTTAACATTGCCACTGACTCCACCCACCCACTCACTCTCCTTCAAGTTGTCATGTTCATAAAAACCTCTGCTAGTTTGGTTTCACAGGCATGTGGTGTAGCAATGACCCGATTAGTCCTAATAATAATAATAAACCCAAACAGACATGCTAAGAAGGTTAAACACTTGATTTTGGGTCTAAAATTAAAGCTGCAGAAAAAATATATTCCTACATTTTACATAATATTTTAAAAAATTTTGAAAATCTAAGATGAAAGGTGGCAGGAGGATAAGTTCTTCCTGCTACCCTGGAAATATTGTAGCATTTGGAAAAGAAAAGACTTGATTGAGTGATTTTATGGTGTTTTTAGGATATTATCATTATAACATTAGCTAATCAGCAATAAACTCTTTTTTTAACTATTCTGACTTGATAGTGGCACAACTAGATGCTGGGGGATTGCCAAAGTCAATATGATTCATCCTCTGGAGACCATAAATGCTTAAAACATATATTGGTAGCCCATCCAGCAGTTGTCCAGATATGTGGACTGACCATCTGACTGACAGTGCCATCCATACGTGGACAAACAGCTACCTTAACAAGATGCCAAGAAAGACGATATTTTCACTCCAGGATTTTTTTTTCTACACATTAATAAGTCATATTAGTTATTATATTAAAACCACCCAGGTGAAGCCACACGTCTCTGCAGCAGCTGCTGGTATTTGGCATTCATTGTGGAGACCCTGTTGAGTAAATGTGCTGAGAAATTGAACCCTCATCTGATGATCCATTTCAGTGCAGCACTGAGTTCGGCCTCCTGCAGGCTTTGAACTCACTCCATTACCCATACATCACACATGTGAACCCTAACGAGCAGCTGCCCGGCTGACTCGACGCCAAATTGCACCAAATTGTTTTCTTCTTGTACTGTTGGAGGAATCCGAGCACATCACGCTGTGGAGGAGATTCTGAAGCATTATCATTCCTATTCCAACTGAGGGCGGGATTTGATTAAGGACACCGCTCAGATATAAACAAGTTTATTTTCCATCCATGCTGTTTATTCATATTGTGTAATGCATCATCTCTTCACTAATCCAGCCTCTGGCCTCCTTGATTTTTCATTTTTACAATGGATTTGAAAATGACTCTACTTGGAAATACCTAACAATTGGAGCCTCAACTGATTTGTATTCTGGACGGTCTGGTGCAACTAAATTTGTCTTGTAGCTATGTGTCACATGGCATTAATAAAATTCTTGGCTAATTAGTGCCCTCTCTCATTAGCTAAATGCCAGTGTTCACTGGCAGTGTGGACCATTGCCAGGTAATAAGAGACATGTCAGAGGGACGCTGTTCTTTAGGACACCGGTGGCTCACATCACGGTTGCTATGTCTCTTATTTTTATCCAGTTCATGGTAAGTTAGGCGGGATGCTGAGCTTTAAGTGCTTTGACAAACGTGACAGTGTATTTGTGTGATAAACTCCTTACAGTTACAAAGGCTGTGTGTGAAAGTGCTGGTGAATTTCTCCTTTTTGTGGGAAGGCTGCAGTTTACTATGTTTAAAATTTAAAATTTAATATGTTTAAAAAGATTAAAATCAAAAATGTTATGCGTTTGATGGGTTAAACAAAGGCGACGTGTTTATATGAGAGCTTTAATGGTTTGTTTTTATTAAATGAGTCACGTCCACCACCTGTCAGCTTTGTGCTTTGCACAAAAACACGGCATTGATATCAATCTCCTTATCTCACTCCATATTTCCCAACATGCTGAACAATTACTTTAATATTTCTACATTAGGTCTCTAATGTGTTTCAAACGAATGTCTTTCATTTCAGCCATAAGCTGTAAATATTGATCTCAATTGATTCAGATATGATAAAGTGATTAGAAACCCTAATACATATTGCAAAGTCTTGAAAGAATTAACTGTAAGCCCAGTTTGGATGGAAATCCGCAAAAAGGGAGTTGATGCACGATGCATTGCTCTTTCTCAAGGTTGCACTCTTACTTCATTGTGCAGACTCTGAGTTTAATGTTAACTCTGACTACAAAACTCATCTATTTAAAATCACTATATCCCTGCAGGGATAGTGTAGTATTTATAAATCTCTATCCCTGTAGAGTTTTGCATAAAATTACTATTAATTCTCAAGTAGAGTAAAGTATGAACTGATAAATCATTGCTGCGGTTATGGTTTCAGCCATCCACTGTCAAAAGTGTTTCAGACATTTATGACAGCAGGCTGCAAGGACACGAAATAGGTTAAGGTGAGTTCCAATGTGTGTCTGTCCCATAACAACGGACTCAGACAGTATTTTTACTCAAGGTCATAATTTAATGTGAACAATAAAGGCCAGGTGCATCCCAGGCCTAAAAGTCAGATCAAGATTCAAAAGAAAGAATACATAGGAGATGCTAAGAGCATCAGGGGACAGAGCAATAGGAGGAGTTATGCTACTGCTTATACTGCAAGCTTACTGCAGTTAATAGCAGTGATGTAGAGCTAATGGAGGCTAAAATCTTCTTTTGAAAACAGCTATAACTCACCTATTGATGCTTATATAAACTAAACTTGCATCACAGAGAAGCTCAGAAAAGTCAACACATGCCAACTATTTCTGTTTACATTCACCTCGTTGAACTAAAGTGACTAAATATTAAAAATAAATGCAGAAACCTGATGCATTAATTAGACATCTGTCAAAAGAGACTGCACTGCACAAACACAATTTCTACTGAGGACAATTAGGGGTGCAGCCTTGTTTAAGTACGCTTAAACATGTGAATAGCAGGAGGTGGGGATCAAACTGCCAACCCTATGATTAGTCAATGATCCGGTGTCACTCCTGAGCCACAGTAATGAGAGTAAATGAACGTGAAATTGTTCCCCTGTTATTCAGCAACATTTCATTCAAAATAGAAGAAAGTTGCATAGAGGTTCTCAGGGGAGCCCAGGCCAGGCAACCAGAAAATGTTAAGGTGTTTCCCAGGATACCCAAACAAAACTAGATTTTGGTCTAACTTACAATTAAAAGAAATAGAATATTTAATTATCTGAGATCAACTGCAGTACTTATTTGAGTCGTTCTCTTCATTTTTCCACACATACTCAAATTTTACATTAATTACAAAAAATAATGTACCAGGTATTAGCATTAGCGTGTATGAATGGCTGATTTTACTTTGTCTCAAAAATGTTATAAGATAAGAAAGATATTGATATTGATATTTCAGGTAACTAAAATAGGTGTCTATATGTGATGCTATCCATCCTTAGGTAGAGTCCAAAGTCTGGAGACCAGCATTCATTTCACAGACATGCAAATATACAGGAAAAGCATGAGCACATGATCCTGAGGAGATGCAAGAACAGATGTGATCAAAACTCAGTGATTCTCAGTGTTAATTAAAAACAGAAGAATGTCTAGTAGACCACTTCAGACTACAGATACGTTTCCTGTTGAATCTTAAGTAAGCAATAAAATGATGAATTAGTTACGGCTTCTCAAGTTAGACAAAACAATTCTAGAGACATTCAGAGAACAGGAAAAATATTCTCTGCATAGGGCTCCCAGAATATGTTACAAAGGTAAAAGAACCACTCAACCACAGTGTGATGTTGCTGAGGAAGAAACCTAACAGTTGTGGAGAAGTCAAGTCCAGAAATCATTTTAGACCAGGTTCTCCAACTTTAGAGGGATCATTTTCATTCTACCGACCCATCTTATTTCCCAGCATGCATATATTTCTTTTTATGAATTAAAGGCAGAGTCCGTTTTACTACTCCCAAACATCCAGCAATGTAGTCATCAAATTGTCAGACCGTCAACTTAAACAGGCAGCAAACTGCGATGAGGTAGAGTAAGCCCCATACATTTGCTCATCTGTAAAATTACATTTTTTAATACTTTGTTACCTTTTGATATATTTAATTTCAATATGCAATTCCGCTGACAATGTAAGTCAAGCTGATATTCAAACACTCAGATATTCATTGGCTTGTTAATTAAGCTGTCCGGTTCATATAATATATGTAACTAAGGTTCAGTTTAATGCATGTGTGATCACTGTCTTTATTAAATGAGTTTTCAAAAATCTGCCAAGCTAATGTACCTAATCCAAGAGCTGCTAGTTAGCATAGCTTAAGATAACTGTGTAAAAGAGAGTCTCTGTAAACTTTATTGATATGGAATATATCTCACTATCTTATTTTGTTAACCCCATTTTTGTTCGTGTATATTAAAAATTATATATTAAATTAAATTATCATTTAAATTATATATTAAAAATATACAAACACAGTTTAGAAACTGTTATTAAACTTATTTGAAACATCCAAACCTCACTGCCACTGACAGCTTAAGCAGTGCCACAACTGTACCCACAAACCAACAGATCATACGGTCAGTGTTGCATGCGTTAGAGCAGTTAGTTAGTTAGCAGTTAGTAGACAAAGCAGAAAATACATTGTCCAAATTCCAGCAGTATTAGTGTTTTCATCACCGCTTTCATTTAAACTCTTTTGTTTGTATTTGTTTTCATGCAGTCATAAATCAAATGCATATGTAACCTATTTAAATCCACTGCAGCACACGCGTGGCTGTTGTTGAAGCCAAGAACATTTGGGATGCACTGGAGAGTGTGTTGTCCATGCTTTAGCGTTATCTTGCAAATGATGCTGACAGTCCACTTTTTATGTCATGTCAGCATTGAGCAGCTTGACATGTTGCCATGCGTAAAAGCACTATTTTTTTTACTGGAAGTGGCCATCCTCACATCCATTCTACAGTGGTGAGCACTTCATTCATGCTTTGATCAAACTATAACCACTCCCTGGTGTCTGATGCAGGTTAGTGAAGGTACAGTACTTGCTCATGGAAAATAAAAGCCTGGATGCGCCTGTCGTTACGTAACCACAGGAGTGATTTACAGAGGCCGTCCTCCTCTGAGTGAAACCACTCCCTTGAGGAGTCTGAGAGGGAGGCATTCATCCCACTCCCACAGTAGCACTATCATATTAGTGGTTTACTAAATGCCACTTCACTACAGTGTTTTTAGCAGGGGCTAAATTTGCATTTTTGCTAAGATAACTAAGTACTTAGATGTTTTACCTTAATAAAAGCACATAATGTAGAAGATTTATGTCTTATGCAGACAGCCACAATGGGATGTGATGATGCCATTGACAGGTGACTAGCAAAAAACAATAAGCTGCTTAATGTGGAGCTAATGTGGAGTTAATTAAAACTGATTTATACTTTACAGACTACTCAACATACTGCTGGGTAGCTTGTGACTTTGCCCCTGGGGAACATTAAAGCCTTAATGATGTATCATAAGTTATTTATTACTTATATTTTGTAACTAAAAGCAGTCACATGAATCTAGTGATAGTGATCACATGAATCTCACACCCATTGTTATGAAGTGCTTCGAGCGACTGGTCTTGGCACACCTGAAGAACAGCCTTTCACCCACACTGGACCCACATCAGTTTGCCTACCGCAGCAATAGGAGTACAGAGGACGCAGTTTCTACAGCGCTGCACTCTGTGCTCAGACATCTGGACAATAACAACACATATGCACGAATGCTGTTTGTTGACTTCAGCTCAGCATTCAACACTGTCATCCCCTCCAAGCTGATCACTAAACTTGGAGATCTGGGCATCAACACCTCACTCTGTCACTGGATAATGGACTTTCTGACCAACAGACCACAGCATGTTAGGTCAGGCCATTCCTGCTCCACCACCATCACACTCAACACAGGTGTACCACAGGGCTGTGTGCTGAGCCCATTCCTCTACTCCCTCTTCACCCACGACTGCAGGCCGGTGCATGGATCCAACTCCATCATCAAGTTCGCTGACGACACCACGGTGATTGGCCTCATCAGCAACAACGATGAGACAGCCTACAGGGAGGAGGTACAGCACCTGGCCATGTGGTGCGCTAACAACAACCTGCTCCTTAACACTACAAAGACTAAGGAGCTCATCATGGACTTCAGGAGGGAGAGAGGAGGCACGCATGACCCCATCCACATCAACGGAATGGCTGTTGAGCATGTCTCCAGCTTCAAGTTCCTGGGGATCCACATCTCGGAGGACCTGTCCTGGACCACCAACACCTCCAGCCTGGTCAAGAAGGCTCACCAGCGCCTCTTTTTCCTGAGGACACTGAGGAAACACCACCTGTCCTCAGCCATCATGGTGAACTTCTACTGCTGTGCAATCGAGTGCATCCTGACCAACTGTGTCACAGTCTGGTATGGGAACTGCACCATCGCAGAGAAAAAAATTGCACTAGTTGTTTATACAAATTGTTAATTCAGGTACCTCCTGCATTTTGCACTATTCAATTTCCATTCCACTAATAATTTGTATACACCCTAATATAACACTTGTACATATCCATTGTAAATTATGTTTATAGTTTCCGTCCACATTACATGATATACATTTAGTTGCTCACATCCATCTGTATAGTATAGTATATAACCATAGTACTTAAATTTATTCAATTTCGTCCACCTCATATATTGTTCATAGCTTCTTCTCAGTAATTTATACACTTCTCAGTAATTAATACACCTGCATATTTTGTATAATACCCTGTACATATTGTAGATACTGCACATCCTGCACTTGTTGCTTATTGCACTTCTGGTTAGATGCCAAACTGCATTTCGTTGCCCTGTACTTGTACATGTGTAATGACAATAAAGTTGAATCTAATCTAATCTAATCTAGTGGAGTAAGGAATACAATGTTTGCCTGTGGGATGCAGTGGGGGAAAAGTATAAAGTAGTGGAAAGTAGAAATAGTAAAGTGTAAGCACCTAAACTTTGTAAGCCACCACTAAGTAGCAGGGAGAGGTGTATCATATAATCCATTCCTAGTGTGCCTTATTCACACAAGATTTCATGGGACTAGGAACTTAAATTAATATACTTTATGATCTAATTAACAGAATGTCAACCTTTATAAAAGCATCAAAACGACAGTGTTGCTGAGTTGGTGGAACTTATCTTACAGTGACTCTTTGCCAATTTTGAAAGGAGAAAAAACAAATTCTCTTGCAAATCAAAAGTTGAATTCATTCGCTCAGAGGTTTTGCTGCTGCAACTTCTCTAAATCAGGTTAGTAAGACTGGAAATACCACATTCCTCCTCCCTGTCCCTCCCTCCTGCCATATCTCCTCAAAGGCATTTGCATTTGCATTATCTTCCTGTTCACCGGATACCGTGTGACCTCTATTCCGAGAATCACCACGATATACCTGCAATTCACAAGCAGGGCCAAAAAAAAAAAAGCGATTTCACATGCCACTTATTTTACTTCCTCTCTGAAATGTTCTCTCAGAAAGTATATGGGAGGTAGACTCAGCATTTGACAGTAATCAGTTATTCATTCTGAAAATCTAAGTGTTGAAATGAATGAAGTGCCACCACAAAAATGATGAAAATAGTTCACTACCTGTTCGTTGTTCAATATGCAATAACAACTACTTCAGCGTTCCGTATGCTGTGTAAATACTAATCCTGTGTAAAATGCAGCTTGGGTTTAGGCTACCATTTGTTTGATATGTCTCTTTGCATGTGATCGTGTGAAGGGCACGCAAGGTCAATGGATTGAATTTCAATTTTTACATGTTTGTTGCAATACTCTTTTTGGACACAAGAGGCTGACATACACCACTATCCCATGTTCTAAATAGAGCTAAAAGCATATGTGGTTTTTGAGTGAGTTTTAATTTCTCCATGCATGCATGTATTAGAAAGTTATGTAACATTTTAACATTCATTTGCATTTTTTAAAAATTCTCTAGCAAATACTTAAACAAAAAATAAAATTACTACTTAACATGCTTATTAGCTGACTACATTACACAAGGTTTGGGGTAGAAAGCTTTCATAAAATAATAAAAAACTATACCTTTCCCTGATCAGGAATCAGATTTCCCACTCATCTAGGCTTTTTTTAAATCCTCATAGATAAGAGGTCCAGTGCCCCTGTTAAAGAACATCCCAGTAAACGCATTTGACTTAACCCATGTAGGCTGTAGCTGCTGGTTACCCATTAACTATATGTCTATCACTAGCTAGCTAGCAGTCTTTAAGACAAAAAGAATGTTGCAACTACACTTCAAAAAGTTTTCAAAAATTTTCAAAATAAAAAGAATTCATGGAAACAGATTACACATTATTATTATTATTTCTACCATATTTTTGATGACCTTTGTAAAATTTCAATTTCAATAGAATATTTTACGTTGTTCTTGCTAAGTACTTACTAGAATACTGATGACGCTTTCAGTGGCAACCATATTGCACACACAAAATAAAGATTGTCTCAGACTCAATAGCATAAATTACTGGCTTACCTTTGGTAGACAAGGCTGGCTTCATTCTCTTCCATCAGTCCCCAAAGTGCTGCTTTGTGGTGCTTTTCAGGCTGGAGGCATGGTCTGGATGTTCTCAACCATGCACCTGCATCACAGACAGACCTGAAAACAGGTCCAACGCAGAGGTAAAGGTCATTAAATCAGCCAGCACTAAAATGAATAAAACCTGGTTTTCTACAACAATAGTTACCACTGGATAATTGAAAGTTAGACCCTGCTGGAGGTGTCTACTCCACAAACTCCTGCACATCCCACTAAGATGAGCCACTCCACTCAGGAAATACACATTAATACCTGTCTATTACAACAACTTTGTGATAAAATCTATACTATATGACACAACACCTGAGGCAGTTCTTGGCCGTGAAGACAGAGAATGAAAACTATGACCAAATGTCACACAGACAATGTTACAAACAGTGTGCATGTTGCGCATCTGTAGGTGGGCTCTTCATCTCTAACAGCACAAATAACTGGTATAAAGGTTAAGGATTTTCTGTTTTCTCTTAAGATGCATGAGTTTTGGACTTTAAAAAATGGGTTTTGCTGTTCAAACGAGCAAAAGGAATACTTGCCCTGAATGTAAGGTTTTTACTTCCATCATTTGAAGTATGCGTTTATGTTTAAGTGGGAATTTCATCCAGTTCTTATTTGTTAGTATGGTGTGTGGAAGGCTTTCTCTCAGATCAATTAAGCAGTTACTCATAAATGAAAATATAAAGTTGGACAATCTGACATAAGAATCTCTCTAAAATGGACTTATTCACTGTGTTTCATGGTTTTTTATTAAGTGGACTGTATTTTTTGTGCATATGTTTTCACAGTGTACTCTGTCCAGTAGAGATTTTATAGGTTTAAATCCTATGAAAAAAGGTTCTTAATGAATAAAATATATATGGAAAATGTTATGGGCATGGACACAATGGTAACAATTTTACTTTCCACAGTGCTCTCCTGCATATTCATGAAATAAAAATGTATCTTCTCCACAAATGCACACACACACACACACACGCAGATAAACAAAACTGTCATCAGCCTAACAAAACTCATATTTACACATTTATTACGTCAGCACCAACAATGTAAAATGATGACCTTATGTGTTATAGCTGAGCTGCTGCACCATCTGCAGACCATAAAGCATCACGGAAAGGTAGTGAAGGTCAAGGTAATGGACTGAAACAAATCCACAATACATAAATAAATGAAAGCAAACAGGAAAGAAAGAAGCCACAAGGCACTCACACACTAGAAGGGTGCCATCTTCATTTGAAACACTGCCAGTGTTCATGACAAAGCGAAGTTTATGGCATTTAGGTTTTAAATAGTGGATTGAGTCATGGTTCCATTTGTTGCTGAGCTTCACTGGTAACAACAACTATTTAAATTCATTATTGATGAAATTTTGCTCTGCGCTGTCACACATAATTTATCACAGCACACAAGCAACAAACACAGGCATACACAGTTCCTGAAATGATTAAAATACATAAATGATAGATATGTGTTGTTATGTTTAATAAAGGTTGAGCACACACTACAATAAAAGTGTTACATTGGTGCCACACAAGGAAAACTAGGGGACACACCACTGCAGAAGCAGGAGTCAGAGCAGGCAGTTCAACGGGGTTTAATGCACACGCTTACTGGGAGTTGATCCTGGTGGAAGTCCAAAATCCAACTGACAAAATCCAAGAAAGCAAACAAATAGAAAAAAACCCCCAAAACAACACATGGAACCTCGAGGAACACAAGGAAACAGTGAGAAATCCACCCAAACACAAGACACATGTAAGTCATATATCTAACATGAAGCAAAGGGATTGGCAAACAATATATAGACACACCAGGGCTGTAAGGCCAAACAAGACACAGGTGAAACAGGTCATGTAATAAGACACAGGTGACAGTGACACAGGCAGGAACAGGAAACAAGCACATAGAGACACACGAGATAAAAACTAAAATACAAAATAAAACAAAAAATAACCAAAACTCAGAATCAAAAATTTAAAAAGCTGATATGTTTTGCTTGAAAACCACCTCAAATAGAAAACAAGTCTGCCTTGTTATGAGGGTCACAAGCGAAAATAAACCTCTAATTTAAAAATGAACATACTTATCTTTACTCTTCAAAACAATGTATCTAATGCTGGCTCCACCTACCTTTTACTATTATTATTATTGTTGTTATATTATTATTGTCATAATTGTAATGCTAACATTAGCCATAGTTAGGACTCTTTCATTCTACTGAACTTGCCACTACTGTCATTTCCATCTCTATGTATAACTGTATCTGTATTCTATATTATATTGTTTTTTCTCTCTCTCTCTCCCCTCCTGTCTCTCTCTGTCTCTCTCTTTCCCCCCAACCGGTCAAGGCAGATGGCCGTCCACCTAGAGCCAGGATCTGTCCAAGGTTTCTGCCTGTTAAAAGGAAGTTTTTCCTTGCCACTGTCGCCAAGTGCTTGCTCATGGTGGAACTGTTGGCTGTAATTAATAGTAATGAGTGTGGTCTAGACCCGCCCTGTTTGTAAAGTGCCCTGAGATGACTTTGGTTGTGAATTGGCGCTATATAAATAAATTAAACTGAATTAAAAGGAGTTAAAGTTTATACTACTCTCTGCATCTCTACAACATATTTTTAAAGTCCCAGAGGTGTGGTCTATTTGATGTTCATTTCCGTTAGAATATCTGCCAGATGTAACTGGTATCTCATTTATTGTCTGTGTTATATCAGAATTACACACATAAACTACTGCAACTTGATATGCACACGCAAGTACAAAATATTTTCTGTGATCATAATGAACATTTCTGAGCGCTCCACAGTCTTGGCACACGGTACACAGCTTTTCTAACTGCCATTTAAATGCCAGCACCAGGTTTTGTTTAACCATGTGTGGGAGTTTGGCAGCAACGTGACGGGTTGAATCTGATGGGTCCTGAGATGATTGACAGGATGAGACACAACACGCTTTATAACTGATAAATTATAGAATTTGTACCTCTTAAAACCACAAGATACTCTTCAATAAAGGAATTTGAGACGGATGAATTAATTTGTGTTTGATCCATGGACGTGTGTGACAAGAGGCCATGGCTTCAGTGGGGGAACCACAGATCATGCAATCGCCCCAAAACATCTCAATCTCCCCCTTGCGGCTGCTATGACAATGAGGCGTAACATCATGTCTGACAGCTCGTCGTCCACGTCTATATCAGTTTCTGGCTTCAAATGACATGACCAGCGCATGGCAGCACCGCTATTGATATTCTGATATACTGATTTCATTTAAGTACAACGGGAGAAAGTGGAGTCCATCTTTATGTTCAGCCTATGGCACGGATTATGTCGACACAAATGTGAATACTTAATGACAGCCTTGGGAAAGCGTAACATGTGGTAAAGGCAGAGGTAGAAACAGGTAACTGGTGATATATTTGTTTTGTTGACGTGCTCTGTCACCTACTCAGTTATTTACTCTCTCCCCTCCCTGTCCTCTGTCTCTATAACCGAGTGCTCTGTTTTCCTCTTGTCTCTGTACATTGACCCTTAATAGCATGAGAAACATCCCATTTACTGGTAAACAGCCACACTCTTTACAGGCGGCTGATCAGGTATGGGGCATTAGGTGCAAACTCATAAATCCTCTAAGATGTTGCCTGCATTTTAATAAGATCACAAGTTATTAGAAAGTGTGCTGTGGAGCTTCATTGCAGAACTATAAACCTCCCAAACACATGTGTTATAGCCAAGCCTGTTTTTTTTTTCTCTTCTCTCCTCTCCGCTCTCTGAAAGCAGGCAGTTAAATCACACCTCTCTGACAGACTGATGGTCGAAGGTCGATGGCACCTCCAGAACCTACAGGCCCCAGAGGATGCAACAGTCCCGGGGGACAGAAGCTGATGGAGGCACCTTACGTGACTTGAGGCTGCACAAAGCTTCCGGGAGCTGCGCAGCTCTCTAAATGCACCAACGGCTGTTCATCCACGAGCTAGGAGAGTGATAACCCCACCTGCCCCAACGTTAGTGGCCATCTATCACAGCAACCAAGGTCTTACTGTGCTAAGTATGTTAGTCACACAATGCCCTGTTCACTGCGGTGTGTGGCCCTTAATGCTTCTGTCTTTATTCTTAAACAATGCAACAAATAAATCTATATAGTGCGTGCACAGTGAGTCGATGCTGTAACTCTATCTTTATCACACAAGTCCAGCTTTTAAAGCTTCACATATATTTTATATTAACAAGTGATCAAATAACTATGTGTTATATATTTGATGTGCATTTATCAGGTTGCCAGGAACACAGCTCTAAAGTCATGTTAATGTTGCTCTGTAAATAGGCAACATGCCCAACGACAATTTAAAGCCATATCAGAGCCCCATCTGAGCCAGTCACACTTTAATGTCTGAGCTATGATCAATCGTGATATCTATTTAATTGTGTCAAACTGATTGTGTTACGCAGAATTTCATATTTTTGCTCTAAAATATAATATAATATGGAATATGTATAGATATAAGTCTCAAATCTGTCATTCTATTAATTATGAGAATTCATGTTTTCATGTTTCCTTTTCTGTACTTTTCTTCCTGGTGGACAGATGGCGCTCACTGGTCACTGTAACCCGTTGGTTATATATTAATAGAAGCCTCCAGCACATCCTCTTCCTGTATTTAAATGTACACAGAGACTTCACGTTTCCCCTGAACATTTAAATGCAGGAGACAAACCAGAATAATCACTGTTTGGCTCCCAAATCTACTTTCACTGATAGAACCTATTATCATTTAATAGACTGTTCCCAAACTGCTTCTTCAAGCCCGTCACTTATCTCTCCCACTCTTTTCAAGATAACACTCGATGTCAGTCTGAGTTCTGCTTTGGGGTACTTATAGATTACTGAAAGGTCACCTGGAAACATAGCGACATTAACAATAATGTAAACGGAGTCTCCGGAATATTAGAGCTTTGCAGGACGGGGAAAGGACAAGGTTTACAACTCATTATCAGCATCAGCTTCACTGGCCAACTATGTGTGCACATTCAAGGAATTTGACTGTTTTTCCCATTACAGCCAATAGGAACAGCTAAAGATGAATACTACAGCCACACCAAAACTGGACAAATGAAGGTGCGCAAGTATATAAAAATATAGATGTATACATTTATATTAAAAGCAATAATGAGCAATAACATAAATAAAAACTTTATATTCATTAGTAAGTGTGCCGTAAGTTGTAAGCAACACAGATACTGCAAAGAAATGTGTGTTAATCTACAACGAAAATGTGTCTATATAACGTGTGAACTGTACAAAGTTATTACTGGTTCTTCTTAGAATGAACGTCCCATTGAGTTATGGTGGAACAAAGAAATCTACGTGTGTGTGTGTACAGTTACTTAAAGCTAAATGTCTAAGCTTGTAAAACTACTAATAAATACTTTTATGTTAAAAAGTGATCAAATAACTTGCCACTATAAAATTTCAGTTAAATGTTAAATGTAACCACAGTCTTGCACATTGTCCCTGTTGCTATAATTTACAGCATGAATTTGCAACCGTGAACAGACAGTTTCACTGGGGCTATGCAGTGTGTGTCCATTGACCTGACTTAATAAACACCCTGCAGCCAATCAGAATCATGTATATCTCCGGAAAGGGTACAAACAATTAGTACATACTGTAGCATAAAATATACTCTTAGTGCAAGACTCAAACCCTCACTTAGAACAGATTTTTATAAGGAGGTCATCGTTTTGCATCTGACATGTTGCAGATGCTGCCGCTGTCTACGCTGCTAAATTAGAAATATGTCTGAAGCTGCGTCTCACCAAACTGCAAATACATATTGAAAGTTAATTTATTTTATAGGTCACAAGATTTAAATCGACCCTGTAAATGCTACAGGAGCAGCTACTGATCTGTTTAATCAACCAACCAAAGAGTCTTTTGATGATTTGGTGAGAAATTTGGTTCCCTGCAGCTGCTTCAACATTAGCCGTGGTTAAAAAGTCTGCTTCAATTTCCATCAATAACACAGAGGCGCTGGGATTAAAGTGCAGCTGTTTAATCTGATCTGCCTCAGATCTTATGCGCGATACCTACGAGTAGAAGTCGAGTCAGCGCTTAGTTAGCCTGGTGACTGTCACAGGTAGAGCCATGCCTACATGAAAGAGACGCAGCCAGTCTACACCAGTCATTAATGCCTGTGTTCAGCTCTCATCAAACGTCAGGTTGGCATTTTTCAATTAAACTCAGCAATATCTGTCATTTTAGGGGCAGTGCTCAGGTACGTACATGCACTTTTACCGTAGCAACAGCATGAGATGAAAGCTTTAATGTTTTAGCTCAGGGGGGGGGTTCTGAATGCATATTTCTCGCCTATTTGGACCATGTGCTGAAGCTATTTTCTGGGCATGCTATTTGGACTTCAACAGCAGAATAAAATCAAAAATATTCACTTATTAACATTTCATTTTTCAGTTTGAATAGAGATCCACAGTCAGAGTCGCCGGGGAAGAGCTCCACCAGCTCCAAGTGAAGCCTGTGAGGGCCTGGTTGATAGTAAGCACGGTGTTCGGTTAGAGAATAACGAAAGACATTTTGTTGTGACATTGTTCCAAATGTCACATAACTCAATGTTCTAAAAAAAACAATAAATAGTTTGACTTTTGTCACCTTAATAGGTGCAAGAGAACAACAGATCGAGGTCTGCTCAGGGAAGTATAAATAGCTGTACGGGAGAGCCACGGGGGTTTTAACTTTGATCACAAAGGTGTAAACAAATGAAGTACATAGTTGTGCATTTCATATATTCAAAATAAACTATTCTTGGAGTGAGAGACTTGGCTAATAAGAACAACGGGAAGAGCAACGCAGTGTTTGCACATTTGCCCGAGTGGATTTTGGATTTGTGAAAAATCCCCCAGACAGAATTACGCTCCCTTAAGGCACAGGCACCCAGAAATTTAGGCTCGACAAAACATGTCCCCAATACAAATTAACGGCAAAAATACATAATGTAAGACTTCCAAAGTGAAGCCAGACTTCACCGCAGCAGCTGCCGGTATTTGGTATTCAGCGTGGAGACCCTGTTGAGTAAATGTGTTAAGAAATGGGACCCCGGGCTGATGATGCATTTCAGTGCGTCTGAATCCACCAAGCTCAGCCTCCCGCAGGGTTTCCGCTCTCACCATTACACATAGATCACGCGCGTGAACTCTAACAAGCAGCTGGCCGGCCGACTCGACGCCAGATTGCACCAAATTGTTTTATTCTGATATTGTTTGCCAGGTGAAATCAAATCACATCACGCCGCAGAGGAGAATTTAAAGCATTATCATTCCCATTCAAACTGAGGGTGGGGGGGGCATGTGATGGAGCGCAGCTCTCAGATATAAGCAGGTTTATTTTCCATCCGTAATATTTATTTATGTGGATTCATATCGTGTAATGTATCATTTTTTGTATTCATTTTTTAACAAATAAAAAATGGATTTGAAAATGAGCCTCTTGCATGGTAATGGCTTACATTTGTAGCCCCTATGTTTATGTGTGTACATGTGTATGGAGATTTCCAAGGCTTTTGCAACCCTGGAATAGGGATGAAAGAGGATTTCTATGCATCCAAGGGCTTTAAAGGACAGTACAATTAGGGAAAGACAGGATGTAAAGTCAGTAAAAAATAAAAATGAGGTTGTGAGGTTATTTCATTGACATAATTTTGAGTTTTTTACAGTCACAGGTTGGAAGATATCATATTTAAGTTACAGGTCCATAGGGTAAATACACTCAATACGCACTGTACACAGCAGCAGCAGCGTAGTGAAATCGTTGTAGTGTACTGAAGTGATGAAACGGTCACCCTGTGCAGACAGTTGCGCTGTGTGTAACGGAATATTGACCGAAAACAAAATCAAAATGACCCTGGTCGGACTCTGAAAATGACATCCCCGTTTTATGATCGTCACTCACGGCAAAAGACGCCAGAGCTGATGCCTGTTTTTCCACGGCCCTTATCCTCTCCTCATCTACAGCATCTTTTCCCCTTTAGAGACACTGTCATGTACTGACACTGCAGAGCAAAACCTTTCAACACGTTCAAATTAATACTAATCTCTATGTTTGTGTAAAGGTTGTTTCAACAGGCCTTATCCATAAATTTACATATGGGGTCATGTTGTGACTTTTTAATTTAATTTTAATTTTTTAATTCTCAGTAGTTAGACTTTAGGCATTGTAAAGGACCGTTAAAGCTTATAATCTATTTCATTATGAATGTATTCTGACTACAAATGCATTCTTATATACACTGCGTTCCACATTATTATGCAAATGTAATTTTTCTCTCTTTTCCCTAAATAATCTATAAAAATGATAGTTCTCATAATTTTCAAGTCATCAAGCATTAGAGTATAACTCGACTGTTTTTAAACGAACCTCCAAATTATAATGTTTTTTTTTTAAAAAAATCAAAATCTTAAAATGCACTGTTCCACATTATTACGCACAATAGAGTTTCAAAACATTTTATTGTTGTAAACAACTGAAAATGGTCATTAGTTAAACTGCAAACATTTGCAGGTTATATTTGCTGAAATCAAAAGCTCTTTCAATCAAAAATATCTTAACAGGCCAAATTACATTTTGACATAGGACCCCTTATTGGATAGGAGCTTCACAGTTCTTGCATCCATGGAAGTTGTCAGTGTTTGGATGGTTTCTGCTGGAATTTCTTTGCAGGATGTCAGAATAGCCTCCCAGAGATGCTGTTTTGATGTGAATTGCCTCCCACCCTCATAGATCTTTTGCTTCATGATGCTCCAAAGGTTCTCAATAGGGTTGAGATCAGGGGAGGATGGGGGCCACACCATGAGGTTTTCTTGTTTCATGCCCATAGCAGTCAATGATGCACAGGTATTCTTTGCAGCATGGGATGGTGCATTGTCATGCATAAAGATGATCTTGCTACGAAAGGCACGGTTCTTTTTTTTGTACCACGGAAGAAAGTGGTCAGTCAGAAACTCCACATATTTCACAGAGGTCATTTTTACACCTTCAGGGACCTTGAAGGGGCCGACCAGCTCTCTCCCCATGATTCCAGCCCAAAACATGACGCCACCACCTCCTTGCTGACGTCGCAGACTTGTCGGGACATGGTGGCCGTTCACCAACCATCCACGACTCCATCCATCTGGACATCCAGGGTTGCCCGGCACTCATCAGTGAACAACACTGTTTGGAAATTAGTCTTCATGTACGTGTAGGACCACTGCAGGCATTTCTGCTTCTGAGCTTTGGTTAAGGGTGGCTGAATGAGGTTTATGCATAACTGCAACCCTCTTGAGGATCCTACACCTTGATGTTCTTGGCACTCCAGAGACACCAGCAGCTTCGAATACCTGTTTGCTGCTTTGCAGTGGCATTTTAGCAGCTGCTCTCTTAACCCGACGCATTTGTCTGGCAGAAATCTTCCTCATTGTGCCTTTATCTGCTCGAACCCGTGTGTGTTCTGAATCGGCTACAAATCTCTTTATTGTACGATGATCACGGTGAAGTTGTTTTGAAATATCTAAAGTTGTCATACCTTCTCCTAGGCATTGAACTATTTCTCGCTTTTCGGCAGCAGAGAGATCCTTCTTCTTCCCCATATTGCTGGAAAATGGTGGTCTGCTTAATAATGTGGAACAACCATTCTTAAGTAGTTTTCCCTTTATTTGGACTCACCTGCAAACTAATTGGCACAGGTGCCTGAGATTGATTGGAGTGACTGGAAGAGCCCTGACACACATTCCCATCCATGTGTTTAAACTGACAGACAAAAAAATGACCTTTATGACCTTTAAACACAATTTGCATAATAATGTGGAATGCGGTGTATTGTGTTTTCTTGCTGTAAATTAAAATATGACATGTGCTTTCATAAATTTGAACCAAACCATTTCACCCAGTAATGTCTTGTCGTCCGCCCATTATTAATCAGAGCTAAGATTCATTAGCTAGCTAGCTGGCTAGTGCCCGCTTCCTGGTCTTCCTCCGCCTCCTGCAGTTTGAGGGGTAAGTCTGTGTGAATGTAGGGGCGTGAAGAAGGTGTTGAAGGAGGCGAGTAGTCTGTAAGGATTGAAGGGAGCCGTCACCCAACTCTCCATGTTCGCTGTGTCTCTCCCTCCTTAAACATTCAGATCAAGTCCCTTCATACTGTTTTGCGCTGTCGACCTATAATGGTTTGCTTAGAAAAGTAAATCAGAGTACACATGGTACAGTGAAAATGAAAAGTCAAAGCTGAAATTGCAGCTTTTGAAATGTAAAGACAGAAATGTAAATATCAGACGCACTGAAATGCATCATCAGCCCGGGGTCCCATTTCTTAACACATTTACTCAACAGGGTCTCCACACTGAATACCAAATACCGGCAGCTGCTGCGGTGAAGTCTGGCTTCACTTTGGAAGTCACATCATCAATGTAAATGTAAATATCAGTCTTGTGCCACCTTTAATGCGATCTTTTAGCCGAAACATTTCCAGAGACGAAAATACAATTAGTCAATTATTAGATCATTTTATTTTTTTTAAAAATAAGCAAATCAAAAGCTACAATACCTGGACTGAATAAATATTTTAAGGAAGCCTCTTTTTTATATTTATCACAGCAGCACATCTATGTGAATTAGTTTCTATTTCATTTAATTTTGCACATCTAGACTTTGGCCTACTTAAGCCCACACAAGAAGACACCAAAACACCATCAGACTTGTAAGTGCTATTGATCTAAAGTCTTCTTCATGAGAAAAGCTGTGGCGAGTAAGAAACAACAAAGGATGGAAGGGCAGGAAAGGTGTGGTGTTAAGTGTGCTATTACAGTAAGGATTAGAAAAAGGGACATTACGCTGACCTTTGACCTTTAGAAACAAAATGCAGTTCCTGTTGTTTGCCATTGCGGGGCAGTGTTCGGATGTCCATACCTGTTCTGACAGTGACAATAAGTTACATAATTTGTTTATAATATTTCTTTTAAATTACAACTAATGCACTTGGAAAGACTTTCCAGGGGTGAATAAAGGCAATATTACCTTAGTTATTATGTTATTAATATGTTATCTTGTTATTAGTTATAATACTAAATGCATTGATGTTCATCCATGAAAATGTCATTTTAGATATTTTATGCTTTGGCTTGATAAAAGACTGTAAGCCATATTACATATTATATATTTTCTCAATCAGCCACTTCACTAAGTTGTCTATAAAAGTCAGTTTCAGTCACAATTCACCAGAGGTCAAGCTGACACTGTTAAATTGTCTGTTTTGTTTAATCAATAGTGCAAAACCAAAAAAGGTCATTTTACTTTTGAGAAGCAACATCAGCATTAAAAAGTCTTACTTATCTATTTTCAAAATGGTTTCGTAATTAAGTATTTGTTTACAACTTCAGTGAAGTTCACTAAACAGTGTTGTCATCACTGAAGTGACCATGAATTACTCAGACCCCCTTGACAGATCGGTATCTTAGGACTCAAAAAGCACTTCACTGGCCAATCAGAGTAGAGTATCGAACAAAGCTGTGCTGTGACACGACTGAAACGTTAGAGACCAGTGAAAGCAGGAGGAGGGGAGTCGCTGCTGGCTGTTTGGACCCAAACAGCTTCAGATGATTCCCTGACAACTCGATAAGGGCAAGTCCCAACCTGTCCGGCTGAGAACACAGCACAGGCGACGCAGGGGCTTAAAAAAAATGGCTCAATTAGTCAGTCGACCTAGAATAATCAGCAACTGATCAATTTACCGCTTTGGTGATTCGTTTCAAGCACAAGTGGCACAAAATAATTGGATAAGAACTTTAGCTAAATCTCCAAAGTGTATAAATGAACATTTAGCCTTGCGCTGATGTTCCGCCCTGTTCAATTTGAACTGATCCATTTTTTTCTGAGAAGCCGGTGGGCTTTTAGCCAACATGGCCAACATTAATTCACATTCACAGAGGAACAGTCTACTGCTGCCAAGATCCTCAAATAAGTGTATGGTTGAGAGATTACCAATAAAATAACCTTGTTTAGGATGTTTTTATACATCCATTTGAGTATTAATGTCTATATTTGTGATAGATACCCATAAATAGAGTATTTCTAATATTATAACATGAGGTTTAGCATTTGCAAACTCTCTTGCAAACATTCAAAAGCACCATCATGCAAATTTTAATAAACAATTGCAATACTGGTACAGGGTGCTACTTTTACAAAGTCGCTTTTGAACATTTTGGCACCGTCTGGGTGGTGCTGAACACAGAGGGACACAGTTTGGAGGAAGTTAATGATGATACAGGAAATCCTGACCTGCTGTGGCTTGAAGAGAAATTGGCAAATGCAAGTGAGGAACCATCAAAAAGGCATTCTGTAGATTCTGCAACAATAATTGGTTACATCTGTTCTTTCTTTGCATTCATTTCCTTAATTTAGTCGTGGACCACTGCTCTAGACTGAGTTCAGACATTCAAAAACATCCAAAATGTCTCAGAGCAGCATTTAACAGCTGTTACAAACAAAGTAAAAGCCAGGCTTGACTTTTGAAAGATCGGATAGAGCAGAAAATTCACTGAAATAAGTCATTTACGGAAGAACATCTGGCAGGGAAGTGCAAAGATGCACCGTGCTTGAGGGCAAGGACGCATCTTGGAAACTAACTTAAGATTGTATCTAAAGCCTTTCCTAAATGCCAGTGTTAAACGTTTTAAATGTTGTTTAAATCAGTGAGCTCAGTTTGAGTAAAGGTCAGTGTGCAATATTGTACTGCAAAAGTGAGAAAAGAAAAAGTACAACGTGTGTGGGAGTGCTAAAAGTTAGCAGGGAAGTGGAAAGGGCAGGGATAGAGAGATAAGAGGACAGGTGGAGAGAGGAACATGGTAAAAGCAGAATTCAGTGAGACTCAGCCCATTATATCAGTCTAATGATCAATGCCATCCTAAAATGAATTTGTGTTCACACTATAAGTCTTGCCTGATGGCAGTTTTAAGCTTTAACATGTCCCAGAATGCCTTGCATTGACAACCTCTGAGAACATGCCCAAACTTGTTGCATTCAGCTGGGGGTCGGGCACCTCACACTATCCACCAAAACATCGGGCGGGGAAGCTGAAAGTTGGGTTAAAATCAAAATCAAATCAAATCAATTATCTTTTTTTTCAATATTTTTTTCGATTTGCAATACATATTACATCACAACTTAAGTTTAGAAGATTATTTTATGTGTTTATCTCTGAATTGTCATGGTTTTTACATTTTCAATTAAATCTGATTATGAATTGATTATGAATGAATGCAATCAAACAATTAACACAGGTCAAAACAGAGTCAGCAGTGGTTGTTCCTACATTAGCAGAACAACTGCAGAAAGGAAAATATCTAAATAATTCATTTACTTTATTTGGCGAATATACTGTGTTGCTATAAAAACTATAAAGTGTAGAGTATTGATGGCTTTCATAAGGGCTAAAAGATGACTGTGGGTGTATTTCACTGCATCTGTTTACTTATTAAGGTTCTATATCTAATACATAGTTTGTCCTCAAGACATCAAACTTTTACTAATGGCAGTAGTCGCACAGTAATCGTGCTATATCCCTGCTCAGTAAAATAATGCATGTTGGATTGTTTCATAGATCTGCATGCTTAGAAATAAGTTGCGCCAATATGAGGTGTTGGATTTATGTTTAGAGTTTTAGAAACTTGAACAAAAGCAATCTTTAAACACTGTAAATTACATATTTGTCACATTTTGCAGGGTTGGGGCTTAAATCAGGGTTATACAAGTTAAAAATAGAATTTTTACAAAGACATTAATTAAATGTTAGTGAATTCTAATGTAACTCCTGCTGGCTAGTGCTCATCATTACTCATTTTACTCCTCAACTCATTTTCTAAACATGGTCAGACTGAGCTGTGAAGGAGTAAAGAGCTTTATTGATACAGAAAAAGAACTTTATTGGGTTAAAAGTTTAAGTGCAACACTGTTTGAAGTGCAAAACAGAAAGGAGCATCCGTGCCACGGCCATTAGTCTGGACAACAAACAAGGCTGTTAACACTTCATTGAGTTAAGAGTTCTCTTGATTTTGGCTGTTAAACCTCTTCATGTGGCGAGTTTGGGGATCCAGTTGGACTCAAACAAAAAATGTCATTTGAGTGGGTAATGGAGAGTGTAATGACATAATGAGCCAAGTGAACTGAAACGGCAAAACTCACAACACAAAAGAAAAAGATCAGATGAAACAATAAGGGTTTAACAAAAATTTGTGTTGCAGCAACATTGCGTCTCTTTGTCCTCTCTCCCTGTGCCATAACAATGCTCAGCTATTAACATAGCCCCAATCAGTGTCTCTCAAGTGCTTACAGAGGGAGCTGCCATCTGCATGTCTACAATTAAACATTTCCAATACACACCAGACTTTTGTTTTACTTGATGTTGAAACGAATTACAACATATATGCCCACAACAAGCATGAATATGTGCGCTGAATGACCACATAGGAAATGATGAATGCAATATTATGGCAATGCTTTTAACAAAGGTATTTACTTATCAGCGAAGGATCAAATATAAACTGTCAATGAGTTGCACATGGCTGCCAAATTTGGAAGGCTTTGGGTGTTGCACAGGCTGAAATTAGCTCCAATTAGCAGCGCTGTGGGCTCAGTGTTGGGCCAATTCTTGCCTTAGTTACTCGATACTCTGGCATGAGTCTGCGAACCTAGTGTGTTGAATTTGGCTTCTGTTCTAAGTATTTTCCTCGGCACACTTGGGTTAATTCGAAATGATAATTGATGCTTTGAATTCTAACAACCTGTTTCAAAAAGAGCAACCCTGGGCTGAAAGAAGAGGTTTCCACCCTTTTTAAGGATCCCCAAACAAACCAAAGCCAAACAAAGTGATGAAATATATTTTTCGTTCCTGGGGTGTTTCATTTGAAGGTTTTTCAGAGGTACGACAGGGTTTAAGTGAAGTAGCATGAGAATTTTTTTTAAAAAGTAAAATTTTTGAATCAACCTGTGGCCCCTTTTCACAAAAACCACAGCACATCCTTTAATATTCCTTCTCTGTAACAGCTTTGCAGTGTTAACTGTGGAGTCCTTATTAAATATGTCACAGATTTCCTTCAAATGAACTCTCCCCTCCCTCTTCAGTGGCCCAGATTTGAAGAGCGTTTGGCGGTCGATTCTGTGTATTGAGGGCTATTATGCAAGCACTTAGGGGCAAGCTCTCAGACACCCTGTTTCCATGCAGGGCGGGACGCTGCAGGCTGCTAAAAAAAGTCATCTCCTCTCTCACACCACAACTTTTCGCGCTGTGGCACAGGTAATGTTAGCGCCACTCGTGTCGCCCCCCGCCCCCCCACCTCCCTCTACGTCCTCCCATCTGTCTGTTTCAGCCGCAGAGCTAATTACAGCCAGCCGCAGAGACAAAGGCCTGGGTGATTAGGTTAGCGGCATTAATAGCGGGTTTCTAGGTGCTGAGGTTTAGCTAATACTTGACGCTGGTGTCACCGTGGGGGAAGAAGCTGGGGTGAGGCCAAATTTCTCAGCTGAAAGCCAAAGATCATTTATAATTGAGATGACTCACTCGTTCGGGGAAAAAAAATCGATTACCAATATGTTATTGGTATACAACCGTATAAAGTTGCGAATATTAGTATTCACTGGTGGAAACTGTGAATAAAATGGCTAAAATAATGTTTGATGATTACACATGTTAACATTTTACTCCTCTGTTAAATAGAAGAACATTCTTATTTACGGCTTTCTCTGTCTCCCTTGTTTGGCAAGCACTGGACATTGTTGACAAATGTCAGCTTTAAATGATTTTCTTCCTGGTGTCGTTTTCTATAGTGATTAAAATACTGTGAACTGTCCTCGTTTGTCCGTCAAATGTTTAAAATAAACTACCCTAAAATACTTAACTTTTTGGTTTCTGTGCCCTGAATTTGATGAGGAGTGAGACTTCATTTTCTAACTCTCTTCAGGCTTGGACATAGCGCGCCGGTTGCCCCGCCAACACAACTGTGGAGGCGTGGTCGTCATCCACGCCCATTGGTAGAAGATGAGGCGCGTAACCGAGCACACTAACACTGACTGGCTAGAGCTGAATGACGCACCCAATCGCCTGGGTGCTGATTGGCTAAAGTGATACAGCTGCCTGAGAGCGCCAGAAAACAAGCTTGAGCGGGTGATGCTGTAGTCGCCACGGGATAGTACAGAGTTTCCGCTTATCGGATAGGAGCTCTTGGAGGACGGATGCACAGGCTCAGAAGAACTACCCGCTTATTTTAAAGAGGGAAACTAGCTGCTATGTTTGCCTGAAGAAATTCGCGCTGACAAGTCTGTAAAACTGGACACTGAGCGGTATTGGGATATTTCATTCATTCAGTATCGGTGAACGGTGAGGAGTAGTTTTTTTTCCCTCCAGTTGCTTCTTGTAGCTAGGTTATGATCTGCTTATCAGCTGAGCTATTAATCGTGGCTAAGTAGCTAATCAAAGCTAAATTAGCCTTCTTATCTACTAAATAAGTTAGAGCAATACAACCATTCCCCTTCTTAAGTTCTGCCACACCTAAATGTATGCACTATTTTGAGTGACCTGGTCCTTTAATGTTCTTACGTTATTAACGTTAACGCTACGCACAACCTATGTTACTACTCAGATTTAAGGTCATCTGTTAACATCAGGTGTTAGTGGGTTCGACTCTCAACTTCTTACATCAACTGCAACTTTGCAGGTTTACGTCTTGATAGCAGCAAGGCTACCAGTTAGGTATAGGAATGAATGGTAAAGCTACAGCCGTTAGCGTGCTAAGGGCTAATTAGCTGATGTTCTTTGCGCCAAATTCAGCCAGAGTTTTCTGAAACGTTACAGCCTCAGATCTACTTAATTTCATCACCCACCCCGCTAAAATATCAGCCAAGCACCCATCTCTGATGTTCAATACACACTCTTTCTTTTTTTGGACTACAGTTTTCCCAGATGGAAGTTGAATGTCTAGCACTGAAAGACCTCACCAGTCCAAGGAAAAGTTTCACGGTGGAGCCCGAGGAAGAGGATGGGGGCCAAAGCGAACAAAAGGTAAGGTGGGCCCCTGTCCGACCTTAGGTGTGGTCTGAGCAGTGTGGCTGGTTTGTCAGTAGAGCAGCAGAATCAGGATCATGACAGAGGTTTGGAGATGTTGGGAGCAATGTATTGACATGGGTATGAGATAACTGCTAAGCTAGGGTGTTTTCTGACTTTAAACATCAAGGTTTCAAAAGAGAGTGTGAAAAGTAGTTTGTGGATTGCAGAACAATACTTAAGAGGGCCAGTGGTGGCCACTGGTTTACCTTTTTTAAATACTGCACCCAAATTCATCAGTTTGACCTCCTAAATAAAAACCATGTGTTGGAGATTTGGGTTTAAATGGCAGCAGCTTTAAAATTAAAGGTTTCAAAGGGGTTGCATGGTGTTATGTAACCCCGTTGTGTTCAAGCAAGTGTTTAGAATAGTAACTTTACACGTGCAACGACAATGTCTCCATCACAGGAAAACATCTGCATAGAGAGGAGGAGATCCACGCCACTGAAATGTGCAGAGTCCTCCGTCCCCGTTTTGCTGATTAACAGAAAAGGCGCAGCGCCTGATCTGGCCCACATCACCCCCATCAAACACACAGCCCTGGTGGAGCCCTGGACGCCAACAGCCAATCTGAAGATGCTGATCAGTGCCGCCAGCCCGGACATCCGGGACCGAGAGATGAAAAAGGTGCTGTTTAGGCCCATAGAGAACAAGGACGATAAGCCAGCGAGTCCAGATGCTGTGGTGGAGGATACAGAGGTGGAAGACTCCTGTCAGGTATGTGAAATGGCACATTTTAGTTTGAGCTAACGGTATTACTCAAAAACAAATGGTTTCCAATTTAATTTCTCAGAAATAATCATTTAGGTTGAATATGGTTTCGGCTTTGCTCTTGAAATCTAAACGTCTCATTGGGTATAAATCACTGTGACTGGAATTGGGGTCACTCATTGCTGTAGCCCCGGATGATGGTGATGCAACATGTGGCACCAATGTCGCCACAGCAACTGGGTTGAAACCCCAAAAGTTAGAATTGACACAAAGGGATCCCGAAACAGCGACCGTTAATCTGTCATGTCTGTCTGTCCAGTTTGAAGCCGTGGAAGACGAAGACGACGCGGACAAAAAGCCGAGCAGGAAGCAGAAGAGCCTGGGCCTCCTGTGCCAGAAGTTCCTGGCCCTCTACCCTGATTATCCGCCATCACACAGCCCCATTTGGATCTCACTGGATGAGGTGGCGACCAGTCTTGGTAAGAGACGGTTTTTCATTCGGATGTGAGAGAACGTTTCCCCCAAGAGCGGGCGTCTAATTCCTCCACTTTCGCCTTCAGGGGTGGAGCGGCGGCGCATCTACGACATCGTCAACGTGCTGGAGTCTCTCATGATCGTGGGCCGGATAGCCAAGAACAGCTACACCTGGTACGGCCGGCAGCATCTGGAGGCCACGCTGAAGGAGCTGCAGCAGAGGGGCCGCCAGCAGGGCTACCACCTCCAGATGGAGCTGGCCTCCGAAGCGAGGGAGGCCGGACCGGGGCGCGAGGACGACGGAGCTGAAGGAGACGCGGGCAGTGGTAATGAACATCTACCATCTTTTCTTCTATTACCACCCTTGCACGTCTTTATCATTGGCTGCTCTAATGGCTGTCCATAAAAGAGATGAAGTTTATCGCCACGCTTACAGGATAAGACCGCCGGTTTAATGGCACGCGTGTAAAAGTTTTAAGTGTAGGTTTCATCTCCGGAGCAGCTGCCAGCAAATTAAAACTTCGGCGAAGTGATCCTTCCTCTCGCCCTCACACCCACTGCAGCGAATGCAAGCCTGGTTTCCATAGTGATCTTGCCTCCTCAAACACACGCAAGCTTTTAAGAGGGCGTGTGTGTTGACATGTCACTGTGGCTGGATAATAATAGCGCTCGCGACAAAGAGGCGGTTTGTTTATAAAGGTACGCCTCGGTGTCGGGCTCGGATTAAGTAGTTAACGTGTGCTGGTGTTGTTGCAGCTGCTTGAATGTTGTGACCTCAGGCGATGCACCAAGACACGGCAGCAGCCGCCATGACAACACCCACGGCTGGAATGGTGTCACCGAGGCATCAGATGCACATTTGAGCTGCTGTAATCTCATGGTCACATGTCCTTTTGTTTTGTTTTTTAAGTCGGAGACATATTTTTTTCTCTATAGTGATTGAACCACCTTCATTTTCACACTGAGAGACACCATATTTAACATTAGCTCACCATAGTTATCTAACCACTAGAAGATATTCAGTTATGATCACTATGATGGCTTAAGAGTCACTGATTGTTATTAAAAAGGTTTGTTTTATCATCTGTGCTGGAAATTCTTCGCACTGCAGTAATGTCAAGATCTTCTGTTTTGCATTCGTAGCCGGCTGCAACAGGAAGGACAAATCTTTGCGCATCATGAGCCAGAAGTTTGTCATGCTGTTCCTGGTGTCTAAAACCCAGACGGTTACTCTGGACGCAGCGGCGAAGATCCTCATTGAGGAGAGTCAGGACTCCTCGAGTCACAGCAAGTACAAAAGTAAGAAAGAAACACTAAGTCGCGCACTACAAATCCTGATTCTGCTGTTTTGTTCACACTAAAACGCTGCCTCCTGTATCGTGCAGCTAAAGTGCGGCGGCTGTACGACATCGCAAATGTGCTGACCAGCCTGGGCCTCATAAAGAAGGTGCACGTCCGCGAGGAGAGAGGCAGGAAGCCGGCCTTCAAGTGGCTCGGCCCCGTTGACTTCAGCAACTCAGCAAATCCTGGTAATTGCTAAAGATCAGCTTTGTTAGTCGCTCGTTAACCCTTTCCAAGACCTCCGCTGTTCTTTGTAATGTTTTAATAAAACAAATGGCAAATTTATGGCTGCATTTGTCAGTCTTACTGACATCTTCACTCAGTTCTTAACATCATACAATTACCACCTGCAGGCAATACTGTGAACGCGGCGGCCGTCAACCTGCCTGCAGCCGCACGGCCGCTGACGGACCAGGACCTCAGAAGAGCCAAGATGGCGCGGCACGCCTCCTTCAACATCACACCGACTTCTGCGGCTGTCCAGCGGCAAGTCAGCTCTGCGCCCAGCAGTCCACAGCGAGAACCTACCGGTAAAGGGCGCCACGAATTTTGAATTTGCACCCCAACGTCCAAAACCGGTTTATTACGCCGCAGCGTTTTTCGGTTCTCGTCTGATAAATGGTTTCCTCCGCTCTCGCCCGCAGGCCTGCCAGTCCAGCCTGTGGATTACTCCAAAAGGACAAGTAACAACGCAGTGTGTCGGCTGCAGTTTGGAACCAGCGCTGAGTGAGTTCATCTTTACACACACACACACACACACGGATAATCATCCTGTTTGCAATCACCCGTCTTTATTTAGATTGATCTGTCATCGCTAACTGTCGCCACAGCCTGCCAGTATTATCGTAGAGAATTCACATCAGCTGCCTTTTAACAAGGGCAAAGAGTCCGCTAGTTGTTTGTAGATTCAATAATCAGCAAACTGTTCCTCCCAAAGTCAACTCTGCTTTCGGACTGGCGCTGAACAATCGCATCCGCAAACAAAAGATGGCGTTCAAAGCAACTGACGATGTCTTTGTTGAAGGGCGCCAGGGCTCACCACTCCCCTGAAGGGCTTTTTAATCTCTTATGCGTAACGTTTCGCTCTGGCTGCCAGTGTTTTCACTGGCTCATGTGCTCAGCTGTAGGCTGCGCGTAACACGAGCCGACTGATATGAGGAGCGTTTGTCTCCTGTGGATGTATGCGTTGGCTCCACAGACGCTGGCCCGCCCGTGGCCAAAACCGCCGCTGCCCGATGACTGCGGCTGTTAAGTGTTTTTGGAGGGGAGAGGAATAATGGGACATTGAAGTGTGTGTTGAAAAGGGGTTATTTTAGACATGAATTTGGGTAAAAATGCACCAGAGGCAGTGGTAGCCCGCAGGATAATAACTGGAGGTTCGGAGCTGGGGGATGGCCGGTTAGGAGTCTACGCATCAGCGAGAAAGATCAGAGATCGTTCGCTACCGCAGGAACTTTTCCATGGGTTCAGGAACTGTTTTAACCAGCGAAGCCAGGAGTTTAGTTCCCCTGCTGTAGTTCCTTGTGTATAAAGCCCATCAAGTCTTCCTGCCGGGGTGGACTTCACATACCTGCGTGCTCTGGATTGGTCACACCCAGTGTACAGTTTCATTCACAAAACGAGATGCGGCCGGTGCCGGTGGTGGCGCTGCAAGCTGCAAAGACGTTGCAAAGTGGAAGCGAAACCAACAGCTGTCAGTTACAGAATTACAGCGCAGAAAGAAACCGAACAAGGAAGCAGTCAAAACAATCTGTTTTAAACGGGCCACGAAGTAAAAACGCAAGTCCTGACGATTGTTTTTGAAGTGAATCGTGATTGGCCGAAGCCTGCCCACCCTGTTTCAAACACAGTAGCTACATAATCTGTCTCACCTGGACTCTAAACATTTATTTCTGCCTTCCCTGCAGCGACCGTCCCGGCACAGCACTCCAAACGACGACCCGCAGCGGGAGCAACAGCCCGCTGTCTCTCTCCGCCGCCCGCGCCACCCTGCTGGCGCCTTCCCCGCGCCCTGAGTACCTCTTCACGTCGTCCCCCTCCCCGCACTGCTTGGCCTACCTGCCCAGCCTGTCGCAGCCCTCGGTGGTCATGCTGTACAGCGCGCCAGACAAGCCCGAGCCGATGGGCGAGGGTCAGAGATCGCCCCGGTTGGAGTCTGAGGAGGGGAGGAAGAGACGGAGGGAAGAAAGGGACGAGCGCGGGACGGAGGCGAAAAGGAAGGGAACATCGGGATTAGAGAAAAGTGATACGGTGAGGGCATTGTTTGATGCGTTTGGTAGATTATAAATATGATTAGCGTCTAGTATCATTCATCGCCTTTTTCATTTTGGTAAAATGTCATGGGAAAAGCATGAATGACTTTTCTTCAGCGCTGAGACTGTATGATGTCTGGTTTTTTTTGAGGGGGGGTAGTTTTTCCATCCACACTCACGTGATTCTGTTAGTTATTCTGCATAAGCCAACCGTTAAATTGAAAATACGAAATACTACATGCAAACTGATGAGGAGAGCTCACTCCCGCTGTAATTAAAGTCTCACCGTACTAGTGATGTGTAGGATATTTGATAATTGGAAAGCTCCTAACAGTTAGTGAGGTTTAGGCTTGAAACCTTCACGTCGGGCAGAAGTTAATTTGAGGTCTATCTCTCTATCGTTTCAAATGTCTGCCGCGCGTTCCGTGTGAATTCATTCCCGCTGTTCGTTTGTTTTCCTTTCAGGTGAGAGCCGAAGGTCGAGGAGAGTCGGCGCGGTGGTCACCTGGTCACCCAGTAGGCCCCTCCAGAGAGCAGGCGCCGGATGAGAGTCAAGCTGGTGGCAGCAGCAGCAGCAGCAGCAGCGAGCACTCCCAGCCGTCACATTACCTCTACGTACCCAACAATGCAGGTATATATACGCAAAGATATGTCCGACCTGTTGGCTTAACTGAGCAGGAACCAGGACATGACATAATACCAATCCACCATCACAGTAAAGGCAGAAATTAAGTTGCCAACAATAGAATTGCGTTGGATGAAGATGAAATGTGGATTCAAGAAAATAGACACTTAAAGGAATCTAGGAATTCATTCAGACACATGTCTCCTTGTGTCGGTACAAGTCAGCTGACGCCATAATACCCCCTCCTGTTTTCTGCTGTCTTCTCCAGGTCTGAACGGCCTCAACTTCCTGCTGTCTGCTGGCCAGCCACCAGCCGGCCTGGCCCTCCCTCCCAGCAGCGTGCCTGCCCTGGCGTTGCCCTACGTCCTGGTGCCCTCTGCAGCCCTCCCCCACTACCCCTTGGTGGCCAGTGGCCTGCAACAGCAAGGCTCCGATGCCCACAGCAAACTGGGCTTCAGCATGCCCGCTGTGATGTCTTCTGCCCACTTTATGGCGGCGCCGTACGGCCTGGCGGCAGCGCCGGAGGTCAGCAGGTCACCGGCCCCGTCGCCGTCCACCCCAGAGCCAAGCAGGCTGCACGCCTCGGCGGCATGCACCCCTCGATCTCCCTCAGGGCCGCGGCAGACTGTCAGCATCAACACACCAGAACCGCTGGTAAGAAACGGCTGCATCATTACAGACACACACACACACACACACACACACAGATCTCTGCTCTAAAAATGCATTAACTTCGACATAATGCGCCTTCATAATGAAACACGACCTTTCTGCTATCAGGCAAAATGCCACAACACAGCTTGACGCGAGAGCGGAGTGCAGCATCTGTTATGTGAAAGGTTTCCCCTCATTTACCCATTCAGACACTTTGTGTGCCACGGCGGTTCGAGTTGATTAATCTCCAAGTTGTTAAATAGGGATTAATGCTCTTGTCTGCGAAGCCCCATACAGTCCACCGCCGTCGCTCCTCTCAAACACAGCCGCTTGTAGACGACCCGCTGAGGCGCTGGCTGGCGAATGAACATGGCATTAGCAACAATGTGACGAGTCGATGACTGCGTTGTACTGAGGCATAAATCACTTTCGCATTTAATGTGTGGAGTGATGCCTTCGTGAAAAGATCAAAATCCTCGTAGGGTTGAAGTGATTATTTATTTATTATTTATTTATTTTTTTACAAAAACGGCAAATCGTACGCTTTTGGGGAAATTTCTATTTTTCTGCAGATTCAGTAAAAGGTGGAAAGGGTATTAGCTGCTCGACGACCTCTTCGAGTTCATCCGAGTGAGCATGTCTCTTTCATGTTAACCCTACAACTCTGAATGTGTCGCCGGCGACACGCTTGCGCGAACGCACTTTGGATTACAGTAATTACGTCACGGTTTGTGCTGTCGGAAAAATTCTGCGCTTTACAGACAAAATGGAGTTATTACGGTAATTTCACTTGCAAATGTCTCAGAAGCCCGCAAAGCAGCCACTTCGTTCCCACTACACACACAGCGGTGGAGAAAGTTTCCATTTATGGGCTGTTTTCACACATTATGAGACACAGACTCTCAAATTTTACTGGAAATAGTTCAGTAAAATTCGCTCAGCTGTTAAAGGGTTAACGCACATTCATATATTGTGAGAAATGTATGAAACTGCCCCCCCATCCTTACAGTACATGGTGAATGTTCTCCTAATCTTACGTCACTTTGTATCTACACAGACTCCACACACTCCAAAGGAAACCACGCTGTCTGCCTCTAAGGCTTTCTTCCAGACGCCAGGCGCGCTGGGCAGCGTGGTCGGCGCCGTGCCCGTGGCCCGAAAAAGGGGCTCGGCGCAGCGGAGGCTCGACGTTGGCCACCCTCCCGCCAGTTAAACCGAGGAAGTTGGTGGAACAGGTGCCTTAAGGTGCTGTTTGAACACTCAGGTGTTGACCCTAAAAGTGAAGAATATGGTTTCAAACCATGGTGCTAATTTTAGTTTATAGATTCATAAACTAAGGGTTTCCTTCCAAAATGCATGTGTATGATTTTTTTTTTTTTAAACAGACTGTATACTGAGACTTTTAGATGAACTCTGCTCTAAAATATGAAACGTGAGCTTGGATCTCGACGTGCCTCAAATGTTTTTTACCCCGTGGTGCACATCTCTTTTAGAAATGAAGGTCTTCCGTTACTGGTCGTTGTGTCAACAGTTCAGATGTGCCTCGCGGGTCAATTATGGGACAGGACATTTCAGAGTGAACGAGAGAAGCAGTACTGACAGTGTGACAGTGCCCTCCTGTGGTCGGAGTTGGCCACTGCTGCGTTTTGGATTTCAGCCTTCAATTTCCCACCCAGATGTGATCAAGCTACCTAGCTCCCCCATCACTTGTGTATTATAGCCCAATTGCTATTTATATTTTAGATAATATATGTTGATTACAGGGATTGTAATGGAACATTGACCCTTTTTACTAGCACTAAGTATTTGACGAATATATGTCTAATATTGAAGTGATCGTCTTTGGTCAGCCCCTACAGGTTTTGTTACATTATCAAGGTATGATGGGGAATCTATTCGCTGCTGATCGGTAGCAGACAATCTTCCCCTGTGGCTCCTTTTTAGACATCGCCGCGAGGAGAAGAATCACTAAAGCCTTAAATGTTTACAGCCAGCCGAGTATCTTAAGGAATTGTTCTTGGAATCGCGTTACTCATCGGGAAGACAGACGTGACTGATGCTGTGCGTCTTCATGAGTATCCGTAGCCATAGTGCTAAACGCCTTTAGCCTTGTTGCTGATGACTAAAGGACGGTGCGACGCATTACGATGCTCTCAGGTACTTGAATACTTTACTAGAAGTGGATTTTGGAGAGTTATCAGAGTACTGTAAAAAAAAATATATATTTTTTTTTTATTGTAATCCTTCTTTTTTCCAAGCAGAAGTAGACTGAGCTTGTGTGCTGTATGTTTTAGCAGCACCTTTCCACATTTATACAGTCAGGTGACGTCCCCAGCATGACCACAATCTGTGGCTGGCTGGCGAAGCTGGAGGGGGGGTGGGTTGAGCGCCTCGCGTGAAGGCTTTGACAGAAGAGAGTTTTTGCTTCAGTGCAGATTTTCTCAGGTTGTACAGGGATTTTTATCAGTAGTCTTCTGGCTACAAACCCATCAACCCCACTGATCTCCAGACAGCCCAGACACAATATTGGTGCTTTTGTACAGGAACGATTCAAAAAGAGTTCAGCTATGTCACGCCAAAGGGTGCGCAGATAATCCACTCTGACCAGTGGATGTGTGGTCGTTAATGTACAGGTTTATATCGGTAATTATTTTTGTACATGGTATTCATAGTGTCAATTCACACGCAGAAGGTTAAATGCTGCTTTGTTGTTTTTAAAATAATGATTATTGCAACTGCTAAGTTGTAGTAGCTGTGTGAGTAGCTGCTGATGGAACTTTTACAAAACTCTGAGCTGTTCCTTCTCTGTAGCTCTGCTGTCTCTGTAGTTATGGGCCCAGACCGGTTTTTCCTCTGTATGACTTTCACCAGTTTGAATTAAAAAATGTGCGATGCGATCGTGTGTGTGCTTTAATTTGAAGGAGTGAAAATAATAAATAAATAAATGTTAAAGGGGACATGTTATGAAAAACAAATTTTTTCTCGCCTGTACATATTTAAACTAGTCCCCCCTCAGCCAACCAACTCAGAGAATGAGGAAGTCAGACAAGTCCTGCATCGTCTCTACAGCCCACCCTCTGGTAAAATGGGGCTCCTACAGGCCGTTCAGATCCAGCTCCTGTCGTTACGTAACCACAGGAGTGATTCACATAGGCTGTCCTCCTCTGAGTGAAACCGCTGAGAGGGGGCGTTCATCCCGCTAGGTGAAGTTCACTGCGGTAAGCTAGAGGTGTGTCACGATTTCGTCGGTCAGAGCCAGACATGCAAAATGCTCTGTTGGTTGTAAAAACCGCCGCGGGATGTTTGTCGGGAGCGGTAGCCATGTTGGATACCGGTCCTGCACCGCTCTGCACCCTCCCCCTCCATAGTCATTCAGGCAGCCAATCAGTGCAGCGCCTCATTATCATAGCCTCTGCGCTCACTCAGAACTCTGCGTAGATGAAGGTAGAGAATGGGAGACTGCAGACCCTCCTCAGAGGCTGAACTTCAGCCTCAAAAGCTTGTTTTTAAGACATCCAGGACCTGTTGAAAACAGCTTTCAGCTGCCATAATATGTCCTCTTTAACACTAATTATGACGGTTCAGTTTTATTTTTGCAATGAACAAAATCACTAGGACGGAAGTCACAATGCTGACAGATTTGCAGATGGCTCCAGTTTACTGTTCTGAAAATGTATGGATGCATCCAATAATTCAGAGTCCAATTCAGAATGGTCCAGCAGATGGTAGCAAACCATGCTTATATGGACAGATGATCTCTACTACAATTCCTGGTGCTGCAGACTCCATTTGTTACATTAAACTTTGAACATATGTTGGAACCAGGTGATCTAGGTGATGTCACTGCATTATATCATGTGTTATATAAAGAAAAAGGGAAAATAAGATTCACTGGTGAAATATGAAACAGCAGAGTGGTGATAGAAAATCACATTAAACATGCAGTGTACTCATCGCGTTTAGACTTTTAATTACAATAAATAAAATTTTTACATTCAACACATCAAGTGTGTTTTCGGGGGTCAGACCAGGCTGATTGAGCCACACTTAAAAAAACCACACACACACACCATCTGTCTGATCTAATCAAAGCTTTTACATCAGCGGTAAAACCGAGCCCAGAGAGCTGCCAATATGTGTGTTTGGCCCCTGTGAAGCATTTGTGACACTAAACCTCAGCAGATGGGACAATTAACTTTATATCGATAGATCGTTTGCCAAGTATGTGCCGTGACTATGAAAATGCGCTGTTTAAGAGCCAAAACTGAATATACACCACTGCTACCGATGTTCCAAGACTATCATTGTTTTATCGCTACAGTAGATACATCCTCACATAATGCCACCTTGCTAACCTGCTACAGCTGGTGCATGCTCTGTAACTATTAGCTCTACTGCTGCTGTAACTGCATTTACATTTGCTACTACTGCCACTCCCACTGGCACTGAAAGATACTGACAAATATACTATACTGGCCCTTTGCAGTTGTGTATGAAGGAAGAACTAAGAAATGAATAGCGTGTCTTAGCATGTAGGGCAGTGGGAAATAGCTAGCCATCTAATAACATATCATATGTTATTTTGTGTTGTACCTATTTAATATGTACGTCGCTTTGGATAAAATGACATTGCAGAATTGTAGAATTGTTAAATCTGTATAGTCTGCAGTATTACAGGGCATTACATGTCACGCAGTACAGAGAATGACTTCAAAGTAACTTGTCCAGTTTAAGCACTTTAAGTCAAAAGTCTACTAAGACAGTACATTAAAGTACGTTAAAAATGTTTTTTCTTTACAAAAGGAGTTTAGGAAAAGTACAAAATATATTCTGAGCTCAGTAAACTTTGAGAATTATAAATGGAATTGCATGAATGTTCTCAAGCCAAGCAGACACGATGGTTTAACCTACATCTGTCTCACGTCTACGTCGTCACTCTTTTAAAAAAATCCTCATATTTCAACAACAAAACTAATGTTGAATCAATTTAAGAGGCCTCTGTATTTAGGATATAAGAAATGTATCATATATCTTTTATTTCTACTCCTGCAAGTAAAAATGAATGATTTGTACTTTTATCTTGCCATTTTGGTAAATATGGGCTCAGGTCCTAGTTGCTTTATAGTATATTGATGTAACCTGGCCCTGCTCATTTACCCATACGCCATCATCTCCAAACCCTTTGGGAGCCTTCAGGTTTTTTATTTGGGAAAGATATCACAGGTATCCCAAAGAATCCCGTTTTAGCTTTGTCTCTTTCTTACTGCAGAGTCTTGAACACTGACCTTAGCTGAAGCTTGAGATGCCTGCGCTTGGCTCTGCTGGGACTTCCTCGTCTGCAGCACCCCTGAAGAAATCCTGGGAAGTTTAATTTGTGATATACCAAATGGTTTTACAACCCTGTCCTGGCTGGCGTGACACATTTCTCTCTTATTCCCTTTGGAATTTCTTTTGATGGCGTGATCATTTGTTGTACAAACGGTCACTGTGGAGATAAGAGTCAATTTGCACAGCTGGCTGCACTCGGTCTGGCTGTCTTTAATCAGCTGAACATGATTAAAACGTTATTAGTAGGTAAACTAGCATGTAGAGAGGGAGACCTTTTACCATGTCACAGTTTTATCATGAGTGATGGAGTTCCCAGATGCCTTAGTTACTTAAATAAATTAGATCATTTAAAAATGTTTTGTTCATGTTGCACTGCACAGTCCCTTTGTAAAATGTGCCAATGAAGAAAAAAGGCTTTTTACAACAAAAAGGTGCCCACCCAATGGAAATGATGTTCCCACTGGTTGCTTATATCAGATACACAGGCTGATCCATATAGTAACACATAAACAGATTATCTCAATTTGTGATTCGTTCTATCCATTTCTGTCTCTTCATCATTACTGCTGGTCTCTGCAGAGGCCCCAGATGGTTTAAGTATAATGTGATTTCTAGACATAAACAGATCTTAGATATCAACCATTTCCTGCTTATAGAGCAAGCAAACCCGTGGCTACCAGCCAATGCTAGCCACATGTGCTATTCTGATATTTCAGATACATATTTGTCATTGTCGGGCTGTACCTACAGTTTGCAAACAATTATTTGGATTCCACTCAAAATAGTTGTGTGGCTGCCTTGTTGAAGCTGAACCTGATTAGATTTGAAACTAGATCTGGATTGGATAACCCACCAATATTAACTTTACTTTACTTAACTGGTTGGTTAACTATTTGTTGGAGAGTTTTCTGCAACTAGAGTGGCCTTTTGCATCACGGACAGGAATGTGCATATGCAGATGTTCTTTCTCTTGAAACCCTTGTGCATATTATTGTTAGGCAGTTAGACTACTGATGTAAGCTGCATAGCATAATATGAAGCAGATTAAAAATTAAATTAAATGAAATGAGTTGATGTGCTCCTCCTCCCTGTCGGGTGACCAGATCCACATCAAATCTTATCAGAAAAACCTTTAAATCTTAATGATGCTATGTTTAGAACCGTATGAGTTTTCATTTAACACTGTTTTTGGGGCAATGCATTATTTGCAGTGAAAGAGGAAGTTTAATTAATGACCTGGCCAGAAACCATCAACATACCAACTCAGACTCAAAGTTATTGTGCCACCTATTGGCAAGAGGAAGTAAAACTTGACAACTACAAATAGTAATTTTCATGGTATGACCAGCGTTTCTTAAACTTGAACCAATGACAATTAGTCAGTGTTCTCTAGCCCCATACAGAGTTAAGTCCTAACAATATGACCCAATGGATTGTAAATCAGTGGCTCTGATTTGCCCCTTATATAACCTGGACACAAAAAGTTCCAACCTCTCCCCTTTTTTACTTGGTATAGAACAGCATTCGTCAAAACAATAGGACTCAACAACAGTTTAACCATGGTCCATCACTCTAATGAACAATTCGATCAGTCATGTCCTGTTAACGACCTTCAAATGCAAAAATGTCACTTCCTTTCATTGTAGACTATATTTTGACAGTTGAAATGCACTGCTTCGCTTTTTAACATGTACATATTATCTGGCACTCACACTTTCAATAGAAATACCATAAACTGAACACATTGTATATATGTGTATACCTGCATGTACTGTTTATAGTAAATACTTATAAACTAATGATCTTCTAACCTGTACTCAGCTGTTCCCTCATCTGAGTTTTGAGCTAATTAGCAAATTTTAATCCAAACTATGATGGTGAACATAGTAAACTCGCCTGCTAAATATTATATTATTGCTAAATATATATTATTTTTTATTGACCCTATTCACTGTGGCTGTCAATGCAGCACATATAATTTCCCTGTGCGTAAACAAAACAGCCTTCAAAATGTGTATTAAAGATGCTGTTCATGAGCAATTAACATGACTGATTTAGCATAACAGACTTTAAGGAAACTCTTGACTTTCTCAGTTTCCCTTAACAGCCCATGGACTAATTTCTATGAGATTAGGATTTTTTATTTGGTCATTGCTTTATTATTTCTAGATATATTTGAGAACAACAGTGCTGTTGTGTAGATGAAAGAAACTGGAACACCCGGACAAAACCCATTCCAATGGCTCTTCTAAGCTTTTGGTCAGTCTAAAGGCTTCTACTGACTCATGAGCCTGTCTGCTTCTCCTCCATGTACTCAGTATGTTCTTGTAGGACACCATCTCAACTCACACCCTCTTTCTTCTCTTCCCCAGCTTTAATGATTTCAGTCCTAACTGTTTTATTAAAAAATAACCAAAACAGACTGACTCTGCGTGACTACACTTGGCATTGTACTTTACACTGAGATTTAGAGTGTTTACAAAGTACACAGGAAGTAATTTGAATTCCAATTGCTTATATTTGTTGTTGCCTTGGCCTAGTACCTTATGTTATATCAGTTTGTGTAAATGGGAGAAACCAGAGTACCTGGAGAAAACCCATTTACTAAACTGTGGATCAGTCTAGAAGCCTCTCTGGGTGACTAGAGACTGATGGGAACGCCTTCTCCACCTCCATGGCATCGATATGTTGTTGCAGGACACCATCTCAGCTCACGCCCTCTTACTTGTCTTTCTCCGTTTTGTTGTTTTTAGGCTGCCCTGCCCTCCACACCCTCAAACTCCTGGAGCTGTTTGTGGAGCTCTAGAATTTTGTTGCGGAGATCCGAATTCTGTTGATGAACATTCTCCTTAGCAGATCTCATGTTATTATACGCGCTGCTTGAAGCCCTTTGTTGTGTGAGCGTCTTGTGGAGATTGCTGAATTCACTCATGAGGGCAGCCTTCTCGCAGATTAAGTCATCCAACTGAGCTTTGACATTATTATATTTGATGAGCCAAGGTTGGACATTTTCACGATTGTTTTTTAAACCCTGGATTGTGGATTGGAGGTTGTAATTCTGGTCCATCTTGTCCAGTGTTTCAGCTTTCAATGTTGCATACTGGTCCCTCATCCTTTGCTCATCTCTCAGTTTTTCAGTCAACCCCTGAACCTGTCATTGTAGATCGTTGTAGCGTCGTCTTAGAGCATGGGTTTCCTCCTGCTTTGTCTTAATTTTCTCTTCAAGGTGATTTTGCTTGAGTTTTTGCTGGAGGTCCTCAACCTTCTTCTGCAGCTTATTACCTTGCTGGCTCAAGATCTTGTTTTCGGTCTTTTTTGTCTTGTATTGATATTCCAATTCTTGGTAGTCCTTGAACTGCAGGTTTATCCTCACAATTTCTTGTTCAAGGATGTGGTTATTTTGCACCATGTTTTGTCGTTCTTCTTCAACAGCCCTACATTTTTCCTTCAGTGCAATTTGATCCTGCAGTTGATTTTTGAATTTGAGCACTTGCTTTTCAATGTATCTGTTTAAGTCAAGCGCTGTAAGTCTTGGCCATTTTCAAGATTACTGATGAGCTCTTCTAATTGTAGAATCAACAGGCCATTCTTTTGTGTGATGGCTTCCGTTTCCTCGGAAAGTGAGTGAATTTCATTCAGAAGACTATTTTTGTCCTCTTTATCATCCACATGCCAAAACATGCTGTGTCTGTTTTTTGTCTCCAGCTTTATACCGCTGTCTTTTCTTCAGAAAGCCGTTGTGTGACTCCTTCACAGTGACTCTGTGCTAATCGTGTGTTCAGTGTAATTTGATGTATATCAAAGGCAATGACATCCGTATATATGTAGTTTCTGTCAAATGCGAATGATGTCAGTGACTTTACACACTCAACAATCCAAAGCAAAAAACCCAAACATGACAGACAGAATCTGTATGACTATGCCTTGCATTATTTATATGAATATTGTGTTTGTGTGAGTGTTTGCAAACTATTGAGGAAGCAGTATGAATTTCAATTGTTTATTTTTGTTGTTGCATTGCCCTAAAACCAATCATGTGACAAAACCGCTCACAGAATCCAGATGCACGACTCCTAGACATGATTTCCAGCAAGACGAGTTTATTGATACAAAGTAACAACCAAAAATCACTCTAATGAGGATAGATAGACTTTATTCATCCTGGGAAATTTCAATGTTGCAGCAGCAATTAGCAATTAACAAGTACCCAGCCACAATATACAAAAAAATATTTACAAAAATAAGAAGAGAGAAATATATAATAAGAAAATATATACAAAAAAAGTACAAAGTAAAGAATAAATCTACTAAAGTTTCTGGTGACGTGTGCCAGAAGTGTGCAAGTGTCTGCTGCTTTTACAGCTTGTCATCTGACACACTCAGATGAGGAGTTGTAAAGTCTTATCGCTTGGCAGGAAAGACTTCCTGCAGCAGTCCTTGAGACAACAAAGCTTCCTGAGCCTTTTGGAGAAGGCGCTTCATTGTCTGTCCACTACAGGGTGGAGAGTTATCCATAATCGATAACAGTTTGTTCCTTTCCACCACTGCTTCAAAAGTCTCCTGCCTACAGCCAGTGACGGAGCCAGCCTTCCTGATCAGTTTATTCAGTCTGCTGGTGTCACTGGCAGACCACAGAGGAGAACAGTGTGCTGACCACAACAGACTGATAGAAGATCTCCAGCTTCTTGCTGCACACGTTGAAGGACCTCAGCTTCCTCAGGAAATAGAGTCTGCTGCACCCCTTCTGTGCTGTTGGACTTCCAGCTCAGTCTGTTGTCGATGTTGACTCCCAGGTACTTGTACTCCTCCACCTGTTCTACATCCCTACCCCGGATGGAGAGGGGCTGCACAGCTGTTCCTTTCCTCCTGAAATCAATCACCATCACCATCCATTACAAGAGATGCATGTTAAGGCAGGTTTCACTTCTTTCTGTCAAACCCTGGATTGTGCATTGGAGGTTGTAATTCTGGTCTTTCCTGCCCAGTGTTTTGGCTTTCAGTGTTGCGTACTGAGCCCTCATCCTTTGTTCATCTGTCAAGGTTTTGGTCAACTCCTGAACCTGTCGTTGTGGCTAATTGTTCTAATTGTTGGTTCTGCTCCAGCTTCATTTTCTCTTCAAGCTGATTTTGCTTTTTTAAGATTTTGTTGTTGGACGTCCTAAAACTGCCGCAGCTCGTTACTCTGCTGCCTCACAATCTTGTTTCCAGTCTTAATTGTCTTATATTCATCCTCCAATTCTTGTTAGTCCTTGAATTGCAAATTTGTCCTCACCATTTCTCGTTCAACATTTTGTCTTTCTTTGTGAGTAGCTGTGCATTTTTCCTCCAGGTTTAATTGATCATGGAGTTGATGCTTGAATTTGAGCACTTGCTTTTGAAAGTATTTCTTCAAATCAATTGCTGCTTTTCGGTTAGCTTTTAGCACTCTTTATTTTTCTTGTAAGTTACTGATGAACTCTGCTTCACAGGTACTCTGTGCTAATTTGGTATGCGTTTAGAAATGAACGGCGCAGAACAGAAACAGAACAGTATCTCTTAAATGTGATGTGATGTATAAAAACAAAGACAGTGACGCCTGTTTAATAAGCTCTGCTTTGAATACAAATGATTTCAGAGTCACATTACATACTCGCCCCCCCCAAAAAAAAACCCCATAACAGACTTACTCTACATGGCAATGCTTGGCGTTATACTTTACATTGATATTTAGAGTATTTACAGAGAAAGTAAATTGAATTTCAGTTGTTTATTTTGGTTGTTGCATTGCCCCAGTACCCTATGTCATGCCAGTTCGTGTTGATAGGAGAAACCGGAGTACCCGGAGAAAACCCATTCAAATGGCTCTACTAAAGTCTAGAAGCCCATCTGGGTGACTAGAGACTGAAGGGCCCACCTACTCCTCCTCCTTGGCCTCAATATGGTGTTGTATGAAACCTTCTATGCCTGCGCCCTCTGTCTGGTTTTGAAGCTCGTTGTTCAGCTCGCAAAAGTCTGGTCTTTGGACAGCCGCGCGATGACACTTCACCGCTCTCTGTTCTTTGTGGGATTTGTATCCAAACTCCACACTTTCAAAATTCTGGAGCCAGGTGCAGAGCTCTTGAATTCTGTCACAGATACCAGAATTCTCATGTCTGATCTCCTCGGCACATTTGATGTTGTTCTGGCCATTGCGTAAAACCTCCTGTCGTCTCTCCATGAGGGTGGCCCCCTCGCAGTTCAACTCATCCAACTGAGCTTTGAGGTCATAAAATTTCATGAACCAGGGATGGATGTCTTGGTACTGTTGTTTTAAATCCTGGACTCTGCACTGAAGTTTGTAATTGTGATCCCTCTTGGCCCGTGTTTCTGCTTTCAGTGTGGTATATTGGACCCTCATCTTTTGCTCATCTTTTGCTCATCTTTCAGTTTCTCAGTCAACTCCTGAACCTGTTGTTGTAGCTCAGCATTGATCTGGCTTAAGGCTCTGTTCTCCTCCAGCCTTGCGTCAATGTTGTCCTCCAGGTCAGTTTGCTTGGAGGTTTTCTTCTGGAGGTCTCGCAACTTCTGCTGCAGCTCTTTATTTTGCTGGCTCAAGGTCTTGTTTGCAGCTTTTACTGACTCATATGTATCCTCCAAGCCTTGGAAGGACTTAATTTGCCAGTTAAGCTCCAAAATTTCTTGCTCCAGATTACTGTTGTCCAGGGTGATGGTTTGGTTTTTTCGGTGAGCAGGGTTACATCTTTCTTCCAGGGCTATTTGTTTCTGGAGTTTGTTGTTCAAGCTCAGCACTTGCTTTTCAAGTTTTTTGTTCAAAATGCTGGCTGCCTTTCTTTCAGCTTTTAGCTCTTCATATTCCATAATCCTTTCTAGGTCCTGGCTGTCTACAAGACTGCTGTTGAGCTCGTGTATTTGTGTCATCGTGAGGGCATTCTGTTGCTTTATGGCCTCTGTTTCCTCAGTAATTGAGCTGATCCTGTCGAGAACAGCTCTGTCCTCTTTGTCTACACATGAAAACATGTTGTGTTTTGTTTTGTGTCTCCTTTCCAAACCACAGTGGTCTTGAGTCCAAACAGACCCGAACCTCTGTTATTGTGTCATATTCCTCAGAGGTAGCTCCCCTGTCAACAGCACACATTTGGAGCACTTTGAACTGGGCTTTCTAGAAATAGGTTTGGTTATCAGCAACAATTAATAATTGTCAATGATAATTATTAATTGAAAGAATACTGTTATTAATAAGAATTAATCATTACGGGGCACCACCCTGGTATCAGGGACCAATATGTAAATGCAGTCCCAAAAGTGTTTGCTTATAAATATCAATATCTGGGAGATATTGATATGTATAAGATGAACAAGGAATGAATGAATGAAAGAGACATCACAACGTTGTTCCACAATGGGGAAATTTCATTGTGCTGTTGCAACAATGCAATTTCCCCATTGTGGGACAATAAAGGTTTCTTAATCTAACAACTATAAGTATATTAGTAGTTGCGCCCCTCAGGAATGATTGCTACAATTTTAGTGATAATATTGTTCCATATATAAACATGACCTGGTATTATTTTCATGTATATTGTCTTAAAGCCAAATACTTACAAACCAATGACCTTCCCATCAACCTCACTGAGAGTAACAGCTGATTTGAGTCCTGTCAGCAAGTTTTAGTACTTACATGCCAAACTGAGGTGAACATGGCAAACATACTTGCTACAAATCAGCAGGCTAGTATGGTTTTGAGGAGGTTAGCATGCTGACGTTAGCATTTAGCCCAGAGATACAACTTTACCTGCTTTTGTGTTTGATCATTAAGCTTTATCACTTTAAGTCTGAAAGCATCAAATATAATTATACAAATGTAAACAATACACTTCAAATAGATAAAAATATGCTTTACGAAAGTAAAGCATGTAAAACTTAACAAGGTCAATTAAAAAAAACATTACTGCTATACAGAGTCATCAGTTAATGGTAAATGTAAATGTTTTAATTTCTCTATCACGATTTGAGTTCATGTTAGTAGCAGCATGTTTGAACATCTGAAATCACTAGTAGGCAGTCTGAAGAACATCAAAGATCAGCGCCTACAACATTAAGCGACATTAATAGACTTTTCAAAATGAATAGTTTAATTGAGAAACAATGAGTATTTTTGGTGACTGTGCAGTTCACTGACTGTTTTCTGTCTACACTCAACTCACTAGACGTTATAGCAGCATGAAATTTAGAGCAATGACAAATCTTGTTCTGACTTAAAAACGTATTCACCACATTTCTGTTTACTTTAAAGTCTTTAAATAGGCATATTTCAACCCAGCGGTCCTTAATGGTGTTTAAGGATATGGTTTCAGCTTTCAGTTATACCAGTCAGCTCGCAGTGGCTTGATATTCACTGTGGTGAGTGATGCCATCAGAAGGTCATGAAACTAAGGCCCTGACTGTGAATCTCTAATATCAGTTATTATGCATATTTGTAGATACACACATGCATCCACAAAAAAAGCAAAGTGTTCCATTCTCAGTCTTCTCTCAATCTCACTTCCTGCCATCCTGCCAGTATCATGCATATTAAGAATAAGAAAATGGTATCGCCAAGCACAGAAGCAGGAGCAGGATCACTAAGAACACTAAGCTCTAAATGCAGTCTTCTCAAAAGAGTCATATGAAGTTAGAGTCACTGGGTCCAAAATAAAATGTAGACTGTGTTCTTTTTGGTACACATGCATAGCCACATTATAGTTTCGTCCTCCAGATGGCGTTGACTGATTCAGTAGTCTCGTGGTCTAAAAAGGCTTTCAAGTCAAATGTGGCTCGTCCGTGTTTAACAGTCTGTCATATTAAAGTTTTTTCCAAGGATGCCTGTCATATCATATTTATATGACAACGTAGATTCATTTAGGGCGAAACAAAAGTTTTCTTTTCTTGATCAAATTGGTGGCAAACAGGTGGCAAATGCAGCCGCCTTTACGAATAGTGTGGAAATGCATCTCTCATTTTTGACAGCTACTCAGATTCGCGTCGTTATTTTCCTTGGCGTACATTGCGACGATTTGTCGTCTCCCAGTTCGTATTGTTTCTAATTTCTGACAGCACCTGAAGGCGGCAGCGATGTGTTCACGCCCCCTGAAAAACCCCTCCTTCCCCCCCTAAATATGTGGAGTATGTGGCATTTCAGCCGTCAGTCTAGTAACGTCTGCTACCGAGGCACCGCAGAGCTGCGTGGATAACACATTCAGCTGGAGCTCAGCCACTTTCAGAACACCTGCTTTTTAAAAAACTTAAGGTAACGGTTTTTTCTTCTAATTATAACACATTTTTCTGAAACAGAAAAGGTTTCAAATCGGGAATTTTAAATCCTGGCTTTATTACATGTATTATAGTCTGTGGAAAAGCGAATCTAGTGTTTTTGTGATACGTTTAGTGACTCGCTTTTGGGGAATTAAAGCTGCGGGACCTTGAATGTCCCAGTAACGTTTACCAGTGAACTAATACCTGTGTTTCGACATTAAACATCAACGTCAGCTGATAAAAATAAAGTTGCAGTGAGATAAACTCGTATTAAGACCATTCTCGTAGTTTTCATTAACTGGTTGTTACCTTCTTGTGTTTTGTGGACTCGTTAGCCTGATTTATTTTTGCGTATTTCATTAGCAGAGAAAGCACCATAGCGTAAATGACGTATATTGACAGTGTTATAACAACATGACTGTTTCTATTAGTTTTCACTTAAGCTCAAAAATTGACTAACAACCTTATTTATGACAAAAAAACTGTAACCGCCGAGATACCGAACAACACAGAACACTGTCTTTTCAGAAATGTGAAAAGTTAAATACATAAAGCAAATGTAATATCTATTACATTTGTATTCAGTGTAGTTTTGAGGGTCGTGGAGGTCAAAGGGTTTATTGAGAATTGTCTTCTGGATCGTTATGTAGCTGTATTAAGATAAAAAAAAAAAACAGATTTTAATTAAAAATCAGATATAAGTTCATGAAGTGGCAGTAATGTGTTCCAGAGTTTCCACACTGAAGAGGTTCAGTGAATCACCCGTGCTTAACGAATTCAGCAACAATAAAATTTCATTAGTTTTGGGTTCAGTGAAACATGCTGGTGTCCAACAATGATCTCAAAGCCTGCTGAGGTCGTTTCTGGGTGCAAAATCATTTTAATGACACTGAATAAAGACACTGGCCACTTCAGTCTAAGAGTGTCCTTGATGAATCATAGACACGTTTATGAATGCTTCATTTCAGGGAAGCTGCTACCGTGAACTTTGTAACTCTAAATAGACTGTGGTCTATTAAACAGGCGAAATAAAAGAAATTTCTCTCAAGGCACGCATCACCGAGTTGTTGATCGGCGGTTTCACCACGACCTTCTCATTGCACCCAAACCCCTGAGGGAAATTTAAGGGTAAAGTCAGTGGTCTTTTGATCCTCTCTCATGCTTGGGCCTGCTCAGCAGTCTCTAATCCAGCTGGGAGGAGGACTTACTGACTGATGAGATTAATAGCTTCTACTGCTCTCTGTTTTCTTTTCAATTAATTAAGAATAGCAGGGCCTTATAATTTTAGCCTCCACAGTATGATATCACAGCGGGCTCGCTCTGCGGTGAAGCGCGAGGGAAAGTCTTTTGAGATGTTAAACTTGTCCCTCGTGGAACCTCGCGGACGCCCCTCTCGACACATTTTTAAAAGCGAGTCTGTAATTATAGACAGATGCACATGTGAGTCAGGAAGTGAATGGGTGCATCGTGGGGGCTCTGTGTGGCAACAACAGTGTTTACTTCTCTCTCACACTTCTTGGCTGTTTGTGTCCTGCGGCCACAGCCCGTCAGACAAACAAAAGCCCTGAGGCACGGCGCCCTAAAACATTCCTTTGGGTATTAGTCTGCCCTGTTGTTTAAGCCGACCTCTTTTACATTGTTGGTGTTTTTTTTATTTAGCCCCGAAGTGGTGGTATTCTATTCACCCAACAATATTTCAACCACAATTCCAGCGATACATGTTTCCAAAGGTCCAAAGCAGCTATTACAATGTGGATAAAGCAACTGTTTATGTTTAATATGACAAGTACTTATTGAGAAAAGTTATTAAAACGGAACGATCACGGGAGTGTACAACATGCTCCGCTCCATCAGCAACTACAGATGATGGGCCTTTGAGCAAGGCGTTTAACGTACAGCAGAATGTGTCAGGTGAAGATGGGGTTAAACACATTTACGCTTGATGCATCCTGCAGGTGGATGTGTGTGTGAAAATGGAATACGGAGGACTGGAGCAGTCCTTTTTCCAAAGATCCGATGAGGTCATATCAGATCAAGAGGAAGAGACAAAGTTCAACCTGCCCCAGACTTTTCCAGCCTCTCATGTCATCTCGGTGTCTTTTCTTAGAGCTACAAACAATGCCCAACTGGGGAGGAGGCAACAAGTGCGCAGCGTGCCGTGGGACAGTTTACCACGCTGAGGAGGTGCAGTGCGACGGGAAGAGTTTCCACAAATGCTGCTTTCTCTGCAGTAAGTACAGCTGAAACAACCCTCAGGCAGCGTCTTAATGTTCTACTCTTTATACACTCTCAAAGTCTACCTGTCTTCACTACTATGTGATGGAGATGTGGACTTTGAAGAACATGCAATTTACTGGGATGAATGGTCCAAAACAGATTATAGAGTTACAATATGGTGTAAGTGTGGGATCCTGCAATTTTGGGTCTTGCCTCGTGCTAAAGGGGGCTGTTTCTCTGCCCTGCTTTGTTTTTCCAAAAAAGGCTATGAGACAACCTCACACGAGTGGGATGCTTAATCACTGGGGTGAATTCTTGTCACATGACAATGCGCCAGTAAATGAAGACTAATTTTGTTGGAGTAAGCCACTCAATTTTAGATTTTAGGCAGACAAATGCTGAGGAAAAACTGTGACAAACAAGAAAAAAGGTCACATAAACTCTGTGAGCTGACAAATGAACTGAATGTTAGTATGTACAAGGCGAGATGTCTGAGTTGTGATACGAAAAACACATTGTTTTCCTCGGAAGAAGGCGTAGGCATTTTAATATCTGTTGCCCAACCTTGCCGAAAGTCTTGAACGTACAAAAATATGTATCTTACGCAACATCTGCCGAGAATAGATCACCGACCTTTTATGAATATTTATCATGGGATATTTATCTGTCTACAGTTTCTGTAGTGTTACACCTTGGTTCTGGCTACAAAGATCAGATTTAGGGTGAATATAGGGATGAGTCATGAGACAGACTTGTGAACTCAGTTTCACCTCGTGCTCATCAAAAAGGGACTTTGTACTTTTGTTTGTATTGTCTCAAACTGGTCATAGGTTGTTGAGGTATTTGGTCAAAAATATCATCCTCACTGATTTTGTCCATATTGCGCAAAGCCCGGGGCTCGGCCCGCTCTTCAGTCATCTCTGAAATGTCGCTGAAGACGTTCCAGCAAAGACACTGCACGGAGATTAGACAGAAACATACAAACACTTTCATTTAGTTGCTATCGAGAACAGACCGAAGTAGTCCGAGCCACGAAAGAAGAGTTTATTTTCTCCAGCAGCTCCGATACAAAGGCAGCTTTGTCCAACATTCCTACCGAGGAGTTGATGAGCAAAGGGACTCCCATTTGCCCTTTCCTCCGATTTCTCAGTTTGACACTCACCACTTTTCATGTATAAAAAGGCAGCTATGAAATGACAGTTGTGAACGCCGCCCCACTCTGCGTACACTTACTGTGGCTTTATCTTCTCGATTTGCTGATGTCCGTCAGTGGCGGCGCATGAGTGATCCAGCTGAAATGGAGGGGAACAAAAAGTCAGGGAAACCATAACAAAGATGGTTTGGGAAATATGAGGATTTGGGGTTGAAGTGGTGAAGGGTGAAAGTGTTGGCCTTGAAATGACAGAGGCATGAATGGAGACCTTTTTCCAGCTGGTTGTGTGAAGTCTTAAACCAGTATGAGACAATCGCACAGTGCAGGCCTGTGTGTGGAGAACTCAGCTAATCCCAACAGCCAGTGTTTAGTCTGAAGCCACTGTGACGCTTTTGTTCTTTACGTCTCAGAAGTGCCTATAGGCATTATGCTATCAGGGTGTGCGTCTGTCTGCACAGGATTCCAGAAGGTGTTGGAGTCCTGTCAAACATCCGCCTGGATGATGATAAACGGAGTAAATTCTGGTAAAGGTCAAAACAGAAGTGACCTTACAAAGCAGTGTTTTGGCCTTGTTATGACAGAAATTCACACAATTGTCCAAAAATATGGGGAAATGTTTATATTTTGTAATTAATTAATTGAAGTATGGATTTTAAACTTGCCTAACTGACAGAGACATAATGTTGTGTACAGGCCTACCAAAAATGATTTTCTCCAACAACTACTATATAGTTTGAGTTTAAAACTATTAAACTTTGTTGAAGTGGAATCCTAAAAAGGAAAAACTAACAATTCAGGTGTAAAAACTGAGAAAAAGTGTGTGAATTCAAGTTAAAGTACAAGCTCTAAAAACAGGTGGGTTGAGTTGTGTGATAAAGGTATTATAGGAGCTTTTTTTGTTGTTTCCTCAAGATTTGTTCCATGAGGCAGCTGAAGATTGAGATTACACAATCAGAGAATCCACTTTATGAGGAACCGTTGGAAGCTATGGCGTGGTTTAGGTGTGGCTGCATCAAGAAACAATCAAGTGTTTGTTTGAAAACAACAATGGCGGCTCCTGGAGAGGCAAGCAGATACTACTATCACACCAATTATATCAATGTTTGAACTATTCTCTCAACCAGCTTCAGTTACTACATCATATGGTTCATTGATCGGGTTAGTCGGAGTTAGCTGGTGAAGAATGCTTCATCCAGTGACCTGCCATATATGTTTTTACTACACAGAACCGTTCGTCTTTCCAGATGGTTCAGTGTAACAAATGTAACAAACCAGGTGGAGCATGATGTCACAGAGAATGTGCCAGGAGCTCGAGGAGGTGGACCCAAATGCAGACACACAGTGAGCACAGAATTTAAACAGTTTATTTTTGGGGCTTAGGCTTACGGATGGTCGTGAAGCAGGCAGCGTCAAAATCCAGGTAATCGGTCCAAGTAAAGGCAAACAAATCCAAAAAGGGGCGGGCAGAAACACAGGCAAACCAGGCAAAATCCAAAAAAACCACAAGGAAATTGCAAAGCACATCTAACACAACGGACCAGCGAAGAGCAAAGCAAGTGACACAACTTAAATAGACTTGGGAGGGCAGGCAAAGGAGACACAGGTGAAACCAATGAACTAATCAAGACAGCAAACAAGTAGACAGAAACACACAAGGGGAAAACCTTTCAAAATAAAACAGGAACTCAATCAAAACAGGGAACTCAAATCAAAACCATGACACATGAAGTATCTGTTGATGAGCAAATGCTGAAGGTTGTCGTAGTTAGTCAGTATAATGACAGACGAGGGTTAAATGGGTGTTTTCTTCTCTTCAGTTGCTTGCCTGCTTTTACTTGTGACATGTCAGACAGATTTCTACCATTACGCTTCAACTGGCACGTTGAACCCCCTTTTTAGGTTTCATGTTTCAGTTCTTCGCCTTTAAAAAACCCAAAAAACCTTCACATAATCCCTCCAGCTCCAGTTATCACCTACATTTCAGGAGGCATCTCAGTGTCAGTCCTTCAGTCCACACCTATAGTGCACACCTACACTTCATTCACTGCTTGTTTTTAAACCGGAAACATTAGCATCTCTCAGAGCTTCCATTTCAGCTGCCACGACAGCGCTTTTACGTATGTCAAATGTTTCACGTGCAATGTTTGAGCAGATGTAAATTTTGCCTTTTCAAGTTCAATTAATAGTTTTCCACTTGGGAAAACAGTACATGTGGCCAAATACCATGATACGTTGACAATATTGGGGTGACAGTTGGAGCTATAATAAAGAGTTTATGATGCTTAGCCACATTTTACACCATTGTCCTGTTTCCTTCCTAAAATCGAGAGCAGAATACTTCATGGGCATCCCGATCGCAGGAAGATACAGTGTTCCTTTGTTAGCTGCGCGGTAAAACCATCTCACTTATGTAACTCCTTCTCCCTTTGTGCTGTCAGTGGTTTGCAGGAAGGGATTAGACAGCACCACGCTGGCCATTCACGACCAGGAGATCTACTGCAAGTCATGCTACGGGAAGAAGTATGGCCCCAAAGGCTACGGCTACGGTCAGGGGGCGGGAACGCTCAACATGGACCGGGGAGAGCGGCTGGGAATCAAACACGAAGAGTAAGACGCGCTGCTACGTAATGTGTGAAAGCTTCTAGCAACACCTATTCATAAATACATTCTCAGACTTGAACTTAATTTGAAGATCATTTCCAACAGCTGCATTCCATTCATAAAACAGTTTGAGCAGGTTAACTGTGAGCTATAAATCTCAAATCAACTTGAACTGATGACACCTGCCTCGTGACTTCCTTCGATACGATGTCGGTGCAAATGAGGGTTTGGTCAGGTGTCAGTTTAGGCACGATAGCAGCTTGGAAGTGTGTCTGATCTGCCGTGAATGAACATTAAAGCAACAGGACGCAACCGATTGCTAACACACTGCTAACACACTGTTCATGAATCTCATGCTTTAGAGCCCACCACAGGTTTATACACATGCATTCCAAACTGCAATACCCCCGCGTGACCAGCAGGAAAATCACTTAAGTCTTGACTTTGCTCGGAGGTAAGATTATTTCCACAATAAAGTCAGATTTTACGGGTAACTGGTTTCACGAGGTTTTCTTCTTAAGTCATGTCTAAGATCAAAATTGATCTTAAGTCCATTTTTATAAATGAGGGCCAAGCTCTTCAAAGTTTCCGTCTGATGGGATGAAAAAAGCTATACAGCTACAGTTAAACAGCAGAGTTTCTGCAGTGCTGCCAGTAACGGCAGAATTGACTCTGTTTTGCAGTTTTATGGAGTCAATACAAATACAAGTGACATCTGGAAATGTCTGAAGAAGGGATCGTTCATCACACTAAATTGCATAAGTGGTTGCGGTGAGGTTGATGAGGTCAGCGGGTTCGGCGGAGCGCAGCGTGTAAGGATGTTTGTACGAATGTGGCAGCTGACTCCGACAGCGCTATTGTCTCCTGACAGCGTGCGCTCATGGTGTGTTGAACATGAAACAGTTCCCAAATGCATAAACTTGGAAATAAGATCACATGGAGCTCATGGAATGTTAAATATGGATTACCTGATTTCATTTGAGCTCTTCAGGGAGTGGGAATAGCTAGGTGAGTGTCCTTCAGCAAACAATCTAAATGTCAGCGGTAAGAAAATGATAAGTTTCCTAACTTCAAAGGATGAGTATCAGCGGCCCTGGCACTTCTAGGACACTTCAGCAGACCACATGCATAAAGTCTGAGTCTTCGAGTACAAATACATCTGCGTATTAGATGCCTTCCGCTCGTCCCTTCCCCTGCGTCACTCTTTGTTTCTCACCGCCTGACAGGAATATTCGCAATCAGCTATCAAATCAAATCCAGCTTGGCTGCAGCAGCTCCCAGCTGGTTTTGGTGTAACGATGCAGATCCAAGAGCCAATGCTATATAGTCCGAGATTCAGAGTGATCATCACCTCGGGTTCATCGCTTTCCAGCAGTTCCTGTGGCGCTTGTGACGCAAAATGACAGCTTCCTGCGTGCACCCGAACGGAAAGCACTGAAAACAAACAGGGAAACACACCTACCACCACCACAGGCACACCTTCCCCAGAACGTTTACTCCCACCAACCAGGCTTCAGGTGATGGACTGTTATGAAAGAGTTGATTATGCAACCGGCAGGATTGCGCTTTCCCTCCTCTCTGTCCTCTGCCACAAAGGGCTTCATTCAGGGGCCACTGGGGCTGGCAGTCACCCTTCGATAAGCACCGCTCCCAGGGGGCCCAGCGTGCCCTGCTCTCATTCCCACTACTGGCTGGGGACAGAGGGATAGTAGAGGAGCTGGAGGTGCCAGGATTATTTTTGGTCTTTTTGTCTTTTGATACTATTGTAATCATGTCTAACGTTGTCACAAGAGATAATAATTAGTTTAGGATTTAATGTTTAACTCATACATAACCAAGGTATTTTTATTACCGCAGAGGTCAGCATCTTGGGTCACACTTGGTCACTAATGAGTAAATGAGAAGAAGAGGCTCTAGGACAGAAGGAGCGCTCTAAAAGGGAAGCGTTACCAGTAGTTCTTGTTTTGTTTCAGAGGTTTCAGAGGGAAGTTTCATTTCAAATGTCACATATCCACTGCTTAACAAGTTTGCAGAGTGACATATGTTTTTGATGATCTTAACTACATTTTAAAATGTAGTCATCTTCAGGGTTTAGGTGACAAAATAATGATATACTTAGCGACAAAATCACATTGATTTTATCTACATATGCTTTTCCCCCCCCCAGGACACACTCTCACAGACCGACCACCAACCCCAACCCTTCCAAATTCGCCCAGAAGTTTGGAGGCTCAGACAAATGTGCCCGGTGCGGAGACTCCGTCTATGCAGCTGAGAAGATCATGGGGGCGGGCAAGGTGAGGCTTTGACCACAGGCTTAAGACATTAAGGTGACACCTTCCTATTGCTTGGTGCTGTCTGGCATGATGCTTTCCTGTTCATCTGTATTTCTAGGATATAATAAATACAGCAGCATGAACTGACAGTACGGGCAGAGGTGTGTTTGCAGGATTGCAGAACACTTTGGATGGAATACTGCACTGTCAGGCTTTAAATCGAGGCATCTGCCGAGACATTAGCCAGGTTGACTGTTTGGCTCTCACTAGTGTTGCCAAGTCGCATAATTTATGACTCTTGGCTGATGCGAGGATTCATTTCTTATGTCGACAACACAAATGGAGAGTGTAAAACTAAGCTGTGCCCTGGAATCTGAGCTCGCTCCACAGACTTAAATGATGTGTTCCTGCAACTCTTCTGGTATTTCTCATTAGCGCTAATGAAAAAACTTCATGACAAATTTAAAGTGCAGTGTGAACTTAACAGGGTTGTGTAGTGTGTTATTCAAATCCAGATGAATAATTAGAGACGGCTTTAGTACGAGCAGCCCCAGCGGAAATGAAACCTCCACGCGGCGTCAGTTCCCTGAACTCCACAGGACCACAATCTACATCAGGAACCACAGGGGTGAAACTTGTTGAACTGGATTGAACGTGCATGTTTTTTTTACAGCGCTGAACCACATGCAGGAGGTTTTTGTGTGGTCTGGTCTAATGAGAGAACGCAGAAATCCTGTTTGTCCCATTGAAGCTGTTCCATGACGTTCGGTTGAGGGCTTCCCAACAGCTGGCGTTAATCGTCCGGGGCTGTCTGGGACTCTGGGCAGTTGTTGTTGACGCGCAGATTTACAGAGTTGATGAAGTCATGAGGACGTTTAATTCCGTCTCTCGTGAAAACATGTCCACAGAGGAGCAAAAAAACCAGGTCCTGATGAATTCTGTTTCTGCCTGAAATGGGAGTGGACCGCTTACTGTCTCCGCTCTCGTGTGGATCCACACATGAGCTGATTTATAGCGGGTGATGTCATCGGACAGAGAGCTGTTAATGCGTTTCCTGATCTGAGGAAACATGTGAGGCTCCACTCGCTGGCTTCAGGATAACCTGTAATTTTCGGCATAATGAAGACATTCAGAAATTGCTTCGAGCGAACTGCTTTGATGAGATTTGGTGAAGGAAATGATGACATCAGCCCCAACAAGCATCTGCGATCATCAGCTGCAAATAGCTGCAAACACAAAAGCGTTTTTGTCTTGCTAGAGTTTTGTATCACATTGTACAAGCCTAATAATCTGAGGTAGACTCGAGCAGCTGCCACTGTGGATGTTCAGCTTAAATTCTCTCTTTCTCGTCGCAGCCGTGGCATAAGAACTGCTTCCGATGTGCAAAATGCGGCAAGAGCCTGGAGTCGACCACTCAGACCGAGAAGGACGGGGAGATCTACTGCAAAGGTGAGATGAAACAGCTGAGATGGGAATCCACTACGCGAAGGGAGCAGCGTTACGACGTAATGTTGCCGAAGCAGATTTGAATTCCTGATTACTGTCAGCACATCAGTGTCGTAGACAGCCAGGAGTAAAACAAGGTAAAATAACATTTACGTTAGCCAGCACGTGCACTGGCAGAGCAAGAGCAGAAGAAGTCCATCAGTTCTTCTACAGCGACATGAGGAATAGCTGCAAAGGGATCCAGCAGCAGCCAATGTTCTCACTTAAACATCCATTAATGATTAACATGTTTTGTTTACTGTGCAATCACTGACACACTGGCCCTGAAATTCATTTAAACTTTGCCTCTGACAAGGGAGGATCATGGCATGAACGTTTTCATGTTCCACAGAGGAGCTGTCAGTGGTGATCCTCAGGCTTTTCCTCTAGCGCCACCATGGGGTAGACATTTGTGGCGCATGTGTGCTAGCGTGGCCGTCGACTCGTAGTGTTGTTCTAGCTTTGGTTCACTTGGAGACGTTCCCACAGTGGCGTGCTAGTAATGATGTGTTGTACACAGACAGCAATGGTTAGCATTTCGTTGTTGCCAAAGCATCACAAGCCACTGCAAATCTGCTAAAGTAACATTTGACATCGGTTTGCCTGGTAGATGTATATGATTTCATACATTGACAAAGTAGCTATTCATATTGATGTTACCATTTGTTTACAGCTTTATGCAGAGAGTCGCTTCTGGTAGCTCATGCGATCACATTAGCAACAACGGAACCGGATGGACTGGTTGTGCTGTAATGAACCAACGAAACAAAACGCACGCACACATGTTTGTGCACTCACCGTGGCCCCGGATGAGTGTTTTGCACATTTGGTGTGTTGGTTTGGCTGTACAACGCTGACAACGCTGGCCTTGTCAAGCTAACAGAGCTGCTTACTGTCCACCAGTCTTAAGTGGGCAGTAACATGTGCAGTCTGACCTCCGCATTGATTTCTCTCTCGTCAGCAACACAATGAGATGGGACGGTTTGGATAAACAGGACACACACACACACAGGCATTGAAAAAGATATCAGCAGACATCAGCAGATTGATGTGTGCTGAAGGTCAAATGAAACCATTCGCTGATGAGGAGGAATGTTGCATCTCAGCTCGAAAACCTGGAAGGCCAGACTCCGCTGCTGCTGCTATCAATCAGTGTGTTTAACTGTCGGCGCAGCAGCTGGATTTTGTTTCTCTCATTATGAACATTTTGAAGACAGATGTGGACGGCAGACCTGAGTGATTAAGTTTCAAATTCTGCACCTCATTGGGTTTTGTTTTTTTTTACCACAACCTGAGTGGCGAGCCGATTTTAAATATCACACGTTGATGTGAGATAAACAGCTCTGAGCGAGTGTGAGCGCTGGGAAACCGTACACGCTCAGACGCGGATACATAGACCGTTCAGGTTGAAGGTCGGTGCGGTGCCCACTTTTGCGTGCAAACAGCAGCTGTAGCTCATCTGAAGGAATCAGGAATCGGTGGTAATCGGTTTGTTCTGCTCCAAGAACCAAAATCAAGTTAAGCGTCGGCAGCAACATCTGTTTTGAAATAGAGTGACATGGTCACAATAACAGCGTAAGATATGTATAGTTCAGTGATGGAATTAGGCTGACTTAAAGGGATTTTAATTTTGAGCAAAAAAAGAACACGGTCGGAGATACAAAAAAAGAACAAAAAAAATTAAAAAACAAAAAAATGGATGTTGATCCAAAAAGTGTGCACTTTTTTTACAGCGTGAATAAGTGAGAATTTTTTGGAATTCAATTTTTTTTTTAATTATAGAAGAGCTAGATAGATACATATAGTGGTTTATCAGGAGAAAGTGTCGATGCTAAAAAGACGAGGAGGCGGGGAACGTATTTGCATGGACTTTGGCGACCTGGTGTTTTATCGCTGTGTAGAAACTGGACAGTATGTGCGATTCGCGGCGTGCGCCATGTTAATGGAACAGAAAATGAGTTTCCCCGCCTGCCAGGAGCTCTGCACTACTTTTGTTTAGTAGATTATAAACAGATTGTAATTTTTTTACGTGGATGATTCTTGGACCGAGCTGAGCTGTTCACATGTGGAACATGTCATTTATCCAGATACTTGACGAAAGGCTTAGAAATGAGAAACAAAACCCTTTCGCCGGATTGACTTTAGGCTTGGAGAATTTATTTTCTTTCTTCTTCTATCCATTTATTATCCATAAAATGTTTGCACATAATCTGAAATATAAAATGCAAATTTTTAGTTTTATCGGTCATGTGTTGTATATTTGGATAACTGATTAAATGAAGGTCTTGTACTGCTTAAACAACTCTGGCCCACTGAGACATGGATTCCACCAGACTGCCGAGGGGCGTCCTGTAGCATCTTGCAGTCTTCAAGTCCTGTCAGTTGGGATGTGGTGTGTCCATGAATTGGGCTTGTTGTATTGAGATCTGAGGAATATTAGTTTACACCTTGAACTCTGTCATGTTTGTTAAAATTCTTCCTGTACAGTTTTTGCAGCGTGGCAGTGGCAGAATTCTGCTGAAAGAGGTCACTACCATCCGCTAACAGCCCTGCCATGAAGGGGTCGACTTGCTTTTAGCAGGTTATGTGTGTTTCCTCTATGTATCAGGCTAACCGGTTTCTCCAAGCAGAACATTTTCCACAGTATCACAGTGTCTCCTTTAGGTCGCCTTGTTCTCACCCTCATAGTATGACACACACAAACAATGGGCCATCCTCATGATGTCAGTGAAAAGATTAATTAGACTGGTGCGGTCTTTCATCAATCCAAAGCCCTGGGAGGAGCACAGACAGGTTCACGTTCACTCCTAATGAGCCTTGAGTGTCCATGACCCTCTTACTAATTGTTCTCCCTAGAACCTTGGAAGGTTCTAACCGCAGTATACTGGGAACACCCCAAAAGACCTGCCGTGTAGGCATCGTTAATCCCTTTCCAAGTCTCTCAGAGTCTTACACCATTTTTCCTGCTTCCTCCACATCATCTTTATAAACCCCCCCCCTCAACAGGCGCTGCTGTAATGACACAATTAACGTTATTTACTTCATCTGGTGGTGGTGTGATGGGTTTTAATGTTGTGGCTGCTCAGTGTATATTATTTCAAAGTATATAATTCATACGTTTCTCAGTTTGGTTTAATTGGGTTGTTTTTAAGGTTGAACTTGGATGAGTCTTTAGGCTGCTGTCATCATGCAGCGGGCAGTTTCCTGAATTCACTGTACATGTTTTTTTCCTCCATGATGTAAGGATGCAACTATGGACTATTAATATTCACAGCACGTTAATATATTTCCTTTCCTCTCTTCACAGCGTGTTACGCCAAGAACTTCGGACCCAAAGGGTTCGGTTATGGCCAAGGAGCTGGAGCTCTGGTTCACGCTCAGTGATGGCTGAACTGCATCACTCAGAAAAAGACAATTATGACCCATTCCTCCGCCCAACACAAACATCATCGGCCCCTTTCTTGTGTTTTTTTTCTCCTTCGAATGCTTTTAAGTTGAAATAGGTGCTTATGATACAAATAAAAACATAAACAAACCAAACCACCTGTTCACATTTGACTGTATTTTATTATTAAAGCCATTAAAACTGAACCATGCCCATATGTTTACATCTGAAGCGGAGTTACAGTGATGTCTGAAGGTGGGCAGAGAGGCACTGGAAATGATTATGTGCTTTATCTTTTTTTTTTTTTTTTTTTATATTCCCATGTGGTGAGATGAGAGGGGAGACACAACGGAGACTTGTCAGGCTGCTGGAAGAACTAGCGAGGACTAAAATGGCTTTGAATTCATGTCCTGGGTGAGGTCGGGGTTGCTGAACGCTGCCCTGAAACAAACACAAACACTTGCCCACATTTACCTCCCGTCACTTTAAAGGCATTATTAGAACACAAGTGGTTTAGTTACTGGTGCTGATATGAAATCCGCAGCCAAGTCGTGACCTTTAAGAGTGCGCAGAGAGCAGCTGCGGCGTGTTGTCTTTGTCGGGCAGAAGTGACATCAGTGGTTGGCTCGCGAGATTGGGGGTGGGTGGGAGGGAGTGAAATGTGGAATGATGACATAACCGTCCCCTTCTGATGATGCAAACATGAGGCCCAGAAGTTTCGGAGGCCTTTGTGTAATATAACCTCCCGCTATCCTTAAAACTATTGCATGATCACATTTCAGCTTTTAGAAAACAAAAACAAAAAAAAAAAAAGATTGGCGTCTGCCTTAGGTCTCTAGTGTCTTTGCTTTACAATTTGTACATCCAGTGGTATAACAAACCCAGCGGTATATGACAGAATTAAAAAAAACGAAACAAAAAACCTTTAGGGATGACTACTGAGTCCACAAGCATGGAACATTCAGATATATTACACACTTGCACAGGAGGGCCCGACTGGAAATCTCGGCGACCTGAAAAGAAAACTTCCACTGAACACGCACTGGATCTGAGAGAAAGAAACTTTTTAAAAACAAAAAAAAAAACAACAAAAACCCCCAGACAAACAGAAAGCAGAAAGTACTTGCAAATACTTAACATTCACTATATACAGACACGTGGCTTTGCCAGGCTGTCACCATGGTGATGACGATGGGTTCAGGTCAACGAGGGGGTGGGGGGCGGCAAGAGCCCAGCTGTCCCAAGCGTCGTACATGCAGTGGAGTTTCTTGGCAAGGGAAGTTCAGGGCGTTTAGGGGTTTAAAATGCCTATAGACAGCAGTGTTGGACATCACTAAAAGCTACAGTCGGACACTTGGAGTATAGTCACTTGATGTTCTTCTTCCCGTTCGGTTGGAAGAAATCCCCCCCAAACTAAAAAAAAAAAAAATTAAAAATCCAGGAGCACCTTGGACTAACACTGACAAAAACAAACAAACAAAACAAAAAAAAAACAAACAGTTACAGATATTGTTTATGTACAGATGCACATTCTTTACACTTCAGTCCATCCTGCTGCTGCTGCTTTTGAACCGACCGCGCGGGAGTCCAGACAGGAAGTGATGGGAGCTGGCCCTGTCTGATGGGCCCCTCCTCCTCTTCTCTGTAAACAATGGAAGCGTCGGTGTGAAGCGGCGCTGCTGGGCCCTTGTGTTCAGTAACGGGCAAAAAAACAAAAACACTAAAAAAAAAAACACGATCAGTGCAATGTCGTAGGCAGACGAAAGACGAACAAAACAAATAAGACTTTACAGCTTTTTGAGAAACACACACGGAATGAAGCCTTTCCTGTAAACTGTCCTTCGGCCGCGTTCGCTCTCTTTTCCTCGACTCCGCTGTCAATAAATACACTCGTTGTACCTGTCTACGCCGGGTTCGGTGGTTCCTGGGCTTCCACGTCAAACAGCTACAGGTACGTTCAAGAACTTTCTCATAAAAACCTACTCAGCTAAAATGATGTGACACGTAAAAAAAAAAAAAAAAGAAATGATGGCGCTAGAACATAGTTATTTTTTAATCTATAAATAGTTTTAAAATAAATATACCTGTATCACATTGTCTGTAGGATAGTTTCTGTCTCATCTACAGTGGTCGAGCGCCGGAGGAGTCCCAGCTCACCTGCGCTCCCATACCGCACGGCAACCATTTTCACGGCTTTGCTGAAAGACTCTTGAGATCCTCTAATTTCGTATTCGAAGGTCGCAGTTTTATTTCAGCAGGAGAGAAGTGGGACTCCTCCAGCCGCTCCGACACTTTTCCTCTGATAAGTTCAACTATGTTGGCAAATCCTCATCAGCTCGACTCAATATTCATCATGGTGCAAAATCAAGACCTTAAGAAAAAACGACATTCCCTTATCTCTTTTCATACTTGGTAACAAATTTAGATTAAAAAAAATAATAATAATAATCCTTCAGCTTCTCTGGCCACCACAGTTAATTATCACAGGAACAGCGAGTTCCTGAACCAATCAAAAATTAAAAACAAAACAAAAAAAAAAATACATACAGGGCACATCAACAGGGACACCATAAATAAGGATATAAAGTGGGGAGGGGTAAGAGCGATACTGCCACTTTAAGGCGCTGCCGTCTCTGCAGCGTCACGTCTACAAGCAGAAGAGCTTTTATTTTGGAATTCCTCTCGTCCGTCAGCCTCTCTCCTCTCCGCTCGTGCCTGGCAGCAACGCACCGTCCAAAGGGCTTGGGAGAAGAGACGAGGTGGAGGGGTGGGGGGGGGCGTTGATAGCAGTGGAGGTACAGTAATGGAGTCTGATGTTGCAGAATAGTAGTAGTAATAGTAGTAAAGGTGTCGGTGGGCGGGGCAGAGGCAGAGGGCGGGGTGTTGGTGTGGTGTTTCCCCGTAACAGCATGCTAGTCCTGGCTGATTTTTTTTTTTTTCCCCAAAGTCTTTTGATCGGTGAGGGAGAGATGGTCCGAAAAAGCAAGCGCTCCCGAGAACAGCATCACTCCGATATGAACGCACGTGGGGGTGGGGTGGGGGTGGGGTGGGGGAGAGAGGAGGGTGATCCTTTCAAGCTTCCTTTCACCTGGCGACGCTCAACTTCCCCCCGCCCCCCGCCTCCCCCTCCTCCTTTCTTCTCCGCCTCTTCTCACACCAGCTGGTAGCCCGACCCAGACGTCTGGTCGTATTCTATTGTGTACTGCGTGGTCCAGTCAACCGTCACGGGCCGCATCAGGCCGCAGCAGCGGATCTCAAAGAAATCAATGAGGTTTCTGAAGCAGCCGTGGCTGCGGAGGGGCGGAGAGAGAGAGAGAGAAACGCAAGCGGCGTCAGAAACAAGATCAAGAATCACTGCACAGTCCATCAGTTCAGCATCGCTCCTCTAAACACTGTTTGACTCATGATAGGTTTTCATGCCGCATTCATCTTTCATCATCTTTGTCAAAATGTGGTGCCTGCAATACCCACAATGCATCTCAACTGCCAAAAGCTATATTGGAAATTCAGGTATGGTTATGACAGCGGCGGCTAATGCTGCCTGGAGCAGAGATGGGGAGCGAGCAGCAGCGGCCACTTAAGCTTTTTGTGACGCCATCCCGTCAGAGGCTACTTTCATTTTCAAGCTGACGGTGACTCAAGTGACATCACCCGAGGGCACCTATCAGACACTGCACAGCTTCGGCTGGAACCTTTGTACTATTTTTACAGTTCCCTTTAAAGTACCTGCAGCCAAAGTGAGAACCTTCCTCATTTGAGTGAACCAGCCCTTTAAATATCACATTAATATTATTGTAATCTGTAGAAACGATGAGGTTCAGGTCTGTGAATTTAACAAACAAGAGAGGATCATTTACTTGAAGGGGCTCTCGATGGACGTAGCTGTGACTTTAAAGTGCTTGTATCTCCGAGCGTTCATCCTCTCATTGGTGGTGATTCCCAAAGCCGCGATCTAAGACAGGTCGGAAACCAGAGAATAACAAAAACATAAATACAGAAACAGATTAGTTCAAGAGTCTCTGGTTACTCTTTGAAAGCTCAAGTGTAATCCTTTGAACGTGCAAACCCAGACCTGGTAGAGCTGACACATGATGAGCACGGCCACCCACATGAAGTGGAAGACGCTGTTGAGGAACATCCAGAACATCCAGGGAGAGCAGGAGGCGATCTGGGTCAGGTAGAGCCAAAACCCGTCCTTGGCATAACTGGTGGCACAGTGGATCCTCCAGTCTGTGGGAACACAGAGGCAGGGGCGGGTGAGGGAGTGGACCTGGGCGAACTGAACAAGGGGGTGAACTTTTAAACAAAGGCCTTTCTACTCACAGGAAATGCAGCCGTACATCATCCAGCAGATCATGCAGAGCAGGAAGAACAAGTAACCCATGAAGTAGCGGTGATTCCCGCTTCCTGCAGACAAGGAACAAACACGTCAAGTCTCACTGTCGTCGACTTGTTGCCCCGGTTGTTTCTGAAAACAGGAGGGAAGGCGAGAGAAAACGGAGCTCTCTGCTTCAGAGTGGACGTCGTGTTTATGGAGCAGCGTTTACCGTCGTGGTTTGGCGTGTTAGCATGCTAACGTTTGCTGAGCGCAGACGGACGCACACGCAGACACTGCCTTCCATCCGGCCACGCTGACAGCATGACGTCTTGCGCGGTGGAAATACAGTGTAATATACAAATACATGCATGGAAGTGCAAATGAAGGAGCTTAACAGAAGTGGAGATAATAGCAGACAGACAGCTGACTGGCTGTGTGGGAGTCATGCACGTGTAGATACTCACATATCTCTTACATATGTGAACAGGGGAATGTGTTCTTGATGTGCACTGACAGGTACACTGCTTGTTCCTTGAATGTTATGCAGAAATGAAATGAAATGAAACTTGTTCTGTTTAGGCTTTCTTCTTTTCCAGTCATATCTCATGTTGGTAATTAGTGATGCTTTGTGTATATGTAAATATATGATAAGGAGGAAGATTACAGAATGTTAAAGGCTTGCTGTTTTAGATCTCAAACAGCACTGTGGAACTGTGTATGAGGGGATCTCCATGTTGGTTATCTTATGTAACACACACGTGCACGGGCACATTCACACTTGGGCGAGGTGACACAGCTCTATTGACTGTGTGACGCTACTTCAATGAGTAAGAGGGAAAGAGACACAACAAGACGGCAAAAGCAGGGCAGAAGAGGATCGTGGCCTAGTAAACACTGACATAAACAAACGAGAAAAGGTTTGTAAATGTGTGGTAAGGAAGGAAATGTTTTAGTAGTAGTAGTTTTAGTGAATAACACGAATGTGGATGTAAATATGGCTTCTGTCAAGAAAGCGGCACAGAGCACCTTCGACGGTTTGAGGGACTGGAGGCGCGCGGAACACAGAGAACTGCTGTAGCTGCATCATAAACGGCTGCGTTTGTAATTTCAGCCGCTTTCATCTTTTCCCCAGGCCACTCGTTGTTTGTTCAGACAGTTTCCACACTTTTAAACCTTCTTCCTGACCACCTGCTTTCAAAAGGGACGTGCTACGGGTCCTGCTGCACTCCCTCCCGCCGCCGCTGCCTTCACAGACGCCGTCGGAGACGACACACAGCTTCCCTTCCAGCCCCGCTTCACTTCCTGCATCTCGTCACCGAAGCCTTCTCTTCTCCGCTGTGTCTGTCATGATTCGTCATCAGACCGTTCCTCCTTTTAGCGGCTTGCTTGACAAATTTGTTTTGTAACCGATAAAACGATCACCTGTGACTTTCTTGGGATTTTAGATCATCACACTCCTCACTCTGACTTTTATCGAATTACTAATTATTACTTAATTTAATTAAAACCAACGTAACCAGGCTGGAACAGATCTATTACACTTAGCAGGAGGGGAGACGAAGGAGAGGAGAGGAAATGATCTACGCTGCAATAACAACAACCTTTTATCAATTAAAATGTAATTTTAAGGCGCGTTCATTAAAATGATCCATCTTTCTCACTCAACGTGTTTTTCTGTTGTTTACAACAACCAAAACGGATAGAGAGCAGAGCCTTGGGCGGTGACACGTGTTTGCTTGTTGAGGTGCAATGTGGAACTGATAATTCTCAGTGTGGGTATGAAAATTAGGAGCAGCCTGTTGTCTGGAAGTGCGTGTGCCGTTGACATCCTCGCAAATCTGCGGCGGAGCTCGACGTACCGACGCAGTTCCCCACCCAGGGGCAGTGGTGGTCGAACTTGGCGATGCAGCGGTTGCACACGGCGCAGTGTTTGGACCTGATGGGCTTCCGTATCTGTAAGGGAAACGGCGAAAGGTGTGTTACGGCTGCTATCCGCTGCGTGAAAGTTACAGGGGAGTGAGGGGCGAGGATTTACCAAGCAGGTACTGCAGAATATGCTCAGATCCAGGCTGCCTGTCTCCGCCAGCTCCACAATTGTCTGGAGGGAGGGAAACAAGAAACAAAAGCAGGGGTTTTTGAAAAAGCTGTAGAAGAGGCAGAAGAATGAACAAGCAAAACCACGAAGTTCACCCTGCCAGGGTCTATTTGGCACCGCAACAAAAGACGTACTGACAGCGTCTGAGCTGAGGCCGGGGTTTCCAACTGAACGAGCGCACTGGAAGCTCAGCTGAATCACAGTGGACAATAGCTACTATGGTATTTACGGTTTAATTCACCCATTAGGCTGAATACTTTCTAAAGAGGGCTTGCTTTTTATTTTATTTGCATAATACCATATTTTCCCTCTTAGCCGCATCTTCTGCGCAAATAGAAACTAAAGATACAAACAAAAATCCTGATCTCCGACAGGCAGAGAGGAAAACAAAGAGGTGGGAGGGGATCAGGAAGGCTTTGAAGCTTCTGATCTGAGGTGGCTGCTGTGTGCTAAACAATGCAGCGTAAATTTAGCCCCTCATCAGTCACAGGGCTGCTGTGGGCTTGCTGCTCTCACTGGCGCTCGTTCACAGCTGAAGGAACATCACACGTGAGGTCAGAAAACACTTCACGTTGATGCGAACGTGTCCAACGGGAACATGCGGTCAGAACTGGAGCCCGACCGATACTCATTTACCAATAAGGCCAAGGTAGTTTGAGCAGTGATGAAAAAAGACAATTTCAATGTGGATTGGGTAAACGATGTTGCAGCAATATAATAATGCAAAGGTACTCAGATGTCTACCACGTGATAAATAAGTCCGGCTCGATTTCAGAATAGCTGTATAAAAAAAACCAACTGTCAGCGCACTGACAGAGAGGCCCAAAGGTCTGACTCCCCTCTGCATTACAATGCAACGAATTCAAAATAGCAAAGACTAAACACAGTTTGCCTCTTTCTCACCTTTTTCTTCTGCTCCTCTGACGCTTTGATAATACCGGGGTCAGACTTCCAGGATTTGCCGAAGTTGTAGAACAGAGCCAGGGTGTTTATCAGAAAGGGCACGTGCACGGTGGCAAAGGGGAGATGTGCAGAGAGGTTAAGGAAGAGGACGTCTTTCCTGGCTGTTCTGCTGAAGAGTTCTGGCTTTTTACCCACAACTACATCCTATCGCACCTTTTCAACCACGGTGCAGTCAAAATACGCTACACTGTGAGGCTGATTCAGCATATTCTTTGTTTTTGGTTTTTTTTGCACATATGCTGTGCAAAACAACCAAAATACAACCATATGTAAAACATTATACTTCCTGTTTACATCCCTCGTAAAAGGACCTTGGAAGCTCTCGGTTTGACATAAACGACAGAGCAGTCTGTCCGCCAAAGACAAGGATGTATCGTGTAATTTAAAACAGAACTTATTCTCAAAGGTTGTTGTGTTCCAGCGCAGTTTGACTAATGTGCGCTGTTCTCCAGGGAGAGTAGTTATTACTATAAATACTGTGTTCTTCCGATTTCATTTGATGACAGCCAGACATGACATCAAGAGCGCAGCAAGTTTTAAAACTTTCCATCATATTGTTCTAGAAAAAACTTTAAACAAATGTCAATAAAACCATTTCCTGTCTGTTTACTGCAGTGATGCCAGATTTTCACTCTACAGTTCCTTGACCAAAAGCCAGACTGTGACGCAGAGAGCAGCTCGCTGTCACCCAGTCGGGGAGGGATCGGTCTGTCACAATAGCTCATCACGACTTCCTTCCATGAATACACACAGCATGCATGCAGCTGTGACAACTGTAACTGATTTGCCAGCGGAGTCAGTCGTGCAGGTGTGCATGAGTCAGCTGAATCCCAGAGGAAACCAGCCAAGCGACAGCGAGAGGCCCAGACAGTGGGAGCTTCGACACTCTGCGTTAACGTGGGACTGAAACTCGGAGAGTTAACCGCAAAACTGTGAAAGTGGAGGAACACTCTGTTTTAACTGAGGTTACATGTAAACGCGTGGCGCCATGACACTACTGCGTGTTGCAGGTCACATATTTCAGAGGAAGGCAGACGCAACACAGTAATTCACAACCCATTAAGTAGACATAATGCTACTGTAGCCACTTGAAAACACCCTCTTCGGGGTAACTGGCCCCATAGAGGTGGCTGGGCTGCCTCTTGGTGGAGAAAATATTATCATTTAAAGCGACACTTAGCCAAATTTTACACGTCTCTTTCGCATCTTGTAAAATGTTCATACTCTTTGAAGAAAAGCCTGTATAGTGGGAGCTGGCAGACCACGAAGCCCCATGTGTGGAAGACGTGTGTTCCATAAATGTGTTTGAATCGCATACTCGGCTTTAAAATGAAACACCTGCACAGTTACTACTGCAAGTTTAATAAATGCCAAACACACACACACACACACACACACACACACATGTAGAAGCTGGCTGCGTCTCGCAGGTTTGAGTAACCATTTGTGTACCACATGCACTCAGAGAGCAACAAGTCTGCAGAAATGATAGTGGCTTTGTGAATGCACAAAGCTAAATGCTAATGTCAGTATGCTACATACGGATGTTCAGCAGGTATAATGTTAACCGAGCTCACCAGCTTAGATTAGTATGTTAGCATGGTGACAATTAGCACAAAACATAAAGTAAAGTTCAGGCAGATGGCAATGTAGCTAGTCTGACGGGAATAACACACATTAGCCGTGGGCACATTTAAATTATGACCAGATGACTGCTATTGAATTATGCAGAGGTCAATATGGTAAATGGTATATAAGTAAATGTATTTATATAGTGCTTTTCTAGTCATGTGACCACCCAAAGCGCTTTACACTACCAGTCGACATTCACCCATTCACACCAAATGAAACTAAGGATTTCTAACCATTCACACGCTGATGATGCAGCATCGGGGGCAATTTGGGGTTCAGCGGGTTCAAGAGCCAGGGATCGAACCGCCAATCCTTGGATAGGTGGACGACCCGCTCTACCACTGAGCCACAGCTGCCCACAATATAAATGCCATCCAGTAATTTAATTCTAGCATAGGCCAACCAACCAACAACTATCACCACAAAAATACTGATCTGATCACCAAACCAACCAAACTCGATTATCCTCTAAATCATAGTCTCTGGAATAGCAGCACAGATGACTTTCTCTTCTCCTACTGAACTGCAGGTACAAGGCAGAACAGAGCAGGACGTTTCAGTTTAAACTACACGCTTTAATTAGAGCTGAACTCTGGAATCTCTACTGTCAAAACACACTCGATGTGAACGCCGGCCATGAAGCATTACCCCAAATCCACCACGAAACAGATGATACTAATGAATCCTCTGAAGCACTGACAAAGGGTTTGCAGGCCCTGCAGGTCTGCTGGGAAAGTAAGCACCAGCGGCTGTGAAAGACTCTACAAAAGCATAGAACATGCCTCAATACCAGCTTAACATAATTCTTTATTAGTCCCACAGCGGGGAAATTTGCAATATCACTGCGCCAATGAGGCAAGACGCGTCGCGTCGCGTTAAAAGCAAGATATAATTATATCGTTTGTTGGTGAGGAAGTTTTCATGGTCACGCCTCCGGCACACTTCAGTGATAGCCCGTTCCTTGCATTGGCAGAGTGGGAGAGGCCTCCACATGTCCCTGAAGACCACATGAAGCCGTTGATCTTCATAAGTATACCCATAAAGACCAGGGTGCGCACATTAGCTCCTACTAAAACTGATAATCAATGCACTTCAGAGAGGACCTTGCTGGCCTGCAGACACACTGAACTGTGGCTCTGCAGGGCCGGTGCCGGTGATCAATGCAAAACTCCCCAGACGCACGGGTTTCAGTGTTTCCTCTGGGAGACATGGTCGTCACCTTTTATTAGAACCTATGCATCCTCTGAAAGGCTCACTGGTGAGACGTGTTTGACGTGGTTTCCCCAACAGCTGACAGCAGAGGTCGAACAGGAGGGCCAGTTGTATCAGCGTGGTGTTTGAAGACCGCGATGATGTGCAGAGAAGCTACTATTCCACATTGAACACATCGTGGGTAAAATAGCTAAATCTTGAAAAGTCAAAAGCTTCAGGTTTTGCTTTTATTTCACATTCATTTTATCACTAATCTGTTATTTTCTGATTCACCCTTCTGAAAATGCATTCACAAGCAAAGTCTACCAAGGAAAATATGATCCGAGCCTGGGAAAGACACAAAAAAAAAAAAAAAAAGAACTGTCGTACGGCTCCACCCTTGTCCCTTGATCCGATTTCAACTGCGGGGATAATGATCTCACAATGGGAGAAAATGGGTCAGAGCTGGTGGAGAAAATGTTTTAACCTGGGAGGCAGAACAAAGGGTTTGCGGAACACTGGCTCGCGTGATGACACTGAGATGAGAAATATGAAACATCAAAATCAAAACAGCAATGTCATCTTGCTTCCTCTGCGCTGCAGAACCGTCTTGTTTAGGAGCAGTAATCCAATGAAAAAGGTCAGCCAAAAGTGAAATGGGAACGTCTCCTTTCCCATTAGTCCAGATAATCGGGCCAGGACAATTCTAAACCACAAGCTGGAATCTTCTCAGCCCGTGACACAAATGAAAGGTTTATATTCTCATCTGCAAATCCAAGCGCAATAAATATTCGCTTAAACTAAAACCTCATACGAAACGTGGAATTCCATCAACCTGCGCTGGGACCTCAGTGCACGGTTTATGTAACCAGGCTTGGAAGGGTCAGAGAGAATAAAGCAAGGCCTCCTCTGACGGATGAACTCGGAGGAACGCAGAGGAGGACAGTAGAGGAGGTTAAAAGAATCAGTGTGCTTCAAACAAACGGCTCATTGGTCAAACAGTTCTCCCCTCAAGGTTTTGTAACGTCAGAGTGTGTTGGAGAGTTTGCAAAACCTGCAATCTCATGTTGTCCATCCAAACAAATTTCCAGAAATTCACCATAAAAAAAAATGCAAATCAACATGCATTTCAATTTAACAGTAATATGAATATCAGGAAGTGGACGTATCGAGACATGGCGGTGCCGATTTTCTTGTCAGATGCCACAAAATCATTGCAGGGGTGCAACGCGACGATGTAACTGAAAGGGCAGAAGTCAAGCCGCAAACTAAAGTAAATGACGTGGGAACTAATTCGGAAATGGAAATATGACATTTTAAACCGTTTCATGCACTGACCGGAGATCAATGTCTTGTCTTATTTATATTTTATTATATTTTATTATTATTTATATTTTTTGTGTCAACTACTGTGTCTCTTCCTCTCTGTGGCATCTGACTTGTCAACCAACCCGTTCAATGTGAACGTTCGAAACAGCCATAAACATGCCGTACAAACGTTTCCTAGCGCATCCCATATCTCAGTTATAATGGCTATGGGTGCGCGCAGTCTCACTCGTATGTTAACTTTTGATTTATTATTAACTACCAGTTAAAACGAGAAGGAAGGTTATCGGGTGACACAGTGCCGCCGGTTTGCAAATCGCTTGATTTGCATGAGTGGATGTGATCAGGAGAGGTCCTAATTTGTATTTGGCTCTTGTCGCTTGGAAGTTGACAAGAACCAAGTGTCAGCTTGAGAGAGAGAGAGAGAGAGAGAGAGGGGCCAGTTTACAACAGATGTCTCATGTCTGCCACCGCGGCAGAGAAGCTCAACGCCCCGTGCTGCCAGGGACGTGAAGCAACAAGTCCTTCAATGACACGGCAGGTCAAAGAGAGCACTGCTGAAAAGAGATTCAGGGCGGTTACGTTGGGTTACTGACAACCGTGATAACCAGAGGGCAAAAGGGAAGCCTGAAAGAACGGGTTTTTCAAAAGTTAACGTCCTAACGCAAGAGAGAACCTGCCTACGATCAAAATAACAAACATTTACCGAGGGAAACTCAGAGAGCAGGTCAGGAGCGCGCAAGTTATTATTAGACGCACCAAACGTCCAGGAACGACACGCTTTAAACTGAGCAACAGCAGCAATTTTACAGAACTAGAAAGACCTCGGAGCAATTTTCTTCTTCAATAAGCTCAGGTCAAAGGCATCTTCCTCTCACCTGCCCATTAGTGGAGCAATGAGGCGGAAAATGAAATGCCTTCCACAAACACGGGCTCCCTTCTCACCTCCCGCAATTAGCAGCTTCCGAACAGACAAGCAATTCTCCCATGAACCATCCAAAAAAAATAAAAAATAATAATAAAGCGTGCACGCAGCCCTGCTGAGGCCAACAGAAACTCGCTGGATTCGCTTCGATGGGTTTCGCCTAGCAGCTGCAGTGCACCGAACTCCCCTGACGGAACAGCAACGCGGACAGAAAGCTAAGCAGCAGCCTCATTTAAACTGTGCCTCTCCTACATTTTGACTTAAATATCCATCATTATGAGACCCGGGGGCTGGTGGTACTTACTCCTGCATCTGTTTAATACAGTCTCCGCCATCGCCTTGTGCTTTTTACATTAACCCCCCCCTCCCTCCGTCCACCGACACTGACCCGTAACTTTATCTGATGTTCCAGTCTGCGGAGACGAGCGCTTTTCCCGATCGCCTTTTGTCTTCTTCCACCGAGACGCATCGCAGGCAGCAGAGAGCTGTAAAACGCAAGTTTACAAGTCTGTGTCTTACTGAGATCTTGCCTTCTTGAGGCCATATGCTTGCCCCATTTGTAAAGCGGCCTAACAGAGTCATTAAAGATTTTGGCTTGAGTCGTGTGATTTGTGTGATTGTTTGAAAGCCAAGGATGAATAGCCCATTTCAGACGGCGTGACACGACGAGAAGGCTTTGAGTTGATGCCTTTCTTCCAATAAACAGCCTCTGCCAAGTGGATCGTGGGTGAAGAAGACTTTAACAGGATGACGGACGAGCGCATCCACCATCATCGTCCCTCTGAGTAGCTGGAAAGAGCTACACAGGACCAAGGTAAACTACTGTCACAGTCGGGGAACGGGTCAACAGTTATTGTTCGCTGAACTCCTCGGTATTTTCAGGATTTAGAGACCTTTATTAAAAATCTTCAAGGTGGGTTCTTGAGCCAAGAAACAATAAGTGTGTTTCTAAGTAACGTGTCCCACGAGCAAAACACTGAGTCCTCAGCTTCTCCACAGGGAAGCCCCTCAGGAAAGACTCCTGAAGAATGTGCTAAACGCCTGAACCATAAATGCTTTGATTCAATATCGCACAGACTAAAGCACAGCATTTGCCGACACGGCTATTAGGAAGACAATTACTGACTGTTTAACGGGAAAAAGTCTTTTTCTGTCTCTGCGACATGTGACTGTTTCTGGATGACCAGCTATCACATTTGATATGACCATGAGAAGGTCAGTTTCACATAAGCAAATCTTCACAGGAACTCATCCCTATTACATTTTCTGTATTTATACCCAGGTGCTGTTTATCAGGCGTAACAGGACACGCTTTTCAAGCTGGGATCATTCCTGAAAAACACTGCTGCTACTTTTTAAAAAAGGAATAAAGTTCAAAGTTCAAGATCTTTGGGAAACACTCTCATACGGCCAGGAGTGTCACCTGCTTGCCTGGTATATCGTGTATATCACTAAGTGTAAACGGTCTGAAGACAGTTGAAGTGAAGGCCAAGATATCGTGATCACCCCACGGGGGCTGGCTGCCGTATGAGACATAAACCCTGCCCCTACATGATGGAAGAGACATGGGTCGACCTAAAACAAACACATGGCGGTTGCCTCAGTGCTGTATCTCAATAGCTACTGCGCAGACTTTGGCTTCATCTTGCATCACCAGCACAGGATGGTAGCATCTGTATCTGAGATGGTGTCGATAAGTGAGCTACAGAGGTACAGGTAGGTAGATTTGTTTTCAGCGTTTACGCTAAGCTAAGCTAAGCTGAGCCACCGAACGCAGCTTCCTGTTTCCCGTGCGTCAAAACCAATGCGGCCTCAGACGGAAAAGGATATCGTTCCAGAACCAGTAGAACCAGGTGGTGTACATCCAAAACTTGGTGGCCAGGTAGATTCCCAGAGGGAGAGCGCTGTGCATGGAGTGGTCGAAGAAAGCCCTGCGTGACACAGAGGGGAAGGAAGGAGGTCGGAGTTATCAGCGGCGTTTCTTTAAATGCTCTTCTGTTCAGTGTGTGCTTGTTTTGTTGCTTTTTCATACAATACAGTAACTGTCAGAGGATAATTCCAGTTTGTCATAACTTCGGCCTTAGTTTCAATTTATAAGAGCGCATGATTTTCCTTTCCACCATCATTACTCCTGCAGACACCGCTCAGCTCATGACGTATGCCTTCAATACATCAAGGCATTCTTCCTGCACACGTGAAGCCTGCGCATATGCACGAATGCAAACTTTGATCTGAACCCGGCAGCAAAAATAAACCAAACCGTGACCTGAAGACGCGCCGCAGTCGGGACTCACCGGCGCTCGTCATTGTAATTGTTTTTTTTTTTTCCACAGAGTAAGTATTCCAAGAATGTGAGTAAATAAAAAGCTAGCACACTGGGTAATGTGTGTTATTGTAGTCGCAGAGCTAACAGTACTGATGGTCACAACAAACTATACCAGCAGGACCAGATGGCAGTGGTAATGGGGTTAGAGCAGGGGGTGCTGTGTGTGTGTGTACGAGCTTGTGTGTGTGTACGAGCTTGTGTGTGTGTGTGTGTACGAGCTTGTGTGTACGAGCTTGTGTGTGTGTGTGTGTGTGTGAGCTTGTGTGTGTGTGCGTGTGTGTGCTTGTGCGTGTGTGTGCTTGTGCGTGTGCTTGTGCGTGTGTGTGCTTGTGTGTGTGCTTGTGTGTGTGTGCTTGTGTGTGTGCTTGTGTGTGTGTGTGTGAGTTTGTGTGTGTGTGTGTGTGTGAGTTTGTGTGTGTGTGTGAGTTTGTGCGTGTGTGTGTGTGTGTGAGTTTGTGTGTGTGTGTGAGTTTGTGCGTGTGTGTGTGAGCTTGTGTGTGTGTGTGTGAGCTTGTGTGTGTGTGTGTGTGTGTGTGAGCTTGTGTGTGTGTGTGTGTGTGAGCTTGTGTGAGTGTGTGTGTGTGAGTGTGTGTGTGTGAGCTTGTGTGTGTGTGTGTGTGTGTGAGCTTGTGTGAGTGTGTGAGCTTGTGTGTGTGTGTGTGTGTGTGTGTGTGTGTGTGAGAGAGAGAGAGAGTATTTGACTGCCACTGCATGGTGTGGAAATTACTGGCAGTGTTCATTTCCCTTCCTGTTCCGCTTACATGTTTGTTCCTCAAAGACTGAACGTGTTTACATCTGCATCTGACGAACACGATTAATAAAGTAAAACAGTTTTGAGTTTGAAAATGCAAAATCCAAAGTCGTCACACAACATTTTAAAGTTAAGAAAAAGCATCTTTAAGGAAAAAGCTAGTGTTCTTCGTGGAGACGTACTTTGAGAGGAACTGCACGGCGACCCAGACGCCGGCGTACATGAGGCCCTTGATGAGCCAGGAGTCAATGTCGAGGTCGGCGATGAAACCGACCAGCCAGATGACCACGAAGGGTGTTCCCAGCATCACTTTCTGCCTGAACTCCTGCAGCAGAGAGGGGAGACAGGTGGATGTCAACTGTCAATCAGGGGGAGGGACAACAGGAAGCTAGGATGTACGGGAGAAGAAAGACAATGTGTCAAGAAGTGGGGAAAAAGTGATTGGTGGAAAAAGACTGAGAGGGAGGGCGAAGTATGAGGAGAGATGAGAGGAACATGAAATTGATATGAGATGGACGGAGAATATGTAGAGACAGAAATGAATATTGAACCAGTGATCAAACAAGACAGAAGAGACTTAAATGTAAAGATATGGTGTCCAACTAATATCAGTCGGGGTGATTATGATCTCAAACATCTACAGATACACTATGCATTTCTAATTATTTCTATTTGAAGCTACAGTGCAGACGGGAGTTTATTAAACAGCAGACAGACAGGGTCTGATGCTAGGGATCTAAAGCCGAGACGAACCTCAGATCTCAGTGTGATGCAAATAATAGTCTACAACCTATTCGTCATCTGTATAAACACAGTAACACATAACAGCTACCGCTTTTAATAGTCTATTCATAAGCAAACTTACTGTCCGGTTCTACGATTTACCTTCAGCATCTAATAATATCCCCGCAGACAAGTGGGAAGACAACAACACGTTAAAGTTAAAACACGGGTGTAGGTGTCGGCACCAGCAAGTTCATTCATGCTGACGAGCCATGGTCTGAACATCTTAACGCAAAATAAATATTTTGAAATAGAAAACAAACGCGCAGAAGAATTTATTGATCGTTCAAACAGGGTGGGGAGGAACCAGCTGCAGATGTTTTGGCCGATCACATTAGCGTTTAATATCAGGATACACGGGAACTACCGCCTACTGCCGTCAAACGGGACTCTAGAAAAATGACTTTGACCAGCGTATGTTCCGGCGGTCGCGGCGTTAAACACAACCCAGTCGTTTAAGAGCCGTCTCCTTCCTGTCAGGCTGTCTGACTGGGGACTTGAGCAGCTGACAAACTGACAGGATTGCACTGAAAGGTAATCACAACCTCAGCACAGGAGTGTTAAAGTTCAGGCTCTGGGCTGGTCTGAGCTTGTCTGCCTGAACTGTGACAAAGCTGGACAGGTGTGTGTGTGTGTGTGTGTGTGTCTTTCAGCGATTACAGGTGAGCCTAGTAATTCACACCCTTTACACGTATGAAAATAAATGTCTATTTCGTTTTAATGTCATCGTCGTCGAGGGCATTCCACAGATCAGAACAGGCTGTAGTAACGAATGTCCAACCTGTTCCGTTTCAACAGATCTGCTCCACAAGTTGAGCATTTATTCAACATGTCTCACTTGAACTACTCGCTACAATGCCCCCATGATTTCCAGTGGTGGGTGGTGCTCCGTTCAACTCTTCTCTCTAAGCTTTGCAGAACCAATCACAAATACGGGCGAAGTGAACGCAGCGTATGGACAGAGACTTACACAAACTATCTGTGTATGTATTTGGTGTTTAGCGCGTAGGAGCGTTAGCGCGTAGACACCGCCCGCTCTTCTCTTCTGGGATATAATGTTACGGATCCGAGCGAGGGTGTGTGTAAGTGTGCGCCTGTACCTTATCCATCTTCAGTCTCTTCAGGTAGGACGGGCTGTCGTAGCCTTTGGCCTGCCGCGCTTCCTGTAAGTGATTGATCATCCAAACGTTCTTCCTCTGCTTGGCGAGATCTAGCGGTGTTTCGCCCTTTAAAAAAAAACAACAAAAAAACAAGAGGAGACCAGTGTGTACGCAGCCGACGCCATCACGTAGCATCTGTCTCATTTGTTTACACAGAGAGCGCTACCTTGATGTTCTGCGCGTCGACATTGGCGTTGGCGTCCAGCAGCAGGCTGATGACGGTGGTGTTGCCGGCCAGAACGGCCCAGTGCAGCGCCGTGTTCTTGTGATATTTGTCGCCCAGGTTGACGGACACGTTGAAGGTCAGCAGCAGCCGGGTGGGATCCACACTGTCACGCAGAGGAAAAGTAAAAAAGTCAAACCCCTTTAAAACGACAGGTGAGGGTGAAGATGATTGAGAGAAGCAGCTGGAGAAAGATTCGAGTCCGGCTCAGTGTTTAACACTTTATGACCACACACACCACGGGTCTAAACTACTCTTGCTGTGACGCACGAGTTGACACGAGGCCTTTAAGGGCAGCGGCTACTTATTTTTATGAGCAATCTTCTGATCAATAACACGTCATCAAATAATACAAGATGTTATCATTTGGAACAGCCCATAACGACATCTTAAACCAGACCTGGGCATTTTACGGCCCGCGGGCCACATCCGGCCCCTTGACCCTTCCTGTCCGGCCCTGAGTTGCTTTTATTTTGAAAGGGTGACTTTCATTTATGTAACAGATGCATGTGCAGGTGAATGCTTACGGACAGACCCTCAAAATGTCAGCTGTGCTAAAAATTGAATGAAATACTGTTGTAATTATTGTTTTCCTGTTTATGACTTGTGTTTTTGACTTGCTCCACAATTTTATATCTTTACTGTAACAGAATACCCTTAGTCTTTTGATTACCAGTAGCATAATCAAAATGATAAAATTTACAGCTCTTTACAGTTGGAGAAAATTAATATTGAACATAGTTGAGTTCTGTCATTGTTGGTTCAGCCCTCTAACACAGCTCAGGTTTCAGGTTTCCTATCTCAAACGGTCTCGCTTCAGTTTATTGTGAATGACAAAAACACAGATTTTAACTGCTGGAGAGCGCTCGTGTTTCTGCATCTGATTTCCTTCCCTCCGCCTCAAGTGTTTGCAGCTGATGATGTCATTTCCCCCCCTCATGAACCAATATGTTAAATGACTAAGTTATAAATAGAAACGATAGCTCAGCAAAATTGCTTATTAGGGAATATTCCAGTGAAGCTGAGCAGCGATGCAGGGACTTGTTTCCCTGTGTTAGCAGTACACCTGATGAATGGCCACTCACGTATACATGAGGAGGTGTGTGTGTGTGTGTGTGGCTGCGTGTGTGTGTGTGGCTGCAGTCAGCAGAGACACGCCGGAGCTTGCACATGTGTTTCAGCGCACTTCTGCATAACAAGTGTTTCAGACCGTTTCCAGGCACCTGTGTCTTGCTTCGAGGTTCAAACACTTCAAGGCTCACTGAGACAGACTCATCACAAAGCAGTAGCAGCGTGAGAAAACAGCGTGCACGGTATAAAACACCTGTGTGTCCGGTACGCCGCCCACATCAGGGGAGTCATGCCGTTCTGATCCATCATGTCCACATCCTGATACGGAGGAAAGAGAATGAAAGGGCTGAGGGTTCCCTCTGATGGAGGGTGCTGGTACAAACTGCTTTTAAAACACAGACCCCGTCCACCCGGTGGCTAACTGAACCCAAACCACACAGATGCAAACACAAAAGAGAGGTGTTAAAGCAGTGGGCGTTATTTGTTTTAGCAATTACCCCAGCAGCTGTGCTAAAGAGCGCACTTGTACGCAAAACTGTATCAAACCCCCTGACAAACAAGCTGCAGCGATGGCGCCCCCTACCTGGCCTTTGGCGATGAGGTACGCCACGATGGAGGTGTGGCCGAACTGGGCGGCCAGATGAACGCAGCTGCAGCCCTCTCCGTCAATCAAGGACGGGTCGGCGCCGTATTTCATGAGCTGCACCACCATGGATAGGTGACCTTGTCTGCAAGAAGATGAGGACAACACAAAACACCACGTTAAAAGAGATACGTATCTGCTGGGATGTCTCATTCTTACTTCTCACTACTTTGCCTCAAAGGTTGAATAATATCTTTTAAAAGGAACTGTAAAATGTTTCTTTCGAGCGTTACTGAACTCGCTTTATGATTTCACGTTACCAAACAATTTGCATTTTCAGCCAGAGACATGGTGGAACACGGAACTCACAGAGGGTCAGGTTGAAGAAGCCATTTTCACTTAGAGATGCTGAGTGGGTGACCACACTGAACTGCTATATCTGCACATGGAATGACTTAGCCTCAGATGCCGGTGCGATACTCAGAGACTGACTCTCATCATTTGATGTTTGTCTCCGTGCCGCAGCAGGTGATTTGTTATTTGCTTTCACTGCACGCAGTATATTGAGTTTTTAAAGTGTGGTTTTATTACTAGGCCTGTCTGCAATGTAAACGTCCCCCAGTGGGAGAATAAACATTTAAAAAAAAAAAACAACAACATTGTGTTTGTTTTATTTTATTGCCTTAGTGAGCCCTGTGCAGCATCACTCTCACTGCACAGAAACATGACAGTCGCTTGTGTGTAAACCTGGTTAGACAAAGCCTAGACCACCCTGTAATCAATGAGGTCATGCAGACAGAGGAGGCTGGGGGCTTTTAAAGGTCATAGGCTGGTTGTAGGTGGGGTGGGGGGTGACACAGGACTCCTGTGTGTCTGTGTACGGGCGATGGTGTGGAGGCCTGTTGTCAAACCTATCAATAATTCAGGATGAAAGTGCACGTTGCCCCTCTGTCTGCTTAGGAGGGCTATGGGATGGTGGATCTCATGTGACTCGTCCTTCGATCATTACAAAGAGGAAGAAGCAAGGAGACGTGGTGGTAGTAAATCAACACTGTTGCCCAGCAGCAAAGAGTAAAATGCTGATAAAGTTGAAATACATTCAGAAATGTGTTTAGAGGAGTGAGCAGTGAGTGAATACAGTGAGGAAGCTGGCCTGTTCTCCTCAGGCTCCTCAGATCAAAACCTGATTTGAAAATGAAAATAATAATTTTCCCAATCTTCCTGTGAAAACGGCATTTTTTCAGGTAATGAAAGTGAAAATGAGGTGAAATGAAAGTTTCGTGGGTTCAATGTGTCCATTTACAGGTGGATGCGTTATCAGAAATGAGTGTGTGTGTGTGTGTGTGTCACCTGGTGGCCCAGTGCAGAGGTGTGGAGTTGAGGTCTCCTCCCAGCTGGTCCACTATGGCTCCCTTTGATATGTAGTACCTGCGTGCGCACACACACACACACACACACACACACACACACAGTTGTCAAGTGAAACTTCATACTGCATCTGCCCATGAATCTGACCTCTTCTTTGTTAATCTAACAAGATGGGGTCTGAATAACTGCTATAAACCACAACGAGCAGCTTGTTGGCTGTTCTTCTGATAAGAAAAGGAAGCAGGAGAACGTTCCCTCACAATCTGCACACGGTATGCAATAAAATAAAAGCCAAATACATTCAACACAAAGTCGATTTAAACTTTAAAACACAACTCTTCTGACATTTCTCAGATTAAACAGCTGATTGAGTACTCCAGAAGATAAATGGCAGATTCATTAATCATGAGAATGACCCTTAGCTTCAGTCCTGATGATGGCATCGGCTGTTTCATGTGATATCCTCGTAATTGACACCTCCACGCCTCCCCCCACCCCAACCAAGGTAATATATTCATAGTTGACTGATAATACTGTATATTCGCAGACAATTAATAATGACGACCCACTAGTCCACTGCACTCAAATCATTAGGGTGTCTGCAATACCTTTTAGGGCTATCATAGCGTGAAATGCGGATGACGCTGATGCAGAATACAGGCTGTGTCGTACTCTGAAGCTCAAAAGACCCATAGGCCGTGTTTTTAACGTTACAACCCGGGAAACTGGACGCGTGTCACGTTACGGAACTTCGGTGACATCAGCTGCCTTCCCGCTAACATTCCGTTCACTCGACGGCGCTCCAGAGTCTCTGTGACTCTGTGGCACAGCAGCTTTAACGCGGCGATGCAACAAATGAACTGTTGAATATTCAGACGCAGGCCGCTTGAATCACGCTGCGCTGAAACGATGGGTGACAAACTAAAGTCACAAACTTAAATAGAGCATATCTTTCCATACAGAGCACAAAGGGTCACAGACTTGTTGGCTGAGTCTCAAATGATGTGAAAAGTATACTCTGTTGTCTGTCTGTATATCATTTAAATATTCAAACTTTTGACATGTTTCATTCAAATTATTCTGGTTGTTAATCGTTTAAATTCAGAGCTCAGTGCTACGTCGCTGTCGTGGCACAAGGCAAAATTAGTGTGACTGAATTGCTAAACACGGGCTTTTGACTACACCATTAAAAACATAAAAGCACTTCACAGAACACGGCTACATTTGTCTTTTCCCTTTCTTTCACTGAGCGACGTGTCATCTTGATGTGTGGCTAGACGCGGGAAACTCCAGCTCTGATGGGGTACGGGAAGGTGAGAAAGGGTTAATGGACACACCAGAAGCGCAGTGCAAACGCAGAAAGCAGCAAGTGAATGGAGAGAAGCAGCAGCCGCATTCATCTTAACCTTTCTTTACGGCGGGCTGGCAGGGCACGCTCGCTTCTCCCGTGACCTGCTGGTTCATATTTCAAAGTCACACTCGGGAAAATAACCGATCCGACCGTATTTCCAGCTCAAGCCTCTAACCTCTTCGCTGCTGCCACCAGCAAAATTCATTCAAAACACTGGTGGACTCACTTGACCAAGTCTATCCTGTTGTTGATGGCGGCCCAGTGGAGGAGTGTTACGTTTTCTTTGTCTGGCTGCCGAACATCAAAGCCCGCCTCCACCAACTCCCTGCAGCGCTCGAAGATGCCGTACCTGTGGAGCAGGGGCGGAGAGGGATTCAGTTCTCCTCGCGCACAAATGAACAGAGACAAACACGGGGCTAAATACATAAAGGTTAGACAGAGACAGCTTAAAAGAACACAGATAAACAGACACTCAGACCCAAACAACACACCCACACTGTGGCATAAGTTGCCACCGACTGTCATTAAGCGGATGTTCCTAACCTCAAATCAAAGTTACATAAATCTGCTGCCGTCGAACGGAACAACATCCCAGACAAAGCTTCCGCTGTATTATCAGGAAGACATCTGCACATTCCCCCTGACAACCCCCCCCCCCCACCATCCTTCTCTGAGCCGCTGAATTACATCTTTGGCATTTGCTGATTCAGAAAACCGCGGTTGAAAGTACAGCCGTGTTAAGTTCCGGGGCTGAAATTTGTATACCATGACGAGAGAAAAACAGTAAATGAATAAGTAAACACGCTCCAAAGGCTCCCATTGGGCTGTAAACAACGTGAACTGGGGTTGTCACTTCGAGTTTTACCCTTATGTATGATCTTTATTTGTTTCTGTACGATGTGAAACGACCGCACTTTGTGTCTAGCAGGTGATTCCTTCGAGTCGGCTCATTCCCTCCATTTTTATTATAGGCTCAGTTCACTGATTGGACAAAAGGGCGTTAAGTGGGTCAACATGAACCTAAAAATCACAGTCGATCCTAACGGCACGAATTACGGCAGCGACAGAACAAAACGAATTAGGCTGCGGCAGAATCTGACCGCGGGAGACCGCAACACGTTTATGCACTCACTGTGTGGCTTTGACAATGTCCCAGGTGCTGTAGTCATCCACGTGGTTCTTGCGGCTGACGTTCTCGCTGTAGCCATGGTTGTAATGACTCTGGGGTTTGATTTCCTGTAAAGAAGGCAGACGAGGAGAGACGAGGATATGTTAGCGAGGCTGCGCTTCTTCGCTGGTCTGTCAGTGTTTTGTTGGAACATATCAAAACGCTGCGGCTGTGTATTATATACTTAACTGATTGACTGATCTGTCTTTCTGCTCGGCCCTAGCCCGGTCAATCATGTTGACGACTACGATACGATCAGCAGCTGGGCCAAAGACTAACAACCAATTACAATGACGGGGATTTAAACTGTCCCACTGACAGGCGCGGCAAAACTAACAGCTGTGTCGAGTTGAGCAACATAAGACAGACCAGGGTAAGCGCCCTACGTTTACTCCTTTGATCCTACGTTTCGAGCGACAAATCTGATCTATGATTTCAGAACAGAAACAAACAAACCGACAAGAAAAAAAAAACAAAACAAAAAAACAAATCCCACTGCTCACAATTTTGTACCATCTGCCAAGTTTCAATCCCCGTGATGCTACTGTCGCTGTCACAGATCTCGTTTCAACGGAACTGGTTGTAAATAAACTCAGCGGGCTCGATGCTGCATTCATTCATGTCAGTGATGACGATTAGGCTTACTGTCTGGCCACAGGGGCTTGGCAGTTTACAGATAATGTACTGGATCTGTCATTACAGGGTCGGTACTGTCTAAGATTTGGGGTATCGTAATAATGTGATATAGCATTAGTGTTGTCTTGTCTTTGTCCTGATGGTTGCATTACGATCAGGTAAAGTCATTTTCTGAACTTGCCAGTCAGTTCTGACTGTTCTCTTATTTGTGTTGAATCACTTAGTCACTGTATCCACATCAGCTGATGATTTATTCAAAATCTTATTTCTGTGAAAGCACCAATAGCGAACACTACAATACTGTCATAACAATGATATATTTAGGTATATGAATAACTGGTATTTTATTACACAACCTCCTGCAGCAGATATATGTTTTGTCTCTAAGCTGCCTCTGATATGTCCCTGAAGTTATAAATTCAGACTAGTATGCTGACATGAGGTGAGTATGCTGACATGTGCGGCACAAGAAGGACACGCTTCCAAAGAGCAGCTTGACTGGGCGACAAGACTGAGCCCCTGGTGATGGCCGACCCACAGTGCCTTGCTCCAAGACACTTAAACATTCATTTGCTGATCCCGGAGGAGAATATAGGCTGCAGGACAAAGGCAGACTGGTCGAGCTCTGCCGCAGCTGAAGATCTAATCTGTCACGCAGATGTGGCGACTGTGCCGCTCACATTCAATTAGCCCCCATAGAAACGCCAAGGAAACCGCAATTAGCCTCCATCACCGGGAAACAAGAGCTGCATCTGGTAAACACAGAACACCCACGCGGCCTTTTGCCATTTTGACTCTTGGCTTTGTGAATGAAAGCTGCAGTTCATTTTACAATAAGCAAATTTGCTTCTAATTTGCCGTTATAGAATAATTGAACGTTGCTGTATTTAGTACAACCCACCAAATTGATGAGAAGATGCAAAAGAAACAATTTAGGAATTCAATTTAAAATCCAACTGGTGCTGCTTTAAACACCATTACCAGCTTAAAAAGGCTAATGTTTTGCTCATCGTTCCAGTGGACATATAAACCTTACTGCCTGTGCAGCAGCTGTGCGGGGGGGGGGGGCGCACAGGCTTGTGCAGAGCTGCTGGATAGCCTGAGGCGAGAGGACCACTGAGACCTGAAGCTGTACCATCTTGCCTCTGACTTTACCATACAAAGCCAGGAGGATGTGCTGAGAAAGCATTTCTGCCACCGGGGGGGCACTCCATCCAATCCAATAGAGTGAGTGGCAGTTTACATTGTGATTTGCTTTCAATTAAAAACTACAGACCTGTATTTATGGTCTATTATTATTATTATTATTATTATTATTATTGTTATGCAAGATACGGCTGCACCAAACATGAGGGCAATAAAATCTGAACACGCCGTGCAAATGCTTTTTAAAAATCATTTAGAGGAAACGTCAACTCGTAAGAAACAGATTTGATAGGTTTCATTCGATAATTTGACCGGTGGGTCTTTCTTTGAGCCACAGTGGAGCGAGCTCAGGCGTGAACAACGAAATTGATGATGGCTGAAATCCGACTGGCTGTTTTATTTTCGGGGACCTTGTATTTTTCATGCCGACGCGTTTTCACGCTGTCACGTCTAACGGGGACACTTGAATAGAACGGACTTATTAATGAATGTCACCGCTAACACCTGTCGTTCATCATTATTACTCTGCTTTTGAAATGATCCATTGGGTTCACAGCTTGTTAGTATGAGTATTAATAACTAATGGTCAAATATACTGATAACAGACGCATAATTTGACAGTTATGGTAATCAGAACAGACTGCTGGCAAGTCAAGTCATTCAAGTACTTGCCTAAATATGTTTTAAGAACAACAGAAAGACTGTATTTACTAAAACATCAACAATGACACTGATTCTGTGAAATCATCTTTGGCCCAATCTAAGTACATACTGGCATGCAGAGCATATTTGCCATGCAACAGCCAAAACCAGTTTGATTTCCTGCTGGCTCACAGAAATAATGTAAATTAGCTCTAGCTGAGTAAATCTGCCGGCAGCAGTTGTCATCGTGGTTGGGAAACGTAACCTACATTAGCGGAGTTAAAAGGTGCCCCGCGGAGTTTTCTTCTGACTTCAAACAGATGTTGTGTTTACATGTTTCAGCGTTGCTCAGTGAAACTAGACGTGCGTCTGCTTGAGGTTTAAACAAACGTATAAAAGCGTTTCCGTCCTCACAGAGCTAAACCCTTTACATCCGCGTTTACTCACACGCTTCTTCTTTCCTGTGTCGTAAAGGCTTCCCTGAGTTTACCGTCATGTGTGGATCAGTGGAATAGTGTAAGATGACACCGCTGGCACGATGGTTCATTTACACACTCAGTTACAATATAAGTATCATCATCATTTCATGCACACACCTGGAAATACATACAGCGATGTCATGTGACAACATCAGACCTCAAAAACCGTCTCTGAATGGCAACTCTACACGTGTCCCTTCATGTCATATCACTCCTCATGTTTTACATTGCTGTCATCCAAAGGTAATGTTTTCACTTCCACAGCAAAATAAAAAAAAAACCCAACTTCAGTACCAAGATTCAAACATCATAGATCATCACTACAATGATAACAAAGAGGACAAATAAGAAAAACCAAAGCCAAGAGAAGGGATTTCATTTCAGGGAGTAAATCGGACTGGGGAGGATGAGAGATGAGGATGTGACAGAGGGGGTAGGAAAGTGACCATCTCATATTTTTGGAAGAGTCAGAGCTGCCGAGGAGGCGTCTGTACTTCTCGCTGCCAAGTTTCGGTCACTTTCAAATCCGTATTCAACAATCCTATGTGTTATTCGGGGCTAAGTTGGCTGCCAGAGGAAAGATGGAGCAAGGTGGGGATCGCTCACTTATGATCGGGACTGTGCGGAGCTTCCCCCCTCCCCCTGCAGCAGACTGAGAAACAGAAGGCCAGGAAAAATGTGGAGCTCCAAGCCTCTTCCTTCATCTGGATATCCAATCTAGGGAAAGTGCTCGCAATTCATAATCAGTTGAGGGACAGAGGGAAAAGGGCCCAGCTTTAAAGCCTCCGAATAAATGATTTCAAATCACTTTCTCTATATAAACCTTCTACGGAGATCACCTTTGACTCCTTACCAGTCACAGCAGCCCCAGTGCCTCTCTTAATTCCCTCCTGCCATCTAAAAAGCTGATGATAGCATTTGTGACTGTAGTGCTAATAGCAGTCTGCATTTTTTCGCCTCCTAATTACATAACCAGTCACTGCGATGCAGACAAAACCCAGGCAGGCGACAGCGATGACACTGTCCATTAGACTTATTATCTATTTTACGTGAAGCATTGATTTTGGGTTGGAATGTCATCTGTTCAGCCAGGCAGCAGGCCGGGCTTTGGTCAATGGAGATGGTCAGTGGGACATATGGCAACCAGTCCTCTCGGGGTGGGGGGGTGTCACATGACTTGAGCTAAAAATGCACCATTTTCTGAAAATGGATGCTTATTGGTTTATAACAGAATTGACAGCAGAAGTAGTAGTTGTCACAGCAACGGGACTATAGGGTTTGACTAATTCCCAGCCTGAGACCAACTTAGACTTAGAGCAACACTTAAAGCTCACGACCTGCTGCATCTGGAGTGACTACTTTCCGGAGATTAGATTTAACTCTTAAGTGTGTTCTCCCTCTCTGGCTGTAGCCCCTTTCTCACAATCAGATCTGATCTGAAATGAGAGCCAAGTCAAGCGCATAATTCAATATTCAAGGCACAGTTTGCATCTATGGAACCGGAGGAAACAGAGGGGAAGCATCATTTTTCTGGGGCAAATAATGGAATGTTGCAAAAAAAAACCCCAAAACTGTTTTGAACTGCAAGTGAAGTAACAAATCAAGCAGCTGAGCACGTCACCTCACCTTTATGCCTTTTATGCAAGAACACTGATTTCCATTTTTGACAGTGAGTTAATCCTCAAGAGGGGAAATGTTTGTGTTTGACATGTTGACCCGGTACAATGAGAGAAAACAAGGCACCCGACCCCTCTGAGCGCACAGCCAAACTTCCGATGGTCTAATTCAGACGCCTCATACATTCAGCCTCACCCTTGCTCTCGCTACAATCTACTAGATGACCCAGATTCCGAGCAGCACCCTGCTGAAAAGGGGGAGCGACTTTACATCAGCCTCTCTAAACACACAGAAAAGTAAACTATATTCACGATGAAGCTGCTACTGTCAGATAGATTCCTTCAATTTCGCAGCTAGATGTGCAGCCAGAAAGTCGTACTGTGAATGCTCCTGTGATTTAAAGAAGCTGGAGGCTGTGAATTCGTGGCAGACGGTTTACCTCTTTCAAGACTGGCTGAAAATAATCTTTGGACAAAGGGCAAGTACAGTTTTGGTTGCTGCTACTCCTGCGCACACCAGTAGCACAAAAAAAACAAAAACTTTTCCATTTCACCGATCAATGACATTGGCTGCATTTCCACTTCTTTAAATCTACTAGACCACTGCCTCTGAGTCTGTATTAAACCTCAGCTAATAATAACTAGCCACCTTTCTCTTCCTGGGGTTTTGTATCTTTATACATGTATGCAGTGTCGAGCACGGGCATCCTCGGATGCTGACAAGACTGCGTGACAAAGCTGGTCTGAGGTGTTTCGTGCCAAGTTCAGGTACCCAGTATCAGCTCACTGATAACTCAACCCAACTGATGTAGGGTGCTGGAAGTAAAAACGGGCAGCAGGTGCAACAACTGGTCATTTTATTTTGTGTTGTGTATCATAGTTGACAACAGCTGCCACTATGTTGAGGACACCTCACGACCCAACACAAAGGTTAGCATGTTGAGGGTTTTTTTTTTTGCCTTCCACAACCGATTTCACCTGACGTTTGAGATGTTGACCGATAGGAGCACAGAGCGCTCTTCAGTGCGAAGCTGTAAATACAAAACAATAAGGCCATGATGCCGGTGGTGCGGGGTGAAACAGGTTAGTCTCAGCTGTTTTTCTTTCAAGACAGCCATTAACACACACACCAGTTTGGGCCCATTGCTTACAAGTGGGTTTGACTAACTTATCATTTAGCTTATAAATAAGAAAATATTAAGATATATATCGTGCATTGACATTAAGCCTGAAATGTTCTTCTGTTATGGATATGATTTGATAGGATTTATGGTCAATGTCAACCAGTCGTATAAAGCAATTAAAACAGGAATAACAATATACCAACTGACCAATGAATATATTAATATTCACATGTTATCCCCTGAGGTAAATCTGTTTACAAATATGATTCAGAACACTGCATTATTGACGTGTAAAACCTTGTTCATGTCACTTTGACCAGCTTGGAACAAGTCCTCCAGAACTGCCTCCATACAGGAGATGTGAATATGACAGGAATCTACCAAACATGTTGTGCATATGTAACGAGTGACTGACCCAGGCACGAGACTGTCACGGTCTTTAACTGTCTGTTCCATAGTCAAAACTGTCAAACCACAAAAATACAGAAAATAACTTCAGTGTGTTTCATGTTTCCGTTCTCTTATTATCGTCACTCTCATTTCCACACTTTCTGGTTTCGCCTTCTTTATGTTCTCAATTTTTGCATTATAGGTTGAATAACATATTGAATAACATATTAATGTCAGTAATAACATTGCATCAAACGTGTGTCATTCTTAACAGAAAACACAATTAGTAACCCAATGCGTGTTCAGTCTATATCAGGAGGAGCATTAGATGACATATGTTGATCGATTCAGTCACAACTTCTGAGGGTATAACCCAACTGTTCTAGTTGTTGCAGGGTATCGGGTTTCACCAGTGCATCTCATGTAGAAAAGGTGCTCATAATCTTAAACAAGATCCAATCTCTGTTCATACAGACTCGATGAACAAAAAGGTGCTCCCTCCTTTGTGCAAACCAAACCATAACACACAACAAAACAGGATTACCATAAAGTATGTGTCTTCAGACATAAAGCCACTATAGCTTCATATTTCCCAATACCAAAATGTAAATTCCTTATTGGCATAGCATGTGAAAGGACTACTACGTTTGGTGCGTTAATCAAACTTCAGGTAACACCAAGCAAAGTGGCTAGCAGATTAAAATTCAAGATATCATTTGCATTTTACCATATTGCTCATCTGCCATTTGAACTGCATACTGTAAGGATTGATTGCTACTGACCAAGCCTGGGGGTAAATTAGCCTACTTGAGTACAAACAAACAAGAAAGCCAGGGTTTCTGAGAGTAAAGGAAACCCTTAAGGCAAGCTCCTATTTGTATCAAACAGGGCTCTTCCTGATGATTAAGATCACATGCCATGCAGAGAAAATAACCGATATATACCACGCAGAGTTATCGGACGCTCCGTCGTCAAATACAGTAGTGTTTTACTGCACGCAATGTAGAATAAAAAAAAGGTGTGTATACAGCCGTTTGAGTCTCGTGTGTCTGCAACAGCATCACTGTATACAGATGGGTGACCTGGGGTTAAATAGGTTTACATGCTAGCAAGGTAACGAGAAGATTAAAGAGACCGTCCCTGTTAGCTTGTGTGTTTAGCTAACAATGGTGAAATGAATCATTTTTGTGGCATTGTTTTCCCTCACGTCATTACTGGAGCAATGTGATTTGAACACCGTTATTTTTTGTTCATTTAAAGAAATATTTCATTGATTCACAATATTTTAATCCAGAGCATAATTCCATATTATCCAACAGAAACGAGATGCTATGCAATGCTATATGACCAATTGACAGACAAACGCTACTGACTGTCCCAATAAAGTAGAACCGCTGCAGGTTAGCTAGCTGGGGTGACTACACAATTGCCTACTCAGAAATAAATTTATTTCATGAATTTAAAAGTGGTATTTACATTCGTGGCTGTATATTAACTTATGACCGTCGACTGGACGCCACAGCTTCATATACCTATGTACACTTGACCCCAATTTGCATCATCGCAGCTAAACCAGCCACAGCATTTCCAGTTTAGCTGTACAGCTAACGCCGTATGACTGTAAGGATTAAGCATTAACGTTACTTTTTCCATCTCAGACTTCAACACACAGCTTGCAATCTCGTTTGCTAACTGCACGGCGTCCCTGCCAGGGAAGGCACCACCTAGCTTAATGTTATCATTAACACCAACATCTGCCCAGCATTTACTTGCTATGCAGCAGGAGGAGGGGGGCTAGCGTTAGCACCTTTAGCATCGTTAGCTACCTGCCACCCCCCACCGGTGGTTTTGCAGGGGGCATCGGAGTTTCCACAAAAGCACGGCAAAATCACACGGCCACTCGCGCACAAGCGGGTGTAATATGTTTTGTGTGTGTTCATATGTTTGTTAGAAGGTGCGAAGTCCAAGGACCGTACCTCGGGATGCAGAATAGGGACGCAGCCAGCTTCTTTCTCATATTCCTCCATAGCGTCGGCCATCTTGGTGGTGATGTTCGCTGAGCATTGTGGGAAACATGAGGCTGTGTAGGGGGGAGACAAACAGAGGAGGAAGAGGAGGGGAGAGGAGCTGTCAAAAAGCACAGATGAAGGGCAGGCCATATCACACAAAAGGTCACATAATCACATAACAGTGTCTGTGTACAACAAAACACAATATTAAATATATTTACATGGTATTATTATTATTGTAAGCACTGTAGGGCATCTGCAAGGTTTCATGTAAGAGTAGAATGCTTTTTGGCTCTAGCATCTATGGGTTTATGGTGGAAATACAATGAAAATACTGAATTTATGGACAGTATACAAAAGTTTAACAGTGATGATGCATTGTGTCTCATATGGCAATATGGCATGTTGTTTTAAAGCGCAAAATTGTGGACCACGAACACAGGCACTCTCTGTGGGCCCCTCACCTGGATCCTGTATAACCAGTCCTTCATTTTCTGTCCTGATTGCATTCAAACTCTCTTGACCAAAACAGGGTTTTAGGGAGGTTAGATGTTACTTAATACTATCCAGTCAGCATTACAAGTTTGAGATATTAGGTGGTCTGTGCCTTCATCACTCAACCAGGCAAACCAAGCCACTGCACCAGGCCCACTGATCACTGAGTGGCTAAGAACATATTTAATGTCTATAATATGTAGTCTGTATGTATTTTGCTCTGAAGAAGACAGGAGACGAACAACTGCAGTGAAGGCAAACCAGGGCTCAGGAGAGGCTGGTATAGTTTGCCCTAAGGTTAAAAAGCTGTAAATCTGATTACATATCAGACTGGCTCAAAAGGAAAAGTGTTCTTCTTACATCACATGTTGTTTACTGTGGTGTCCGGTGTATCACAAATCTTCTGATATCTTCTGATATGCTGGTATCATCTAGGAGCAAAATCGTATGACCAAATAATGCACAAGGTTTTAAAATGTATTGCTCCCACTTTGCTATATTTACTGCAGTGTACTTAATTTACACTCACAGTCTACATTCAGGAGCTCAGTGAAGGCAAGTTCAAATACTGGCTCAATAGTCAGCAAGTGTTGTTGCTTTGAAGAATGTGGCAAAGATTTCCTTTGCAGAGTCAGAGATTTACATCAGAGCTGCAAACTGGTTCCAGTGGTTTGATTTGTAATTTGAATAATTCAGCTTCTGCCCACAACTTTTCAACATCAACTATAATAAAGTGATTATGACAGAATATTTTTTTTTAAATGACTGTCGGCCTGTTTCAAATCTGGAAAGCCTTAGAGCAACTGAGTTAAGAATGCCTCTGCATATAGATGTTGTACTTGGACAAGTATAAGTATCCTGAATGTGGATGCATGGGGTCTTTTAAATGATGGGTTGAAGAAGTGAAAAGAAACACAGACGCAAAACATAATTTATTTAACAATCATACTTTTTTCCCCCTGTATTTGTTAAGAATATATAAGATAATGTTTTTTAGTGTCTTTGCATAAGAACATTGAGATTAGGCTAGCATCTGTGCAAAAAAAGCTATAAATAATTCTAATAATCCTGCAAACTGTATACACAATAGATTAAAACTAATGAAATCAAACACTAATTCATCAATGTTGTCCAGTGTGTCCGGTGTTTGAAAAGGTCTGCAAATGTGAAAAACTCCATAACTACAAACCTGGAGGACTCGGACTGGATGATTTATGACATTTCATAACAAGACCACAAAAGCCAGTGGAAAGTTTCGACAACACTGCAGTTCCTCTGTCGGGCCCCTAGATGTTCTCCATGTCCCATCACACATACCTCTGCTAAACCTCCATCAGCCACTAGATGTCCCTCTTTAGACAAGCTTGCAGCTCCTTGACTGAAACAGCTGTGATAATCCTGTGCAGTTCATAAACCTACGGATTTTAACAGTGTGTGCCCAGTATTATCCTTGGAGCTAGTAAAAAATATCAAGTATGTCTATGAAGATTATATAAAGACACCCCCAGGAGCCCACACAACTCTGACACCCAGAAGCATGCTATATGATGTTACATTGTCACTGGTACTAATTTGTACTCCAATCCCCCAATATACTAATATAATTTAAGATAGTATGTATTTAATGCTCAAAACGGGTTACTCTATTTAATGTGGTCATTCATGCATGCATCTACCCATAGAGGAGGGTCATAATGCTCACCCACTGTGAGCACGCTATGAAAAACATAACTAAATGATCTCTATTAAAGATTTGAGGGTTCAGATGAACTGACTGTATATCAAGGGAAAACGGGCTGAACTGATCACATGTATTTGATGCCCTGTCCAGTCAGGCAAATCAGATGATCACTGAACAGAAACAAGGGAGGACGTCTCCGGGTTGCTGTGTCAAGTTACCCCGTTGAAAATCATACACAGGATATTGGCTGATTGACCTTCAAAATAAAGCTACGATAAAGCGTCGGTAGAGGAACTACACAAAAATACTACAACAAGAACACTAGATTACAGTAGTATGAACATGAATAAAATGACAAATAAAAAAAAACAATAATCAGGTAGCAAGAAATAATACCAGAATCATTAAAACCAATAATAGAAGCTTGCTAAAATCCAAAACATATACTCGGTTCATGTGGTATTCACATGGAAGCTCTATATAACAGTACAGAAAATTTAAAATGTGATGGCAAAGAGTCTATTTTCTTGCAATATGCATAACAAATTAAACATTATACAATATTTCACAAACACGTTTTATGTATTTATTTCAGTTTATACCATTAGTTCCTATATGTGTCAATGTCTCAGCGTGGAGCTGACTTCCAGGAGAATTTTGGTTGTTGGCACAAGGGAAAACTGAAAGAATGGAACAATTGACAGAAAACTATGTTTAACTTACTTAACTTTAATTTGTGTAATTTAACATTTAAGACGTTACATCGTGAAGACCACCATAATAAAGGACTGCCAGAATAGGTAAAACCATTTTAATTAACTCAAACATTAAACAATAAAACGGGACATCAAATCTTATTATGATTAAAGCCAGTAATTGTATGAACTTATGGAGAAAAATTTGCTCTTAAATTTTTTGATTTTTTTCTGGCTTTTAGTTTGAAAAATATAACCGGAAATACGGTTCATTCGGGATGTTTTGACCTTTGCCTACTCAACCCCATGACAGAATCGTGCAGGCGGGCTAGTGGCTAACAAGTTGACTGAACATCGGTTTTAAATAGGCAGTAGTAAGCACACCAGTCAATGTGAAGTTAATTTTTAACCGTCTAAACTTTAATACTGGACCAACAGGAAGTTGCTGGGCTAAAGAGGACGCGAGCCATCACAAGGTGAAACGGTGAATTATTATAAATAAACATTAAATCGACGTCGGCTAACAGTTAGCAGACGGACAGACGTCTCCGAGGACAGCCTGAATATTTCCAGCCAACGTTTTTCCCTCCGTGAGCCAGTCAGACAACCTCCCGGCAGACCACCAGCGCAAAGGTGAGTGCCACGCAAACGAAATGACTAAAAGGAAAAAACAAACTGCCTCCTTTCATTCCCTGCTAACGTTCATTAACAGCAGCTAGCTTAATTGCTAATTCGCTGTGTGTCTGTGACAGGATGACAGCCGTGACTCTGCAGTCGAGCGGTGCGTACTATTATGTAATAAACCATGGTTCACGATAGCTGAGTTGTAAGAGCATCAGCTTCTCCGTCTCCATGCGCTCCCACCACGTCTTTGCGTCCGAACTCCAGTTCGAACATTTTGTGTAACGGTCGTCATGTCAACGTTAGCTTGCAGTTGTGCATCTAGAACGCGGTGTGCTATGCAGCAAAGAGATGAGCTGTGAGACATGCGAGCATCTTGTCTTTGGGAGCAGGGAGATCTGTTTAAGGGTTCTGTTTAAAGAGAGTGCAAATGTATCCGCTTTTCTTTCCTGCCGTCCCCAGCTGTTAGCTACATATCACCCCCCCGCATCACCTTTAAACATCTGATCGTGCTGCAGTGTTACATTTCTGCGGCTCCCCTCAGCCCCGGTGCTCTGTTACCACTTTCACCTGCCAGGAGCGCAAACAGGACACCGACCTACAGGAAGAGCTGATCCTAATTGTGTCAGACAACTGATGCATCTGGCAGATCCTGGCTTGTTATACGATATCTGCCATCAGCCTGTCATTTTATCCACCCGAGTTTTCCTGGAGCTTTCTCCCAGTCTGATATTTGTAATTGATTTGTATACTTACGTAGAGCCTAAGTTAGGTGTTAGAGTTGAAAGGATTTATTGATTATGTGAAATATTAATTTCCATATGTGGCAGTGTGGCAGAAGTATCTATACAAATCACATCTTTCTATCCTGAAAATGGTCAAATGTAAGGAAACAGAATAATAGATTTAAAATGTTAATATGAGCCATTAGCGCTGGCCTTGGTGGTCGTATGACAGCCTGCATCACAGTAATTGAGCTAAGTTGTGATTGATTGTAGCTGATTTGAATCAGTGATGTAACCTACTCTGAGTGTATTACATGTGCCTGTGCCAACTGAAATACTATTGCTTGCATACTGTATTTCCATGTTTTCCATCCCCTGCCAATTTGCATGTAAATCCCAGAGTTTCCATGCCAAACTTTTGCTGAGGTGAGGCTTGCAACCCAGGGTCACAAGAGTGATCAGCCTATTTGCCAGCCAAATGGAGTTTCCATGCTGCCCTTGTTGAACCGGAGTTTGTTGCCTGCGCGTCGCAGTGGTAGACACACACACACACACACACACACACACACAGCTCTAAATTTGAATGCAGAACCTACTTTGGGAGCGACAGCGTTGAATTAATACTGAAATACAAAGGGAACCAGCCGTAGATTATTTTTGTCAGGGTTGTTTGAACAGTGATAGAAGGAAAACACTGGACTGGAAAAGGAAAATGAAATGGTTGTCTCACAGGGGAGCACAGCCAGTATTGCTGTGTGCCCAACAGAATCCAAAATAAGTGTTTTGTTTTGTTTTTTTGTAATAAGTATTGATGCGATTTTTAAGATTAGCTTGGTTTGAACATGCAGCCAACATTTTTTTTTACATTGTAAAGTAATTTGCCTCTGATTAATATAATTCATTTATAACCTAATCTCTCCTTTGTCTGTAAATGTGTCTGAAAATTGTGAAATATGCCTGTTGTAGTTGTTCAGAGAATATAACATTTGCAAAGATATAAAAGTCTTATAACAGTTATATCAACAAGAAATGCCCTTACAGACATAAAACCTGATATAGACTTTTAAATAACATAAATGTGGCAGAATTCAATACTATAGATAAGAAAATGTAAAATCTGCAGTTTTCACATTGAGGTGCATTGCCGCAACCTAACTCACCGTGCATCCCAAATATGTGCTTCCAGCCTTAAATGGCACACTGCTGTCAATGAGAAATCCATTACATTTGCAATTTCTATTTATTAAAAGCCTTTGTGCAGTACTAAGCCGTGGAAAGTAGGGCTTTAGTTGAACTTTTACTTTCAGATGCACAGTTATGTTAATGAAGATGATTAATTATGCCAAGTGTTGAGCTAGACGGGCTGTTTCTGTGGATACTCTGCTGCACAAAGCGGCCCATACATTACTGCTTTATAGGAGGAGCTCTTGTCTTCACAGCATTTTGTAAATTAACAAGCATTGACAATTGGCATTGGCGTTTTTATTGTCTTTGTGTCAGAATACTGTCCTACACCGGTTTTGAACAGGGCTGGAGGGTGGAGTCTTGTATCCACAGTAGCTTTCATTAGCATTTTATTGATTTATGTGTTTGCACAGGCAGGAGAAATCAGATGATATGGGTAAAACGGGTGGGACGAAATGTGGCGAACAGGTTTGACTGATGCTTTTTTTAGACTCGCATTTTTCCAGTGGTGGTTCGCTAAGCATGAAAGCTCTCTGTTAATACCACCTTGTTTCTCTTGTGTAGCTTAAACACCCTTCCTCAGGAGAATGGATGAAGGAAAGTTTTAAATGTGGTTTTAACTCTCACCACGTTTCACTAGAAACAGTGTTTCATTAGACTGTATCAGTTACTTTTATGGCACTGAAGGTCCCACTGAATATTTCCATTAAAACTGGCTGTTGGTGCACTAAATGACCTGATTCATGGTGATTTCAGCTGAAACAGAGATAACTTTCTAAGTATTTAAAAAAATCTGTTTTTGCCCCCCCCCCCCAAAAAAAAGATTTAAAATATTAAAAACGTAAAATGTTTAAATAAATACTGCCATCCAGTGCAAAATGAATCAGTCACACAATGGGCAGCGAGTGAGTCCTGTTTCCTCTTTATGCAATCACATGGTTTGTGAAAACAATTCCAGATTGTCTCAAGAAATACCTTTGTACTGTCCAAACCACATTTCTTAGAAGCTTTTATGAGTTCATCACCATTTCTATGTGGGTTTGGTATTCCCTGATGGTAAATTATCTTGTAGATCTCTTCTCCCATGATGTATTCACACCCTTTATATTTTTAATCAGTGTTTAAAATCGCTTAAACTGTGAAATTGGATATTTCTGGACAGAGCACAGTTAGTGCTTAACTCAGCTGATAGCAGTACATCAAAAAGCCTTGTGTAAGTAAAGTACGCATTTAGTCCTTAATCACAGTTACAGTCCTTTTAAAGGGCTTCACATCCGCCACACTGTGAAACAATAAAACCACCCCTTCATCTGGAGTCCTTCACTGAGCAAATATTCACCTGTCAGCGAGACCTAAGTCCCGCAACGGCCTCGTCTCTTCTGCCTCCAGACTCTAATGCCATTAGGAGCCCTAATAAATGCCGTGTTGCTCATGAAGTTATTGAAATGCCAAGCGCCAGCGCATCAGTGCGGCGTAATCTTCCCAGCTGGGACGTTGAGGCCACTGGCTGTGGTTTGGCTGATTGGATGCATTTGCTCTGACAAATGCCAGATGTGCCCGATGTGAGATAGTCGCCTCTCGCTTCTCGTCAGCATGGATCTATCCAGCAGCAGCGCACAAATCAGGTTACATTTTGGCGAGCTTAGTTCAGTAGCCTTTATTACCTTCCACAAGAGCGTTAGCTGATGCTTACCAACGAAAACAGCTGTTTTTATTCCAAAGAAACCATATTATTGTGAATCTTTTCATTCCATCGCCGTAGCTTGCATTATTCGGAGTAGTTTGACTGCCCTTGGCTCCCACGCGTCACACAAAACTGAACAAACATGCCTTTAACGTGCACCTGTCTCCAGTGATCAAGGGCTCAGTTAAGTGCTGTCTCTCCTGGCAGCCTCGCACCAGGGCCATTGCTTAGCAGGATTTGTTATTTGATGAAGGAGCGTGGGTGTGTCAAGCCCTTCATGAATGTCCCAGTCCATTAACTTCAGTGTCCACCCTCGTCAGGCCCCTAGAGCATAGTTTGAGAGGAAGGGAAACCTTATTTCTGCCCACCTGAACTGCAGCTTCCTCCTGTATCACAGAGAGATCTGCTTGTTTCAAAGCTTAACCAGATGCGTGAAATCATCATAGAAATGGCTTCAGTTGCAATATTTGCATAGAATCCCCTGTACTATAGATGATTCATAAGGGCTGCATTACATTAAAGTGATGTGATTTTCCGAACTTCCCAGACTGTTCTAGTCATGATATTTACATTACTGATAATATTATATCCCCAAAAAATCTTATCAACCCAACAGTATTGTATTATTATTATTATTGAGGTATATTTGGTAGAATAAACTTGCAAAACATTTCTTTTTTGCTGATATCTAATAAAGCTGAAGGCCGTGCATTGCACCTTTTTTAAAGTATCATCTCTTTAGTTTTGTATGTCTCACTGACTCAAACTGATACCAAATTGAGAATTAAATCATTACAAAAAGGCGTCCTTAGCTCTCATGGATGCATGTCTCTATTTTTCTAACCTGCTAAAAAAACCAGGAGGCTTTATTCTTTCTTTTGACTTTACTGTGCTGCTGTGACTAATATCTGTAAAGTGAACACATGGCGCGATGGATCAGTCCATCACACGCTGAGCAGACGCTGAGCTGGAGCAGACCCATCCTGATGCATTTCTTCATTCTATTGCCCTGAATCATAACACGCCAAAATAAAAAATGAAATAAAGTCTTCCTCCCTCCATGGAAAACAACAACTGCGCTCTGCATAATGTAATTAAAACCATTCTCCCACCACATGTTTTTTCATTCGCATTTTCCAACCTTTTGGTGTTCCGACCCCATCATGAGGCCTTGGGCTCGTGGAGGAATCTCGCTTTGCTGCATATCTGTCGTCGCAGCCACGGCCACCAGACTTGCAGTAGACATCACTTTCATTATGACGCAAAACCATGAAAAAAGAAAACACAATGTGTCTGAGCTCATGAGCTGACTCACGGAAGCTTGGCTGCCACTGCAGGTGGAGCCTTTGACCACACCTACGATTGTACCGAAAGCATTTCAGTACTGAAAGTGTTTCAGTACTGAAATGCAGACATCTGACTGAAAACATAATGAGTATATACGCGCTCTCGTACGAGTATTCTGGTCATGATTTGTCTGTATAAATGTCATATCTCGGGTTCTGATAAAGCCTCATTGCAGTTCGAAGAAATGCGGATATGCTACCTGATACTGTAGGATGTAATAACATGTCCTGGTGTCAACATATAGAACAGAGTGGCTGTAATAAAGAGGGGTGGTGGCTAGATGAACACATTTTCAGGCAGACAGTCAGAAAGCCAGACCTTATGATCACATGAGAATTGAATTTCCGAGTTTTTCTCGTCTATGTAAGCCCTAAATATGATTGGAAAGGATAAGGACAGGATTGAAGAACAGATACTTGGATGAGGAGCAAATGATTACTGGTGTACCATGATTTTACAGGAGGCACCGAGGTTACGTTGACTACGGTTCGCTGTTTCTGAAAGGATCGGCAAGACGCGTCCTTGTGTTCTTTGAACACAATGAAACAAAGGGACTGGAGAATGCATTTTCGTTTGCTTTAGTGCTCTCGGGCACTGGGTTTTGAAGGGTTTCTTTGTAGTAGCAGTATTTTCCTGCAGGAACAGCAAAGGCGTGGAGTAAACGCAAAAAGTATCTCAAAGGAATGCTTGATCAGAGAAGTAGGACCAGGTATTTAGTGACTGAACTACATGCTGGCTCCCAGTGCTGTTGATATTTTTATTACATTCTCAGTGAATTCTTACGTTCCCAGTTTTCACAGCTTGTCTTCTTTCTCTCTCTATGTTTTTGCATGTCCAGCAACTGGTAAGTGCAATGTCTTCCAAGCTCCTGTTATCAGCTGCTTCCTTACAACATTGGGGTATATCAGAGGATGCTGGCGTTGGCTGCTCTTCGAGGCACCCTTTCTGTCCCCATGTTTAAGCAGTTTCTAACATTTTGAGATCACATGAATACATACACTCTGAAATCCCCAGCATTACAGCCCAGAGCAGTAGCTTTATCATTCTTAAAGAGTGTTAAATCAGGCATTTGTCCAGCCCAGTGGATATTGTTTTATATACTAAAAAGTGGTGTGTGTGTGTGTATGATGAACCTAGATAAGGACAAGTTATTGATATGCATTGTAATGAATGTGTCTGTCGTTTTAACTTTGATCTCGAATGTACTGCCCAGATATGTGGTTTCATATCTAATATTTAGTCACTCCGTGTGGTCAGTGCGGCTCAAAACGACAGAATCTGCGAGCAGGCCAGGCTTTGTTGTTGAAGCTGAAGGAGTGTTGTACACGCTCAGCGTTCAAGTGTCCTAATTCACTCATTCAGACTCCAGAGTCCTGTGCACAGCTGCAGCTCTTTGAGGGACACACAATGCATTGCTTTTGATGAGCCCGTTTGATACCGCGGGAATGGCGATGCTTTGTTTTGCTGAGCTCATGCTTGGAGGGAGCATTCAGCGCCTCAGCTAGGATACAAATTTGCGTCACGCCGGGAAGTTTGCTCCCGGTGTTATGGTCAACAAACCTGAGCCAGCCTTAAGCTTTTGACTGGTATTAATTTCGGCCAGTGCGTGGGGTGTATCCCCTCCTTACTTGAGGAAGAAGTCTCCAAAAATCACCACTGGTGTGGCCACAGTAATCCCTCTGGGCTTAGCTGCGACCCGGAGGGAATGGGACAGTGGCTGTGACGCAAACTCACATACTTATGTCATTTGCATTATTCACACAGACTTTCCACTGGGGAAGTCACATCTCTCATCTTCGAGATCTTTCCTGGTAACATCTTAGGGCAAGGGTGATGTGGGCCAGTCACGGCAAACAAGGAAGCTGAATGACTAAAGACATTCAGTTCCAGTAAAGTGTCTCTCTGCAGTGCTGCAAGCAGCATATTACAAGGGCCAGTATCACATGTGTGATAATATCACTGATTTCCCTACAGCGCTGGAATAACCAATCAAGAGTTTAGGTATGGAAGTTCACAAGATGAATTCTTCTCCATCTTTGTGTCCATCAAAGACTTGCTCAGTTTCTTGGCCCGAACATGGTTCAAACCAGAACTACTTCCTCTGAAATGAGTTGTTTAAGATGTTTTGCTTTTATCTCTCTTATTTCCCTTTTGGGCTGTTCTTATCAGCATTTTACTGCTCTGTTTTCTAAAAATTCCCTCAGCCTCATCGCTTCTTAGATAAGTCTCTAATCTTTGCGAGCTCATCTCGGCTTCTTGTCTTCAGGTCGGGCAGGTTTTACTGAGTGTCCGGGCAAGCGCAGGGGCTATTAATTGCTGTTATTTGTGAAAAGAAGACTCTCTTTTCAATGCTGAGGTATTACTGGAGAATTAAGCCTTTGGCCGTGTCCAGCCCTCGCCCACTTTAAACTCCGGCGCAACTTCCTTGAGTTGCTAACAGTCTTGTCACTGTCTTCCTTCTCATTATTTCCCTTGAGGATGACTGTGCAGCGATGCACATCATGGTTCGGCATCGTCAGACAAGCTCGCCCAGCTTTGCATTCAAAACTCATTTGCAGGCAACGTTTTAAAAGAGCGTAGCGACTCTACCTGCAGGGCTGGTTGGCGAAATGCTGCCGCTAAACACTAATCGCTACCCAGCTGAGCTAGTGCTGGTCGGTTGAAATAGCTCCTGGAGACTGTATCTTATTTTTCAGCTATTGCTCTATTAACAACATTGACCACTGATGTGAAAATGAGTGCAGATTAACTTGGCGCCCATGAATTAATCCCAGCAAGTGTTTTGGACTGCCCTAGATTCCCTGATGTTCTAAATGTTATTGTGATCCAGCTTGTCTGTTGTTTATTTTGTCCCAGCAGTATCCCTTAATATTGGAAATGTGAGTTTTAATGCCAAGACAGTTAGTCCTAACCAACAACTTAGCCAAATTAGCCAATAACTCATAGTAAATATTTTTAACTTTAAGATCCTTAGCAATATCCCTTTTGTTTTTAAGTGAACATTTTTCTGGGGGGGGGGCTCATAGATATCTGTTGCTGCCTTAGATGAGCTAAGCTGCTGCCTCCTGCTCCACATTCTATTTGCCTCAGGCAGGCAGATAGGCCAGTCCAGGCTGATGCTTCACCGGCAGCTTCACGCTCCATACAACTGCATAATTCAGTTTAATATGATGCATCTGCTGTATCTGCGCATAATGGGAGAGGATTTGATAAAATGTTGCATTCTTTCTACCGAGGAGGTTATTTTCACAAGATGCTTCTCTCCCACCAGCCAGGGGAGGTTGGATATTAAGGAGTTTTGATGGTAATTTTCAAAATGGGCTTGTGATAGATTTTCGAGACGCGACGTGTTATGTTTGGGAAGTCTTACTAAACGTTGCTTTGCACAGAATTATAGCTGAATGGGTTTCTGAGTGGATCAATGGATATATTTTTAACCGTACTGTTTTGGATACCAGCCTGTTTGCCCCTCCAGAGAAAGACACGCACCAGTAAAGGGAGAACACTTTTAGGTCACAGGGCTGCTGACTTAATTTTGAAGATTAATCGAAAAACAAGGAGCAGATACGCCGCAGGGTGACGGTGGTCAGGAGGGGTAAAGGACTCTATTTCCTTGGTCTGATTTGATCGGCCTACCTGTGAGACGGCATCTTTTAGGAAATGTTGTTTGCTTCCAAACGCTCATGGCTATGCAGTGTTATGATATAATATATGCTCATTGTGTGTGTGTGTGCATGCATGTATTTTGTATAAATGCTTATAGTTCTGACACAACAACCTCAGCTTTAACCTGTTTCCTCTCAGCTGGGTGCTTTGTCTCCGCTGCAGCTGGACCAGTACATGCACACCACACCACACCACACATAAAATGAACAACCACATCCTGTGTATATGCACACACACTTCATGCTTCAATCACAGAAACAAGTGGACGGACAGCTTGGGGAAGGAACTGCTCATACTCTTAAAATATACCTAGAACTACCTACCTAGTAGAACCTCTTATCCTGTCCTGCTCTCCACAGGCCCACGTATGCAAACTATTATACACTCAGTGCCATAAAGAATACTTCACAGCATCAGCAGCATCCACTGGGACCAGAGCATAGGTGTCAGAGCCTGATAACGCTCCACCAAGATGCGCCGCAATAAGGGCAGCCCGGTGTTGAAATAGGACATAAGGGGAAGATAGCAAAGATTCATTTTGATGTTATGAGACACAAGATTGTATTACCTGTGAGTTCAGGATGAGCCGCTTCCTGGTGGCTCATCCACTTACTCACCATCCCACTCCACTGTGATGTCTTCAGATTATCGTAGTTTTAGAAATTTTCCAGTCTGAGTTTTAAAAAACGGAATGATTGGTCGTCAAGCCGTAAACAATTCCCTTTGTCTTTATCTACTCTAAACAACGTGAGCATGAAGCATGCCTCAAGAATAATACTTGATCAGATGAAGTTGATGGAATATATATATATAATAAAGTCTCTAATACCTGATACCCAAGCAGAATACCAGTGGAACAGGGTTTGTGCCACTACTAAGTGCTTTGCAAACTGCCTGTATATAAAAGCTGTATATAGTCAAATGAATGTGAAGAAGAGAGAAGCATCAGTTCCTAAATCAGCATCGCAGCAATTTCAACACATTTTAACACTAATGCCAACAATTGATTATGTGAATTCGGATGTCCCCTAAACGCCTCATATGCAGATTATCGGCAGACTCTAGAATTTACTGATAGACCTGTATGGCCATCTTCTGCTGTCGGTGGTGTTCTTGCTGCTCTCCCTATATTATTTTAGCACAGCAGCTAATTACAGCTAATTTTTACATCTTGCCGTACACCAGTTCTGCCGAAGCACTCTGCTGAGTTCTCTCCTTCGCTTTCCTGGCAATCTTAGGGTTGTTTTACACAATCAGATCCGTTTGTTTCCCCGTGTTCTTCGGCGAGCGGCGGCTTTTACCGTCACACAGCGGGAGAAACTTCGCGCTGCTGTTGAAAAGTGATGACACTGGGAAACTGGAGTTGGTTTATTTGCTGCATCGCATAAAGGTTTAAATGAAAAAGGGCACAACAACCAGTTTGTAGTATTGCAGACCAAACTGGCTGAAACCAAATCCAATGTAGTATTTAGAAACACATGAATTGGGGAAAGTATAAATGTATCGTAATGAGCAAGATTAAGTCAGTGAGAAGTTTAAAAAGTCAGTAATGGTACGTTTCTGGTTAATTGTTCCACCAAAGCCAGTGTAATTGGCCTTGCATCGACTGATCCTTTTGATAGCTTGAGGGATGTGCCGATGGTTTAAACAGCGGCAGTTAAAACACACATGTGCTGTTGCTACGTCAGTTACGTTACATTTTGTTTTTCAGTAAGACCGACATCAATCTCTGTTATTTTTACATTTCAGTACTACGTGTGTGTGTGTGTGTGCGCGCGAGTGAGCGAGTGTGTTTGTGTGTATTCCAGACTGTAATACATTGAGGTCACATCCAGCAGAGAGGGCTTCTATGTTAAGCTCGCTCCTCAGTCACTGCTAACACACACACAGAGGGAGCTCTCGCTGCTGCTCCGGCGCCGGCAGCCCTGCAGCACTAGCCTACATTTCAGAGGAGGAGAAAGAAAAATATGGTGATGTCATCTCGATGTCTCTCTTTCTCTCTCTCTCTCTCTCTCTCCCTCCCGCTCACTCCCTTTCTCTCACCCTCTCTCGGAGGCTGTGTTGTGAATGTAATGGTGCTTTCTGCTATCCGAGCTGCATGAGGTAGGTCCTTCATTCACCTCCCCGCGCTCCCTTGCACATGTGCATGCTGTACCGCCTCCACGCATCTGTGTTCGTGTGTTAACCTGCACTTGATCCGGATGCATGTAGTCCGCCTCTGTCCCCCCGCCGTGCTGAATAATCTCACTCTCGAGGCTTCTTTTGGGTGTTTTCACGCGGCGTATGTGTGTAGGAAGGCTCCGTCAGGGTAACAGATGCTAATACATTGGGGTCACATCACACCACGGCGTGGTGATGTGTCCCGATACCCGGCAAGCTACTCAGAATACGCCTGGTGTCTGCTGGTAGCTGTTGAAACTGCAGGCTGAGACATGGAGGTGATACACGTTTGTCCAGTTTCCGACGGCACTGATGATGTAGAGGTGGCGACTGCGATCCCGTCTTTCAGCTCTCCCCTTTTCACCCACGCGCTATTTTCTCGGAAGGTCAGTCCCGGGGCACAGGAATATCGTCTGGCGCCATGAACTTTGCACTCATTACTTCCCCAGGATTCCTGCAAATCCTTGGAAATATTGTCTTTAAGCTAGATGTGCGGGCATCTAAGCCTCGCATCTTTTCTCCCTTTTCTGTTATGCAAGAGGTATCTCACACACACACACATATTATTCAACTCTGGCTGCATGCGTCATACACATTTTCACTGTGTGGCTCTGTAGTGGAGCTGTGGCTCTGTTCTCTCCGTCTCTGTGGCAGGGTGGGTTTTGAGCCGCCCATTCTGAGCCAACAGCCACTTAACAAGCCAAGCGGCAGCAGCAGTGTTTCTCCTGTGACGCGTTTGAACACCCTGAGGTCACCACAATCTCCTTGACACCACTGGAGTTCAGACCCTCTCCTCATCGCCGTCGTCCTCCCCCTCCTCTGCCTCCTCCTCATCAGCATTCACATCCGCACGTCTCTCTGATGGATCAGATAAATGGATGTTAATGAGCGCTGAGTCACCTTGTTGCATTTAAAAGCCCAGTACAGTGGTGATTTTGCAAGGTGACACTTGCTGCTGGTGCTCCCCATGATAGAGGGAGGCTTCTGACAGAAGAATCCTCTGTTATACAGGAATTTTGCCGTCAGAGCTGGTGTAAAACTAACATGGCAGCTATTTCGAGTGTAATTTCAAGTCTGGTTCAGTTGCACAGTGATGGTCTTTAGTTGAGCAGTGCTCCATTTGGCTGTGGTGGTGTACTGCATGTTATATAGTGAGGAAAGTGGCCTGCACATAGCACATATGATGATATGACATTGAATTTCAATCAGCTGTCGTTCACAGTATCTCTTGGGGTGTGGCAGGAGATGTCGTAACAGCTATTATTGAGGATGAGCCGAAACAGAAACATGTTGTATATAATTTTCTTCTTGTCAGTAAAGACCAAAACATTGAATACATCCTGTGAACAAGTGGTGTGTGTGTGTGTGTGTGTGTGTGTGTGTGTGTGTGTATATCAAAGCCTGATATATCCTCTTCCTCTCTGCCGGTGAGCCACAGTGTCGCACCAGGCTGACTTTTGCTTTCAGTACCATGAATATACACACTTTGTGGTTCGTTTTGACCCAGTCCCAGTCCTTTTCAGGGTCATTGCTTCTGACAGCTACAAACGTGGTAGCCCTTGTGATAATGTGCCATTAGTCTCCTCTGAGCCGTTCTGAACCAAACAGCTCGGTTAAACTAACATCTTATTTCTTACAAACTCACACAGCTTGCGACGCAGCTATTGCGTTCTTATCATTTCCAGTGTGAACGCTTAGTTTCGTCCATATTGGTAAGCTTTAGGAAAACACACAGCGCTCCACAAGCATGCATATTTGACACAGAGTACATATAATTCTGAGCTCCAGCACGTTTTCGGGTTTGGTCTTGGTTTCGGTCACTGCACCGTTACTGATGTATGCAAACATATTGGTGCCAGCAGTTACAGTTGCTGTACAAAAATAGCAAAAAAAAAAGATGTTTGAGGTCACGTGGAAGCAGTGTGTTCATTACATAGTAAGTGATTAGTGAAAAGTTCATTCCAGCAGCAGAATGTCCCCGGGGGCGAGCCGCCTGGAGGACCACCCAGGGGTGGCTGTATGCCTACCCGTCCTGGGGTGGGCCAAAAGCAACAACGCAAAGCTAGATTAAAACATTTCTTAATAATTCACAAGTGTTCTGTTACACATTTATAAAAACAGTTACCATCACCACATATGATCCTATTAGATTCTTTTTTGGAAAGTTTTCATAAGTCAATATCTTTGAGGGTACCAACTGTTATTTCTGGTTGGACTGGGGTCATTCATGGCAGCCGAGGGCAACTGAATGAGTGAGTGAACCTGCATTATATTGTCTGATTTTATATGATTGCTGCTTTATTAGACGAGTATGTGCAATCCCTCCGGCTGACTCTTTAGGATGGAATTTAATCTGTGCTTTAGAAGTGGCTGCCAGAAAATACTCCGTTGTGCAACACTGTAAGATCTGCAAGTCCATTGTTTTTTCTAAACCATCAAACGTTATGTAACTGTTCTGCATTGTAAACCTACACTGAAAGTAGGTTCTTCAGTCGGATGCATCTCAGCGTATAGTATCAGAGTTTTATACGTTTGTCACTGACATTTACCGGGGGGGGAACGACAGTGCGGGAGTCTCTGTGGTCTGGCAAGGCAATCCTCTGCCTCTGCTTACATGCTTGATTAATATTCCTCACTCCCTGACCTACATGGATTAATTCTGTTTAAAGATGTCTCCCCCTGAGCACGGCATCAAACTGGGACAGGCAGAAGATTATATTGGACTGAGCGACTTGAACGTTCCCTCTCCCCTTCTCGCTGCCCCGTTGTTTCCACAGAGGCCACTTTTTTTGAAAACGCAGCCTCTCACTCCCGGCAGCCTGACATTTCTAGTATAGCCTCGTGTTTAATATGTCTCTACGGGAAATTACTTCCAGCCTGCATGGGCTTTTTTTATCTTGCTTAGAGCCGTACTTGTCTGTATTTATGTGTGTGTTAATCAACTCAAAGTGGTGAAGTGATGATGGTGCTATCGCTGTAGTCCTACAGGGGATAGAAACCTCCAGATGGAACCCACTGGTTGTCCTAATGGTGTGCCTATCGGCCGACTGCCAGTGTAATAATTCTTCACTTTTAGAGTGACTGGTTGGCTGAAGGGAGCGATGCAATAAAAACATGCAAGTGTCTGTGTCGGTTGTGTAATTTCAGGGCCTGTTGAAACATGAAATATGTCTCTTACATGTGAGCGTTGTCATTTAGAGCATGCTAGCATTCTGAGATTAACGTTTAGCTCCAAGCACAGCCTCCCGGAGCTGCTCACCATGACCGAAGACCCTTGTTAAGTTATAGTATTTATGCATTCACCTTGAAGCGAGGTGTATCTGTCTGGCCAGGCCTGCCCTCCTTCCTCACACTCAGGTTGCTGCACCAGTGCTGGTCAGTCATCTTTCTGAACCTTAGCCTGAGCCTGAAGTATCTGGCATCTGTTGAGCCAGCACAAGTGTCAAAGAGAGTCAGCAATGTGTGTGCAAACAAAGGGGATATTTACTGATGGTTTGACGGCATGGGCAAAATTCACATCAACGTCCGACGTGGGCAAAAACTCAAGAAGTATGACTTTATTTTCTATGCAAAAACTTGCATTTTACATATTTAAATGGAAAATGTGCTTTTGTCATCTAAACAAATGATTGCTGTCTGGAGCGAACAACTCTGCGGTGACGCATCTTTTCTATCTAAAAATCCTGAAAAAGGAGCCTTTGCTGTGAGAGAGTTCTTGCTGGAGATTATCCTAAGAGCTTCATCATCACTTAGCAGGAGTGGAGGCAGCAGAGCCCTTGTTCAAAACGATCAGAGTGGCTTGCTGTTTCCTGAAGGAGCGGTGATGAAGGAGAGATTGAATCAGACATCAAAAATCAAAAACATAGAAATTGAAATTGCCTGTTTTTTAGCGCAGTGTTTGTGTTCTTTTACAAAAGCGGGGGGGACATATCAAGGACCGAAGTGTAAAACTGTCGCAGTCTTATCCTTTGCTGCCATCACTCACCAAGCATGGTAGCATGCCGTATGTCTCACTTAACCGCAGGTAATCATTTCCCAAACACTCAGCAGTGACAGCAGCGATCGGCCTCTATAGATCTGCTTCTCGGGCTGTTAGAGAGCCGCCTTCCCCTTTTGAGAACAGACAGCGACATCACTACAATCAGCTTAGGACCCTGAAATGATTGCTGTCCTTGGCTGCCCTTGAGCTGAGCTCTACTGTTAATCTAAAAAACAATCAGCATCCCAGTATTTCACTGCCGCAGATTCAAAACAATAGTGACAAACAAATATTTCCACTCATTATGTTCAAACCAAGCATTTTTCGCGCTGTATGGTTTTTTTCAGAAACCATCCTGCTTTTAAAAACAAGCTCACTGTATTCAGACAGTACACATTAGCATCATATTTTGAGATATTTGGAGTATTTGGCAATTCAAATTAAAAGCAAAACATCACGAAACATAGTTTATGTAAGTTATGCATTCACATTCAATCAAACTGAATTGAATTAAGTTTGTATGTATCATTCTGAAATAGTATTCAAAGACGGAGCCTAGAAAGACAAGTAATAACAAGGGAGGCAGTAGTAGAAACATGTTTTCATCGGTTGTTGTGCTATTGCCTCGGCAGGAATGGTTTAAAAAAAAAAGGTTTGTTTGGTGGTTTGGCTGTTAGTCCAGGTTTGTTGTAGCACTGGTTTTGTAACACCTTAAGCAAGACGGAGATCATATTCAGGATATCAGCTGGTCCACATTGAAACTGGAAAACTGGAAACTGGAAAAAGAAGGGTATTGGCTTAAATTCACATGATGCAACACATGTTGATAATGCGCCACTCTGCACCGCTTAGCACAGTGTGATCTGTCCATTTGCTCATCTGTAAATCCAGCTGTGTGGCAAGTGCAAATTCACATAGTCTGACCTTTATTATCTTGAACTGGAGTGTAATTTTGTTGACTCACAACACACATTGTTCCCCGAGGTTTCCCTGCTATCTTCTGGGTGTGTGGAGAAAACCCCTCGGCCAGCGTTTCCGTCTCTGTTTTAGGGCCACTGCCAAGCCACAAATTTAGGATTCCCTGTGCGTTTGCCCTCCATCTCTGGCAATGATTCATGGCTCTGGGCTCACAGACTGCCGGGGTACGACTGAAACAGACTGTTATGTGCCAGCTTGAGTGAAGGGGCAGGGTGTCAGTTAACTGTGGGAGAATGTGAATACAGTAGAACCATAGCAGAGTGGATTGTCTGCCACTGGCTTGTCCATTGGTTATGTCATAATCAAACTTTGGTCACAATCAAAGAAAAAAAAACACGTTAATTGTCAATTATTATAGTCAGTAATAAGAAGACAATAAGATAAAGTGCTAATATCAGCATGCAGGTATAAAGTTGAGCACTTAACCATCTTGGTTGAGGGTTTAGCATTTGCTAAGTAGCACCAAACACATAATACAGCAGGGGTAACATATTTAATTCAGTTTTGTTCATAATCATAAACCAAATCAGACAATTCAAACAGTTTGTCCTCCTTCCTGGCGCTACGGGAATCCCGCGGGACACACAAATATATAACGAGAATCCATCTAATAGTTGTCGAGACGTTTCAGTTTAACACAAACACAGTGTCCCCATAAGGGCAGCTGCAAATAGAGAGAGGCTTCAGAGCTAATGTGCATTTAGTCATCCACAAAATAAGCTGCAGCAGAAGCTGAAGCATATGTTGCACTGACAGAATCCCTCTGGATAAGAGTGTCAACCAAATACTGAACATATTAGTCACTGGCAAAGGGCTAACTGTGGACCCAGAAATAAGAAAAGGCACTTTATGTGTCCCACTGGGAAATTCATTTGTCAGTTCTTTAACACACCTCAGAGACAATATTTTTTTCCTCCTAAACGCCACAGAAAACGCTCCCTGTGGTTGCCGACTCCGGGCCGAGTCATGGACTGATTGCTAAAGCCGGTTTTGAGGAAGAGTGGAACGCATCTGTCTCGGCGTGACGGGTCCTTGAGAGTCGAGGCCAGATGAAGTGCGCGTGCCGGCCCGAGCCAAGAGTACCGTTGAGGTGCTGGAGCGCTGCATTAGTAGAATGACTGGTGGGTGGGGGCAGGGGGGGTTTACTGACCTTCTCTTTGTCAGGATGTCCTCCCGTCCTTTGATGATATTAGGCACTGTTTATCTATCTGAAGTCTCTTGAAGCTGCCTTCTTCCGGCTACCCGTCTTCTCTCACCTTCCTACCACCTTTGTAAGGAAACTACTTTATGAATACTGCACACCTTTTTAATGAAATGCTGTATGTGGGGAGTAAAGATTTCATTGAATTTCACAGTAACACTCATCGAACTTGAAAATAGCTTCTCCATGTCCCCACAAGGCATTCATGGCACCATTTCAGCTCTGAATGGCCTGAATGAGATTGCCCTTTCTTGTCATTTAATTACTGGCCTCTGTGAGGTGCAGTTGATAGAGGTAAGACGGGGCAAACCAAATTATGTATTTTTAACCTTTATTTGGATGAAAAAAACATACACTCTTTTCACAACAGCGTTGTTTGACAAATTGTCCGCCAAAGCCGTCTACTTAAGGCCACCGACTAGTGTAGCTGGAGCATTTTACCGCCATCTTCCAATGGTAGAGCAGGATTTACTCAGAGGACCGAGCCACCTTCAATTTAGCTTCATTATTTTAGCCTAATTTTGAATTCTTTGAGATTTTACAAACCTGTCAATACAGGCCAGAAGATCCCCTTATTCGTAGTGTTAGTTCAGAAGTCATGGTGTTGCCTTCACAGGTGGCCTCCTGTGGCAACGTGAAGGCATAAGCTCAGTTGGGACCACAGGGTCCACACAAAACAGCAATCAGCGTAAGTGGCTGCCTCTGATAATCTTGAAAGCATTTTTAGGACAACCCACTCCTCCACCCCAAAAGCGTGGAGTGTAATTAACAGATGGTCCTACTTGTTCACGAACTCGTGTTGAGGATTTAACTGACAGCGGCAGTACAATGGAGGCGACAGCGTTAGGCCTGTGTTTTATTGTGCGCAGGTACAGGGACTGCATGGAGAACAAACGGGTAATGAGGTGGACCTTTCAAGAGCCTGCTGATGGGCGGTGTGGGTGGGGGAGTTAATGGAAATGAACAGATGCATACAGCTAGCTCCTGTGCAGCTCACCTTAGGGCCTTTTAGTGCTGTCCCTCATAAATTACACAAGCGTATTTGAGTTTCTCAGCTAATTACGATTGAAACCCACATGATATTTTGTCTTTAATGATGTTGTATCAAATGTGACATCGGTCAACAAGTGTGAGTTATTTTTGGGATAAGTTTACATGTATGGTATTAGAGATTCGTGTGTAAGAGTGCCACGTGGGCTATTGTTGGGTCTGATGTTGGCATTGGAGGTAAAAGTCAGTGTTAGGGTCAGATATGTTAGAACTAATCAAACTGGTGCTAAGAATGGAATTTGAGATGTAGTAGAATGTTTGACTTTGTGTGCTCCTAGCTTGCTGTATTCCCTCGTCTTGTTCTTGTTCTCCACATACACATGCCGCACTGCCGCGCTGATTTGCTGCACTGTTTTATTCTCATCTCCACTTTATAGCCTAGTGTTTTAATATCTGACTCTGCTGACGGCATATGAGCAGGTGGTTGTAAATTGCTGTAGTTGTAAAAAGGGGTAATAAAGGATATAAACTCCACAACAGCTCAGTCAAAGACGTACCTCCTTTTTTCTGTTGCATCACACCCTAAATATCCAAGAGTCGAAGGGTTCAAAGTCCTTTGGATTCACAGAGCAACTTCCAGCAGACGCCCTCACTGATGTACCCTTGAGTAACTTTCCAGCAGGTCAGTGGAGTGGTCAAGTGGCGGCCAGCAACCTTCCCCTGGTAGATAAAGGTTAAAAACTGTGTCATGCTCAAAACACTGTAGGGAAAACAGGCTGAGGGCGCGTGGAAAAGGATGGATTGAACGAATGCATTTTTCAAGACTCCGGTAAAAGGAGCTGACAAGGCCGGCTGCTCCTCCTCCATCCTCCCCCTGCTTGCACTAGAAACAGGCGGTTTATTAAAGGCCTGTGGCTATAGCACATTTGTTTGGGTGGAAGAAAAGCTGTGGGGAATCGGAGAGCAGGTTTCTGCCTTCCTGCTTTAATACACAGCGCCGCGCACCTCCATGACAAACGCCGAGCGCAGCCTGTTGATTTGAAATGCGATAGATGAGTAGGCACGATGTACCAAATAAGTCCAATCTTACAAAATAGCCACATCCCACGAGGTGAAAGGGCAGGCTGAAAAATTCAGTGCTATTCCACGGTAAATAAATAAATAAATAAACAAATAAATAACTGCTTCAAAATTAACTCTGAGCCTTGGAGGACTGGATTTCGAAAATTGTACCCGTGCTGCAAAATGATTCCGTTGCGATAACACGCTGCCTCTCTCTCCTGACAGATATGCAGTCGTCAGAGTGGCGCTGACGGGCCTGACTCTGGATTAACACGACCATGGAGTCCTCCTCTGAGTCCCAGCAGGAGCCCGAGAAAACTTTGGTGAGTCAACTCAGTCCCTAACGTAGGTACAGTCGCCCATGAGCATGCATGTGAAGATGCTCATTCCAAGTCTAACCCTCTTATCCAAAGTGGACTGTAGGCATACATTACAACTGCAGGCGCCACTTCAGACTAAACGAGCGACCTTCCATCCTCCCTCCACCCTGCCTCGTTTCCTTTTAAATGCCCATAATTGCTGGTCTTCACTCAACCTACATGTATAGTCCTAAGTCGGAAAGGGTTCCTGTTTCCTGCTGGCATCAGTGACTGAATGTCTGCTCCAGGAGGACACTCTCTGAAACTTAATGATTAGCTTAAAGTGCTAATATTGCTAACCTGCCACCAGCTTGTCAGGCTTGCTGTAAAAGAGGCGACTCTATGCTGCCTGTAATTAAACTGGTGTGTGTGTCTGTGTGTGTGTGTGTGTGTGTCAGTAGAGAGATTGCTAACGCCACTTTTTTCTGTTGATTTTACACAGAATCGTGTTTCATAGTCATTTCTCAGGAATGGAAATGGGTACGAAACAAGCCACTAAAAACAAAAAGGACACAGTCATCCAGTTCCTGTTCCGCCCTTCAATACAGAGTTGTTAGAACTTCCTGTTTGGTGTCGTAGGCTCACGGTGTCCTACCAGAAGCGAACTACTGCTTTCCTTTTTGTGTTTACTATAGCTTGCTTGGATTATGGCCTTACTCCTTACCACTTAACAACACAGCAACTTCCTTTCAAGTATATGTCATATTTCTATATAGAGTGCATACACTTTGAATAAGGTACAAAGGTCATTGGGAGATCTTCAGTATTGATCAACAATGAGATTAAGCTCGTGGATGACCTGAACTCCCGTGACCTGATCAAAAAGCACGTTACAATGAATAGCAATGCAAATGAAACGAACACACACACACACACACACACACACACACACACACATCACCAGGGGTATTGACTCTCAGAGTAAAGCAGTGGTGTCCTGTGGAGGGATGTGGTGATTTCTTTAATGTTAGCGGCCCTGCAGCCTGTGTTTAATCAGACTAATATGAATGAACCGGTTTGCAGCAAGAGTACTCAAACCCTCTCCCCATCTCATTTTCTCATGTGACGGACCAAGGATAGGAAGCAGTGGCACCTTCAGTCAGCACACCCACACATATACACACACACACACACACACACACACTCTCACATCCCCGCACGTTAAATACCACCCTCCTCTCAGCTCCCAGGATTGTGATTCTGCCCTTTCATTTCACCTTAATCATAATCCTCAGTAGCCATTTTCACAGTGAGCAGGAGGGCAATTATAATTGCAGATAACTGGGCTGATAGCAGCGCTGGCCACCTTTCCCACAGGCCTCCACACACAATGACACACGCTGGGGTTGTAGGGGAACCTTTCTTACTTCTTTGAGTGTTGCTTAGAGTGGGAGCGAGTTTTAATAACACTCCATATCTGTTAGCAGTGCAAGCTAATTTCTCACCCCGCCCTCTCCAGAGCCTATTTTAGTGGCTACATAATTAAACTGCTGATGCGTAAATTGGTCTGAAAGCCACGTTGGTGTATTTACTGTTTCCTTTGAACGCTTTCTTCTGGATTGAATTGGGTTTGATGAATGCGTACCTCTCCACAATTTAGCAATAAACCTTTCTTTGTGGAGGCTCCGGGGCAAGCGCCTTATCCCTTGATCGCACATTATGAGCCGCCGCAGCGCCAGAATGGTGTAAGACTCGGACTGTGGGACTTATTGTGTGGCTGCCGCGTCCTGCTGTTTGCTGAAAGGGCCCGGCTAGTGGAGAGGAAGGCTCCCGACGTGAGATGAAAGGCTCTGGGAAGCACGCCAGGTGTCTGCTGCTTCTCCCCTCGCTCTGACATCCTCACAGTCAGGAGACGCTTCAGGAAGGTTTATGGCAGCCACCCTCTACCCCTCCTCTCCTGCTTCAAACATCCACCGCCATTCAGTCTGCTGTCATTTGCATTGTACATACTGTAATGAAAGCGCTGGTGACCTGCTGTTCGGAATAGACTGCAGTGAAAAGGCACATAGACAGCCATTATGCAGTCAAACAATGGGTTTGAGGTAGCTTAGAGGTAAGAGAAGAGGATCTGTGATGAGGAGATGATTGCTGACTGAGAGGATTTGAGCAGTTGAGATGAATGAGAACAAACTTGTGTCCTCGGTGGCTGTTGAATTGGCCTTTCGCAAAGCACTTCACCCCCATTTGCTCCCAAGGAGCGTCACAGTTTCCAGCAGTTGAAGACTTCTTGTGCAAGGTGGGATTTTACCTGGAAAAAAACCCCCAGCAATTCTTTGTCATGAATGTTTTTATAAATGTTGGCCCATAATTCTCTCTGAAGGCTCATGACTGAGCCTTTATATCCTGGAAATCTCTCCTACTGCTAGGGTTGTAGGGGAAACAAGGATTTTACCGATCCTTGTTTAAGCACCATTACAAAAGTACATTAACCTGCATTTAGACCAGCCTGACACTCTCCCTCAGAGATCTACAGACCTTCATTCCGAAAGTCCTCCCTGCTGAAAAAAACAGCTTAGAAAACCAGGCTGGTCAGGCTGGCCAACCAGCTAAACCAGCTCAGGCTGGGTTGGTTAGCTGCTTTAGAAGGGTTTTGGACAGTTTAGCTGGTCAGGGTAGCTGGTTAAGCTGGTCATTGCTGGACAATTGGCTGGTCACAGCTGGTCTAGTTGGTCTAGCTGGCATTCCAGCTACACCAGCTTGCAACCAGCTTAACCAGCCAGCTCAACCAGCTTAACCATCTAAGTACCAGCTAAACCAGCTACCAACCTTAGCTGGTTTAAGCTGTTTTTTTCAGCAGGGAGTACAGAGTTTGCATCTCTTCTTGTTTCCTCCACATATAGATCTTTATTGACTGTCCGGAGGCCAAGATTACTTTCATCATAAAAATCGACAAATGGTGTAAACCCCTAATGGACTCTTTTCATGCGTGCCCAGAAGGCCTTTTGCTGCTCAGTGAATCATTCAAATCAAAATCTAAACCCATCTAAGGTTTGATTCATGGAGTCAAGTGAATTGAAAGAGCACTTTAACTCAAAGGGCACTTCCCAGTCGCACTTGTGCTGTGGCGCTAGCAGCGGCAGAGTCGGCCACTGCTTTGGTCCAGGCTACATATCTGAGCGACTATCGGATGGGCTGCCATTTGTCCCTCTAGATCTGGATTCACTACCTGGCCAGTGGGAATCTGCTACATCCAATCATCTTGTATTTAAGCTATGAGGTAGATTAACACAGTATGGCTGAATAACGCCGATGGGAGATGTTTTGACAAATCGAGGTGTAATGAGCACAGTTGTTGCGAACTCGAATAATACGCTTCACCTGGGTTCACTCCGTCCTCGGTGGCCTCTCTCCTGCGCTGTTTGTGCGTGTGTGGTGAAGCAGCTGAGCCCCACCCAACACTGAGAGCGAGAGGACAAAAAGGCAGAGAGGGGACGCAGCGCTACCGACGTAATTTTGTTGGATGAATTAAGTCAAAACCATCTTTTACTTTTAAATTACTGCTGCATCAACTTCAGAGCTAAGTTTCCGTGGTTATACCTGCCTTTTGTCCATTCAGTGGGAAAAATTTTAGTTGCATCTCCTTCAACCTGCTGTATCTGGTACAGTATTTGCCCCCCTTAGGACGTTTTATTGTTTTACAACAGAAAATCAAAGTGGAAAAAGTGGGCGTCCTTTATCATTTGTTAGCACGTGTGTTTAGTTTGCACTATTCTCAGTACGGTACATCTGTTTGTGTACTGCTGCACAAGTGAAGTGAAGTGAATTCCCTCCTGAGGATAAATAAAATATCTATCAACTTAATGTGGCTTTTTCTCCCTCGACAGGGGCGGATAAAAAGGACCTTTTAAATGTCAAAGTAAAAATAGAACCATACAAAGTGAAAGCCTCCATTTCAATCGGTGCTTTTCTACTTTTCCTAGAATGCTTCTCGATAACGCCGAAGAGATTGGGCATGCAGTGGGTTGCTGAATGCCCACGCGATCATAATCAAAACTGATCATTTTAGCCATGGCCACAGCTTTGATGTGGTGCTGACCGCGCCCTGCAGTTAATGCCCGACATGTCTCGTTGCTGCTTCGCATTATTGTCAATTAAGACCTCTGTTTTGGAAAAAGCTGGCGTGCGTTCCTCTGTAACTGATTTGACAAAGCATAAATAGTTTTTGATGATCTCTGAGACAGTGATGTCTGCTGAAAGCTGTGCTTGCTGTTGTTTAGGTATTAACTTAATAGGACACAATGCTACAATAACACAGGCGGGGCACGATGCCGGTAGCCATCCACATGGAACTTTTATACATTTGCTGTTAAATCACCGTTAATAACTTGCAGGGCTTGGTACAGGGTCTTGTTTCTTAGACCTACAAATAATGTGACAAGGACAAGCTGCAGGAGGCCGCATGAAGCCAGAGGTGAAAATTGGCATCCGAGCGCTGTTAGGGAGTGAGAAACCGAGGCGGCCTCAGCTTCTGTACATTGGTGGTCGGACTCAGGGTGCTGTTGACAGAATGGAGCTGACAACTATGGGCTGAGACACGTTCTCACCACCGAAGTAAATCGGTTAAAGTAAACAGGAAAAGCAAGCGTATCCTCCGCGGCTTGAGCTCGGCCTCGGACGCAGAAAAAGTGAAAATGAAAGCCTGAAAATATACAGTGACTTTCAAAAGTCTGCATAAAGCGAGCTTCCGATGATGTACCATTCGGGATTTAACTGAGCGTCTCCTGCCAAGATGTGTTCGGTCTCTGCCTGAGAGAAAAATCAGTCTTTTAGCCGGGCCAAGGATCCGAGGGCCGTAATCAAAACCTCATGGAATTATTAACACGTGGGAGTGAACGTGCGTATTCCCCGTTAAGATGCAGCCATTAAGGTATTGCTTTTTACTTTAGGACACACGGGACCCTATGGGAACACATCCAGCACTATCACTGACACGGGGGTGCAAACAGACACACACACACACACACACACACACCTCACATGGAGTATCCCGTTTCTCTGGCTCGAGGAGGGTAATCCATTGTTCGCGTCGGCTCGCCGGCTGCAGTCGTGATGAAATATGTTTACTGCCGGCTTCAGCACTAAGAAGAGAGAGGAGTGGCAGCCGTCCTCAAGATGTAAGATTCTGAATCTGAAGTGACAAAGAGCTGGTTCAGAGTAGTTTAGCAAGCTTCACCAGCATTTACCTCCGGAGCAGAGAGCATCACCCAACAGGTATGAGTCCGTCTGGCGCCACGCCGTACACTTATGCTGTCATCTTGTGTAGCTCTGTGTACGCAGGCACAGCTAAAGAGAAGCACGCTGGTGGCGATCACCGGACATGGGTTTCTGACTTTACTGTTTTGTGTCGGCATTTCGGCGTAGGACACGTTTTGAGTCACTGAACAACTTCCCCTGTGGTCAGTTTTAGTCAGTTCTGCTTATGTCAGAATGTCAGAATTGCAGCATTTTATACTGAGGAAATAATGTAAAAACCAAGTCCCTTTGAAGAGTTTTTGCGCCGCTGCCCCGGTCGCTACCGTCAACGGATCCTTTGTCATTCTTCCTCCTTTGAGAAAACATTGTCAAAGTCACAGGCTGAATCACACTCAGCAGGAGCTTCTGGCTTGCAGCTGAGCTCTTTAGTCTAATTAAACCGGCCAGTGTTCCATTGCAAATGAGCTTTACATTTCCAGACGTGATGGATGCAGTTTATTTGTTGGGTTGATTCTACTTTTTCAGGCTGCTCGAAGGAATTTTTGGGTTGTTTTACCTTCTTTCCAGGGCTTTTTTTTGTTGTCTAGATCCAGATCGAACACATGATGTGAATCATGGTCTGCTCTCTCAGCAGACTAAATGTAGACTCTTTCCCTTTACAACTGTTCCTTTGTAGGCCTGTAAAAAAAAAAAAAAAACATTAACCAATTTCCTCGATCTGGACAGAGCATGCAGTTGTTTTTCTGCTGCGTGTATCACTAAAGTTCTGTGGGAGAGGGTTTCCAGAGCTTGAAACAGCAGCTGCTCAGTATCTGTGCAATGAAACCAGTCTTTTGAATGCTTGATGCCCTTTTATGCTAGCAGTGGGTTGATGAGCATGCATGTAACATAAATGCAATTCTACGTATTGACTGCAAGTTTGTAGCTGTAATGACCCAGAAATGCATCAGAGGTGACAGAACGAGCCAAAGACTGCACTTACTGTAGTTCTCCTGTGCAAAGGTGGGATGGACTGGTGACCTTTCCACATATGGTGATTTAGATAACGTGGCTCAGTTTGTTGGTTTATTTACAGTCTGTGAGATGGAATTTAGTCAAATTGTTGACATAAAATTGGGATTTATTCTTGGAGGGATGCAACGAATCTAAACCATCTGAGTTTGTTTCCAGTAAAAATCCAGATTTCACATTTTTAAAGCTGCCGTAAGTGATATTTTTCAATTAGCAGTGGATCAAATGTTTTCATATGAGAGCTCAAATGAATGCACTGTTCATTTTTTATTTAATTCATACAAAAAGCATTAAAAAAACAACCACAACATGGGTTTATGGCAGCGTTGTATGCTAGACAATATTTTAGCCAGGCAGAGCCACTTCATGGCGTCTAATCTTGGTTGCCTGGATTCCACAGGACAATGACACGGCTCCAGGAAGTGGGGCTGGCACGTAAGCTCATTTCCAAAATGTACCTGGCAGTGGGCACATTCACATATCTGCGAGCGAGCGAAAAATGTGTCAAAGCAGACGGTGGCTTTAAAGGGACTTTCCAAGGGGATTGAAAAAAACAAAACAAAACTGGTGACTCGTTGAAATTTCACACAGCTTTTTCACGGCGCATAAGACAATCACCAACCCTGTTATCGAGCCCTAGATCATATTTATTGCAAGCTGGTGACAAAGTTGGCGAGAACCGCAGCGGGCTTCAGAAGTCTTGCAGAACTCTTGGTATGAGCAGCTACTATTCGCACATCCATTTCATCCTAATTGCGGAGTACTAAAAGAAAATGTCGAAGCTCTGTGTGAAGTAAACACGGCCGACCTCAGGTTCACCTTGCCGCGGGAGACTAAACGTGTTTGTTGATGACATCGGGAGCGTTTGACGTTTGTGGGTGTATCTTCAAGGGGCCCTCGTTCTGTCGTGCGCAGGAAAGAGTTAAACAGGTTAATGGAAACAGTAGCACAGCAGAGTGCATTAAAGCTTGCAATATCGGGCCCGTAACAAGGTCGCGAGGCGGCTGCGGCGCGCACGCGTTGTCCTCCCGGGGTGATTTTCCATGATAGCCAGGGAGATCGGCCCGCTCGCTTTGGTTTATTGGTGCAGGAGGGCCTCGGTCAACATGAGCATGAAGAAGGAGCCACGCGGTTACAGCGGCTGCGTGCTCGAGGGCGTACGCAGAGCCTTGACTCGCATTAATAACCGCTTCAATACAGCAGATTCAGACCTTTATGAACAGCGGCAGCTCACTTCCTCGTTCTGTGGCTGCGGTGGTGTTTTGCCATTTCACGTGTCAGCCCATGTTTAGTCCTGAATACGCTCAGTTGCAGTGTCTTGTGGTCAAAAGGCCCGATAAAGGGAAAGAGGAGAAAGAGGAGAAAGAGGAGAGCAGGCGAGATGGATAGATGGGCTTTGAGGCCAAATAGAAGCTGTGGAAGAGTAAACAAATTCTAGCGAGTAAACAATTCCACTGATGTAACATATTTGCAGAGTGGAACAGTAACTGAAAATGAGAAGGCTCAAAAGCAGGAAAGAGGAAAAAGCAGTCATGAGAAAGAGAGAGAGAGCGAGAGAGGCTCAAATTCTATCGCATGCTCTTTCTCCCTGCCTTGTCTCCTCCCTTCAATTGTCAGTGTGTGTGTGTGTGCGTGTGTGTGTGTGTGTGTGTGTGTGGGAGAGAGAGACGGGGCTGAGCTCAGTGGCTTGTCGTACCAGCTTTAGTCCGACCAAGAAGCGGTAGCAGCGACAGGCTCACCTCGGTTGACTGACATGCGGTACGCACTTCCTGTCTTTCTGTAAGTGACCCTTAACACTGCCAGGCATCGAAACGGGAAACAGGAGTGGGCGGGTTAGACTCTGTGTCAGACCAGAGTTGAAGTTGATCAAACTGTGTGTGCGTTTTGAAGAATTTTGCTGTGCAGTAAGAGGGGTACGTCTGAAACCTTGCAGTGGAAAACTATTTGTTGTTGCGTGCTTTTATTTTTGATTTTAGCTTTAGACTTTTCAGACTCGGGCACAGAGTCTCCTGTGTTATTTCCAATCCAGCTTGTGTTGTTTGCTCAGTGTGTGAAGGCCAATGCTCACTGCCACGCTTTGCTCAAGGGCTACATTTACAGCTAACAGATATCATGCTGCTTCTATTAGCGTAGCGGAAAACTGCGGCGTGGCTCAATATTTGTTGCCAAAGAGTCCCTTGTCAGAGATGTCCCTTGCGTGTATCTGAACTTGACGGGCTGCTGCTGCTGGCTGAGAGCCAAAGCGTGGATCGAATTGAGACGAGCGATCGTCTCTGGTTGCCTGGAACAGAGAAAGCAGAAACGTGATAGCTCCTTAGTGCAACGCTCTCAAGTGCAATTAAAAACCCGACGAAGGTTTTAAGCACAGTTTTAAAAGAGCTACAGTGAAGTGATTTTGTTTACTGTCTCGCAATCGAGCAAATTAAGGGCAAAAATCTGGGTTTTTATTTGCTTCCTAGATGTCTGACCGTGTGCGTGGTGGCTCGTTTGAATGAGGACAAATGAACTAATTATCAGTTGCCGGGCTGCAGTGGCATAACGGCAGATTTCCAGGAACGGTTGTGTTTCTGTTCCACCAAAAGAAGCAGGAATCTTGGCTGCAGCAGCGGTGGTGCGGGCTGAGTGAGTGTAGTCAGCTTGATGCCGCTGCGTTCATTCATTCCGGAGCAGCCGCTGGAGTCAGGAGTTAAGCTCGGCGCTGCTCTCGAGCAAACAGGGCAGGAATTATTTCTGAGGATTAAAACACACTATTAAGGTCGGTTGTTTTCACAGCCAAGGAAGCGGCCTTCGGGAACGATCAAACCTATGGAGTTGTTTGAACATCTGGAATGTGTGTCCACTGCACCATTTGCAGACCACCATTTAACAGCAGACATGTCCTAATTGGATCCTTTCTACGTGAGTTTGCGATTAAACAGAAGGAATAGCACTCCAGCATTTCGCTCCGTTACCTTGGAGCCGAATTCTGTCTCAAACCTGACAAATTAGTACACAGTGTGCTGTTGAACTCCCAGCAGGACACTTAAGCCGTCTAAATTCCCGAACAACAAGGAGGAAATCTGATGATCAGCCAGCGATTCCATTTCCTTATTGTCGAGCGAGTCCTGCGTGGTGGTACGAGTCTTACATTTCAGATGGCTAACGGCCAAGATCACAGCTTTGCCGTGCTGGGACTGGGCCAGATTGCATACTGCCATTGATCACTGGGTAGAGCTACTGTTACTAATATCATGAAGGCCAGCTTCTTCCCACTTAGGATGTCATTGGCGGATGACATTTTTCTCTTTTATTCTATGGTTTGGGGCCTTCCTAACCAGATTCCTTCCTGACAAACCACTGTGGATCTTCAATACTATCACTTTCTCTTAAGAGCATTCACACTGTCGCCTCCACGCTGCCCCGTCCCCTGCAGTGAAGAAACTGAGACTCCACTCTCTGTGAGGCCCAAGGACCCACCCAGCCACCCCCCGCTTTGTTTTGATGACAGACTTGCTGAAACGCTACAGTCTAATGCAACGTCTGCAGCCCGCGTGAGGCCGATGATACATGGACCCTTTCCTTTAATCTACTCGCTTGCCCACACGTCGGCGCCGGCGAGGTGACATCATTCGGTTTTATGTTAGCAATGGAGAGGGAGGATAGAAAACAGAAATCCACGGGGATTGCTCCTGTTTGCTCTCGTGTCAGAATATGCCCCGCTGCTGAGAATTATCTCTTTATGGATTTCCTGTCAGGCCATACAAGGATTCTGATTTCCTCTCCGTCCTGCCTCCACCCTTATCTGGGCCAGAAGTCAAACAGACACCGTTTTAACTGTATTCAGCAACTTCCAGCATATTTAACATTAAAAACCCCTTTCAGAGCCATTAGCTGAATGGCATTTAAATGATAAAAAGCATGGACTGGTGCAGGTTGTTCTTTGCGAGCAGCGCTTTTCAATACTAAAGTGACCACTCATGAGCTAATGTAAGCAACTTATGGAATGTATGACACCCACGGCTTCACCTTTGTTTCCCTGTCCAACCTGCATCAACTTGCTACTGTTCATATCATGACTTTAGATTAAAGACCAATCAGCTGCTTCATCACCGATACAGGCGTTGCTGCAAATTTAAAATTCGTATAATGCTCTCCAGACGCCTAGAAATGACTACACCAGCGCTAGCTTCCACCTTCTCGGGAAGGGAGTGTGTTTGTTTAACAAGCAGATGAGAGGTGTTCAAACTGTAACGGACGCACAGACGGGCATAACTGAGGGAGGGAGACACGGAGGCAGAGACATGAGGCGGCAGAATTACGACCATCTGAGTCAAAAATCACGCTCCTTCCCTGAGTCATATCCCCGTCTCATGCACATATTTTTAGATTGAGCATGACTTACACTTCCTAAAGCTATCATTATATCTCTTGTGAATAAATGCTCACAAATTGGCGTTGACGTTGGCGGCGGCGGGTGTCAGACGGCGGACAAACCTGTTGAAGTTTGTATTTTGCACATGTGCACGATTTTATGTGCACACTATCTGTTTTATTGTATTTTATTGATATGCCGCATGCATACTAGTGAGTTTGTGTGAGAGTGTGTATACATATATAATCTAGACATAATGTGTCCATGCATATGTAGTGGTATATCAGTTATTATGTTTTCCGCACACTGCAGGGAGCTTTACATGGCACTGCAATCCACCGCTTCTTAATGGACATGACAATAAACTGTTACTTTGAACTAGACTTTTTTTTATCAAAGCACTTGTTTTATGCACCAGCTACGTTAAACGCGCTCAATACATATTGTACGAGAAACACAGTTTGCAGTCGCATCGCAGCAATGAATGGAGCATAATGGGGATATTAAGTTTAATTGAGTTTAGTTTAGTTAAGTTGAGCCTGTCCTGTAAGTGCTTTTGCCCATTTTTCCAGAATACCTGGAACTTTCAATACCTGACAGCTATTTACTATTTACTGCATGTTAGAAGAGTGTGATGACAGTTGAAAAACAGGAATTGGATTTTAGAGTTTTAGTGAACAAACAACACTGCAATTACACATGAATAGCAGATTTTGCGTGTTATATTTGAAATATGAAATGTATAAAACTATTTCCAGTTAAATGCTCGAGTCTGTGTCTCATAATGTGTGAAAACAGCCCATAGAATGGAAACTTTCTCCACCGCTGTGTGTGTAGTGGGAACAAAGCAGCTGATTCGTGGGCTTCCGGGACATTCGCAAGTGAAATTACCGTAATAACACCATTTTGGCTGTAAAGCGCAACGTCTCAGCTTTCAGAAACCGTTCCGATAGCACAAACCGTAACGTAACTACTGTAATCCAAAGTGCGTTTGGGCAAACATGTCGCCAGCGACACATTCAGAGTTATAGGGTTAACTGCTTCTTGTACCAGTATCACCTTGTATCAGTCCGTAGCAGGCCACATGATCGGACACTGCAACACATTTTCACTACAGGAGGTTAACAAACAGCAGCGTTCTTTGGGCAGCAATGCCATGATCACGCCTGTTCCCCAGCACAGTGGCGAAAGGCTCCGCGGACTTCACCAACTTTTTTTGGATAGCAGCAATGAGACCACGGCCTTTGTATCCCAGCAGTCGTTGCACATCCATCATATTCTGCTCACACCCTTTTTTTTTTTCTTCTCTGTTATGGGAATCTTAGGCCCATCAGAGCTGCACCAGAGGAATAAACCACAACAGCAGAGTTGATGATGACAAGTCAGGCCTGCTCAGCGTCACTTTCGTTTTAACCAGCGGAAGCGAATGTGACCTGCTCTGCATCTGCCTGTTTGCTTGACGCAAATCTTGAAAACCTAAAAACTCTAAAGACTTACAGTCTGCGCTTTGTGATGGATTGTATCTGTCTGCCTTCATTACGAACACCTTGGGTTTACCGCCTTGGCTCAGGTTTTACGTTGGACAGCATCTGGGCAAACAGCGTTGGCTCTCGCCGCACTCTCTCGGCCCGTATTGATGCGAGATATTTTATTTTTTACGGTGCATTCTTCAGTTCCCCTCCAGCCGTAAATCAGCCACCTCGCACAGTAGCTCCATGCCTGCCCGAACTCCGGCTTTGGCCGCGGACCCGCCTCGTGTTGACTGATGTGTCGGTCCTTTGACGGATAAAGGCGCTCTGACACTGCCGAACGCTGGTTTGGCCTTGGTGTTTTTGCACTCAGCCAGTGCTGCAGAGGAGGAAGGTTTGGCTCCTCGTATAGAATTCAGCAGCGGGGCAGCGTGGCCAAAAACTTAGGTCTTTAGCAGATGAGATGTGCAGTATTGTCAGTTTTACCGTTAAATGTCGTTATGCCAGACCTTTTTTGCTAATGACAGGAATTTGTTTTTGTATTCTATGGCTTTGAAGAATCTGTGACAGTCCTGAAAACTCATTTTTCAAATGCATCCATTTCTCTCAAGCTTAGTTGTCTTTTTATCGCCTGCAGGGCTTGGTTTAAAGTCACTAGTTCATCATCGTATCGTACAACGGTTTAATGACTCCATCTTTCTTATGTTGGTGCTTTATATCCACTTGAGTCCTGTAAATGGTTCTGGCCTTTGTGCTTCATGTGGCAGGGTTGACTTCGGAGAGAGCGTTCAGCCACACGTAGTCATTTGTCACGAGTTTTTGACAAGACTCCACAACTGCAGCCACTGGGCAAAGTCTAAACAAGCTAGATTGATGACCTTAACGCTGCCTGTGGCCAAACACTTATTTTCTTAAGAGTATTTGCACAGCAGCAAATGTGTTTGACATAGAGGAGGTAGACTCCTTGAAACCTCTGGTTGCACTATTTCCTCATAGCACTGATACATTCAGAGCGAAGAAGTTAAAACTAACTGCAGCAAGAATTCATTTAGCGTCAGAATGTTATGTTTACAGAATATCAGTATGTTTAAATATAGACATATATACCTATGCTTTCAATGAGTCATCTTTGGACTCTTGGATATCTTAGGCGTGCCAATACAGGAGCTTACTGTGGTACTAAGATATGCATTTCTCATCCCTTACTTTAATAAGTTTATTTACTATAAATCAGGACACCAAAGGGAAATACATATAACAGCGCATAAGTTCTTAATTCTGGTCCTCTCAGTGAAGCCTGTCGCCTCTTAAAGGTTGAGCATCTGGGGCAAAATCTCTTGATCAGGACATCCTCAGAAGGCAGCGTGTATCAGGTTGCTTGATCAAGGCAGGCAGTGGGAATGAAATCAGATAGCATCGTGTGCTGCGGTCGTGCTGGAAACCAAACGAGTCGTTTTTAGTTTATTTGCAGAGGGTTTTGATGGAGAACAAGTTCCAGGTATTTTTAGACCGATTTGAATTTGCGAGGAATGACACATCTCTGTGAGGAAAACGTTCAGAATATGAACAAACCTCTTCTCCAGCTCTTGGAAACAATCCAAATGCTGTGGATTGATTTTCCTTTTGTTACGGCTTGTAGTGTATACCACACGGGATATAAATCCCAGCAATTAACTTGCTGATTAATCCAGTGTCACAACAGCTGTTTTGAGAAACTTCATTACAGTCTGCGTTGTAGGCGGCCGTTCACTCACTCCCAGGGCACAACGGAATAATAAGTCACGCGTTAACCAACAGGTGAACTTGAGGAGTTCAAAGGCGTTCTCGTGACAAAAAAACAATACGGCATTTATTATTAGAGATTAATATCTCCACATATTACATTCTCCACAATAAAGGATCCTATTTTAGACTTTATTAAAAGCTGCTGTAATATTTTAACATTGGATCATGTGACAGTGACTCGTTAGACGGCACTTTTAATCAGCGCCAAATGAAACGGATCTGTAGAAACTCTTTCACCGGGACAGTTCAGAGAGTACTGTGAGAATCTGTGGCACGGATTACTGAAGCAGTTCTGGAGCATGGTGGGACAGCAGCTTACTTTGACACAGTAGTGACTTTTACTTGAATTTGTAACCCATACATATTCACAGCGCTGATACAGAAGGAGGAGCATGCAGCGGCAGAAAGCAGGTATAAAAGCATGATTCACATTTTCCCGCGTATGTGAAAGTACCATAAAAATGCTAATGCCACGTGACCACGCCACTGGATTTCTAAGAATGTACTGTCTTTCTATATTCTTTATTTAGTATTTTTCCACGGCGCAATGTGTTCACGGCCTCGACAGACTGGGGTCAAGGATTCATTAAAATAGGTTTAATACACACAGCGTTCAGCACTAGTCCAGCGTTCAGGTTTCGCCGTCATGGCCGCGTGTTTTGATTCAGAGCTGAACAAAATGGCAAAAGGTGGCCTTCAGATATAGAAAAAGGAGGAGGGGGGTAAAGCTGCTGTTGTTATCTCTCCTTTCCCCGCTTCTAAAAAGAAACTGGGTCAGGAATGTGCTGCGAGTGATGTTTAAACATTATGTAATATGTCATGGCATTTTATCCTGCGCAAGCACTCTTCATCTTTTCAGGGGCAGAGGGAACGTGCTGTGTTTGCGGCTCGGCAGCTTTGAAGGCGACGGGAGGGAGGAAGGGGCGGGGTTTCTACATGTACAGCCATAGGAATGCTCGTGTACATGTATGGCACACATGGGAAGTATTTGTGTGTATTTGTGTGAGATATAAGACCAGCTTGTGATGACACTTTGCATGGCGGGCCATCGCTGCATGAATGCGATGTGACGTGAGTGCTTTAAGTGGCCAGAGAGAAACTAAATAAATAGAGTCTGCTTCTCATTTAACTAGCAAGCAGAGTTTTCCCCCCTCTCCATTAAAACTGTTTGTCGAATTAAATAACGTATAATCCTGAGACAATACCAGGCCTGAATATACAGAACATTACCCCAAGAAAAGCCTGTTCTCAGCTGGCTAACGTTTTAGAGGTTAGCATTTGTGTGTTAAAGCAAAGCAGGGGCGAAATGTGGCGATGAAAGCGGAGATATCTGAGCCAAAACGGCTAATTGTACAGTGAAAACACTAAAAATCAGAAGAGGGAAAATGTGGTTTTGCACCATCACTCGTCTCCCGGCTTTATGTCCCTGCCTCAGCCTGAACTTGAAATCTCTCGGTCTTAGTTAAAAGCCTCCCCTCCGCTGTCCTCGTCATCTCACCCGGCACAGCAGAATTTTGTCTGAACGCCGCATAAAAGGCAGACAACCCCCGCTCCTCCACTAAAATACCGCCTTTTCAGTTTTTCTGCCTGAAGGTGAACTGGACAACCACACCACACCTCGAGGTGATGACAGCGGTCGCTTTGTTTACCCAGGGAAAGTTCTTCAGACAGCATATGAATGTCTGACCTGTTGCGTGGAAGAAAGGTGATGCAATAATTACAAGCGTGTCTGCGTACGTGCATAAATCGACAGTCAAGGTCGGGTCAAACGACTTGAATTGCACATCTAATGTATTTTGTCCGTCACGGTAGGTGGAAACATGTGAGCCGTCACTGTGGGCCTGTTTGCTTTGAGTCATCCTCTGGCTTCGCCCTTGACAAACACAGCTAAGACAGACGCAGGCGTAAGGTCGCTCGCCGTCTTGTTTTCTCTGTTTTCAGCCGGTGACATCACTTCTTAGTCTGACACGCGCTCATCTGTGCTCCTCATCCCGATGTCTCTGATTGCTGAAGTACTCTGGTTTATCCAAGATCTGCTTGTTTGGTTTACGCTTAAGTGAAAGCAGACTCGCACTACCTGTGAGAGTCCAGTTGTTAGATGCTGCCACCTCTCTCTGTCTCTGTAATCAGACCACGTGAGAGTGCTTGTTTGCACGCAAGGGTGTGTGCGACTTGAAACCGACACAGCGCCGCACAGCTTTAATAGGGCCTTTTATTTTTTGACTTGGCTTGATTTGTTTAAAAGACATTATTAATGTCTATCGTTTAACTGTAGCCATTAGTGAGGCATTTAGGGGCCGTCCGTAATTAAGGACACTTTTTGTGAAATAATAATAATACATTACATTTATATAGCGCTGTACAGGACTCTCAAAGGCACTTTTACAAAGAACATAAACATACAGAAAAGTAACAAGAAGGTGAATTAAAATGAAATAATGAAAGTGAAAGTAATTGTTCATCATTTATCATAATAAATAGCTGTGATATTGATTTGAAGTGAGTTCATGTTTACATCCGGGGTCGTGTCTGAAAGTGCCAACTACAAATTATAACTTGAGTCACCTTGAAATTTAAAAAAGGTTCTTAAAACTTTTTTTTTTCTTTTTTTCTTTCCCTAAAGGTCCCAATTCAAGTCCTTTGATATGAAGTACCCACTGAGGTTTTATTTAGAGCCCGGCTGGTTTGGGGTTTTTGAAGCCAGCTACTGATAGTGTGCCTGATATGAAGAATTTCTCAGCTGGAACCAAAATAGAGATGTGAACTGAGGTGCTGTAAAGACTACTTTATTTAAAGACTACATTTCAGTTGACTATTCTTGATATAGCCTTAACTTGTAGTGGCACCAAATATGTTACCATAAATATTTTTTTCTGCGTTTTATTTAAAATATCATGCGCTTATATTGGTCGGACAAAGGTCGCCTATCGCAAAATGTTTGCGATAGGCGACCTTTGTCCGACCAATATATTTGCCAAGTGCAAAGCTTGTTCCCCGATTTGTATCGAAGAACGTGACCTGTTACTGCGAGAACATTTGCTTCTAGGTGGAAAAACCATTAAAATGACTTTATCAAAGATGGAAACATGAAAGTCAATGCTCGCTTGTTAAAAACGCAAACTGAACAAATGAGTCAAACTCAAGCCAGAAAGGACTCCTCTGATTGGTCTGTCGCACATCTAGATCTCACCTCCACCCCTGCAGTTGAGTCAGCCGCCAGCCTGATTGTCGATTTATAGTCGAGAAGGCTTTTCAGATGCTAATACGGCCCTGCCACATGCGGCGAGCCCACTGTGCCTCTCATTACGCTGTACCAATAAAACTCTTCCAGGGCTGCCTGTCGCAATTCATATTTCGTATTAGTGACACTAGACTATTCATAGCTGTTCAGTTGTCTGTCAGTCAGTCCCCTTCCCAATCCCACACATGCTAATTTGCATGATTAATCAATGGTAATCATCAGGTGAGGCTCTTACAAAGTGCATCCACTCCGGGCTCACACGTCATCATTGTGCAGCTTGTTTGGGAGGAAAGAAGATTGTTGATTTGAATCCCTAGCCTCTTGAGGAGGGACTGTCTAGGAATCTTAAAAGACCACAAGTCGCAAACTTGAAAAACCTCCCTGCCCCTGTGACTGTTCGTCAGTGTTTTGCAACCCAGAGGGAGCGGCCAGAGTTGAACCGCGCTTTCCCTCGGTGAGCAAATGAGCTGAGCCAAGATTAAATTAGAAAACTACTGTGTTGATGCCTCTCCACAAAGCCTTGTTAATTGACCTCTGACGCTCAGTGACAGTTTCCTAATCCGTTCGCCTTATTGTTGTAAGCAGCTCTTAGTGCTGTCTATCCTCTCAGACAGGGGCTCTAAGGCTTCTAACCAATCAGAACTCAGCGATTTGATTTCCCCTTCCTGATTAATGGAGCAATATCCAATCAGCGGCATTGTTTTCGTTGCCTTTCTCCTCACTGACCTGCCTGTGGTTGTGTTTCGTCTGACTGGAGATTAGGCCAATCCGGCAGTGTCCCAGGTACGACTGTGACGTCAGTTGACCACGCGATCCGCTGCAGCCGTACGGATTGGCGTGGTGTCTAAATTAGGATCCTGTTCCCGGTACAACTTCACGAGAGCCACACGTCTTCCCGAGGATGGAGAGATCGGGAACATTTTTGCTGACATTTCGCGTGTTTTGTGTTTGAGGGGTGACTGCGAGCGCGACTGCACCCGAGCAGCGGCGGTTACTGCTTAACCGCCGCCATGGTGATCAAGCGTGAGTGGATTCTTTTTTTGGCCAGCTGTTGAGTGTCTACGCCCTCTGCTGTGCACAGGAACAGGTGGAGACAGTTGTGCGTGTGTGTGTGTGTGGCCAGAGCTTAACATCTGGCCAATGAGAGCTCCTGCTGCTGATTTGACTGATGATATTCTATTTACCGTTACACTATAAATACTGTAAAATGACTAAATTAACTATACTTACAAATATTATTATTGCCTAATAAAAAAAAAAGCAGGAGAGCAAATGAATTGTGATGTGGATTGTGACAGGCGCATACAATATCTATCCATCTCTCTTTAATTAATGCCATTATTATTGATTACAGTTCAGGTAGAGCCGAACTAATTAGTTGAGTAATTGACTGTTTTAATTGCTACTTAACCGAAACTCAAGCTGCAACTCTCTTGGCAACTCTTGATTAATGATTTGATCTCTGCTAGCCGCGTGAATCTATCGATGGGTTGACCCGCAGTCAGTCGGATGAGCCGCTGCTTTGGTCCAACAGACTTTTCATAAACTGGACATATTTGTTTTCTGCTTGAGAGCTATAAAATGGATGGCGATGACATTTTTTGATGCGCTGACTTTTACCATAATGTCACCAGCAGGTTTCACGTTTTCATTCACCCACCGAGTTATCTCCATCCATCTACATTTTGTAGACATTACTGGTGCTCCGATGGTGTGCATCCCGGTGACTCTTGCTATCCATTCGCTGTCCTTCCTGTGCCACTGAGAAGTCGACGTCTGTGATTTTGACTGAACCGCGCTGACATTTTGCCGCCACATGTTCTTGCCGCCCTCAGGATGCAACGTAAAAAAAAAACTCGTGATCCCTTCATTTCAGTTTTTTTTTGGGTGGGGGGTGGTTATGACTGCATACTTGCGTAACCACCAACATTCCCATTAGCCTCAGTTGCATGGAAATGCAAATGCACTTTGCAAATGTAAGCAAGCTAACACCCTTAATGACTAACTGCTGAACATGAGTATTTTGGTTATTCCGAATGGACGCAACAGAAATAAGTTGAAAAAACTTCTGTATGTAATATGTGTTTGACTATGTGTGTGTGTGTGTGTGTGTGTGTGTGTGCGCGCGCGCCAGTGTCTGATCATTCACTCCTCTTGCACCACCCGGTCCTGCCGCCTCATCCCCTGCCATCGCCCCAATCTGTCGCAGCCACGTGTCGACCTATGTCTCCGTTAACATTTTAGTTGAACTAATGTCTGTTTTGTTTTGTTTTTCTTTTGTTTTCTGTCTCTTGTCTCCTCTTTTCATGTCACTTTGTTGTCGTTCCCGTGTGGCTGCGGCTTCTCCCCGCTGCTGCTGCTGCTGCTGCTGCTGTTGCTGTTGCTGATGCTGCCCACTATCGCCCATCCTGCCGCACGCAAACATCTGGCCAACAACACATGGTGGACGCCCCTCTTCCCTCCTTTTAATCTTTTTTCCCCAAAATCTCTGACACACTTTTTTCAATCCCTCTCTGTCCTTTATTCTCTCTGTTCCCCTGCTATCACTTTTTTTTCTCCCTCTTCGTACTTTTTTTCTTTCTCTGTCTCCGCCCCTTTTCCCCGTGCTAGCACCATGCAGAGTTGAGAGAGCACCATGCCACCTCCGGTAAGCCAGTGACCTTTCAAAGGAAGGGCTAAGGGCAGTGCACACAGTTGGGGGAATGGTCAGGGGTGGTATTTAGGGACAAAGATAACATAAGGGGTGTGTGTGCGTGTGTGTGTGTGTGTGTGTGTGTGTGTGTGTGTGTGTGTGTTTTAATTAGGGCAAAACATGAATAGTGATGCAACCATTTTCCAGTGTTTTCATCTGACAGATATTCGTTTTCCTTTTTTCCGTGGTATTGTTTACTTATTGTTCTTAAAACGTACATTCCATTCATCTGGCAAAGCTCCACCCTCATTAATAAACCATTAACTGCAGTTTGTCACAGAGCAGAGGTTGCATGAAGTCTCTCCGACATTACTTGGGGGCTTTATTTGTACTTGCAGGTTTTTCGAGTTGTATAGGCACAGCTGCGTCCTCAGAACACTCTCAGTACCTTCCCCAAACTGCTTTTACAGCTGAGTATTTCACGCTGCTGTTCCGGAGACTTAAACCTTTAGGGTCCCATCTTAAATCCAGAGCAGAAGTGGCACAAATATCATTAATAATTCCAGATGGAGGCAGCTGTCGCTTCTACGCCTGGCGCTCACATTGAGTAAACAGGAAGCAAAACTCGCCTCCATCTGTTTGCCCGCGGCTGCGTCAGTCTAACGGTGAGAAGGGGGCAGGTCCGCCGAAACCTGGTCTAAAGTCAGTGGCAAATTAACTTTACTGTGCCATGTGTTGGGAAAGCCTATCCACATGTATATATGCATGTACCCATACCCAGAACACAAGTGTGTGTACAAAGTTGCATTTACGGCACACGTCCGGAACAGCTCAGCTGCTGAACACACTCTAGAGTATGACAGGATAGACGGGCATCATAATCCAGACATCACTGGATTATGATCTGGATTATATCTAGTGTGTTTGTTACCATATGTGTTTGTGTGTGTACATCTGTGCATAAACTACTAGCTGTTCTATAACTTTACGACGCACCCCGCTGAGAGTTTAGACGCTCACTAATTTGCTGTATTAAAATGACGTTCTCTCCGTGGGGGAAACATCAAACAAAATAGGGCCAGAGCCATAGATCTCCATTATATCCGTTATATAGGAGTTGTCGTTGGCCAGGACTGGCGAGGAGGCTTTAATACTGGTAATTGAGAATAAAATAATATTTGTAAAACCGACCTAAGACGTTCTTTGTCCAAAATATTTCTAAAATCTCCTTCAGATGTGAGCCGTGTTGAATTTTGGATTCTGCTATCAGGAGCTACCATATAACAAATTTAGGGAGCGTCTCATTTCACGAAGATAAGCCGTGAGTTTTAATTTCGTGTGTTTATTCTGGCCCTCTGCCAACCAAAAGCGTGGTCCCGCTGCCAAAGAATAACCACCGGGTAAACACGGTGGAGTGATAAGGGGTAAGGACACATACTGAGGTTATCAGCATTCGTGAAACACCTCTTTTTCCAATCATAAGACCCAGATAAAAACAACCATTATGTAAGTTATCCAAAATATGTTATGAAACAGAAGGCTGTGACTAGCAGATGCTGTACAAGAGAGCTGTCTGTGGATGCTGTCTGATCTGAAGATGGCAGCATGTCTCTCATATCCTTCGTTTTCATCTCTCGCCTCCCCGCCTCCTGCTCTCCTCCTCTCTCTGTGTAGCTGCCGTAGTGTGCGGTGATGACACCGTCCTTCTGACCCCAGGCAGGATGAGCCAGCGCCAGGTGAAGGAGCGGGACAAGGAGAGGGAGAAGGAGGCGGGCCTCCAAACACCCAACAGGGAGCACGTCGCCACCCCCTCCACCCTCAGCCCGGGGGTCAGCTACAGCCACGGTAAGATACTGTTCTTTTGGGATTATCTGAGGTAAAACTGTACTCGCAGGACGGAAATCTTTTTAGCTTACAATATGAAATGAATAGGTCTGCTTTGCTTTTCCTGCTGCTTAAATTAAAGTCAACACTTCCTGCAGACAATTCACATTACACAGAAACTACGTTTTAATTGACAAATGGAAAGCCAAACTAAGAAACAGGAGCCTCTTGCTCAGTTTAGCAGTCAGAATCTGACCGCGAACAGTGGGAGGAAGCTGTTGAAATAAATAAAATGCAGCCACGGTCTCCTCTGGTCTTCTGGGGCTGGGACAGAATATAGACATTGTGTTTTTACAGCCAACAACAGAGCAATCTGCATGTCTGGCCCTGACTGACGACATTGCGACACACCGCTAGCTTACCGCTGAGGGGGAACTAGTTTAAATATGTACAGGCAAGAAAAAAACGGGTTTGTCATAACACGTCCCCTTTAAACTATACCTACGTTGTTATCTTATGCTAGCACGCTGGTGAACTGACATTACAGCGCCAGTTAGTTGGGTCTGTGACCTCTCTCTTTTTGTGCCACTACTTTAATGCTACTCTCTCTTTTTACAACTTCATCTTACATTTACTATTTAAAATATGTAACCTTTACTGTTATCTCCTAACTGCCAACAGCAGCCGCAGCTGCTGCAGAAGTCCTACGAGCAATTCAGAAAATAATCACTCTCTTATCTTAAATGCTAGATTTGCTTTGCATTTAGTTTCTTGGTGTTCTCCGGTGATCTCCACTTTTTTTTATCAATACCGTCTGATGTTCCAGTACGGTGTGTGTGTGTGTGATGAGGCTGAAGGCAGAACTCCAGCTCTTCTGCTGCAATTGTCCTGATAAAACACATGAATATTAATCAGGCGCCGAGCGGTCAAAGCGGCTGCCTGGTAGCGGAAAAGGTCACAGACTTGGATCAGTGCTGCAGCAGTCAGGTATCCACCGAGCATGAATCTGCCACCTGTTCAGCGAATGTACGACGAGACAAGAACGGCAGCCACACGCTGTATCATAGACGCGTGCACACGTTTCCCGTACATCCATATTTACTCTCTGTACCTCCGAACTCTAAACAGACCTCCATAAATCCTGAGCCTCTTAACTCTTATAATCCAGCTTCCTTTGTCTTTCTTCTCTTGGGTTTATGTTTTTCTAGATTATGATAACACTTTAAGACAATTAAAAGCGCACTGGTGACTTTGGACAGTTCGAGCCCCAGGACAGCTGTCGGTGTTATGTTCAGACGCTCCCAGTGGAGAAACAATGACTCATACTTACTTGATGAGCGGTTCCCTGTCTGCCTGTGTACCAGTGCGCAGTCTTAAACTCGAAGGATGATTGTTTTATATATTTTCTCTTTGTGCTATTTTTTTATAATTCTGTGATGTAGAATTCCTTATAGTATATGCAGTGAATCCCTTTTTGTTGGAGAATCCTAGCCCCCACTATAAATATATCTGCGGTGCATGACCTACAAGTCAATAACTTTCAAACCAGCAGGTGTACTTTATGGCACATCATAAATACCAGACCAGGTCAGCTGACTGATCCTCAGGCTCTTGCTGTGTCTCTAGAAAGGCCAGTTCCCCTCAGCTGTTTATGCATATTAGATCATGAGGTCGTCAGAATCTGGTGGTACGGTTTGTCCAATCAATTGTTTTGTTTACTGACATTCGTTGTGGCCTAATGATAGTCGTGATGGAAATCTGCAGACCACAGATTAGTAACAAATCAAACAGAGGACGTATAACTGTTGAGAAATAAGCTCAAGGGTAGATTTGGCTCGGGTCTTACATCACCCCTCGTGCTCCCCGGACCTTGTGCTTGTGTTGCAGCGCCCTCTTGTGGATTGTCTGCCATGGCTAGGGAGCTACAAGACTGATATACATCCGCTCACAATCTGGTTTTAAAGATTCATATAGTACATATAGTGTATGTCTTAGCTGCAGATATGGTGAGCCATGTGAACGTTACAGGTTTTCACTCAATAGTACTTTAAACCGTAAACTGCAAAGGTATTTGCAGTTAAAACTTTAAGTTTAAGTGTGAAACGTGTTATAATGCAACTTATGCATTAGGCTGTGAACCTTAGCTTCGGCATCCCATCATTTCAACCACTGGCACCGATGCATTTAGGTAGCAGCTCAGTGTGTTTCTGTCAGCTCTTTCAAGAGATGCTGTAAGTCTACTTGCTACCACAAGAGGGAGTAAGCATAACATCAGTAAAGATAATAACTGCACAGAATAAACAATAAATAAATGTATTTATGTGTACCATGTGTATGCACTGTTTACACTGTCTGGCTCTCTATCACTCACTAATTATGACACATGCATGCATGAGCATCAGCAACCACTTGTATTATACATGCTTCTTTGCTTCCGGGCACGTACCTGTGGTCAGTCACGTACAAGTGACAAGACAAGTCCTCATGTACTGTGTGTAGATGCAGTACTCGGAAGCCAATCAGTGTCAGTAAATGAGGGGACAAACCCTCCAGTGCTTGACAAGTGTGACGAGTGTGTGTCCGTGAGCAGCGTACAGCAGCATGAGTGTGTGTTGTCTGTCCAGCAACATCACCTTCTAAAGATAACCGCCTCTGTGCAGCAGGAAAACAGCACGAAAGCTTTTTATCTCTGACGCTTGACTCCCTGCAGCCCAAAACGGGTATCCATAGCAACTGATTTTACTTCACCTAGCCATTGGTCTTGCGTCAAAGTGACGACGGTTGTGTGCCTTTTTATTTGTTTTGGTTTTTTTTTTTGTCTTGACCAGTGTTTACAGATCTGGTTGTTTTTTTGTTTTAGGCTGCAGTTGGACGTGACCGAGATGTTTAATGTTGGGCCTCAGTTGTATTTTCAGCAAGCGTTGCAGAGTCACGAGGTGACGACTGTTGCAGCGACGGGGTTATTTAGGGAGAAGAAGGTTGTAGGAGTGGTGTGACATTTTCACAGCTGAGGTGTGAAGATCGATTCACGAAGATTGTTTTCGTAGCTCATTTTAGTTTAGTTGATGCTGCTTAGTAAACAACAAGGCACAGTATCCAGAGGATGATTCTCATACATTCTGCTGGAACATAATTATATTTCATTGAACACCAGAAGTGAAGTGCTTCCTAACCTTTAACTGATTTGCTGTGTTTATCCATAAGTACTGACTCCTAAAAATACCTTATTTACAGTGGGTTGAATAAAATCCCCTGACTGCCCTGTCCAAAGAAGGAACTGACATCATCATCGCCAGGTTTTTACATATGAAGAAGGACAAACAGCAACATTTTGAATGTAATATTCCAATATCTAGTGTTTCTATACTTGCGAATCACAATGTTCAGATAATTGGGTTTCCCAATCAAGTAAAACCTGGTTTCACAACAACAGACATTTAATGCAATTACAGCCGAAGGCGGGAGGTAATCAGATTCTGGTCTTGTCTCAGAATCAGTGCGTTAATGCACTTACTCTGGGTAAACCTGAATCAAACACAGTCTCAGTTTTGCAAAACTTGTGCTTTTGAACATGAACAACACCTTTTTTTTGTAAGATTGATTGGATTGTGGCCTCATGCTTGAAGGTTTCAGCCACCGTGATCTTCAGTTTTGTTGACATAGTAATGCTGTTGATTTAAACTCTTGAGCTTGTTGTGTTTCCTCAGATTTGGTGTTGATAAAGCTTGAGGTATGAATATATGAAATGTTCAAATATTGGCATTGATTGACTCAAATAGAGAGTAGGAAAGCTGTTGTTTGTAGTCAAAGGGTGTGTGTAACTGGTTCCTGATTCAGACTGCTTTCATAATGCAGCTTGGATTATTTAGTTTAATCTGAGTTTTGTTGCATCATCACGTACGCACAGACAAACTCTGGTGTCCGTGGTCTGGCTGCCAAGGGAGCCGTCTTTTCTCTTTTCTTTATGACTCACTGAGAACAAAAATAAACCCGGGAGGTTGTTTGACAAGGCTTCTTCAATCGGCTTTGAAGCCGCTCTCGCTTTAACCGCCTTTCACTGACTTGCTGTCCTCTTTCCAGGTAAACAGAAAATCTGCCTGTACAGGAGAGTGAGAGAGAGAGAGAGAGAGAGACAGAGAGAGTTAGAGAGAGAGAGGTGGAGAATGAGCGTGATGCAGGGGGAAAGAATGGTGTAATGACGAGAATCGGATAGCGAGAGAATTGAGAAAGAGACAAAGGTGGAGATGGACGGATGAAGAATTTACAGATTGAAGGGAAGTGAGTTGAATGGAAAGCTATAGAGTGCAGGAGCGAGAGAGCAGGTGGGGTCAGCATGGATTTAAGCTCAGCCTCAGGGATTATGCTCCGTCAGACGGGGTTAAAAACATGGAGGGGGTTGGTCTTATCCGCACCCTCAGCCACTGCCAACCCAGCGTTCCTTCTTCCGCCCACGCTCTTATCCAATGAGTAGCTGAGCCCCAGGAGGCCTTAGCGCTAAGAGGGACCAGGCTTGACAGCGGAGATATGTCCCGTAGATAACGAAGAGGCTGTGGAAGTGACGGAGGACAGGACGGAGATGATGGAGGATATCGCGGCCGTGGGCCCTGAGCTATGCTCGGACTGCCGAAGGCTTGCACGGACCGTCTCAACCTGGATCTAAAGCAGGAGGAATTTTAGATCATCACATACTCCTGTTAACACTTGACCTTGGGGCACTTCAGTTTTAGCCCGAAGGAAAACAAGGTACAGTATGAAGTAGCTCCAGCTGACAGGGCGTAGTGCTTGTTAGTGTTAAAGCAAAAGCTCGACAAATCCGTTTTTCCTTGTTGTACCTGCTTACGTGAAACCCCCGCCCTCCCCCCCGCGATGATGTCTGATCTGTGTCGTCTCATGGCTTTCTGTGTTGGGCTCTCCTACGCGACCCATGTCAATGTGAGGTGCTTCTCGTGAGGACAGAATGAAGACCACACCAACGTTTCATTTCTTTTGCTCCCCCAAAACTATCACGCGGGCAGAAACAAGACCACCGATTCTTCCATTCTTCAAAGTCCCTGACAGGGAGCATAGGAGGAGATTATGGCAGAAGATGCCTGTAGGCCAGAGTTGAAAAAGCCTCTTTGTTGCAAAGGTAATCCCAGGATTACAGGGTCTCCTTGTAGCCTTTATGTAAGACTAAGATATGTCTGTCTGCATGTAACCTACTGTCTGCAGTGCACGTATCACTTGCACAGCGTGGTGTCAGATGTATTGAAGCTCATGGGTGACCGTGTCTGCAGTGCAGAGATGTTTTTTGCTCAACATGTAACCTCGAGGACAGTTTCCTTAAGCTTCATGTTTCTTTTAAAATAGTTCATTCACTGCAAATGAAATGAATGATTACAGAGATCATTGTCCTCTGGTAGTCCTGGAAATAATGAATTCTTCTTCAAAGAATTCTCAATTGGCAGAAGGGAACTTGCTGTAATTTAATCAGGTAGTAAATAAGAGTAGATCAGAGTCTACAGTGCATTGTAGCAGCTCTGTGAGACTTGTACACAAGTCTGCACAGTGGCAATGCTAACACGCCGATGTGTAGCAGGTATAATGTTTGTGATGTGAGCAAATTAGCACAAAAAAGTACAGCTGAGCCTGAAAATATCCTTATTTTATACACACTAAACTAAACTAAAAGTACTGGATTAATTCAGATATTTGTCTGATGGTGTTAGATGAAAGGCAGACCAAGTTATTAGGAGACCAAATTTCAGTACACCCATGCATCAAGATATTTCATATTCAGGCCAAAGCAGAGGACTGACTACATGATATACCTAGATCCACAGGTGTGGCTAATAAAACTGGACAAAAAAAAGGTAATTATGAGCGTGCAAGTCTTGCAAAAAAAATTGTTGGAATCAGCAGCCGTGTCGTTGCACAGTTCAACCTAAGATCCTCACTCACCCTGTTACTGGCCTGCCAGCACTACCTACACCTGACACCAGCTCACCTGATACGCAGGAGCACTGGAGCAGGCAGCTACGGTGTACGGGTAACTCCATCCGGACCAGTCGAGCCAAAGCGCTGATACTCAAACAAAGCTCACATTTATACGCTAATGCTTCTGCGCATCCCCGCGACAGGATCCTTTTTATAGAAGGGTGAATTAAACTTCACAACAGTTTATTAAAGAATAAAAAAATGCACATTTGTGCCCGCGAAGTGCACGTTTTCCAAGAATGCAGAAGCAAACTGATTTTGTAGGAAGGCAAAGGGCAGGAATAAATGACAGATCTAAAGTGGACAGAATGTTTACAGCAGGGTAGAGCCATGCTTTTAATGGAATAGCTCCATTTGTTCAGTCAGTCAAAGTGGTGAGGTTAGAATTTGCCAGAATAAGGCTAAAGTCAGTGAACTCATTAACAAGAGTCAATACTACCTTCACTGCCAATAACTTGAAAAATGGCCCAGATGATGACTATACATAGCAAAGTTCTTTCCTCTCTCAAATGCCATTGCACCGGCAGACGTGGACTTTTCCCCCTGCAAGCAGGTTAATTGGGTCTGGGATCTAAATTATACATGCAGAGCAGCCTAATTACCTGTGTTAATTAGAGCACATTTGGAGCCGGGCAAGCGGGGCTGCAGATCGATCAGTTTTTAAGATTCGCCGGTTAGCTGAGGGACAGTTGCTTTGGAAGGGATTACGCTGTTTACCACTCAAGGCAATAACGGATCAGACATCTCCGTGGACGGTTAGCAAGGCTTTGAATGATGGCAGCAGAATGCTACGAGCTATTTGAATGGTTAAAAGTCTAAAGCATGACTGATATATTGCTGGGCCTGTATTCGGCTATTGTAGACATTGTTATGTTCCCAGTAAGACTTTCTATGTAAACTGTTTGTTTTGTTTTTATGTAATAATTTAGAATATGAGTGTGCTGCAACTTATAATGCAGAATGAGAAACAAGGAAAGGACTAGTTAGATATTAGACATTTTGAGATTTCAGTTTCATATTCAGTTGAACATTGAATAATGTTTCTCAGAAAACATTATCAGATACATAAATAATCCATTTAAGAGGGCAGCCTCTTCATTCTTGGTGCACAATTTGTGCTTAATCTACACAGAAAAGGCAGCTGAAAGGAAGAACCTAGTGGACTATGGAAGGATCAACAGCAGACAATGTGCCCTCACAGATTGGATTTCAAAGACGAGGCCCAACGCCAAGCCCAGTCATTTCTGCAGAGATGCGCACACCACTGGTGCCCTTGCGGAATTCTTTTTCGAGGTGCACAGAACCATCCCGATGACCTTTATTATCTTTCACGACCTGGAGCTCCATGACTAAGCATCAAAGCGACGCAACATGGCTTCTTTGGGAATGCGAAAGAACTGAAACATATCAAAATATATTAGCTTGTCGTCGTCTCTTAGCTACATTCATTCCCCAAAAATACAGCTGGCTCCGTGCTATTGAGATAACATTTCTTTCCAGCGATATTCAGCAGTACTCAGGAGAAGCCTGCGTTTCAGTGCAACATCCAGTGACCGGCACCACCAATATTACAAATGGGAAATGACAATATGAAGATGCATCTTTTGAAAGTAATTGGGTTTTCTTGGCTCACATCTGTGGAATACGGCGGGGTCAACTGAGCATCGGTGTGATAAAGCGCTTCCTTCTGTCCTCAGTGGGGCTTATGTTGTGGTTGTATGTGCTTGCGTGTGGGCAGTCCGATGTATAGTCTTTACAGTTCAGAAGCTGTATGACGAAGACAAGACAATAGTGTAATCAGAAAAAGGGAGAATATGGACATACGGGGTCTAAAAGGGACATTTCATGGCCGTTAATCTGGATCTTCTTTAACAACTCGCTGTCTGCGCAGGTCCATCAACATATTTTATGCCTTTTTATCAGCACCAAAGTGTAATGTACCAACCATTCAGGTAGCAGTTGAGAAAACAGTCTAACCACACGTTCCATAGAGTAGCTATTTGTCTTTTCACTATGTAAAATGACATGCTCTTCCTCAGCTGCATCAGTTTTCTGATAAGAATGTCCTAAAATGGACTCAAGCCGACATTAAGCTGAAAAACTGATAGAACTGGATCTTGTAGGCACCTGGATCAAACTTTAATTTGGCAGCTAATCTTAATTCCTCCCGGTGGCTCTGCTGTTATCATCCGAGAGGCAGCGCCGGTGCTGCCAGTTTGGGCGGTCTACTCGAGAGCCATGCTAGTTGCTGCCTGGCTCTGTTAGCCAGCCACCAGCTGGAAGGCAGGGATGTCAGTAGCGGCTTGAGCTTATGCCTCTGCTTGTTGCATTTGCTCATCCGTGATCTGTGGCTCATACAACTCTGTTAATTCCCCTAACAAGTGCTCTGGGAATTAAGTTTTGTCCAAAATGTGGTTTTCATTTTCCATAGCTGTTGTTATCTCAACCAAACCACTCCATATTTCTTTCCCCCTTCCGCTGATGTCATCAGAGTAAATTCACCCCGAGCAATAATCAGAAAATATTAACAACCATCACCGACGTCATAGACATGTCGCCTCAGTGACTAATCCATTGAAATATGTCTGAAAAGCAGTGAAGTGTCCCTTTTGAATCTAAAATCACAAATGAAAAATGCAGTGAGAGATTGAGCAGGAGAGGACGACGAGATGTGGAACATAAGGGCTATTTTCAAGCTAAGATGCAGCTCTCCTACCCATCCGGAGGAGAGGGAGTAGGAGGAGCTCAGCTTATTCGTTATTAAGTACTTACAGGCTGCTGCTTTCACACACACTCGCGGAGCAGAGAGTGAGAGTGTGTGTGTGTGTGAGGGAGGAAGGGAGCGAGCAGTCGGCTGAAGGAAGCACAGAGAAAAGCAGCATTCTGGTTCTATGCCTGGTGTCTGAGCTACTCTGTGTGTGTGTTGGTTGGTTTATCTGCTTGGCTCGCTAGCTGCGTGGGACAGCTCGGATCCCCCCCCCCCTTGACCTTCTACCCTTGAGTTTCCTTAGCACCCACCCCTCCACACTCTCCCTTCCTCCCACACACCGAGGGAGCTCCCGCCGTCCCCATGATGAAGGAGGAGGGCCTCCTGAGCCGTCGACGCTTCTCGACGTGCGGCGGGACAGCATCACTTCGACCTCCACACCCGGACGGACGAAAACTCATCCGCAATGCCTCCTTCGGGGGCTATAATGAGCTGTCACCCATCTCACTGCCAGGTGGGTGTATGATGGTGTGGAGACAGTGTTTTGTAGCTCTCCAGGAAGAGTTGCTGGCCTTTTAGCAGACCCTGTAGTTTTTGCCTCGTGACTGACTAGTGTTGCTGTAGTAGTGGATACAGAGAGAGAGCAGACCAGTCATTTTAAAGTGTTTGGACTGAAGAACGTGTGTCAAGTAGTTTCCCTTCCAGGTTTTGTTCAGATGCGCTGCTGATTGTCACTAGCTTGTATTAGGTTACTACACTGAAGCAGAGTCCTTGTGATCAGTTTACCGTTGCCACGTTGGACTCGGCTGATTTGTGTCCGCTCAATCTTGGTTTTCGGCAAACGGATTCATTCTGTATTTGAGACTGATATTTCACTGCGCTTGTGTTTCTGCAACAAAAAGCACATTGTTCGCGTGAACAGAGAGAGAGGAATGTAAAAAAAATATACATTCTAACGTATAACGACCACGAGCTTACGGTCAAGGGGAAACTTTTTCTCACTGTATGCATTCTGTAGTCACAAATGCTGCAATGTTATTTCTCACCGCTGAACATAAATGGCAATAAATTTAAGCTTTTCTAAACTATAATTATGCTGAAATGAGTTTGGACATATTTGTGGATGGTTTCAAGCCTCTTGGTGGAAGTTTTTCATAGAGGCTGATGAGTGACATCCGAGGGATAGTGTTGCTAGGAGATGCGTCGCCAACTTCTAGGGCAAGCTAGCTGAAGGGAGCGCTTGATCATCATACATTCTATTAAACCAGATGCAAGACACTTATCCCTTTAAACAAGCCCAGATAGTGTGAGTATCAACTGTAATTTAAGACATGTGCAACATCAACATTTGGACGCTGTTGTATTTGTTTTCCCCGCCCGAAAAAGTGTACGTTCGTGAGCCAGGCCGTTAGCACTGATTCACACTTTTCATTCACGTTAATTCAACAACCTGCTGAATCATCGGCAGCTGCTCGTACACATTACAGAAAGGTGGGGCCAGCCTTCATGAGCTGCCTGTCTTTCTAAGCTCCTGGTATCATGACAACGAATGTCCACAGCGTCAAACCCGCAGTGACACATAGCCCCGCAACCTTAGCAAAATACCCCAAGATTAGAATCCTAACGTTTTGTGCCAGAAATACAACTTTATATAACTTTAACCAAAGAGAATCACACATACAGGCGTATACAGTATATAAAAGGTTCTGTTTGGTTGTATCTGTGAGATGTTGACTCCTTACTTCAGGGACTCTCTCTCTTTCCAGTTGGAGAACAAACTAGATAATCCTTTACGGGCTGTTGCAGTTTAAACTGACTGGTTTAAACTAATGAATGAAAAAGACTCAGATGTTAATATGTATCTACTCAGGTTCCAGTGATACCTCTCTGAGAGCGCAGCGATAATCCCCCGTTTTTCAGAAGTACACCGAATCCCATAGAACATTTTGGATTAAATCAGTTTAGTGTTCATTTGTAAAAATCCCTACCTCTGTGATCTCTCCTTTGTTTGTCCTGCTGAAAGGGACACAGACCTGGAGGCAGACAGCTGGCAACCCCTGGAGCTCTGAGGGAGCGGATGTTCCCTCTACCACCTTCGCAGATGACTGTTTTTAACCTTTATTAATCCAGGAAAGGCTGACTGTGCACACTGCCACACTTTCATGCTGTAATTCAGATTTATGCAACCAAGCGCAACCTCAGTCCCCAATGAGCAGCTCAGTCAGATAAGTGCCACGCTGAAGGGCATCTTAACAGAAGCTGTTGATTGAGGGGAGATTGTTCGTCATTGTCTTCCTCTCTCCCGGTGTCTCGGGATTCAGGCTGCTGACCTTTTGGCCACGAGCCAGCGTCTTTCTCCTCTAAACCAGAACCTCCCCTAGCAAAAAAACAAAAAACAAATAACTTGAGCTACGAGACTTTGTCTGAGTCACGTTGTTTTTCTCACAGTCAGCTCCCAGCCTTGACTCCATTCATCCTTATTTTAGACGCTCAGCTACCGGGCACTAGCTTTTAGAGAGACTGCAGGAGACAGCTGGTGCAGGCGGGTTGCACTTACTCACATCCCTTTTTTTTTTTTTTTTTTTTAACCTTCTGTTACTTCTACTGTTTTGTTTTGTTTTTTTACATCCACGTCAGATCCACTCTGAAGTCTGCTGACACAATTGTAACATATTCAGGGTCTTGGTACTCTTTGGGACTGTGTCTCATTGAAAACTGCCTCACATGGATGGTTGCTGGGTTGATGACTCAGTTTTCTGTTTGTGTGCTTGGTGTGTGTGTGTGTGTGTGTGTGTGTGTGTGTGTGTGTGTGTGGTGTCAAAAGCTCTACGTTATGTTTGCCGTTGAACTAATGGTCTCAGGCCATTTCATTTCCTCTTTTAAAATGTTTCATTAGTGCAGATTAGGTACTTTCATTAAGTTTCTGTGCTAATATCCAAACTTCTTCTGCTATTACTAAAATCAGAATATAATTAATCTCCAAACATTGTGAATATCAATCAGTTGTGACAGTTTAAGTTTTAAATTTTATTATTTCAATTTCTTTAATAAGTGAAAATGCCCAAAATTTGCTTGTTAGTGCTTTACCGGTGTTTAGTTTTCTGTTTTATACCATTGCGATTCCAATATCTTTGAGTTTTGAACTGCTTCTGGAGTCTGAATTTGATTAGAAGCCTGTGTAAAGAGAGCCCTTTAAAGGATTTGTCTAAAAAAAACTGGTAACAGCGTTTTAGGCCACTTCTTTGTAAAAAAGGAAAGTCTTGCTAATGCAGGTAAAAATGGAATTGCAATAGTCAAGAGGGGCTGAAATGAATACATTAACAATTATCCATCTCAGCTGGGTTTAGCAATGTTCCCCAGCTGGTAGAAAACACAACCTACTGTTTGAATCTAGAAAATAATACATAATGCTGGATTAATCTGACAGATGAGGAATGGGAATATAAATCATATTACATGAATGCATAAATATTGAATATAATCCAATGTCATGATGAACCGTAACTGAAAAACACCTGTCAGCGAGCACGTTATTACTCTGAGGTTCTCTGAGATCCCCACCTTCTTCCTGAGCCTCTCAACCGAGATAGTGTATCAAAAGCAGCACTAAGCTCCGAAAGCACCAACACGGAGCACTCTGCTGCATCATAATGATTTAACAGGTCATCGGAGACTCTACTTAGAGCTGTTTCTGTTGCGTGCAACAGACAGACCAAACCAAACTGAAACAAGAACGTTGTGCTCATCAAAGACAGCCGTAAGCTGCTTAGCCAACCACTTTTTCTAAGCCCTTACCCGTAAAAGGTAACTTAGAATAAAATACCTGTAGTTCAGAGGCAAAGAAGGGTCAAGATTCGACCAAATGGCCTTTTTTGACCATGGCATCTGAAGACATAATGACAATGATAATTAGAATTAGCCAAATTAGCAGAAAATGACCTGCATCTTTTGATTTGTCAGTACCTCGGTCACCAAAAGTTTAATAAATGCGACAGTTTCCTTTCATCACTCTCTGAGCCAAATGTTACAGATTCGCCCTCTTAAACCTTCTTCTAAATATCAAAAGACGGGACACAAGGTCACTTGCCTGCAGTCTTCACCAAAGGCCAAAGAACAGGCCGGCAATCTGACAGCGCACATGAACTCAGCCCCGCTGGACTATAAATAGAACACCAACACAAAACAGCAGCCATGGTAATACAGCCCGCCTAATGCCCCCACTCTCTTCCAGACACATCCTGTTTGGAATATCACCCCTTCCAAGAGATAATGTGCTTTTGTCTCATCACGCTGCCCGTGCGCAGACAGACTAAAAGTGCAGCCCTCTTAATGTGGACTGGAGTACCTGGGCACGGTTGCTGATAAATACTGCATAGGAAACAGTTTTGAAGGCTAGGAACAAGGTTTGGAGATGAAACTGATCAAGGGCAGGGACTCGGTTTGGCTGTGCTGCTTTGAACCCCCCTACAAACTACTGCAACGATCCACAAACACTATTTAAAAAATGTAATTGTTACCTTTTAATTACTGCCTGTCATAAGTTGATGCGCCCATTCATGCCAACTGGGCACTCTCTGTACTGTTGGGCGTTGTTGCTTCCTCTGTGAACTCACTTGATTTGAAAAAGAGCTGTAAATGGGGCCTGTATGGAGCCAATAAGAGAGTGGAAAAAACTCCACCTTCTGGGTGATTAATTAGGTGAAATAATGGCTCATCTTGAGGTCAGCGTGACTTGGCACACAGCATCTCGGAACGTTCAGTGATGATAAAGATAATGTGAGATAAGAGGTTTTTGATTACCAAGAAGTGGTGCTCTGCTGGAGCACAGTGACAGAAAGTGTGGCTTAGGCTGGATGAAGGGATGGTAAATTCTCCAAAACTTGGTTCAAAAAAAGGAAATATCACCAATATTACACACATCCATTTTACTGGTCTCACAGAGTACTGTCAAACTGTGACAACAGTCGTGTCATGTCTTCTGTGGCTCTAGAGTTTCCCGAAGTCTGAAAAATAAGTGTTGAAGTCAGCTTGGGCTTGTAGGCGAAACATTAATAACACAGAGCTTCGTATTACAATCTTGGATTCTGGAGTTTGAAAAATATACGGTGTATGTTCAACACATAGGCCCCGCCAATGGAAAACAACAGATTTGCCTTAAGGGAAATGTAGGATCCAGCAGTTTAGGTAAAAATATCCTATCTTCTTCTTCGTTGATTTTGAATTTTCCTTTTAAAATCAGTCTCACCCTTACTTAGTACACTCCTATCAGGCTAGAGTACCCCTTTATTACCCCTTTTTAGTTATATTGCTGTCTGAACGAGGTGCTGTTGTTGTTTTGGTAGATTTTTGAAAGGTTGAGGAACGTTGATTCCAGGAAAAACTTGAATGCCTGTCACTCAGCGACGTGTGCATTAAAATGAATGTACTACATAATGACTAACTCACAAATTCATGATGACGCTAGCTAGCAACCCAAGTTCTAACTAGTTCCCAGGGCGATCTTAGCTTCCCAGGGTTTAAGCTTCATTGATGGTAGCTCGCTAACCACTGCTTCATGACAGCTTGAGTTAGTTGACCTCTCGTTAGGCACAAGCAAAGCCGTTAACCTCAAGCCTCTCTCCATATAACTCTTGGGTTAATGTTGTCATGAAACTACATTACTCCCGCATGCAGGGTGATGTTTGTCTTCTAAGTCAGCCTCTCCTGAGAACCACTTATCTACGCCACTTCATACTCGACGCTGCTCTGAAGTAGCTGCTTGGTGTGAAGTCGATGTGATAAACCAGTGTTGATATAACTGAAGACCGAGCCGCGACACTTTATGCTTTAATTAAGGGAATGCGGAGTTTTAATATAGGCTACAAATTTGACTCACTGTCACTGAATAATTCAGTTTGTATCTCTCTTCCCTTCGTTTGACCAGGCTTCTTTTGGTTTTCATGCCGTTTGGAGCCAGAATAGTACAGGCCGTTGCCATGGCATGTTTTCCACGGTCGCAAACACTCAATTTGCTCCCTAAAATTGATGTATTCTGAAGAGTAACTGGGCTGACCGCCTTTCCCTCCATTTGTTTTTCTTCTACCTGTTTCCATGGTAGCCGTCACATTTCCTAAATAATACAGCGGCATCATTAAGATTTACATTGCTTTTGAATCACGGTTTAAAGGAGCGTAAGGATTTCTTTGTTCCTTTCTTTCTTATGTGTAATCATAACTAACTTGACTTGAGTGAACATGCTTCAAACTGGAATGCGCTGAGGATCTCAGACGCTCAACAGAGACTACACCGAAGCCTTCCAAAAATAGATAATGAACTGGTTTTGAGGTGGAAGTGGCTTGAAAAGATCCTACTTTTGGTGGCAGAGGCAGCTTCAGCGCGGCGTCAGTCATGATTAGGATGGGATGAGATTTAACCGAACAACGATTGCCCTCGTGTTGCTGTATCCAAATCATTTCTCAGCCGAACTTGTACAATTCTAACCTTCCACGGCCAAAATCCAAGCAAGCAGTTAGTCACAGAAACGTTCACATCCTGTAATACCTCAGTGAGAATACAGAATACATTTTGGAGATGTGTATTTGTATAGGAATTCATTCAACGTTATCATCATTTCCCCCTGTTCCTTTCTATCATTGCGTCTGTAGTCCAGGGTATATCGGCGCAATGCTTTGGGCGATCTAAAAGCATTCATTTTGTCAAGCAGAGCATTAACGTGGAAAGACATTCGGTCTAGCAGCAGTGTCTGCGTCTGTAGAGCTGCCTTTTCACCGTCTCCCTCTCTTTGCTCTCTCTCGGTTTCCCTTTCTCTCTCTCCCCTCTGTGGTGTTTGATGCAGAGTGAGATCACTGCAGCTCTAGTCTCTCAAAGCAAATGCCTTAGTCAGGCTGCAGTGGGGCGTGTGTCTTCTGCAACTTCGGCAATGCACGTGCACATGCACACACACGGACAGCCCTCCTGACGTTCATTTCATATAGAGAAAACATTAGCTCTATCAGATTTGCATTTAATGTGACAGCAGATCATTTTAAAACAGGCTCATACTGTAAGTTTCTTATTTTGCTTTGATCCAGTGGAATCTCCCAGAGGATCTCAACTGCAAAGGCTTATTTCATGTTGGAGTTCACACTGATCTTCGTTGCTTTGCTGCTTTTTAGTTGAGTTTTAGTCGATCTTTTACTTTCCACGTGTCTGCAGGCTTAGTTCACTGTGAGAGATCCGGAATAAGAATGTAAGTTGTATAGATTGGTTTATACATCACAGTTATACTCTCTGCTGTGCAACATGCAAAAGACCTATAGCTATACCTGTTTTGTTGTTAAGATGCAGAAGAAATTAGAATACCAATATCCCATAATCAGCTGTCGGCTATTGTCGCATTTTTAGAAGTAAGTACAATTATGGATCCTACACAGTTAAATTGCATTTTTTTCTTTTTTGCTTGAAACATCTGGGGCGGGCAAAGTTCCCCACTTTGGGCAGCCCTGCTTTACACCATCTCATACATAAAAGACAACTCACTTTAAGATGTCAGTTACTTAAATCTGAAGCAGTTGGCATTAATAAACGCCCGTGGGCAAAGACATCTATCCCTCTTCTCTACTAGTCAACAAGCCAGATGAGGGTAACAGCTGCAGAGAAGTTGTCTTTTTCTGGGAGACTGGACTTTGACCTTAGCCACCCCCAGTGGCTCTAAATCACTCCACTGCTCAATAAATATCGGTGTAATACAACAGCGAAGGATATTCATAGGCTTTTTTGGGGAAATGGTGTGAAGAAAAATGTAATGGATTGTGAAGAAAAAAAAAGTATTCCTACTTTGACTAAAATCCTCTTTACCTCCCATCGTCCTACTCCACCACCGTCCAGAACAAATGCTCTTCGGAATGTTCTTTCACCGCTCCGCTAAGCTTTGCACTGTTCTTAACACTGCGTAATCCACAGAATTTACCAAAAAGGGTTCATGGTGATGATTTACGAGGATTAAGATTTCACATAAAAGATACCCCATATCCTGCTGGATTATCTCGGAGGCTAATGTTTTTGAGTAATGAAAGGGAGGTTTAGTTGGAGTGCGCTCATAATGGGGGCATTCGTTGATTTTAAGTGACACCTGACATGACTGATTGCGTATGAGCACCAGCATGTTGCTACTCATTCTTTTACTCTTTTCATTTAAAACACATTGATTAAAAAAAATATGAAGTTGTAGAGAATTTCCAACTTAATAACAAAGGTGTTGAATAAGTTGCCTCAAGCATCATGTTGATTCCTTCATCATATAATAAAGAAAGTATTTCTGTTGACGACAAGATGTTTGTTTGTCTGCATGTGTTGCGCTATGGCAACACAGTTAAAACAATGAACACTTAATAGGGTTAATTGAGTGGACAAGTGGGCTCTTAAAGTGCCTCAGATTGAAACTGGACCCTTCATTACAGTGGACTCCATTGATTTAGTCTGATTGCTTGATTGCAAGGTGAAGGGGTTAGCAAATTATGCAAATTAGTGAGTTTATTAACTCAGATGTTCTTGGCTTCCTTGAACAGAATTCAGTGTTTTTCAGATCCCAGGTGTCTTCTGATACTGCCATAGGAAGGAACAGGTTTCGGAACAGCAGCTTTTAAAATATGTGAACAAATCTGTCTGTCACATCAAGATCAGCCGAGCAGATGATGAAGAATCAATGTGCATTACGTCTTTTTATTTACACTGATTAACTTTATCGTTCTGTTATAATCATCCAGTTTCCTTCCTGTACGTTGAGAGATGTAACCTCTTTTTGCTTGCTATAAGGGGATGGATTGCTCTTGAGTTGTTTTCCAGCTGATGTTGGCATGGCGATGCGCCTGTCAAGTGGGCACAGATGGTCTGGTGGAACATCTAATGTACCGCTGAAAGTAGATCCGCTGTAAAACAAAGGCAGCACTCGAAAGACAATCGCATCCGCTCGTTTCTTGACGTACACCGCTGCGGCTGCTGGAGCTTTAGATAATTTAAACCAACTCTTGATTAACTCTAAAAATTAACTCTTAATTAACTCTAAAAACCGTAGTGTTCTCAAAATACATGCATGTATGCACTTGGCTCCTTCCTAAATAGCCCTTTGACAGTAGGGCTGTTGATCTGTTGCACCCATTTTATTCCCAAGAGGTACTGCTAACAGGGGAAGTGGCTCCACTGTGTTGTATGTTGTATTTCAAGCCGCGAGAGCTCTGAAAATGTTTTATTTCGACGGCTAGTGCTGATTTTAAATGGCAGACATTCACAGATTACCTGTGCAGACATTCATTTTTGAGCTGGAATGAAAAAAGTGTCGAGCATCAGTTCTGCGCTGATGTGACGATGGTTCAAGAAGTCATTTCTGTCATTTCCACCATTTGCCATAAAACCGTACAACAGCTCACCTCTGTGTGACAGATGATGATGTTCATCTCCGTCTTCGTCTGTTCACTTCATACACCTGCAGTTCCTTCTGCCTGAACAAAGAAGAAAGCACAAAAGCACAAAGAGGAGAGGTACGACAAATACATTTCCCACAGAGTAACTTCCGTAATGCCCTGAGCATTTCGCCGTCTTTATTAAAAGTAGTACAACAGTTTGGACCCTGTCCTTTCTCCAGAAAAGTGGCATCCCAGATAACGGAGGACAAAATTAAAGCGTGCGGTTAGAATGCACAATAAGGATGCCTGTTTTACCACAAGTGCAGACACTCAGCTGTTTTATCAAAGCAAATGGCTCGTTAAATAAGACGTGACTCCTTTGCAAACAGTAAATATCTCTGGTAATGAAACTCAGTGGTGCTTCCCTCATCCTCATGGCCGAATACTGATGTCCTGTGGATGGAAGACGGAAGCTATAAAATATTTACAGGCTCTCGGTCACCTTTAGACCGCCCTGTGTCACTAACTGCCGGGGCGACAGTGGGGAATCTGTTGCCGAGGTGAGACTAATTGGTTGGAAACGGGCGCACAAATGAAGATTAGACATGCTGAGGTGGAACTTGAATGTAGGGCGGCACATCTGTGTTCGCTCAGGTTCGCCGTGGCACACTATTTCCACTTTCAACTGCATCTAGACGATTAAAGAAATACACATTTCTGTCAGTGGAGCTGTGGAGAGTGCCACATTGTCCCAGCCAAACCATGGATTAAAACACACAATCTGAATTTATACATTTTTTAACTCAAGAGTTCAGTTCATTGGCTAAGCTTTGTGAATTTCTTGCTGCTGTCGCTTTGCCAGACATTAATATAGGGAGTTTCTCTCTGGACTAGACTAAACTAGAGGGATCGTTCAAGCAGAAACGACGGCAGGAAACGGGATTAGAAGCCGATTGGATTATTATTTTTCTTTTTCGTTAATTGTTCCCAGTCCCCGCCCCAAGGTGAGCAGTTCTCCACTGATTTAAAGCAGACGATCAACGATTAACAACATTGCATATAACAAAATGCGTATTTTATCAATGAACCCATTAGTCTTTTAGTCTAAGTAATGTCAAACCATTGTGAAAGATGCCCATCAGTGTCTTTGAGCCAGCGTTGGCATGGCGAAATAGCACCGGTAACACTGGGTGTGCCAGCAGCTACTGAAGGCCACCTTGACAATGACGATGATGTGAGCGTGTCTTTATCTTGTCGTGTTTGTTGTTTCAGGTTTCGAGAGAGGGAAGGAGGACCTCTTGCCTCTGCCTTTGAAAGAAGACTCACATTCCATATCCAAGAGCAAGGTGAGAACAATCACTGTCCTGAGTTGACGTTCTAGGACGGCTGGATGCGAAGGATTCGGTGCATGTTGTGATAAGAACAGAGAATATGGGAATTACTCTCTCCTATCTATCGTCTATCCTGTTCCTAGCCTCGTCTCAGGCGAAGATATCCTACGCCGAGATGACTCACACATCACACACACACTGTAAACATCAAACCTTTCAAACTCAGCTGTCCTTTCAAATGAGCTCAGTGCGGAGGAGGAGGCCCCGTCTGGTTTTTCCGCCGAGGTCCACATCAAATATGGTTGTCAGTGCGAATGTGGGCGTCCGAGGCTCCCCCCGAGTCACTGCGGGAACGCTTCGTCAGACAGGATTACATTATTGTTGTGATTTGGTGGAGTTTGAAGACGTGACAGGGTAATCACTTCAGACGTCCAAACTCTCTCTATCAACAAGGATTTCCAAAACCAACGCAAGATTATACAAATTCTTATCTCCAGCCATTTTCAAATGAGCACATCCAGTCTCAGAGAAAACCATTTCCGAATGCTAGGAGGATGTAAAAAGAGAAGATGAGATAAAATTACCTTTGATGCTTGTTATTGTGTACCTTCTTTGCCTGAGGCCTTTTAAGGCCTTAAGTGGCACTGCTTTAGGATCCCCACGCACCCCCGTCTGTCTCTCCACTCTAAATCGCCAATTGGCTCGGGGAAGGGAGCTGGCACACGCAAGGCGCCGGCATTTATAGGCTTCTTTCGGCGAACTGAGCTAAGTTTGGGCTACCGGGGGAAGTGGACAAGCTTGAGAGGAAAAACAGATAACAATCGCTTCTTGATGCGGTGTGCCGCTGTTGTCGAAGCTCTCGACTAACGTTGTGAGAAATGGAACGTGACGCCTTCATCTCCGCAGACTCCGCTGATTTGATCATTTGCGGCAGCAGATTTGCCGTTAAAAGGGGACGCTTTGTAACGAACACGACATTTAGTCATTCAGTGGATGACTATCCAGAGCAGATTACGCAGAGTGCAGCAGTAAAATGGGCAGACTGTTAAGTAGAAGTACACTTTGAAACACAAATCCTCAGCGGAAAGGTTTGGTTACATTTGAGAAGTGTTCTCCTAGCTTGACATCTTTCATGTTGGGATATGTGGAAAAACAATAGACATGTTCATGAACTAGCTAACGTTAAACTTCCTTTTCCCGCTCACGTTTGCAGTCTGAAACAAAACTTTACAATGGCTCGGACAAGGATGTGTCGGCGTCTGGAGGAAAGCTCACCAAAAAGGAGTCCCTCAAGGTAAGCGAGCGTAAATCAGCTTAAGTCTCACTTGATGACTTAAAAATAACCTTATGCGGAGAGTGCTATATATAGTCTAAACCCTAACGCTTGTTGCATCACACTGCCACACTGTGAGTGCATCAAGTATTCTAAAGGTTCCACTTTTTTGTTCTTTCATATTGTGCGCAGTTATCACCCAGACAGGCAGACTACATTACATTTCAATGGAGGAATAAAATGCAGCACATAAATCTGCGATCAGAAGCTACGAGGCGACGCTGAGAGGCGTGATACCAGATACCTTATTAGTTTGTGCCAAATGGAATTCAGCGAGAAGACGAGTGCGGAATATCAGCATGCGCAGTTGTGTGAATTGATGCGTTAGCGTGGTCCATCCATCTGTGCTCACTTGTAGGTACAGAAGAAGAACTACAGGGAGGAAAAGAAGAGGGCAACCAAGGAGCTGCTCAGCACCATCACTGATCCCTCTGTCATCGTCATGGCCGACTGGCTAAAGGTGGGAGCGTCTTCCCGCCTGTGGTCAACGTTTGTTTTGATTTGATTTGATACTGTTTATACTTTCAAAGGATAGTAGATAACTCAGTGTGTATATTAATGTTCCTAAATCTTCTTAACAGCGTTTTAAGAGGGTTAGTGTACTTGTGTCGTCTGTGTTCAAGACAATTCAGTCACAGGTTAATTGACAGAAGCTGAACTAAAACACAAATCATTCAATTATAAAATGTAACAGAGTCAGAGACAGTTATGTTTGGTACAAAACAAAAATTGTTTCTGGTCTGGGCAATGTATTGGTCTTATATTGATATTATGCTTGGACTAGATGTGGTGGTATCATCATTATATCAGGGTGTAGTGTAAGTGTTGCCAATATTGTCATTAATGATGATTTATATCAAAAATCATTTTATGTTCATCTTTTGTGAAAACATCCCCACAATGTTGTTGCAATAACGATATCTATAGTCGAAAATATTGCGATATGTCATTCCTACTTTTATTTGTGAAGTTACTGGGATATTTATTGTGTTTCGTCTTTTTCCCTAAAGACAACAAAATATGATTTATTCTGCGTTATCTCCCAGCCTAGAGTCTGATCATTTTAACATTAACTTGTGATGTAAAATATACAGATTAATACCTAATGACATCACTCATATGCACATCAGCATGTGTTGTAATGTAGCATCTTTGTAGTTTTATAGATTTCAGTCAGCAACACTGTTTCTGTTTGTGTAAGTACGCATTGTAGAGTTTTCCACTCCTAGGTGCATCACACCTAATATTTAACATATTTTCAGCTTCTGCGCTTGCAACAGAAACAAACAGTTCACTTCAAATAAACCCACGTATTTGCATTCGACTGACACCTGACTTTTTGTCCACACTGGATCCAGATCCGTGGCACTCTGAAGAGCTGGACTAAGCTGTGGTGTGTGCTTAAACCGGGCGTCCTGCTCATCTACAAGACCCACAAAAACGGGCAGTGGGTGGGAACGGTGCTGCTCAACGCCTGCGAGCTCATCGAGAGGCCCTCAAAGAAGGACGGCTTCTGCTTCAAGCTCTTTCACCCACTTGAACAGTCCATCTGGGCCGTCAAGGTCAGAGTATACCTCAGGATACAGGACACGCAGCCGTCTGTAGCTCTTCGGAGAGAAAAGTCATCAAAACTTCCAGATACTTTGAAGTTTAGAGGTAGTAGGTGACAGCAGCAGAGGGCAGAATCCGCTGAGCAGAGTAAAAGGTACTAATGTGAAAAGATGAAGGGCTTTAAAGATCACACAGAATGGTAATTGCAGGCGTTAGTGAAATTTGGCCCACTGATGAAATGTGTTGCCTGAACAGTAATAAGAGTAACATTAAAGAGAATTGTCATGAACGCTTTTAAAACTGAAAACCTGGCTGCCTCGTTCTCCTCCAGGCGCAGTTGGTTCTACTGTCACAACAGACATGCTTAGGCTTGTAAAGGGTGTCCCCTAACAGTTCACAGTTCATATCACACTGTATTCTATATGTATTGTATTATATATATCATACTGTATTTACAACTACAGCTAGCTGGGTCTGTCTCAGTTCAATTTAGTTTTTACCAGAGTATAAAACCTAGAATTTACAGTTTTGCAGGTGCCAGACTCTTTCTTGAGCTGATGCGGCCACTTTCTCTCACATACCTCCCTGTAAAACCACAGTGTGTTACCTTCGCATCTTATCGCACGTCCGTAGCCGGGCCGGCTGTTTCTTTCTTCATCCCGTCTTCATGCTAAGCTGAGTTAACCGGCTGCTGGCTCGAGCTTCATATCAACGACGCAACAGCGCCCAAACACCCTAAACAAGTATAATGTTGAACTATTGCTTTAAACCTACCAAACAAAAACAAGTGTCGAACCTCATATAGACATTATTTTTTATTGACGCGTTTGATTGACAGCAGGAGACCATAATTTTTATGCAGATAGATGAATTTGAATTCAGCCGAAACAAAATTCAAACAGATAAGCACAGGGGGAGCGGAGGGGGTCTTCTTTTGTTCCCTGTGGTTTAAACAAATAGATAAACAGATGTGGACGTTAACCGTATAATTAAGAGCTCGTCTTTGTTTGATTCGGGCCATTTTCATATTCGGCAGCGCACATTTTCCATTTGCTCCCGTGCTTTCAGCTTTTGTTCTTTCGTCCACTCCGACTGCGATTTGGCATTCACCGCCGACCCCGCGCTGCGAGTGTTTGCCCTTATGTTTGCGCCGTGAAAAGGCTTGAATCACAATTAGTGGCCTGTGCTTTCGATTACACCACTCCCGCCCTCCCCCGTTGTCCTCTCCGCCGTTAAAATAAACACTTCACTCAATCAGCCTCCATCCCCTTTGTCCCCTCTCATAGCTCATTTTCATAATGGCATACTCAGGAGTCTTCTGTTTGCACACATGAATAATTAACACCCCGGAAAAAAGAAACACAGCCGACACAAACAAACTGCAAAGAAACCAAAATTGAGTGAAGAGACACAAAATAACACGCGCCTGACTGAATTTGTCGTGTAACGTGTATTTCCTGTCGTCCTTAGGGTCCTAAAGGCGAAGCAGTTGGGTCCATCACTCAGCCGTTACCCAGCAGCCACCTCATCTTCCGTGCTGCCTCCGAGTCTGACGGTAAGAGACAGGCTGTCAGTCACACATCAACCACTCTTGTCAGCGGCAGCTTCCATTCAGCGACAAAGATAAATCCACACATCAGAGTCTCGTTTGCATCGGGTTCATAAAGCAGCATCAGTGTCAGTTTAAAACTTTTTCTTGCAGTGTTTTGCCTTTAGCGAAAGTGACACTAACCCCGATCACCATTATTTTAATCCATTTCATTATCTTAATATAGACGTGCCTGCACAGCCCGACCTATTTCACAGCTGTGCTCTTATACGCTGATGTTTGATGAGATAATGTCAGATATTCATATGGGCATCAGAAAATCACATATTATAATCATCTGTACTTGCCAGCGTCGGATACTCACCAGGCTTGAGTTAAAGTAGGATGAATATAATGCATGTGTGGACAGTCAGCGCTGCGCCCAGATGCTAGCATGGCTATCTCGTTAACCAGGACCTGTTTTGAGGGTGGAGGGTTACACCTAGTTGCCGTCACAATGAGTGAACTGTTGGGTGATGTTCGGCCACAGCGTCTCTGTCCGTGGTCCTGAAGCCTCTCATCCGTTCTGTCCCGTTATCTGAGTCCCTCTCCGTGGTCCTGGAAACGCTTTGATATTTTCCGCGGTAGTGCACATTTACCTTCGTCTGTTTGATATGAGTGTATAAACTCTGAGTTTTAATTAACCGTGAGATATCATGTTTTTGCTTATCCATACATATGATAGTATCAAAATACCAAATCTATAGAAAAACAGCTCTACACAAGGATGGAGCAGTAATAAGAATGTAGAGGAAGCAGAAATCTGAGGTGTTTCCTTTTCACAGGAAGTATAAAGTGGTATTGAGTGTATGTATTTTAGGTTTAACTAGTATTGTATCGAATTAAAGTAAAGTTCTGGTAACATCAAAGTACAAAATGTAGCCCTTTTTACTGCCTTCAGAAAAAACTAGTCCCAACACATTTTCATTGCAATTATATCATAGCTGTCCCCCTGTAGTGATATAAAATGCAAAGTGAGAAAAGGTTTTGAACGGTTCACTTGTGGAACTAATCCTGGAACGTGACAAGTTGTGATTGCAAGTACGAGAACCAAAATTACTGCCATGAACAGCCATTATTTCCTCTTTCTTAATATTAAATGAAAAACATCAGCCTGACAATATTTGTTGCCGCTGTCTTCAGCAGACGTTTGGCACATCACTGGGTTTTTCCCCGATCTCTTTGTCAGGTCGATGCTGGATGGACGCCCTGGAGCTGGCCCTGAAGTGCTCCAGCCTGCTGAAGAGGACCATGATCCGCGAGGGGAAGGAGGACATGAGCACTGTGGCCACCAGCGGAGAACACTCCATTAATTTCTACAGCCTCCTCCGAGCCCACAACATCCACGGTTTCCAGTGAGCAGAGCGTGAAACCCATGTTACAACTAATGTTACTCTCCCTTTAAATCTAAAGGTACCGGCAGCCTCCTCACCACCTGATCCACCCTTTCCTACAGGTTCAATGACAGTGACCACTTGAAAGACCCGGACTTGTACTCGGACAAGTCGGACAGGGAGGGTGAACAGGACCATGAAGAGTCAGATCCAGAAGGCCTGGAGAAGAGTGAGGAGAGCGACAGCGACACGTCAGAACGCCAAGATGACTCGTACATCGACCTGGACCCTAATGAACACCTGCGGGAAACCCCGTACCTGGAACAGTCCCACGAGGAGCTGGGAGAGGTAGGGGGCAAAATACTGCTTTTAGTATTTTAATAAAAAATGATTTTACCAATCAAGCGTATTTGCAGAATTACGCTTTGCTCGCAATCATTTTGATCTTTAGCTTGAATTGAAACTACAGCCCAAACGCTTTGGATAGCGAGGGCGACGAGCTTGTTCCTCTGCTGGGGCTGGTGGGAAATCTGTGACATGGACAGGCTTTGATCGCAGACTGTGTGGGTCGGTGTGCATGTTGTGCTGGTAACGTAGTGCGAAAGTGCTTGTATGCATTTCCATTCTGATGAAATCGGGATTTGACAGCTCGCTAATTAAACACCTACTGAAGCTGAGGCAATATCTTTATACTTAGAGGCTTATTAAAACCTTCTTTTGCAAGCTAGTTGCACCAGAAAAACCTTCGGGTATGTGAAGACCCGTGAAAGTAAAAATACATCACCTCTTTACGCTCCTGTGTCCCTCTCCAGGCCGGCGAGGCTGCCCAGACGGAGACGGTATCAGAGGAGAATAAATCTCTGATCTGGACTCTGCTGAAGCAGGTGCGGCCCGGCATGGATCTGTCCAAGGTGGTGCTGCCCACCTTCATCCTGGAGCCGAGGTCCTTTCTGGATAAACTCTCCGACTACTACTACCACGCAGACTTCCTTTCGGAGTAAGTCCGGCCCAGTTTTCGTGTGTCCCCGGGGGTTTTTTTTACAGGCATAGTCTAACATTTTGGGAAATATGCTTTTTTTGTTCTTGCCAAAAGTTAAATGAGAGGGTCATTATTCATACCATTATGCTAAATATGAAGCTGCAGGCTAGTATTTTAGTCCAACTAATGCTGGAAACAACCAGCCTGGCTTAGTCCAAAGTTCAATAATTACCTCCTTTTAGTATTACAGGAAAAATAAGTTCCTAAAAATGGGGCAAAGTGCAAAGATATTCTGCAAAATTAGCACTTTTTACAACTATTTAGAGTAACATTTGTCTGTTTATGATGTGGTTCTTTTACTACATCAGTAAGGAAAGATTATGCTACTGTCCCACGTGTCCCCAGTCCTCTCCTGCATATTTAACATAAAAAAACATATCTCTCTTCATTCATTTACCAGATATTTCTTGTCTTTGCATTTTATTTAATATTTTTTTTCCCCTGTCATTACAAAGCAAAATATTTCACAGCGACACGTTAAACATCAGACCCGCTTTTGTTTGATTCTTAGGGCCGCAATCGAAGAGAACGCCTACAACCGGATGAAGAAGGTGGTGAAGTGGTACATCTCTGGATTTTATAAAAAGCCAAAGGTCAGTAACAGGAAAAGCTTCGTGCTGATAAGCTACATGGACGTGCTCTAAACAGAAAGTAATATACTAAATTCATATTGGATTTTAATTCACAGGGTTTGAAGAAGCCTTACAACCCCATTATCGGAGAGACGTACCGCTGCATGTGGCTCCACCAGAAGACCAACAGCAAGACATTCTACATCGCAGAACAGGTAACAACAGCTCTGCTACCGAGAGTTCCAACAAGAGCAATCTGATTGGTCAAGAGCTCGCTCTGCCTGTCAGAGAACTGGTCGTCGTTTTAACTTGTTTGAAATCAAAATAAGTTCTCCTATGTTTTGTTTTCAGCAGCGTCCCAGCTGACTTCAACTGTGTGTGCTTTTCTCCAGGTATCCCATCACCCTCCGGTGTCAGCCTTCTATGTCAGCAACAGGAAGGATGGATTCTGCCTTAGTGGCAGCATCCTCGCCAAGTCCAAGTTTTACGGTACACACACACACGCTCACACACACACACTTAACATCACCCACAGCAACCTTCAATTCTAAGAAAACAACTTACTAATGTTCACTCGGCTGCGCATTTATTGTTTTATTTGCCGTGAACATCTGTCCACTGACTGCCGCTGTTTTGCATCCCAGGAAACTCCCTGTCGGCCATATTGGATGGGGAAGCTCGGCTCACATTTCTCAACCGAGGAGAGGACTACGTGATGAACATGCCCTACGCTCACTGTAAAGGTCAGAGTGTGACCTGCTGTTTCCCACGCCGTGACCCTCAGAACGGCAGCACTTTAATGCAGCTGGAAACCAGCAGTTTGAAATTTCTCTTTTTCATCTGGTAGGCATCCTGTATGGCACCATGACCCTGGAGCTGGGCGGACAGATCACCATTGCGTGTGAGAAAACAGGCTACAGTGCTCAGCTTGAGTTCAAACTAAAGGTATGGCTGTGTTTTCTCGGTCGAAGTGAAGGCCGTTAGAGAAGCACATTAGCAGGATCTTCAGTGCTGTTGAGACTAACCTTCTTACATCTCAGAGAGCTCCTAAAAGCCAGTTTCTCACGTGACCTTTCACACCTCCACCACTCCACCCCTGTCTCCCTCCCTGAAAAACATCCCATCCTCTAAACCACCATTCACGCCACCAACCGCCTCATCCTGCCTCCAATTAGCGACAGGTACATGTATAGGGGAAGGCAAATGGGAGAGTTAACACATTAGCATTTAAAGGGACAAACCGCGATAGATGCGTCTCACTCACTGACCTGGGTTCACCTATTTGAAATTGGAATTGGATTAATTGGAAGTGAATGATTGTTTAGGTTTTTTTGAAAATCTGTCATATTGAAGAACTTTTAAGCCTCACCTCCATATCTTTTTTTTTTCCTCTGCTTTCTCAGCCAGAAACAGAAACCAAACCCTTCTACACTGTCATGTCACAAATACCTACAGTACTATTTCCACAGTAATATCAGCATGTAAACTGGATGTGTGCGTGTATCTCTCCTTCCTTTCCCCTTCCTCATAATGACGTCCCACCTTTCCCATTCCTTGCCCTCTCCCCTCCGACGCCCCCCTCCTGCACCTCACTCCTCTTCCCTCTGTCCTCCAGCCATTCCTGGGCAGCAGTGACAGCGTCAATCAGGTCTCTGGGAAGATCAAGCTGGGAAAGGAGGTGCTGGCTACACTCGAGGGACACTGGGTAAGACCTCCTGATGACGATGTCTCGTTGTGTAATAAACCGCGACGTGCAGGGTGTAGTTGTTGTCCGTTTAAAATCAATATTAGCCTGATTTCTAATGGGTGATGCTAATGGGGCCGTTATTCCAGACAGTACTGTATGTAAAGGCATGAAGTATTAACCGTTTGTCTTCTTATAGACTGAGAAAATGATGATGATGAGCTTTGTTTCTGTGACTTGATCAAAATTGAAACCATACCAGCGTCTGATGTGCGTGGTCAACCAGATAACCACGTCGTGCAGACGGCCGCTTCACTTTGCTCTCCTTGAGGGGATCCGTTTGGCTTTCTCCCCGCAGGACAGCGAGATCTTCATCAACGACAAAAAGACGGGGACAGTGGACACGTTCTGGAACCCGACGCCCGAACTGAGGCAGAGCCGACTGACCCGCTGCACCGTCCCACCTGAGGAGCAGGGAGAGCTTGAATCAGAGAGGTGGGGTTTCAGTGTTGTCAGCGGATCCACAAAGAGTCTGAGAAGTAGTGAAGTTGTGAAAATCATTTGAACAACAACAATACAGACTGATTTCATTTGTTTTTAAATGTTATTTATGCATCCTAGTGTTTTTAATTTAGGATCTATACCTAATTTTAAGTCAGTCATTCTGGCATCTTGACATTTTTTATACTATGAACACTTTTAAAAGCTCTTTGTGCAGACTTTAGTCCTGCTGCACAGCTGCTGACCCTGTTCCCTCTCGACCTCCAGGTTGTGGCAGCACGTGACTCGGGCCATCAACAACAAGGACCAGACCGAGGCCACCAACGAGAAGTTCATCCTGGAGGAAGCTCAGCGGAAGTCGGCCCGCGAGCGCAAGGCTAAGTGCGAGGAGTGGATCCCCGCTCTGTTCGAGCAGGACCCCGTCACCGGAGAGTGGCATTACAGATATGCCGAGTGAGTGACCGCTCACAGCTTCAAGCGCAGGGCTATAATAATATCTACTGGCTGAATAAACATGCACCCACAAGAATGTAGGAAAGTTAAAGTTAAGAAGTTGCCTTCGATTAAACCCCCCCTCCTTCACTACCTCATCTTCCATATTGAATTGTTCAGCATAGCATGCTGCCATCTAGCGCCGATTCCTTAAACTGCACCTGGCTCTCCAGACGCTTGTTGATGTAGGTCAATGGATTTTATGAACAGCAGATTGTCTGTTGGACGGGACAGACCTGTAGGTGGCGTAGCGGTATTTATAATAATAGTTTGTATTGGTCAAATTTAGTCTGCCCTACTTTTTGTCTTTTCTGTTTTTCTAATGCTCCTTCTGTGTCTGTCTGTCTCTCCATGTCTCCTCGTCTTTCCACCATCTTGTCTCCCTCTCCACCCCCTCCTCCCCAGCACGCGGCCATGGGATCCGCTCAACGACCTGATCCAGTTCGAGAAAGACGGCTGCATCCAGACCAAGGTCCGACACCGCACCCCTATGGTACGTTCTGGCAGTCTTATTAGTCTGAGTAACCAGGGGCCGCGGAGGGACAATTGCAAGTGCCAGGTAGGTCGTCCCGATCAACGAAACCGTCGCCCCAGCCTCCTTCCACGCCGCACCCGCTGCACCGTCTTCATTGTCGCTTCTTCTGTGTGTGTGTCGCCATCACTGTGCCGACATCGCCGTTGTCGCCTCCGCCTTCCCTTTTTTTTTCTCTTTGTCTTCTTTTTTTTTTTTTTCCCTTTTCCCACCTTGATACCTGCTGTTCTCTGTGTATGGGAGGGAAAGCCTCTGTCGGACTGCGCCTGAAGTGAGTGGACAAGCCTGCGTCGCGTTCGTTTAACATGAACATGTGTTGCACAGGCCTCATTTGGAAACATTGCCATCTTGCTGGCGCCCAACTTCAATTATATAGTGAAAAACTATGAAAGTTGATTAAAGTAATTAAGGCTGCAGCAAATATACTAACTTTACATATTTCCACGCACATAGTAGAGTGTAAGTAAAGGGTGCTACACTCTGTTTTGTCATCGACTTAATTAAAAACTTGCTTCTCCTGTTGCTGCGTCTGTAAAGTAAACTCTTTAGATGTGCGACAAAGACCGTGACGGACGTTGCTTCGGCGCGAGCAGTTTGCTTCGTCCCATACAAATCCCGAAAGAGAGAACAGCTCCGCGCATCGCGTTCGCACACCAACCGTCATCCACCAGTGGCCGGTCGCTTCGGGGCGTGCGCCACGCCCTCGTCACCCATCCACGCCTTCACCTTCATTTGTGTTGGTTTCTGTATTGCGTTTGCTCACCGGGTTCTCAACTCCTACTGGCCTGGCCCGTGTTATAGTTACGTACGAAGCTTAAAGGCTGCGGTGCTGCTGCTCGTACGTTTGGAGCCTGTCAAACGTTTTGTGTGTGTGTGTGTGTGTGTGTGTGTGTGTGTGTGTGTGTGTGTGTGTTCAAAGTAAACACCTGCCAAGTGCCAAGCCAGCACAGGCTGTCTTTGGTCAGCTCATCAGTAATTGTCATCACTGATTTGTGGTCTTTGGTTTAGTTTTTGGGAAACCACCAGTAGAGTAATTAAAAAAATATGAATATTTATTGAAAAAAATCATAAACCGTCATACTTTAAGCACTTTCACGTTCTAACCATTCAAGCGTATTTCAGGGAAAATCTAAAAATGCTTTTGTGCTGCCAACCTTAAATCAACCTGAAAAGCTGTTTTGCCTACCGGCCTAAAAAAAAAAAAAAAAAAAAAAAGCGCATCACATTAAATAAAGCATTAAGAATTAGAGCCGTAATCCGGTCGGAGTTTAATCCCTTTGAGCTGAATGATTCGAATGCCCCGGCACTTGTCAGGTTTGGTTTATTTTGGTCCCTGGTTGTGTGTCATCGTTGGGTGCGTTCAACGGACGTGGCTGTCTGATGTGCCAGCATGCTTTGGACATCGTGTCATTGGCACGCCGACGCCGCCCAGTTTGTGTGGCAGCGTGGGGACTCTTGCGTTATAACACCATTTTTTTTTAAAAATTGTAATAATGTGCATGTGAAAATGATGTTGATTCTCAGTTTTATATGTTAAAGTTCTCGCTCTTGTGTGGATGCTGAGATATCGCTGTATGTTCTCTCATTTGGTTCTGCCATTTGCGTGCGACCCCCTCGTTTGACCTGTTTCTCTCTGTGCATTTGTGCTTGCTTTTGTGTTTATCTGTGTGTGTGCGTGTGTGTGCGTGTGTGTGCTTAGGTAACGGTGCCAAAGAGGAAACACAAGAATGACAAACCCAAAAGCCCAGAGAGTGGCTGCTCGTCACCCGAACCCGACCGCCAAGACTCGTCTGGCAGCGAACGTCAGTCCCTCTCTCATACAAATACACACACACACACACAGAGGGTAACATGACTAAACAGTTTTTATTATTATGCAGAAATGATCAATACTGTGCAACAATATTATTACAAGCAAGTAGGAGAAGAGTTTCAAGGTAAAAACTGATATTTAGAAATTTTAGATGTAACTGTGTTCGAGTGTGAAGCTACACATTCAGATATCACCAAGGCAACGCTGTCGACAACCAGGTTATACGCAGACAGCTCTTCTATCAGACAGGCCTGTTTTAACCCTGTTTAAAAATGAGCAAAACATCAAATGAGGCCTGAGACAAGTTGGTTTGCTGTTAAACAGCGCACTCTGGTGGTGCGATGTGGAAGTGGAGGTGTAGGCCTGCATTTCATGTTTAATTTTATTTAATTGCATTTAAGCGTCTGTTAACAGCGCTAGAATCGAGAGCGATAAACCCTTGAATTCAGATCTCTCAAAAAAGCATTAAAACACAAAAAAATTATAATTCTCCATGTATATGAGGGTCATGCAGAGATGTTTTACATATACACTTTAGATTATATCAGTGCAACAGTGTAAAATCCCATATTATGGACTTTTCAGTACAAGTCAACCATTAGTAAGCGCTGCGCACATATTGCGCAACACAGCAGCTTGAAATCTCATCAACCTAAGTGTTAGTTTTATCAAATATTAATTATTTAATAACTGATTTTTTTTTTTTAAAAGATTGGTTAATCCGTCCATCAATTTCCCTTTGCTAATATGGGTCCGGGTCATTTAAAAGGATTTATTATTGTTAGAAACAGCTGGGCAGCGCTGTGATGTAAAAGTGAATAAAATCATTTACGTAACTCAGCTGAAGCGTCACTTTCATCCCTGGCCTTCCACCCGTCTTTGACCGCCGTGAAGTTTAAATGCGTGCCGCTGAATCGGGCGAACCCTCGCAGAAACCGTGTTTAATGCACTTTTTGTTGCAGGACACAAAAGCAAACACAGCAGTCGGCTGAGGAAAAAAGGAGCAGACCTCAGTGAACTTCAAAGTGCCATTGAATCTATAAAGCAGACGCAGGAGGACATCAACAGGTGAGAAGGGTATAACGTGAGTGTGATAGCATGTCTGCGCGCTGAGCACCTCCACATAAATTCCCGTGTGTTTGCAGGAGCATCAGCGTGCTGCGGAGTCGTGCAGCCGGGCGGGCCGAGGGCAGCTCTTTCCTCCAGCAGCGCGACTACGCCGTCATTGTTTTCCTCATCCTCCTTCAGGTCCTGATCAACTACGTCTTCAAGTAGCAGCCATACCCGGGAGAGAGGGAGCGACGCGCTCACACACACACACGTACACACGCAAAAACACGCGCGCAAGCTCTCTCCGGCGTCACGCAGGCGGACGTAGAGACATCACCTTTGACTTCCCACAATAAGCGACGACAGCGGTCTCCTCCAGAACCTACTCTGCTTCGTCTTCGTTAAATCCGACCACATACGTCCAGAACATGTGAAAAAAAAAAGACTTTTTTTAAAAAACTAGTTTCTTTTTAAGCTGTCCATTCCAAAAACTCTGGGGAGATCCACAGATTTCAAAGTGGAGAGGAGCAGAGATGAGGAGAGATTGCTGGAGGCGTGGTGAAGTCTCGACTGCCACTCTGGAGCTCACTGATTCGCCTTGATGTAAGAGGCAGAGACAGCAGCCATTTTTTTTTTGCTGTTGTTATCTTTTATTAATTTTTTTTTTTTTCCCGACGGAGTAAAACTACTCTGTTCCATTTACATTTCACCTCAAACGACAGGTTACCTTTTAACACGGAGACGAGCACCTCGACTCAGTCGGTGACGCAGATATAAAACAAAAAAACCCCCCAAAAAAACCTTTAATGTTATTGTTTTTTTTTAATCATTTTGTTTCTTTTGCTTGGCGTGTCCTTCACGAATAGAAGAGGTTTGCTCGGAACAAAAAGCGGTGACGAGGGAGAGAAAAACAAAGTGGTCCAATTTACGTGACTTTTATTTTTTTATTATCAGATGCTCTCATAATGGAAGACGAATAGTGCGGGTGATACGTCGGAAGGATCGGAAGCTATCATTTCTGTTGTATGATAATAGAACTTCACCTTTTGCTTACAGAGTCGATGTTTCAAGAAATACGTCCGATGTGTGACTGCAGCGTCATTGTATACTATAGGTAGCATGTACAGACAGAGGAGTGCGGTTAGGACATTAGCCCTATGTACAGTATTTTGTCTTAAGGCACAAATGCACTGGAACCGTCAGTTTGTTTGTGCCGTTGTTGTTTTTATCAACTCTATTTGCACTCAAGTGGATAGCATATAATTTTTACATTTCTGCTGAATCAGACAAAATTTTTGAATGAATTTTTGTCTTTTTTTTTTCTTTTTTTTCCCCCCATGAGCTTCAGTGACCACTGCCCTTCTTCAGGGAAAGGGAGTCGATATGTTTTTAGTCAAAGTCAGCAAACCTAAGTAGTGTAGTCCAAAACTGCCTTCGTTAACCTGATAGTGCGGTAAAGGAATAGATAAGAAAATCCACTCGTTCGCCTTCCTACAGAAAGTCAGCCGAGAAGATCATCGGCTTGCTCGTGACTGCCCCTTCAACACAACCGGCACGCGGTAGGCTTAGCTTAGCTTCAAAGCTGGAAATACTGGAAAACTCCCAGCCCGGCGTGGTTCCAGATTACACATCCAAAGCTCACAAATTAAACCATGTTACATCCCATTAAACCAATGACATAAAGTTGAAAAAGCAACACATGTTGGTTTAAAGGGAGCAACCGGTCCACAACAAACTGCCCCTAAAACCACAACATGTCATTTTTACACAACTGAGACACAGTGTGTTGATTTGTGAGCATCTACTGTCTCTTGTCCAGCTGTTGTCACCTTTATCCGTGTCTTCTCACCTATTTTACTACCAGAAAAGTGAATAAGTGCATTTTCCCACTATTCCTAACCACGTAGGCAAAATATTTACAAGTGTATTATATTTTAAACCCCCTGGTCACAGAATCCCACTATAAATAATATAAAGGCCTCAGACCAAACCATAGGAGAGAGAACCCTGAACACACCCCAGAGCTCCTGACTTCAATGCCTGACTTTAAAGTGAAACTATGAGCATCCGTCGTCGCTTCCAGTGTTTTTGCGCCGCAGATGTTCACCAGGAAAACTAGAATAGACACTTTAGTAAGCTACTAGCGGGAGGAGGAGATAGACTTTTCTAATTACTACTGTCACTATAGTTAACCATTCCAAATGTACGCAAGTACCAGCCAAACTCAGTCGTAGATTAGACGTCGGCCCCGTTCACTGTGTAAATAACCGACGGGGCGACGCGTTCCTCACAACAGCGCGTGGCGTTTCAGCACCAAGGTTCGCAATACAGACACCTCCCGCGCTCCGTGCACAAGCCAGTCTTTTCAACCTTGTGTGTCTTTCTGTCCACTGCTCTGTAGGTACACATGGACATCGGCGAACATAACAGATTCGCAGGGGTGCGCGAGTAGATTCCCAGCTAAAATGTATCCAAGTGGTCTCAAGAAGAGTCTGTCGTTCAGCAGTAGTTTCAGAACTTTTCAGGACTTTTTGGGAAATTTGTGTGTAGTTAGCGTAGAATGTAGTTCCAATCTGTTGCCTTCTTCTTTGGAAAATGTTTCTTTTTTTGACATTTTGAAGTAAACAATACAGAGAAACGGGACGCTAGATAACAAAGTTCAGAAAAAAAAGGGGTGGAATTAAGACCCGGACAATTCCCCAGGCTTACGAGGACTGACTATGTAAAGGGCTGCGTTTAGCACTATTGCACAGAAAAATAAACTCTGGTCCGAGCAATCCAGTTTGTACATTTCAAAAGCTTTTTGGACCTTGTATCTGTTGTCAGCATCAGCCAAGGATGAAGGCAGCATATTAGAACCTTTACCTGACCTTTCTACCACACAGCCTGTCAGGTTATTCTCCCAAGATGCAAGTGTGTAACAACTAAGCGAGGCAATCCAAAACCGATCCAAACCCCTCACGGTCCATACCCGAATATTGATTTTGTATATCTCTGCCTGTCATGATGTTAGCCTTGTCGACGTTTACATATCTGATTGCCTCCGCCATCAGCAGACTGTTGAGCGATGAAAACTTTGTAACGCTAACACAGGTTAAAGAAAAACTGGTAGTCGGGAGCCAGGTGTACCCCCATAAGTTACCCGGCTGGCCCGTGTGTATCTGTACGTGTGTTTTTGTGTATCCTCATTGCCTCGATCGCTCATCTTAAATAGAGAATCCAGAGTTTAGAATGTGGAGAAATAAGTATATTACAGTGCCTTCTAGAGTTGGACTTGGGAGGGGGTAGATGGGGGGGGGTTAGTGGAGGTGAGAGGAGGCGGGCAGGGATTTGGTGGGTGCGGTGTGGAGCATACAAATGTAGCCAGAGTCCAAGTCCCGAGGCTGAACCTTTCGTGGAAAGATCGGGAGGAAGAGCATCTGCGCGGGGACTTGGACTTGGACGTGGACTTGGACGGCGGCGGCTGCAGTCGCTGTAGTGCTTTAGAGCGGACGTGCCATACGAAGCCTTAGCAAACAAGTTTGACTCCAGCTCCACGGCTCACCGCCCCACCCAGCCCCCCGCTGCCCCGCCTGAAGCGTCGCCATAGCAACTCACCCGTAGGTTTCCGGATGCTGATTCCTGCCAGAGAAGAGAGAGGGAGGGAGAGAGACCACTCCACTCCATTGTTGTCCTTGCCCCTCTCGCTCTCTCACACACCAAATTCAGAGGGAAATAAACATCTCTGCTGTTTGTTGTTGTTGCTGTATCTGTAAAATAATACATTTTATTTATTCCTGTTTTTTAATGTTGCTTTTTGTTTGATTTTTGTTTCTGCTTGTAGCATTAGGTCACTGTTCTCTCTTCACGTTTAACATTTTCAGTGCTTATTTTAAAATCACAGTTGGTTTCATTCCACTCACTTGTCACTCGATGTCACACACAAGCAACTGTCCACAACTTGTGCACACTGTCAGTGTCAACTGCCCCCCCACCCCAATTTTCCCACACACACATACCTCCCCTTTCACCTATCTGAAAACCTGAATATATTTACTGTATCTCCATGGCAACTATAACTTCCTGGAAGTTTATGGTCACGTGTAACATAAGACAGAATAAAAACAAATGACATCCTGCCGTCTTCTGTCTGTGTTTGGTTCAAAGACGCACAGAACTCTCCAAAGCAACTGTGTGTGATAGTTATTATTTATTTAAGATGTTGACGATATTACTGTTTATTTGTGCCAAACGGTGCCCATTTCAGTTTTATTTGTAGTCCTGTAACTGCAAAGATGCGGAACATAAGTAGAGTCTAGACCAAAGTATGAACAACGTGTGCAAATCCAAAAAAAGACTAAGTTATGTCAAAGCAATGCATATGGAAACAGGACCGTCTGATAAAATGAACAGTCAGCTTCAACAACAATGGACAGAAAAGAATCAAAATAACAGAAAAAACAAAAGTAAACTGAAATGGTTCTGGCACATGGAATGAAATCCTGTGTATCAGAGGGAAAAGGGGTACACAGGGAACTGGTGTTGTATTTTATAGAGTTAAATCAGATTTAATCAAGATTTTTAAAATATTTACTTTGATGCCGTCTTTCTATAAAATAACCATTGTCTTCTTTTTTTCACTTTTAGAAAAACTGAATTTTTATCTTTCATTTTAATTCCATGTGCATTTTTCCAGCCATGGCCCATTTCTCTCCTATCTGATAGCCCATACGAACTCTATTTAACATAAAAAATACAGGAAGGCTTCCCTTCCCCTCACTGATGCAACTCCAGTGGTGAAAAAAGCTGGCATGCTAAAAAAGAGTGAAGTATAAAAGCTGAAAAATAACATTTACATGATATGTGCCTGTGTCAATACTTGTACAATGCCCCATAAATAGTATTGTGGCTCCAATCAGCTAGTGTGACTCATAAAATGAATTACCAGCAGTTATGATTTTACTTTCATAATTTAACTTTTATAATCTAAAGTGGGATAAAATCACCAAAAGTTATCATCTGCATTATTCGTTCTTGTTTGAAAATGACTGGTTCCCTGTAAAACAGCTCAGCCACCATTAGAGGGAGATGTAGAGTCTTCTTCCAGCTTGGAACCAGTGGAGCTGATGAGACCTGTCAATGTGAGTTTACACCGCACACACACACACACACACACACACACACATTAAAGTAAATCACATTCACCATTTTTCTGGGGTAGCCTGGAGTTTACAGATGGTCATGGTTGGACAGGTGCAGTTTCATATAAATCAGTCCTGCAGCCGTTATCAAACTAACCTTGATCTGCGCACCTAACCCCCAGCTGATCCACTAACAAATGGCAGAAGACTGATTTTTTCAGCTTATGATCCTACTGATTGCTCCATCTTGGTTGGAGAATTGGTATCTTGGGCTCTGCCGTTGAACAGCTCCAACCTTATCGAACGGGAAGTTTGACATTGTCATCAACAACTTTGCTTCCTCAACTACCCTTTATACTCTGTGGAATCCCACAGGGTTCAGTCCTTGGCACCACCCTTTTCTCACAGGCATCCTGGTTAGCTGAACATTTCCCACCACCCAACACTACTTTCACTACTTTTCACAAAACACAAAAGCCGTGGGTAATGTTGGTTCCCTCCATAACTTCCAGGCTGCTATTAAGAAATGGACGTCACTTGAATACCCTCCAACTCAATTTCAGACAAAACCGAGGTTCCTCTTATTGGTCTCAGAAGTGAATCCTGTACTGCGTTATCTTTAAACCCACACATCAGCAAACTTGTGCAAACCTGATTTCTCCTACAGAACATCATGAAAGATCAAAAGTTCAGATCAATACCATCACCCGGGGATCAAAAATTGCTAATCCATTTACAGATAGACAGCTGCAGTGCTCTTTTCTCCTGCCCCCCTTCCAGCTTATGTAAAATGCAGCAGGGCTGCTAAACAAAAACCAACCATAGATCCCACATCACATCAGTCATCCCTTCATCTCTTCCCTGTGAAGTTTTCAATAAATTTGAAGATTATATTTGCTTATCACAACCATCATCTTGCCTATTTACACATTTCCAGACTTTTGCTTCCTTATTCTATCCTTAGGCTTCTCAGATCATCCAAGGTCTCCCGACACAAATTCAAAGGTGACCGTGTTTTTGGTGAGTCTGTAGACAGCTTAAAATAAAATTCTCTTAACTAATTTCTACCAACTTGCCATATGCAGGACATTTGGCCTGTCGCATATGTGGGGTATTAAAAGTGGAAATCTAAAACGGGACATAAAACTTAAGGAAAACAACAAATAACACCAAAACACAGTTCTTAAATTTCACCTAAAACTCAAAAAGTCTTTGAGACTGAAGTCCAGGTGAGCTTAGGCCGCCCAAGTCTGTTCAGGCAGTCGTCTGAATCTATTGGCCAGACATCCCCGGTGTTATTTCCTCAGCCAAGGACATTGACGAAGGTTGATAGAGCAGAACAGTCCTTCCTGTCCATCTCAGATAACAACAAAACATCTGATATCACTCCCCACTCTTCCCCACTTCTCTCCGCTGCTTTGCTTCATCACCCTGGTTCTACAATGTAGGATAGGAGGCAGAGAGAGGAGAGAGAACAGAGAGGAAGGAGGGGAGTAAGAAAAGCCCGAAGGCAGATGGAGGAGGGGAAGACAACAGGGGGACAAAGGCAAGGAAGAGAGCAGAAAGCAAACTGAAGGAGTCAAGAGAGGAAGGTAAGGCAAGTTATGAAGGGAGGAAAGGAGGGAGGGAGCGATGAGAGGACAGATGGCTGGGGAGGAAGAAATGATTAAGGCGCTGAAGAAAGAGCATGAAAGACAAAGTGAAGGCAGATGTGTTTGAACCAGTGTTTTCATATCCAGCTTGATTCCTTTTACAGGTTTGCCAGACCTGAAAAACATTTTTAATTTTTGTTTTTTTGTGTTCTAATAGTTCAGCAATTACAAGACAAAATCCTGCATATGGGTGGACTTCGTTAGCTTCTGAAGTTAAGTTTTAAGTTAAGAGTGGTGCAAAGTGGCTAACTTTATCTGTCTACCATTTGGTTTGGGAAAGCCAGCATCTACGCGCTTATCAAAGTTATGTTGCCAAAGAAAGTTGCCTTTCATTAATTTTCATTGTCTATGTGTGTAAAGGAGAAGATCTGATGATTGGTCTAATGCTTCCGACTAATGCCAGAGATGATCAGAGGGACTTTTTCCCACCGTCATCGTGACAGAAGCGTGGACATAGATTCCTTGTGAAGTTACAGTCAGTAAAGTAGTAAATAAGATGTGGAGCATCTACGTGCTAAAAGAAGATGAGATTGGGATTTAGAGTATCAGGATCCAAAGTCAGATCCACTGCGTACTGCTGGACCCTCTTTAGTTCAGCATCAGCAACTCCTTCATCTCTTTAGTGTTTCCTCCAGCTGAGCCTCAGCTCTCCACACACTCCACAACGGCTTTTTTCCAGCCATGTGTGTAGTGCAGGGTTTCTGGATGAGAAGCTTTAGAGTAGCTGGAGGTGGTCCTCGGTACGTGAGAGCTGCTCCACTTCGGCACTTGACTGTATCCGCTCAGAGATTCCCACTTGCTCCAGCTTGTTGATGACACATCCAGCCTGGTCCTCTATTGTTTTCTGTTTCTATTCAATCGTGCCAATAATTGAGCCTGGCCTTTCTTAACAGATTGAATCGGAGCTGTGAAAACCTGCCTGCTGGCTGCTGTCTCTTCGACTGCGTCCTCTGCTGAGCTTGGTTGTTGAGCGACCTGTTGAGCGTCACTGGCTGTTTGATCTGCTCAATCTTCTGTCATCTCCCCGGGATCATCTGCTGAACTTCAGAAGCCTGGCTAAGCCTTCTGTCTTTCTTGTTCTTCTGTCAGAGGAACAGTGCGATGAAGCTTGTGATTTGTTTCAGTTTACACATGACAAACACATGTGATCAGTTTTACAGATCCAGAGCTCTATTGTGCCTCTTACACATTCTGCCCTCAGGTTTTGTCACAGGAAGGATCCTTATCACTTTTGTTTCCTGTGATTCTCGGATGAACCTCTGTGAATACTATTCAAATAATATATATATTAAATCTGCCCATTTAGGCACAGATAAATTGCTTGTTTAGACTTATCTGAAATGCAGTTCTGCTGACTCTCGCCGCATGACTCCACCTCTTACGACAGGTAAACTGCTAATGTTTTAGTTGCTCTTTCAGATTTGGCCCTGATGACATTGGCATATTACTGGCACATTATTGGACCTAACTTTTTTAAAGGTGAATTTACAAACCTAGATACAGGATTGAAGAGTGAACCCTTTGCCCGAGTTGTGCCTCAAGCTCCACCAAATGTCATTGGGTCTTGAGATGTCCTGCAAGCTAGTTTTATTTCTAAGATGTCCAACAAACAGAACCAGAAGCACAACTGTACACAGGACAAACCCAAATCTTGGCTTTTCGTTTTGAAATGCAGTTTTCAAAGTGTACATGTATCCAATCCCACACTTTACTACAAATGTACTCTCCTGATACAATAAATGAAAATCACTGTCGCTGTTATCCACTAATTGTTCTACACGTCGATAAATTGCCAATGTTCTGGTAAATTGTACAATCCTATCTTTCAAATAAGTAACATTAGACTGATGGATCAACTAGCTACCTGAGGTTAGCGTCTCATTGACTGCATAATCCCTCTTTCATGTGTGCTTTGTTTATTCAGGGCTGTGACATTTCAAGAAGGCTCAGCAGTGTATTCCAACATCCTGGCAAAACCCCTTCCTCCTGTTTCCAACTGACAGACCCGGGTCACGCTGCAGCACTCAGCCATCCAGACACCCCTTCGTTGTTAATTAATGCAATGCACTCGCAAATACTGAGGCGTTCTACCAAATGAATACTAACATGAAGTTCTACTTGGCACATTTTTTTTGTTTGGATCCCCCAAATAAAATCCTATCAAGCTGATGCCAAACTCTTATTTCCTGTAGCTAACACAGAAATCTATCCTGCTAGTGTCCAAGCTGATGCAAAAAAGACCCTTCAACACAGCTGAACCATTTTACCCTCCTGTGATAGCGTTGCTTTACCCAATGAAAGCCTCCCTGTTTTGCAGATTTCGCTTTTACTCCATTCTTACCGCCTGCAGTCGAACTCTCTTAAGTTGTCCTTTAACTAAAATAGATGCAGGTACATAGTTGGATTACAGTGGTAGCAGTGGTGGCAGACTGACCCTTCCTAACTGAGACTTTGATTTAATTCAAGAAACACTTCTGCTGTTTCTGGTTTGGGAGTCACATTCATCACGTACTGCTGGATGGTCTGGAGTTCATTGTCAAGCAGTTTCTTCTTCTCTCCTTTGAGTATTTCCTCCAGCTGAGCCACAGCTCTCCACACAGTCCCCTTATAGGATGAGTGACCTCTGACCTCTTTCTAGTCCTGGAACTGTGCTCAAGAATGGGACACTTGACACACTGAAGGATGTGGAATTGGTCTTCAGTGCTTGAGAGCTGCTACAGCTCTGAGATTCTCTTCTCAACATCTTAGAGATTCCCACTTCTACCTCTTTGATGATTTGGTGTTTGTTGCTTTCTTTCCATCTAGTCAATGAGTTGTGCCAGGTCTTTTTCAACAGACTACACTGTATTTGTAAAAAAATCTCATATAAATGCTGCCAGCTCTCAATTTTCATCTTCATTGTTGAGCTCTCCTTGACCAGTTTTAGTCTTTTAGTCCTTTATAATCATCTCTCGAGAAAACAATATGATGTAACTTGTGACTTGACTCTGTACAGAACTGAAACATGCACATCTGGCCAGTCTTACAGAACAGCTCCAGAGGTCCACTGTGCTTCTTACACATCCTGTACCCAAGGCTCATCACATAATCAATCTCCCTGTAGTCTTTCAGTCGTGATCCTCTAATGAGGCTCCATGTGAGTCTCACAGTAGGAGACCAGACACACCAGGCAGGAGGTCAGAGACTTTAGTTTAAGTGCAGACATCATAGAGAATATCTCCAGGTTTGGCTCGTTGCTGCTTTAAGCTGTTGGTGTTCCTTGGCACCTGTCTGCTGTCCATCTCAGTGAAAGTGAAAAGTGACTGAAAGTAACTGAAGTGCTGACATGCAGCACTGGTCTTCTGTCAAAACATTTATTACATATGGGACATTGGCACTGGATATTAATATTCCAATGCTCTGTTACGTGAAGTCTTGTCCATATGGTTTAGTGACTGGGGTATCAAACACCAACACAAAAGGAGCAATGATACTGCACTTCACTGGTAGTTGCCATGTCTGCACACTGACAGCAAATGCGCAAAATAAAACAATGAGATGCTCAAATGGCAACAGGAAGCAGTTAAACATTCATGCAATGCACTGACCACATCCACTCTTTAGGACATGCAAGGCAATATGGGGCAACAGACCACAATGAGCAATACTGTTATTGTATGTACATTAGTCTAACAGAGTAGATTCACAAGTATTTCTTTTCAGACTATGTTGAAGGAAATAGATGGTGTTGGTATAATGGTTGTATTACATGTTCAACATATAAGCTATGCAGCATGATAGCATAAGTAAAATTGGGCAAACATTAATAAAAAAGGCAGATTGCTAAAAAAATAAAATTCAAAAAAAAATTAAAAAAATTGTTACATTTTTGCCACACATGGGACAGGACAACACAAAGGGATGAACCCAAATTTAGACAGTGGATGCAAAGCACTGACCATTCAGTTATTTTATTTGCACAAAGGATGAGGCTCACAGGTGGTTGAAACGTGACTCCAAATCCAAACAAATCTAGGAAGGAGCATGCAAAAACCACCAATCCACAAATCAGTCTAGGGAAACTATAAATCCAAAACTCACGAGGAACACTTGGAAAACACTAGCAACTACAAACAATGGTTGGAATGAAAGCACAATGTATGATGATTAGCTGGCCAAGAACAAAGGCCCACTTGAATTATATACACACAAGGATGGCTAATTAGACACAGGCTATAACAGGAACAGGTGGGCAGCAAGTTAGCAAAATAATAAAAAAGGCCGTGGTGGCAAATATTGTACATAAGGACTGTTCACATGTATTGTGGTGACTGGTGTAGTGGTTTATCTCAGTTGGTGAGACACTCAAACTCATATGTTGGTATGTTGGTTTGAGCTTTTCTACAAGTGGTGTGGGAGCTATTTCAGAAGGATCCTTATACTTAATATTACAATTACCATATTTGATGAGAATATACTGCTCAACACCCAGATTGCGTGTAAAGATGGATGTCATGATAGCTACCCAAAGGTGAAGCAAAACAATGTCAATCACCCCCTGGTGGGTGGTTGAAGTTGAGGTCATAAACCCCGCCCACTTTGTGTTAGATGGTTTGACATAGACGATATTATAAAAATATTAAATCAAAGTACACGTCTAACACATTTTTGATGGATATTCAAATGTTGCATTTATTTTGGTTTAATGATTAATTTTTTGGGGGGGGAGTTCAACACCATGATTGACAGCTCTTTTGGTCTCACGATTGTGAATGGGCAGGATCTTGAAACCATGGCTCCACAAGATGGCAGAACCTTTATCCAGGATATTCTGGCTTCATTTTTGTGTAGCGGGAGGAAGTTGTTTAGACAGCATCAGCTAGAAGAACAAATTGAAACTAACATAGCTTCACTTTTTCCATACTTTTTCTGACCACAGGTTAAATATTTTATGCATAAAGCTTGGGGAGAAAGGTCTTTCAAACAGCTCTAGAAAAAGTCATTTTCTTTCCAAGATAGATGAAACCAGTAAAATGACCCTCGGGGGTGCAAAAGTCTTCACCACATTAACAAGGTGTAAAGCTGCTGCCAAATCAATGCAGCACAGTTAGTGTGCAACATTTAAATTAATGTTATTTGACTGACTTAATGTACATACTTGTACTTGTACAGTTTTCAAAACACGTCTGGTATCTGCTGATATTTATTACTCTACCTCTCTTAACCTTACCTCTCCTCCGCTTTTAGCATTTTCACTTCCACCAATCACAATCGCTCTCCTTTTCATCCAAAAATGTAATTTGTTTTATCCTGATGCTGAATGGGCGGAATGTCACTGTTGCTAGGATACATCATCCTGACGACTGGCTGATTTTCCTTCAAGGCTAGAGAGGAATGGGGAGGGGCAGACGAAGCATATAAAGCAGGGAGGGTAACAAGGAAGGGATGAGAGGGAAGTAAACAAATATACTGGAAGGGATGGAGGGTAGACTGAGAAGGAGGGGGGGCAAGAAGGAAAATAGAAGGGTGGTAGGAGGAGAGTATTGAGAAAGACGGAATTCAAATGGAAAAGTAAAAGGAAGGAAAGAGGGAGGAAGGAGGAAAAATGGGGGTGAGGGCACGATTCCAAAAGAGAGGAAGAGAAGTGGACATCGGAGGGAGTAAGAAAAGCAGGTAGGAAAGGAGGAGGAATGAGAGGATGCAAAGAAAAGAAAAAACATGAAAAGAAAGGAAGGCAAGGAAAGGAAATAAGGAAGAGGAGAAAAAGGACACAGCCTTCGGGGAGGATAAAGGAAACACCTCATGTTTTGTTTATCATTATGTAATCTGCTTTCCTCTCTGGTTATCATTGTCCTTTACCTCAGACTCCTCCCCCCTTGGCATCGTCCTGGCAACGAGCCGTCAGACTGATGTTGCCGGGCGTGTCTCCACTGTAATGCTTTGCATCAATGGACACTGTGTGTTACACTGGATAAAAGGCCAGTTTAAAAATGCTATTACATTTACATGAGCGCAGACTGACGCTGATCACTGTGCATATTCAGACAGATTTTGGTTTTTTATGAAGATGTATTGCATTTTTTTCACCCAGGGATTATTCATTTATTTATCAGCTGGTGCCTATTATTAATTACAGCATTGTGGATGTGCACGAGTTGTTTGACTTGTCGGTACCCCAGAAGTGAAAATGACATTTCACATTCGGAGCTCCGGTCATTGTGTGAAAAAGCAAGCGATTTGTTGGAAAACACAAAGATGATGGAAATGCTGGAAATTTGAAAATATTCTGTATTGGTAAAAAGCAAAATGTGAGAAAATGCAATGAGACTTGATGTATATGAAATATTGTTCAATAAAGCTTCTGCTCTGATGGAGACACAAGAAGTAGGGTCCACTGAAACATCTCTCTGGAATGTTAAAGAGATTGTAACCTAGCTGAAATGAATAATGCTACTTATAATAAAAGTATACAAGTATATATAGTGCATTTCATAACAGATGTCACAAAGGGGTTTACCAGGCAAATCATATGCAGAAACCATAAAACAAAGAAAAACCCCTAAGAAATTGAACAATAGCTTGTCCACGGTGGCCACAGATCTTAGGTCCAACTGGAGAGGATTGCAAGGTTCAGGCGCTGCAACCTCAGCAGCTTGGAGCAACCAACAAACCCTGATGAGAGAACCTCACGTACCTAGTGCAATTACACGGCTGCTAATGCAGGCAGCCGCGTGACCATGCACGGCTCTTTTGATTGCACGAACTGGATTCTGAATCCGATGTGCAGCAAGTGTAGAGACATTAGGATTTGTGTTCCCTGAGACCTTTTGAAGCACCCGGTCAAGAGTTTGGCAGAAGCATTTTTGATTGTTTGTAAGCAGTTTAGGGATGTTCTTGCAAAGAAAGGTGAAATAGGAATCCTGTAATCAAGACAGGAAGTGATGAGTACATCATCTTCTTCTTCTTAGCTAAAGGCATAATTGGTCTGAGTTTAGCAATGTTTCTCATGTGGTAGAAGCAGAAGTGACCCAAACAGTCATAATAAGTATTTTAATTTTTTTTTTTTAGATTTGACTGAAGCTGTTGGTTGCTTCAATAGAACCAGGGTGGAGCATTAGCGCTAGCTTTGTATCTCAATCCACACATCTGGTTGGAAAAGTATGGAGTTTCAGATTCTCTGGTTTCTGATTTTAAAGTTTCCTTTCTGGAAATTTGTGCCAAACTTTGGTTGGAAAATTAACCATAGTCATAACCAGGAAGTAGGTTCTCTTTCCAGCTCTTCCAGCTAATCATTCTTTTTCCCCAGCCTTCATAGGTTGGAAAACCTTGGACGGAGAATGAAGGACCTCCAGTATGGCCGACAGAGGGGACCGTTACGTCACCCGAAAGGCCTCTGCCCACTTTGGCAGCAGCATTTGCCAGTAGGCTTAAATGGGTTAACAGACATAAAATGAGGTAATCCGCAGTGCTTGCAGTGCAGTGGGGTTGGTGAGGTTGCGCTGGGTGCTGGCTCAGCGTTGTGTTTATCCCCCTGTGGAATCGACAGAGCATAAAAGAACTGCTGCAGCGAGCCGCTCTCATTCACAGCAGGATTAGTGGAGCATTTAGTTGTCTTTTTATTATGATTTTCTTCCCCCCCCCCTCGGCCGGGCCTTCGACAACACAGACACGAATGCACCGTGGACTGACCTAGCTGACTCTTACTGTCCATATAACTGCTTCTTTGCACTTCGTCCCTGCTTTCTCTTCTCCTCCTTTGCAACATCTGGGTCAAAGATAAGAAAAGTGTGACGTGTAAATTAGGCAACGCCTCCAAAGTACAATAGCGAATGCCTGCTCACGCTCATTTCCTGTGGAAATATCCTTAAGTCTGGGTTATTTTACAGGTTTATGATGGTGAATTTTTCTCCTTTGACATTTTATGAGCATCAAATGTTGTCGGAGCTTCATTTGATTAAATAGATTTAACAATAAGTTCACAACAACTAAGATCAGTCTTCACCTCTCACCCACCCGCTATCTCTCTCTCCCTTTCTCTCGAACACTGTGCCTGTCTCTTGATTTGAATGCATGCCTTGGATGGTGATGGTTTTTTTCCTCTCGTCCAGGTTGGCAAAGCCGCAGCTATTTTTAGAAAGAGGGATTGCTTCGGGGAACCCCATAAGTACAGCTGCCTGCCTCTGTCTCTATCCGCGCACAACTCTCATACGCACCGTAAATACTGATGTCTTGCTGCTCGGGACAATCCCTTCCTGAGTTTTCCAGCGTATAACTTGCAGTAAGAGGCCAGATTCCTGTAAAAAAAATCTAGTTTTCTCTTGAAAAGACTGAATAATATAGCTATGTAAAACCTGCTGAGAGAGTATGGGTAGTACAAGCCTGTACAAGCACGTATATCCATTTAGGGAAACATATGCGTTGCCTAAGGACCATCTGTTCACAGGCCCAGATGATGTTTATCCTTTAAATGTGACATTTTGAGCCGACACTAGCTGAGACAGTTGACAAGCTAGTGTGTCGCTCAGACGTTTGCACTTGGCACACGGCAGCTGATGGACAAAACAGGAGCTGTTGTGCTCTGACATTCGTATCAGCTACTCACTGCAAAATAGCCGATGACGGGAAATATCATGTATATGTACGAGCATTTCACTTACCTGCCACTTTGTTGGAAAATCACAAAGATGACAGACTGGAAATGAACAAAAGATGATTTTGGCAAATGTACGTATGCGTGCATGTTGTGTCATGTTGTGTTTTCTTACTATTGACTGACAAAAAACAAAACTGTGATGCCATTTTAGATGGTCTTTGTTCGTAAAAACATTGTGTCAATACTAGCATTTTTTTTTCTGCTATATTAACGTGGAATCGCTAAGAACTGCATTTGGTTTTTAGCATGTTTTTGCTTTATTCGCTAGTTAACACGACAGGAAGTTGACATGGTAACTACATTCATCAATGAAGTGATCCACCATGATCCCTCATAGCTAAACAAGAGTTGACAGCCGAGCTAGCAGCTCTATGAGGCTGGACGCAGTGGTGTCGCTACACGCTAAGTTCTCCGGATGCTAAACAGCCAAAGGCCACGGTGTTTGCATGCTGATGTTTATAATGTTTAATATTATCGCCAACTTTGGTTTGTCCGTTAGCATGCTAACATTTGAAAACTGAAGAAATTGAAAGTTATAAACTGAAATATTTTATTTAAAAAGGCAAATGACAATCTTGTAGCACTGTAGGAAAACTCAAAGGATCACTACAGTTTCAAGTTTAATGAAGAACTAAACTTTTGAATAGCAGTTGGTGCTAAATGGAAATTCAAGTCTGGTTTCATGGCAACCCTTCCAAAAGCAGTGAGATATATAGATCTGGATGTGGTGAACAAACTCATATTAACATTGCTAGATGTTCATATTTAAGAGTTGGTGACATTGTGAATGGTGTTTTTCTCCATAAGCACAGGTTTGGATCTATGTGACCCGGGTCTGCAGTTTGTGAACTGCATCCGTCATTCTCCTCGTGACCCAGAAACATTACCAAAGACAAATTCTTTGCATACATTGTCCCTCTCTGTTTCATTAATAGACTCCCAGGCCCTGTCTCAGGTTCCCCTCATTTAGCTTTGCATCGCCATAAAAACAAAAGGCAATCTAATGGCGGCGTAACACGGCACAGTTTGTTCAGATACAGTTTCACCGCTGCAGCATTTTTAAACAGACAGTAAATGCTGTGGGTCTGCATGTGCACAGCCGGCAGACTGTTTGTCTGGTTGATGACCTCTGACCTCTGAGGGACGCTGGAAATACACAGAGGCCATAATTAAGATTCTTTTCAGAGAGCTACATGTCTTGTACTGCCATCTTTGTTGTGTACAAGTAGGTAAACAACATTTTATCTAATTTTCAATGTGTCTCCTGTCACATCACCTCCCTCTGTGGCTCTCTCCTGGTGTCTCCTTGTTTATCTCCTTATGCCAGTAAATTTCCCAGCCATGGAGACATTTAGAGTTCCCTAAACCACCAAAAGTCCAGTTTAAACAAAGCATTTCCAAGGTATGGCGCACAAATATATTCACCAAGGTGACGCTGACTCTGGTATCACACTAGTAATGAAAGGGGTCAAAGTCCAATTTCATCAGACTGCAGCTGCCCTCAGCTCTGTGGAGCATTTTACACCTCTCTCCTCACTGTTTCCGTGTTTATGATCTGAAACTTCACTGTTCTTTCACTCTCTCTGCTCTCATCACCCCCAGCCACAGAAGGCAGTTGTTTTCTCTGAAGATCAAAACGGAGCTAAAGTTGGAGAGCTGGAGAGATATGGATTCAAATAAACAACAGTTATCTGTAGCATTTGCCTATTGCTGACATATCGTTAACATATCAGTATTTGCATATAACTTCTAGATATGTGGCAAACAGATCTAGCTTAAAATATCAACTATACAGAGTTTTTACTCTCCAATAGCGGTATCAGTCTCAATAATCCCATATTGATTGTGCTCTAGTTCCAGTGCCACAGACAGCGGCTTGAACCAGGATTCATACAGTTAAAATATTAATGTTAACGTAACACCAGCTATTAGCCTAAATAAACAACTTCCCTTTGTCTCTCCTCTGTCATCGTCTGGCAGTCTTAGGCTACATCAGTTCAGCACGCTGCTATAAATAGAAGAATCACTTCCACGTCATCAGTGAAAACGGATTCCTTTTGTGTTTCGAGTTGTTGACATCTATTTGTCAGTTTCTAATCATGATCGGGACTTTTTTTTTTGCCTTGCCTCACCTGCAGAGACCTCACCCCCTGTATCATCTCAGCGTCATTATTCAGCAAAAAGTTCTAAACCTGCCAAAAAATGGCTTGATGCCTTTTTTTTTCTACCGCTGGCCTGATTCACATTCAGCTCTGGGGATCTTGCTTTTTTGCTCTTCCTCTGCCACAAGAGAAGCCCACGGAGAACTGTTCTGTCATACAACTACAGATAAAAAGAGCGGTGCTTACTTGCTCCCATCAAATCCCCACTTTGTCCTCTCAAACCTCTCTGCTCCTGCCCACTCGCCGCACGCTAATGAACTCCCTCCACTGTTCCTTTCGTGTGCTCATGGCGGCTTAAGGTTTCTCCCACTTAGCCTCTGTGTACCACTGCTGCCTGACTCCTAACAGCTCTATTTGCATGTGCTGTCACTGAGACTGATGGCTGAAACAACAGAGGAGGAGGAGGAGGAGGAGAAGCGGCGTTGGTGAAGGGGGGGTGGGGGCAATCAAAGGAAGCCGAGCGATGACTCAGAGATTTTGAAGCGCTGCCTCCTCTGGTTGCCAGCCTGCCTGTCTGTGCGGCCGACAATCTGCTGACTCCTCAGCGCCTTATCAAACACCTCTGTTGGTCTCTGCTCGGTCTGGTTATGCTCTGTCCTGACCCGGACAAAAACATGCCTCGTGGGTTGGGTTCAGGAAGGTTTGAGTGCAAATTTGAATGCTATAAATACAGGAGGATACTGTTTGTTATTGTATTTATTCTGTCACTGGAAAGTCACTCTTTGGTCTTGTTTCAACAAGGGAATGTAACCTGATAAATCTTAGGACATGAAGTGACGAGCTAAAACTAAGAGTGAGTGTAGTCTCATTATGTAGACAAAGATGAGTCCACCTGCGTCTTCATTTGCTTAGATTTCTCTGCTCCAAAGTGTTCTTCAGCCAAGTGATCCTCGACAACATCGGCAACATCTTTACAGCTTACTAACTCAACATATAGAGTTTGCTACTTGTTTCATTCATGCACGTTCAGTTATGTAGAAAATGCTGTTTGCCGTTTTACCGAATGTGACGCGTTGTTCTTTGAAAACACCAGCGGCTTGCATAGACTACATGAAGTCTTTCAGTCTCCAGCAAATGACTCAGTGCTGCTGGCTCACCCCACCGTAGCTCCACTCTGTCTCTGTGAGATGCTGAAACTTTCTGCCTGGAAACTAATTGCAAAATTCCAGCACCCCAATGGTTTTAAAGGGTCCCTAGTAGGTGATGTCACAGAGTCTAGGCCTTTGTTTTGTCTGTTTAGCTGTCACTTTGGTTTTGGTTCATTTTTAGTATGCAAGCCATCATATATTCACACACACACACACACACACACACACACACACACACACATTGTCTCTGTATCGCTACACAATGTTATTTCCTGGGTTCCACTATCACAAATAAAGTGATGCTGTCATACCCACCCTTTTTCTCCTGACCAAGCTGACGACCTGTGAAAGCAGGAAATGGTGTTATTCTCAGCTCTGTGCTGTGGTGTGTCCGAGGATTTTATTGCGCTGGGTTGTTTCTGCTTCTTCCATTCAACAACAAACCATTGCAGTTGTCTGGCTCTGAAATCATCATTGTTTCAGATCCTTGATGGAAAGGAAAAAGAAAAGGGCATGAAAAGATGTGGACTCAAAATTATCTCCATCAACAACTACTGCTCTGATGTCCAAGGCACTGGAAACTCAGAGCCCGGGCAGCATATGGCAAATCTGCTTTTGTATCATAGTGGCAGCTTCTCAGGCGTGATGCATTTAATTTAGTTAGCAAGCTAGCACCCCCCCCCCTCATCTTTAAAATTTATATAAAGCTCAGACAGAGTTGGATTTGTGTTATCGGATTCTCTGATGTCAGATGATATCCTTTGCACAGAGGATCAAAAGCAAGAGAAGACGTGTGATCTGTGCAGGTGAGATGTAAAGACCTTCTCAAAGCAGTCTGCAGAGCAACGGGAGGGAGAATTGCAACGACACTAATGACTTTGAACTCTCAAACAGATGAAATCATTTTTACATTCAGTGATGTGTCACGTCTATTTATAGCAGCAGACAACAGCGCGGGGGCTGGCTCAGAAAGCTCTCAGCGCGGGTCTGTCTGCGTGTAAACTGCATTCTTACACATTCTTAATAGATGCAGGGGGTCACATTTGTGGATACGTACATATTTGTATAAAATAGTATTAATTAGTAGCTGCCGTTTGTAAGTCTAAATGGTCTACGGCCATGAGACAACAGGCCCCTGGACACAGACAAGAAGGGCTATTTTCAACAGACTAGATTATTATAATATGATCATAAAGCAGAATGAAGTGTAGTTTATTTCCCCATGTAATTGGTAAATTCAAGAAAGGACAGTGAATGCATTATTAGATAAATGGTGGGACAGCCTCAGTCCTCCATGTTTCATGCCATGTGAAACTGTTGACAGGAAATGCAGCGGGAGAATAGTGTGGCAGCGACAGGGGAGCGTCTGCTGTTGAAGGAGATAAAAAGACATTGGACGAGGACGGAAACGCGTCCCATGTTTTTCCCACTGACAAACAGACGTGATGTAACATGGAGAAATCTCTGTCATTGTCGGCGAAGCGCTGGAAGCTAACAATCAATGGCAGGATGACTCAGTGAGAGTGGAGGAAGTCCATGTGGGAGGAAAGGTTAAGAGAGGACGCTGCTGAGAGCTTTTTGGACTGGGGAAGCTTTTCATTTACCAAAGCTCCAGATGCTTCTGTGGTCCTGTGGAGCGCCATGGCGAGATACCACGGTACCAGTGTCAGGATTAAAGAAGCAGGAGATCATTTTGATTAAATCTTTGCCTTTTTGAGACAGCAGACGTTGGGGGAGATATTTGTCAGGAAGTATGTCTAGATCGACTGAGGCTCCAGGTCGCATTAAAACGCAACGAGACTGACGCCTCAAGAAAGAACTGATTAAAGGAAAGGTCAGCGTCCCCTGTGAGAGAGCATAGATCCTCAAAACATCTACGTCTCTGCCTTTACTGACTCACTCTATGCAGCGTACACTGTGTTGAGTATGAGTAGGTGACAAGCATTCATCCTGAAAGTGGGAAGAAACGGCGGAAGAGATAGAAAAATGTCGTGTGCTGTTGGAATAGCTGTGGCTATTTTTGAGGTGGTAGGAGCTGTGCGGCTAAAAAATCCCTTTGTAGCAGACGAAGACGTGGGTTCTCATCTGAGAGAGCTCCAGAAATAAACACAGCTATTTCTATTACGCCGATTTAATGGCTGTCTTCTGGAAATGTGCAGCCAACGTGCACGTATCAAAAATGAAAAACCACTGACACCTTTCTAATGCTTAAATGAGTCATACTATACACGATATGTTGCTTCAGTATGATTTTATCCCCTTTGCAAAGTCACTGACTGACCTATTTACTGAACAATCAATGTATTAATAAAGAAAATAATCAGATCAAACCATAACAAAACCCCCCCGTTGTTTTAAGTCCGGTATTAAATAGTTAAAACTACAGTTAAACCCCACTTTTGTGTCATTGCATGAATACCGTGATGATGATTACTATGATGTAATACTGTCATAGGACCAATGTTTTTCAATCAAGTACTACTTAAAGTACATTTTCTTGGTTATACTTATTATATATATGTGTGTGTGTGTGTGTGTGTGTGTATATATATATATTTATTTTTATTTATTTATTTATTTTTTACCAAAGTGACTTTTACTTGTAACAGAGTATCTTCACATTGAAGCATTTCCTTTCATTCAATTTACCTACTACTCATAATAATATTATCATGGTGAGCATGTGGCCAGGAAGCCACTACCATACCAACCGACAAAAAAAAAAATTTTAGGCTCCAGTTTTTATTCATTTTACCAACTTACCAAAACTGTTTTTGTTTGCCTGACTCATAGTTTTGTTTTTAGAACGCAATGTTTTCGAGTGCACGTTTCCGTCATTGTAAATGTTGCTAGCCACTTTGTGTTAAAATCTTGGAGGACATCATTAGTTTCAACTCATACCAATAATAGCAGTAATGAAGGTCCTCTCAGGTGCTTTTACTGGAATGGTAAGTGATGTTCTGCATAAAAGCGCAGGCCTTGGTGGGCAGCTGTGCCATCTGTGTGAAAACAATGACTCATTTTTTCCCACTTTGACACTGGCCTGAGATCTGCATCACTGTCTGTGTTGAGTAGTTTATTCAGTTTTACTTTACCCTGCTGGAGTAAACCAGCCAGCAGCTTACAGGTCTATGGTGCTCAGCAGAGAGACTCTGGGATGTAGGGTGAGAGCTCTCTGAAGGCCAGAGTCGGTCGAGCACATGCCTGCAAACAGTCACTGACAATGACATCGCTCTGCCCAAACCAGCCGATGTTGCACTTTTCATTGAACCTGAGGATTAGAAGCCAGTTGTCCCTCTCCTCAGAGGCCCAGTCTGCTCTCTCTGTGGACAACTGCTCACATACTGACATTCAATGTTGCAATGTTGCAATTCATTTCAGCCCAAAGTTGTTCTTGTCCTGTGACAGAAAAGGTCAAAAGCTTGATATACAGTTTAATATAACAAGTATAAGACTCTACGGCCATGCTAGCTGCTCTTACTGTCATGCTAAATGTAATCAAAAATGGATGCAAGTATGAAAATCATTGCAATTAATAGACGATGGCTGGTGTTCCTTAATGTACCAAGGAAAAACAAAGGAAGCAGCAGTTGCAAGCTAGAACTGTTGTCAATAAGCATACTGAGTCATGGCACGCAGTCATCAGCTAAACCGAAGTAACACGCCATAAGTGACCCCTTGCAAATGTTTGTGATCCACCTGAAACTTTAGCATAGAGCAAACATCACATTTTGTGTCAAACCCAACCTTTATCATGTCCAGACATAACTCAGAGACAAAGTGTCATAGAGGGAAGTTGGTTCATCAGGTCACGAGGGAATGCCAGTTGTTTTCTTCAGCATTTACAGAACTGTGCACTTTGAATTCATTCCCCAAGTTCAATCTGTCAGCGCTGTGCTGCTCTGCACCTCGCTCATGGCATGTGAAGGAGGATACTAGGCTCAACTGACCTAAACTATGGTGTGATGGTACTTGGGTGCTCCATCAAGACAACATGTCTTCTCAATGTGTGCTTTGTGCTTACACCAACGCAGTTGTTCTACCCCATCCACCCCCCCGCCACCTCACTGGATTTGGCTCCCCATGACTCCTTCCACTTCTCCAAAATGAAATTAAAACTGAAGGGTCGCTGGTTTGACGCAGTGAAGGGTATCCAGCCTGCTTCTCAGACGGTCCTTGACACACTTACTGCACAGGCATTCCAGGGTAGTCCCAAAACGCAGGAGCGCTGGGAATGGTGTAGCAACGCACAGTGTGACTACTTGAAGGTAAGGGCTTCCAAATATAAATCGAGTGTGGAGTATTTACCTTGTAATAGAATCAATTCATCCAATTTAAAAGAAACCATACCCAGTGTGTTTATACCTTATACCTAAAATCATAAAAATTGTGAATTCAGGATGGTGCTTTAGGCTAGAGTATAATGTGCTAGCATTGCTAACACATTTAGCAGGAATAATATTGGTGTCTTTAAGAATAATAGCTAGAGGAATAATCACAGATCTCCAAAGAGATTAGGGTACATTCTCTGGGGACCATGAGTGATTAGGTGATAACATGCATGGCTAAATAGTCAATACAAAAATAAATGTAATGTTATTAATTTTTTATATCTTTGTGTCTGTTTCACTCTCATGTTTGATGACACAATCCCTGAATTAGGCACAGCCAGATTAAAAAAAGAGCCCAGCTGCTGTTGTTATAGTCTAAGAGGTTATGAATGGATTCATGTGCCTGTGAAGCTGCTTATAGATGAGCCTTGGCACTCCACTGTTCACGGCTAATGGATTCACGAGTGGCTCTGTAAATAGGCCATGGCACAGGAGCAGGCCAACGGCAGCAGCCAGGCCATGAATAATGCATGGGGGTAAATTCAAAAAAAATGACTTCCGGCTTCGAGGAGGCTTCACTGAAACTCGGCTTTTGGAGAAAGTCAGAGGCAGATCCTCCGCGGTTCTTACAAGAGCAAAAAATATTTTTGTTCAGCTGGCTCTTCAAAGCCCTTCTCTTCTTAAAAGCAGTTTGTGCAACATGCTTCCCCGCTTCGTGTTGACAACAAATTATTCTTGGCTTTATTTTACTCTTGGTCTTTATTTACACTGCTGCGTGAGGGCTTTAGGGAGTGACAGTCGTCTGGAGACTGAACCTCCGGAGCTTTTTTAATCCTCTCTGAGTATTTGTGACTCAACACTTCCGTTATATCTCCTGCTGATACATTTTGTGCATCGCATTTAATTAAATTCATCTTCATTTCCTTGTCATTTTAGGGATCTTAAGTAGCTGTATTATTTTCTGTTCTTGATGTCCTGTAGCCTGTGTTCTCACTGCAGCTAGAAATATCCCATTTTTTATTTTTTTTTCCCCCCTCGTCCATGAAAAAAATCGAAGGTGTTGAAAGTAAACACTATAAAGCTGCATGGAGTCACGGTTCCTGAATCCCTAACCGGAAAGATATACGCAACCTCCATATTCATACACAGATATTTTGAATTGTAACCGTCAAAATGCCTTTTAAACATCTCCTGAGACGTCCTGGTCAGCTCGTGTCACAGATTACTGTCAGTGGAGCTGGGCTTACAGGAGCGATGCTGGGTTATGGGCGAACAGGCCAGTTATTCTACTGCCCAGCGAGTGCGGCGACACATTGTAGTGACAGTGGTGAATAGGATTACAGAGCAGCTTGACGGCGCAAACCAGAGCTCTGGAGGACAGGCTTTTTCATTTCACTGTAGAGCTATTTTTAAGTGCTGTCAAACCTGCCTGCAGGGAAATAGAAAGAGCGACGAGTTGTTTAACGATAATGGAATTGCCATAATTTTGCGGCTGTGAAGGATTGAACCCTCTCTGTTATTCCTTCTTTCTCTGGTCCCAGTATAAGTGATTAATATATATGGATCACGAGTCTTTTTGAAAAGGCCTAAAAAAACCAAAACTGTGGCTCAGTGGTAGAGCGGGTCGTCCACCCATCAGAGGATTGGTGGTTTGATCCCCGGGTCCTCTGGGCTGCATGCCGAAGTGTCCTCGGGCAAGACGCTTAACCCCTAATTGCCCCCGATGCTGCACCATCAGTGTGTGAATGGGTTAGATTCCTTTGTTTCCTTAGTTTCGTTTGGTGCGAATGGGTGAATGCCGACTTGTAGTGTAAAGCTCTTTGAGTGGTCAGGTGATTAGAAAAGCGCTATATAAGTACAGGCCGTTTACCATTAACCATATATTCCACCTACTGCAATTATATACCTTTTCATAAAAGTAGCAGTCAGTTGTGGTTCAACATAATGCCAGCCTCCAGGGTGGAACAGTGAGTGATAAATGAGTTAAAGACAAAAACCCGGGTAACTGAGTGTAAAATTTCATTCTTGACCATGGAAATGCAGAGTTAGTTAGGGTTTACACAGCAGGTAAACAACAGCGCAACACTATTTACACAGCGCAACATTAGCCTTCATTTGGAGTTGTGTTGCTGGCCACCTGGCCAAAGTGAGTCCAATGCTCACTCTCCTGCGAAAAGATCTAGCCCTTTAGCAGCTACATGTTGCGCTATGTTCCCCAACTGTTATGCTTATGCTGAGTGTAAGGCTTAACAGAGCTTCTTTACTTAAAACCGCAGCCTAATACTGAAGGAGGTGTAACTAACCATAGCTGTAAGGGTGACCCAAAAGAGTAAAGGTTAGGCCTGTAAGGCCAAAACAATGCACTAAAGATGTTAAAACACTCCATAGAGCTGCAGACAGTAGTGGGCCTGATGATAATTCTCTGTCTTTGTAACTACAAGTGACAATTTTCATATTTCTCAGTCAACTGATTGAAAAGTTAAAGATGTTGATTATTTCTGCTTTTAAGGTACACTCACTTTTCCCAAACGTTCCACTGCAACGTGTCTTTACTAGCGGAAAGTCTGGTTACTGGCTACTACAGGTCTATAATATATAAATAATGAACATACAGTATTTCCACAACAGCTGAATGTGTTGTTGGTAAGAATTCAGCTATTTTACAACTGAAATGAATCCGAAAACAGGAAGCTTTTCGCTTGAAACGTTTTGGCAATGAGTGTAACAAGAAGTTGCAATCCTTGCCTTGTGTTATATCCGTCTGTGGATACATGTTTTATTAGTAGGATATTATTACTAATCTTTCTATCCCCTATTTCCTTCCTTTCACTTCCTATATCCTTTTTTCTTGTTTCTAATTGGGCGACCAGAACACTGTTTTTTTTCTCCTGCATTTTAAACCAGTTTCCGCTGCCCTGCCAAATTCAGTCCCTTTACCCTTGTCAGTTCGTCAAGAGATTTTAATGAATATGTGTGATCTCTTTAAAACTGCAAAAATATACTATGGTGGTTTTCATTTAGCAAGGAGGTTTATAGTTCTTCTGAGGGAACCTTTATCAAATGAGCTCAGTAAAGCTTTACCGTAAATTCAACATCGCTTTCCTGATTTCACTTTGGGAGATGTGAGGTTTTTACAGCCACGGCGACAGACGCAGTGTGTCTGCTGCCGGAGAGAATCGGATGCGAGTGCCACATCACCCAGGACAAACATGAGGCTGTGACGCAACATCAGAATAATATCCAAAAGATAACAGCTGGGAGCGTCACACAGACGCTGGGGCTGAGGGAGGAGGAGGAGGAGGGGGAGTGGGTTGGGGTGCCACCGAGTTACCATGGCCCCCCAGATACCATTACCCCCTCCCACATTCCTCCCCTTTGACCTGCACCCTACTGTCAGCCTCCCGAGCCTTATTCAATGCTTGTTACGCAACAGGGGTTTATGCCATGTGCTACAGGGCTAGTTAAGTATTTATCAAGCCTCTTGTGTAAGCTGGGGATGGCAGGCGGCTGCCAGTTGCCTCTCCCTCTTTCACTCTCTCTCCCCCTGCCAAGCTTGATCTACCCCCCACCCCCCTCCTCCCATTTACTGAGTGTGGACTCACAGGATACCCAGATGTCACGACCCAATCCTTGTGATTCATCTGCAGTGTGTGCGTATGTGGAGCCTCAGACGTGATATTTGGTGTTAATGCTCAATTCTGTCGCAGCCTCTTAAATTACCCCCACCCGTTGTCTCCTGACTGACACGCCGTGCTCCTCCTCTCTTGGGCAACAGAACAGGAGCGCAGATCAAGCCATACATCACACTGGGACAGGCAAGAGGCCGAGACAGGAAATCAACCATGCAGTGATTGAGTTCCTCCAACGCCACAAGTCACTGTCGCAAGTTTTACAGTGTCGCTTTGTGACAAAAATCCCATCTGGCAGATCAAACTGAAATTCCCATAATGCTCTGTGGTGGCAGACAGAGAGTGCGGGCCGGGATCCAGTCTGTCAGGAGCCCGGTGGATTACACCCATCACAGTCTTGTCAGCAGAGCCATTTGCAGAAGGGCAGAGCAGTGAGTGGAAAGGTAACTCGTCACCAGGGCTCTACTGTTTGTTCCTGCAGCAGCAGCAGCAGGCTGAGTGCAAGCTGTCAGGACGTGAGAGGACAAATGTTGTCTTGAAGGACAAATTCTGGAAACATGTAATTATTTTCTAAAGATGCAGGTGATGGCACAGTCGGACTAATATCCGCCTGATGGAATTTACTCCTGCAATCACCCAAGACTGTCATAAAACATTTCAGGGGATGCATGAATGCAGAAATTGAGCTTTTACAGCAGGATTAGGGTTAGCATTAATTTGGTTTAGGGTTTGGGTCATGCCCTATGCTAAAAATAAACCAACGATCAACTGATTAAAACTAAGCCAGTTTGTATGGTTGCACCGTACGCGGATAAACTAGTATTTCAGACAGTGGCAGACTCTTTCCAACCATAAATCTACTGGAAAGGGCATTTTAGTACTTTTAAAACAGTTTTTGAAATTGAGTGAGATGTTAGCCATGAAATTAAGCCACGATGTCCTATGTAGGGCAGACATGCTCCAACAATGTACATACACTAAAATGTTTTCAATTTCAGCCAATGAAGGAATGAGATTGTTTCTAAAAACACAAAAAATCACAATATCACAAAACAGAGTTGCGTTCTGAAATCTCACAGGCAGCTGTGAGAGTGTTGCAGTACGACGACGGTGTACACGAGTGAGAGGTGGAGGAAGAGAAGAGCGCTGTGAAGAGTCTGTTGTTTTCAAGTGCAGAAACTGTGGCTCGCTGTTACGTAATAGATCCGAAACAATGGTTCAAAGCCAGCGCAATAACCAAGCTGTGGCAATGAAATGTCGCACAACACTTTGCTCCGCTTTCGCAGGCTGTCCTTGTCGAACAGTGAAGTTGTGGCCAGTCCTGCTAAAAATCAAACGCTCCCGCTCATATACTGTCACTGCTGACCGTCAGGGTTGCAGGGAGCATTTTAACTGGGGTGAACACTGCCAAAAGAGAAGAAATCCTGAACCACAGATGCTAGTGCTTCATGCTGCCATCCCTGTGGCTTGAAGTGAATCAGTCCTGACCCGGCTATGCTGACAACACTCCACTTTTTGAACATTTTATTTATAAAGATTTCAATTTAAATTATATCAAGAGACTTGGAGAACTTCAGGATGTTACCGGAAAGTTCGTATCTCAGTCTTTCCACATGTAGAATACTTATGAGCTCCCTCAGCCAAGTCTCAAACTTGGGGGCTACATCAGACTTCGACAACACTCTACTTTTCAGCTGATAAAGATTCTTATTTGCAACACGGAGGAGCACTTAGCCCATGCTCTTCCTCACTATTTCTGGTCTCGTCATGATCATAAACAGCTTGAACACAAGAAAGAAATAATAGAAATAATATAATAAAGGTTTACTGTAGCCTCTTCATGTTTAGCAACAAATATAATTACTCACTAATACATTATTATGCATTTAGGTATTTGCAGGTCTGTCTGTTTAAAGATTGTGGCAAAAACGTGTGTGGCACAGTCCGCTTGGCTCTTTTCCACACAAGGTCAGTACAGTATTTGTTACAGCACCCTGAGATCGGCCAGGCACTCAGGTTGCAGGCCAGCGGTGTTAAAAGGTTATGTATTGTGTTTTACTGCTGCAGAGTTAGGGTTTATGAACCCCACCAGAACCATATTGCTTCCATCTTTCGTCAGCCAGGTGTTCTTCAAACTAGTTACCATCTGAGTTTCATCTCATGAAACCAGTGCGCTCCAAACTGTGGCTCATGGCCCCAAAAGTCTGAAAAAGGTAACGCACATAAAGCTTGCATGTCACAGGTCTACAGAGTCTGACAGCAAAATGTGGGTGAGGGGTCTTTGATGGCTGAAGAATGGTTTTCAATAATTATGGAATAGTATTTCTCCGTGAAACATGCACACTGAGACATTGTCCTCCCTCCTCGTCACCTCCCGCTGTGCTCATTAAGCCAACAGAAGCTTGCTATCACCCTTATAATAATCTATTTTTTTTCTAGGCGGAGAGGAGAGAAGCGAAAAAACTGTGGATTGTCCCTCACTGAGGAAAGTGGCAGCTGTCATTAATATTTAAATCTGGCACCTCACTCGGCCATCTCTCCTTACAGCTTCGAAGAAGATGTCTTTGCAGTTGATGATCTTTGCAGTTGATGACAGCATTGTCATCACTTCCATCCCACAGAACCAAAGAGCAAAACCCACTGAAACTGAGAATTATGACCTCAAGACTTTGGCCTCTGCTGTTGCAGTAAGTGGCCGATATCTAATCTGCCATGATGACCTTTGAACACACAATTCTCTGCCAAAGAACAGTTACGGTGATTTCACCTGAGAAGTTTTTGTATTTGTGTTTTTGTCCTTGGTTGGTTTGAAGTGGCGACGGTGAAGTTAATTACTTTAATTTAATATTTTAATCAACATATAGCAACATTTGTGTTCTCTGATTATGATACCAATGTCACTGTTAAATTAAGACGCATCAACAGACTGTTACCCCTGGAGAATGAGATAAACTTAGTTTTAAGCCATTCTAGTGCAAACTTAGCAGGTTGGCAAAGTTGGTTGGTACTGGTACTGGATGGATTGCCATTAAATTGTGAGACAGACACTAGTGCCTCATGCAGCCATCCCTCTGACTGTGGTGATCATCTGACCTTACCCATATCACAACAGGTTTCGCAGTTCAGTGCAATGTCTCTGTGGCTGTCGGATTAGTTTCCATTACAATTGATGCCCACAGTTAGGTTCTCCACAGGATGAACTGAACGTGTAGCACGTTGACACAGTAGGATGACGAACATGTCCTCTTAACATGTGTGCGGACATTTCCATTGTGAGCATATCAGCATTCTGATGTTAGACTTTAGCTTAGTCGGCGCAGCCTTGCAGGCATGTTCAATACTGACTTGAGCACTGCATTGCCAAAGTTGGGGGGATACAGTAAAACGATTTTGCTTGCAATGTGCAGTTTTTCTGTGTCTGAAGCCCCACGTTATAACTGAGGATGTTGGGGTTTTTTTAATTTAAACTTAGATTTTTGCTTATTCATTTATTGCTCTGATTTGAGAACATGTTTTCTCTGTGAAGTACACTTCATGGAAAAGATCAAGAAGGAGTATTTTCTCAGGTAAGACAGAGCAGAAGGCTGAATATGTGAGCAGAGTGTGAGCAGATGGTGGATTACCGTGACAAGAATTAGCTGTGCTTAATATTACAAATGAGAAACAACACACGTGCACGCACGCAGGCACGCACACACACACACACACACACACACACACACACACACACACACTCGAGATAAAGTTTGATATATCCCTGTTATTGAACAGCTATGCTGTGGGTCTTCAGTTATAATAAGTGTGACACAGTGCTTATCAGTGTGCAATAACATCACTCCACGGTTCCCACAGTGATCCCTCTGGAGGCAATTGTTATGTCTACTCTTGAATGGAAAATTGCCGAGGTGGAATATGCACCCACACACACACTCTGAAGCCAAATGCCTTGCCTGTGCGCTCAGGAGTCACAACTAAGGTTCCCATTAGCATTTGATGGTCTCATTAAACAGCCCATTAGGGAGCCTCGCTGTGCGGACGGGAGGCTGTGTGTGGCAATTTGCAGTTTGATGGCCACGGGATGCGTTCTGGTGCCGTTCTGCCAGGTGCCCTTGAGTAGTACGTGGCATTTCTCCTCCTAATGGAGGATAGACCGTTTTCCAGGGACATTGTTTAGTCGGATGTGTTATTATTAGCCTGCAGTTTTGACACTATAGCAAATTCTGGCTCTGATAATGATGCCACCCAACCCATATAAGGATGTATGTTGCTCTTCTGTACCTCCAATTCAACCTATTAAAGCATTGTTTCTATAGCAATTTGCTACTGACTTCCATCAGGCTCTGGATTATTGCACTTGTCCAATTTGGATGCTACTAAGAGAAAGAAAACTTTATCAATTCCATAAAGAGGTTTTAGGTGTTTGAGACTGTCAGACAGCCCCAGCAGAGTATGTAGACTTATATTAGAGCAGTGCTGCACTGTGCAAACCTCAATAAGATCAAGTCCAAAGTGATCTTCATTCCAAGTTTGCCATGACACCAAATAGTCTTGACAGATGGCTGCAACAAGGTTGGGTTTTATTGGTGTATTCATTTCACGAAGAGGCTGTGAATAGGCGTTGATTTATGTTTAATGTAACGCATTCCACTGGTGACAATGTTTCCCTAAAATAATGTATGTAAAACATCCATAGAAACTTTTAAAATCACACCTCTGTTCAAATGTTCAGAGAGTTTTTAAACAGTCATTTTTTGCCAAATTATGGCCTGATTGTATTTCTTCAATTTCACTCCAGGCTTGCGATTAGACACACTATACGTGCTAGAACACTTCCCCCAGCTGCTCTATCTTTTCTCACTGAAATATGCTAATGAAAAAAACAGCTTCATCTTGATTGTTAATCTGAATTCCTAGTGAATTTCTACGCTGAAATGAAGTGAAAACATTACGCCTCCATTCACGTCTTCTTCTCTTTTATAACTGCACAACAGGAAACCTATATCAAGTGTCCCCTCATCTCCTGACAGAATATGTGTACGAAGCTAAAATAAGTGTTTTCTGTAAAAGATTTAATCTATAAAACTTGGGGGTTGTACGTGAGATGAACAAAAAATGTCTTGTAGAACTTGTAAAACAACTTTCAGTTGGAGTTCATGTATGGATGACATGCAGTAGCAGAATGGACCTACTTGAAAAGCTTTTCAGGATATCTAATGTATCAGGAACGTGTTGGACTCTGATACGAGGTGAAATGAGTGCTGAGAATGTGTTTCAAGTCACTGTGATGTTTGTGCCGCGCACCCCAAAGGAAGGAGGAGATGTGAGTGGGGGGAGAATAAAGCACTTTTCAGTGTGGGCCGCCACACCGTGCCCTCCATTGAGTGAGATTTCATTCGATGACAAAGTGTCACCTTTTTCTTCTGGGTCATCGGTTTCAGGAGCTGCTTATTCAACCACAGGGCCAAAGTTCACAGAGGAGTCAAAGTGCAAATCCTGGACTTACTTTTCTTTTAAAACAACATACTTTTTCTGTCTTACTTAAACAGAAAAAAAATAAATCTCAGTAACGTTCCACCTGAAACTCCTTATTCTCGCTGGAAGTAATTATATCCCGCTAACCAGCCGGGAATGACGTCATGACTTTTGCACATTGTCAACACTGTTATTCTTTATTTGACGCTTAATTGGCTGCAGGAGCTCGCAGGCGCGTCTCCCCTCAGTCGCAGAGTGTCCTTCGTCTCTTAATAATGCAGAGGGATGGTGAAACTTTAATTTTCAACTTGAATGCATTTGCAGTAACTATGTGGTGTGCATTTCCCCTCCTCTCGCAGTCAGGTCACTGTCACTGTGTGCAAACAAAGCGGAACTATTTATACACTTAAAACTTGATAGCTCTTGTGAATCACCACGAACAATGTGATAGTGTATCCTAGAACGAGATGCCCCAACTGAAATACTATGCTTAGGCAGGGCTGTGACATTTCAGATAACATTTAGAGGTCTGCCTAATTAATATGAGCAAGGGTGTGTTTCCAAAACCCCCCGTCCACTCAGCAAATTCTAATTTATATCCCAATTACTTCAAAACAACTGTTGTCTTAATACACGTCACTTGCTCTTTTGTCAGCTCACTCGCTGCTTTGTTTCCCAGCGTGGCTTCTGTTACACATGCAGGGCCACACGGTGCCTTTAAGCTACAATGCTGCTTGGTTACTGTGGACTGCAGTCAGTTCTGTTTATCCAGTTCCTGTTTTGCATGACTTTTGCATGACTTGTGCAGGGCCTCATGTTGTGCACTCCTGCAGTGCACAACATGAGGCCCAAAACACTGTGTGTGTGTGTGTGTGTGTGTGTGTGTGTATATATATATATTAGATAAATTCCCATGAAATTGGTTTCAGACATTCATGGTCCCCTAATGATGCATCCCTGTGACTGTGGAGATCCCCTGACCTTTCATCTGTCAGAGTGGGTCAGAACATTGGTACGTCCAACACTTTGGTCTCAGCGGTGAAAACTCACAAGCTCTAGTAGCTTCGCAGGTTCCGATTATTATACAAACGTCCAAACAGCATGTAATTATTTTGAGTTTAGATCAAATTCTGAGGGGAAATTGCTGAGCTAGCAGTGTATGAACAGTTAAAATTAGTCCTACCAGCTGTAACACTGAACTAAAAAACATATATGTTAATGCTGAGATTACATCATCCTGTACACATTATTCTAAAATGGGTCTTTCTGCAAAATGACTTTTCCTTCTAATACATTAAGCATAATTTGATGACAATACTTTCTGGTTCTTCTAACAAGAACGTACTCTGTCTTTTGCCCTAATTAGTAAATGTTAGAGTGCTAACATGCAGATGTGGGGTACCTAGTAAATTTACATTGTAAGCATGAGCATGGCTTGCTGACATTACCATTCAGCTCAAAGCGATGTTATATTTGCTTCTGACAATTGTTTTTGTTCATTGGAATTGTCATATTCCTGTGAGCTATTTAATATCAAACAAAATTAATTATGAATAGTAAAGACGTTTGGTTTGGCAATGTTTAAAGCCTGGCAGGCCAGGTACTGTAGACCACATGATCAGCCATACTAAATATAAGGAATTTGTTATGACATTTCATTTTAGAATCACATTTATATCCAGAACATTACTCAGTAATATTACTCAGCTACATGATACTGTCAGTATTGTGTCAGTACTGCCCCTTGCAACAGTACTATTACTTGGAAACAGCTTATTTGTCACAAGATGAACCTTGTTGTCTGTGTACAGCATTATTTCATTGCATAAAATGATTTTCGATTTATTTTCTAGATTACAAATGACTTTTAGAAGAAGGAATATTAAAAAAATCATTAAAAGCAACTTAAGTTTCACATGTGACACCCAGATAGCCCAAAACAACACTTCAGACAAGTCAAACCAGGCCTTTGATTACTTCTAATCAAATTCATTCTGTGTATTTCTAGCTTTCCACAAAAGCCAAACATCAGTAAAATAAAGAAAGAGCGTTGAAACAAGCAGTAACCAGCATTTGTATGTTTAAAAGAACTCCAGCAGCATTTTGAATATCTCACTTAAATGTTGACACCACGGCTGATTGTTAAAGCTACAATACAAGCGATTTAATTTCTTTTTATGTTCACGTTAAAAAGCTTGGATCCAAAATTTGAACTTGAATACTCGATTTGGACCATCCATGGCACCAGTATTCTCAACTGCAGTTCGTCGCTGATTAAAGAGGTGCATTCATTACAAACCTTCCCTAAATTACAGCTATATATCCCATGTGAAGCCTGTATAATTAGAAATGTTGAACTCCTCTGTCCACACCTGTTCATTTCAGATTCATTTGATGGAGTGAATCCCACATCTGAAACACTACTATATTTGTCCGATAGTCTGAGTTCATGGGGCATTGATTTACAGTTTCTTCACAATCTCCTGTTGTCAAAGCTGAAAAAAGTAAAAATAGATGTAAAACACTGAAAAGGGCTCTCCAGAGTGACTTACCGTTAATGTGGTGAGAGAGGAAGGAATGATCAATATTGTTCCAACTAAGCATTTCCAGTAAAAGCATAGTATTACTATGGTGGCCATTATCACCTGTATCACCGGGTTAACTACCTGTTTACCAGCTTGGAAACTCAGACTGACAATTTGGTTCTCAACAGCAACGGCGGAGAACTTGGTAACAGTGTTTCAGCTTCCAGACGCAAACGTACCTTGACATTTTGAGTCTGGCATCAGCTGTGCTTTAGCATGCGCGTGGTTCAGAGCTCATCAGATATCCTGCTGACAACCCGGGCTGCCTCTGTAAGTGCAAACTCAGTGGCAGAGATTTTGTTTAGAGAAGGAGCTTCCTTGTTATCTGAAACGTTGAAGTCCAAAACGGAACGGAAGTCCACTCCTTGAAAAATGAACCGACACCTTCTCACACAAAATGACTGCTGGTGTGAAAATAAAGTACACAAGAAGGGTGCTGCCATAAGTGCATATTTCTACCGCTGATACAATGTGTTTCAGAGTAAAACGTGGCACGATAATGTAAAACCCCTAAAAGATGAATTAATGATTGTAACTGATGCCAAAATTTATCAATTGTGAGCTAATGCATTAGTTATAACCTGATGTCACTTGCAATGAGTCACTGTGTTAATAGGAAATGATAGTCTGGAGTTATTATGCCTCTGCGAATTAAAAGTAGCTTTCTGTGCAAATTATTTATCAGGCAGAGATATGAATACCTGTGAAGAGGAATCCAAAGTATTAATGCATTGTGAATATTTTATTGATGCCAAGTACATGGCCACCTGGAGATTGGAGGCAAAAAACCCAAAACATGCTATTGTGAGATCATCAACACGTTTTTCGACCGGCAGCTTGTTTTATGGCTGTTACACTGGAGGCGTGGGATGAGATCACCTGCGGCATTCTCTCTGCCATAATTCTGCTGACACCTGTTCATTGTTGTTCATCACCTGTTTGTGAAACCACGTGGGTGTCACCGTGACGCCTTCTTCTGTTTACTGTTGAAAAGGTTTGAGTGGCTTGTTTTTTTTCTTTGGCTACCATTGCTGTTTGTTCTGATCTGTTATTTTAATGCATCACCACAAATGTAAAAGATGTCTTGAAATGATAGAAGTTGGAATCATTATTATCAAATCCAGGTTATTTGTATAGTTAAATGTCATCTAGTATACAGGCCCACATCATTCAACAACAGTCAACAGTCCTCAAACCAGCAACTAGCATTAACAATGGGGTCTCTCACCTTTAAATGAGCCAGGGCCAGGCCATTGGAGTTGTACATGTTGTACTAATAGCTCACGAAGACGCTTACTGATCGAGGCATCCTTAATATTAGCAGGGCCACTCGTCTGTTTATAGTAATGACAATTCAACATGGTCCATTGTCTATTCCTGCGCTACTGGTTGGCATGACTCAGGGAAATATTCACTTATGAGTTTCTGACATGGAAGGCACACGTGGGAAGGCTTCTTCTTGTGGGGAAAGCGTCGGATGACAGCTCTGACCTTTGGGCCCGTGCCAGATACCGCTCACGGAGAGTTGACGCCGAGCAGCGTGCCTGGTGTTAGTAACACTCAGACTGGTGCTGCCTGACGGATGAATCACACTGAAATCCTCGCAGTCTCTGCCTCTGGCTTTGTTCAGGGTCAAGAGCAAGAGATTTTATGAGTCCATCTGTGTTGAGAGTTTTGTCTGCGATGTATGGTGTGAGTTTTCTCCTTGTAAACAAATCAGCATGCATGAGTTTGCCTGGAGAATTTTTCTCTTGGGTAGCAAGACGTTGATCGGTAGGACACCCAGTAACAGGCACTCCTGTTAAGAGCGATTTGTTTACACTCTAAGACATTTACTCCTTCAGTTTTGTCAGTTTTGACAAGTGAGAAAAATGCAATCTGAACTCAGGTGGCACCAAAGGACGGCTATGGCATACATGAAACTTGAACCATTGTCATGCAGAATTGAATTTTCAACAACTACAAGAAATAAAGAGATTTATGTGTTTAAAGAGAAAGCTGTTGACATCTTGTAGCTACCAGGTGCATGCCGGGGAAGCTTGGCTTAACATAATGAGCTCTTTGTGTTTTGTAACTGGCATAATCACCAGGGAAGATGGTACATTGTTATAAAAAAAATGCAAACATGCTTGGAAACAGTTAAAGTACATCTGATGTGATTTGTCTAATGAATAAAAAAGATACAAAAATCAAAGAAGAATGTGAGCCCTAAGTATGATCACGTCCAAGGTAAACACCAAGTGGGCTGTCAACAGGTGGCGCAGCATTAAGGCAGGTGCCGGATGAATAATTGCAGTATTTATAAGAGAGGTGCTTCTCCAGTGCAATGGTACCAAAATGACAACAACTATACTTTGAATATTTCATATCTTATAAGTGTGATAACCTTCTTGATGGATGAAATGTGACTGAAAACAGTGGAGGATTACTAATAAGGGTATCTTGTGCTTTTGTAAAATTAGTATTACCAAGGTCATTAGCGAGTAGCTTCAATGAAACGCATGAATAAGCATGTTTTACATGGATGTAAGGCAACATTTAAAAGGGACACAGGTGGTTCAAGCAGTTTAAACTGAGAGGGAGTTTGCTGCGTTAATTTGTAGAGCGTCACATGATGATGGTGGTGATGATGATGAAATAATGTTAATGCAAATTATCCTACTCTTGCTGGTGAAGGTGAGGACAGTTGTTGGCGGGTCATACTGATGATGATGATGTTGATGAAAGGAATGTGATGATGACGATGACTATGCTGCAGACGATGAGGTGTGGTGGCTGCTGTTACGGATCCTGATAAAAATATGCGTGCTGGTGAGGTGATCATGATCCTGAACGAGATGATGATGATTATAAATGAGGTGGTGGGGAAATTGATGATGAAGAAGGAAGATAATAATTAGGAGGGGGAGAGGGAGGGAGGTAATGATAAAACTGAATGAGGTGATGATGATGAGAAACAAAATGATGAGGAGAAGATGAAGGTGGTGGTGATGATCTCTAACCCCCCCTCCCCCGCTCTTCCCTGTAGGGGCACCCTCACTGCTGCCCCTCCCATGAACAGCGTTGCCACGGCGACTGCCGGTTTACGTGATGACGTCGGATGTATATGAGCGCGGGCGGCGGGATCTCTCTCCCCTTTTACCGCCATCGGAGCGGAGTCTCTTTCTTCCCCGGGACTTCTTCACTGCGCAGAGCCGCCACACCAGTCCAGCCTCCGGCCAGAGAGCGAAGGTAAGGGACAGGACCTGCAAACGGCCTCGGCGCCAACGCCCAAAAACTTGTGCGTCGTTTCCGAAGTTAAACGACAATTCTGCTGCTTAAAATTGACAGCGGCAGAGGAGGACGGCTCTTCTCAGCTAATGCTAGTCAAGTCAGACAGCGGCAGCAGCCATTGAGACTGGCTCCACCATGATGTGTGTTAACGTTACACGCGCTTAAAAAAAATAATGGAACAGCGATTATTATGTTCTCTCCGCTACCCTCTGCTGTTTTGACAATCATTGCATTGATAGAAGCGTCAAAATGTCGGACAGTTCCCGTAAATGTCGGCGTTTTTCGACATTTGTTGACACGTGTCTTGTAACGGTATCTTGTATTTTTGGACTTGACCTTATTTTTTGGATGATGATGCCCAGGGTGGGGAACTGTGCATGAGAGTCTGGACATAAGGCATACAGCACACTGCGGTTGGTTTAACTGGTTAACCGCTGATATATCACATCTAAAACTGGTTAGAACATGCTACCGGAGCGTTGGCAACACTTCCTAACTGGCCCATATATTCTAGCTACGGCACCGTGTCTGTCGAAGCTGTTCCTCCCACTTGCTCAGCCCAAGTAGTGCGCATCAAGCTAGCAGCACATAAGCTAGCTCAACTAGCCAGACACACCGAGTGCAGTGACAAGACCGGGCAGGCCGACTAAAGTTAGCCTGTGTATTAGCCACCAGGAGCTTGTTTATGGAGGAGGCAATCGGACATTTGTCGCTTGACGTCGGACAGTAGCGCGTTTCAACAGGTTGGCTGTCACGCTCGTTCCAAATGAAGTTGAAAATGTGGTTTCAGAGTCAGCGGGCAGGCACCCACCCATGTTTTTTTTGTCAGTCATTGATGGTTTGCTGGAGTTGAGCATGCAACACGTGGTCACTCGGCAAGGATTAGGTGGGGAGGAAAAAAAAAAAAAAAGCCTGGAGAGAAAAAGGTTGTGTGTGTGGACAATCAGCTCAAACCAGAGTTAGCTTACATTCGTAGATGGTAAAGTGTGCATTCAGTTTTGAGAATGCATGTGTTGTCTAGTGGCTGTGTAGCGTTTGTTGGCTTTTTATGCCACGATCAAGGTGATTAAAATGTCAAATTGTGTATTCTTGGTACTTAAATACAAAACAGAGTATGATCAGTAGATAAAGTATATAATCATGACTTTCCCCATCAATAATCTAATTTGTCAGTCATTTTTTTGGCTCTTATCACAAGTCATCACTTGGACATGTCCAAAGTCTTTCATCTATTTTAGATGATCTTCCTTGAAATAAGAAAATAGTGTGTGCATGTGTAGGTATTCCAGGAGTGTATATACAGAGACACGTGACATAAATGTACTCACAGCTTGGTGGTGTAGCCCATCTCCCAGTTGAGCATTTTGTCCGCATTACATTGTCAAAGTGGAATATTTTTACCCATTAAAAGCAGGTATTGACCTCAGCTTGAAACACCCTGCCATCACATCTTACAACAACAGTATATCTGGAAAATGTCTGCTGCTAAGAGCTTTCTACAGTACTTTCCCCATCAATAATTTGGCATAATAGAGAATAGAATAGTGGGTGTCATCTTACCTTAGACATTGCAGTGTCATGTGGGGCATGCGCGCTTTAATTGTTATTTCACGCTTGTGCGTTTGTTCGCTTTGTCTCGTCGTTGACTAAAGTGAGAGCTCCAAAGTGTGTCTCCATATTAAATGACAGAATGCGGCTCTCGTGTCAGAAATGGGACGTGATTAAAGGCACAAATCGGAGTCAACACACGGACCGCTCTCTTCATCAGTTATCCCCTTATGGAGGAAGAAACAATTTGATCTGCCATGTGACTTTGTTCTGAGCTCAGTGAACTGTCACATCAGCTCTGTAGTTGAATAATCTTGCTGTATTAGCTGAATGTAGGCCAGCTTTTTTTTTTAATATATATATGAGAGAGAGAGAGATTGTTGATAAGGTGGCTTTGCTGAAAGGATATCCATCCTGCTGGTTTAAGAAAAATCCTCAATGGCCTTCCCTTGGCTTTGTTTAAATAGCCCTCCACGAAAAAGGCGTCATCTCAGTGGCTGCTTTTTCTGTTACTCCAGCGGCTCTAAGTTCTGGGCCTTGGGATCCAGGAATGTTCTGCTGTCACTCGCTAAGGACCCGCTTTACCCTAGGGATGACAGTTGAATGCAATTAATGACTCGACAGGATGGCGAGCCCAGCAGGAAGGTGGCAGTCAAAGACCAGGATTAGGAGCCTTAGCCATACTCTGTTGAGATTCATATTTGTTGCAGGTGACTTTGATGGACTGTGCTCTCCGGTGGTGCCAAATTTATGCTGTACATTGATCGTGTGACTCTGTTATAACAGGCTAACAAAGGTAGAAAGACAATCGTAATATATTCTACATAGCTATGTAATGTGGACATTCAGTGGGATTGTATTCTATCCGGGCTGTGCCAGTGGAACAGATGCTCCTTTCGTCACAGTTGCAGTGGTCTTTATTTTTACTTATTCCAGGGTTATGTAGTATCTTCTGTCTATTGTACTGTTGCTGGGCCAAGTTGAGTCAGTCTCGGTGGTTTGGAATCACCTCCATGCCTCACGAGGGATCGAGAGACAGGTGGGGTGGGAGCAACGCTAACATCTAACAGAACGAACTATGAACTCTGAAGCATGTGCATAACCTTTTACATATCTAGAGCTTAGTTGTTGTAATGTGGATTAGTAGTGACCTGATCAGTGGAAAAATGGTGGGCGCTTATGGTTGTCTTACTGCACGCACTGGCTCGTCCCACCTACCTCCTATAGGTTTCTCTCCCTGTACATGATTATCTGTTCAATTATTCATCAGCAGCACGTTTTCTATTTAGTTGCCCCCAAATCCCACACTTGCAGACCAGAAGGTGAGCAGTGAGTGGAGGGTTGTTGTTAATGATGTAGCCCGTTGCAATGATCAAAACAACTGTGATGCCAAATGACATCAGCAGCACAATCAGTGCATTTACAGATGGAATTTAATACCAGAGATACCTTTTGGTGTCGTGAGTGCGTTTCTCTGTGCAGTTGCAGGAAAAAAAACAGGTAGGCTACAGGAGGGAGGGGTAGAGCAAGGGAAGATTGTCCACTAGTAATTGACTGCAGATGGCATCATTATCCCAGGCCGATAAAAATAAAAAATGCTAAAATGGGTCACCTGTTATACTTTGGACGGTGCTAATATACCTGGGTGGCCCGTCCAAGTAAGGTCTGGGTGGGGAATCGCTGCCTGCACTGTGGAGGCTGCTCATGCTCGAGACCAGTGACAAATTTTCTTGTGTGACTTTGGGTGTGTTCTGATCTGACACAAATATCATCACCACCTCAAACACCTTGCACCTGTAACTCAGCTGCATTTGGAAAGTTTAGGTTTGAGTTACTGCCGCTTTTAACGATTGTGTGTTTTGACACCACTGTCACTTCCAGGTCGTGACCTATTGCCTCACTGTCTCATGTGCACCGGTCACTTGTGCAGGTCTCTCCTATCTGCCCCTCTGAAAAGAATGCTGTGGTAATCCATCCTTCCAAAAGGGAAGAAGGCTCTGGGAGGGGCTGAGGGGTGGTTGTCTCACAGCCAGGGTTGATCTTGTCCGGACCAAGAACGGAACTGCGTTTTAAAAACATGTGGCCCGACTTATCCAAAACCAAGGTTTGGTAAAATACCCTTTGTGCACTGAAAGCAGGAAGTGTAGTTCTAAACAGGTGATGGAAAGTACATTCAGTTTCACCACATTATTTGCGACTAAATGTAATGCTGGTCCACAAATAATGTTCTGTGTGCTTCTAATATTTGATCTATCATGTTGCAAGATATAGGTCTCACCTTAACGAAAACAGTAATAACATTAGACTTTCAGCTGATCACTTTATTGATTTATAATTATAAAATGACTGGTCACACAGGGCTTAACTTAACAAAAGGCTGAAAGTGCTGAAGCATCATTTTCTTCTACCAGTCATTTTCAAAATGGGAGCAATAGTTTGACTTTTTCATAAACCCCTCTACAGCCTCTACAAGGGAGCTGCTTTATGGGGAAATGTGGGCTTTTAAGTGACAGGCAGACTTTTCTTAGGTGTGTAAATCTGTTACACTGGTGACAAAGCACAGTATGAGACGAGATCAGTAAATGTTTTTTAGCAGATAGGTGTTTTTTTGGAGGAAAGGTTCTGCTTTGCTTTGATCTTTCACTGGTTGCAGGTTGTCAGTGACGTGTTGACTACAGCATAGGGTTCCTCCTTTTTATATGCATTTTTTATGCATTTCCTCTTGATGGTGGTAGTGCGCACACAGCAGTTTTTTGCAGGAGCAGGATTTCTTGTAGTGCCATTTTTTTATTTGAACTAAAATAAGTCTGATTTTAAAGCCTTAGTGGCAGCTCTGTGACATAATGAAGTATCAAGCATTTTGTTCTGGTAAGGCAAAGGTTTTCCTCACGTGGAAGATGAACGCAGAAGGTTGATCATCACATACTGTATGTACATGTGCTGAGTGATGCACTGAAATCTTTTCCGCAATCAGTTGGCTACTAAATTGAAGTAAATCAGTCATCAGTGAGTTATTGTACAAGGGTTCAGAATGTCTGGTCTGTGTGACCCAGTACATGAAGCCATATTTGAACAAGAGAATAATACCAAATTTATGCTGCAGTGGTATGAAATTTTCAGTTACTATGTGAAAATGAGTCACAATATGAAGTGTATAAATTATTGTATGAAAAGATAGTATGCCCTGACACAAAACCTGATGAGTCTGAAGTTATGTTATGATAGAATTCAGTAGCGTATGGTATTCAAGTCACTGCGATCCTAATCTATACTGTACAACAGCCTTATTTGAAACATGTCACACGTTTCATATAGGCGTTGGAGCAGCGTATCTGGCTTCACATGTACAGTTAAGACGGCGAACAATAATACAAGTTAGTGATATCCTATAGCATTCCATCATGAGGTCGTCTTAAGCAGGGCCTTTATTATTTTTACTCTTATGCCAGTCCACTTGATTTCATGTAATTCTATTTTGTAGAAGACCCAGTGGAGATGTCACTGTGTTGAAGTTAGGACCGAGGAAACACTCGGTCCACTGTGTTTGATCGCAGGCGTTAAAGAGGCGAGCAACTCCTCCGCCGTTTTTAATGAATCTATAAAAGCAGCTCGTAGATGGCACACTTATCTGCCAACCGCGGAGGTTAACGTTGGCCATCATGTTACTCACAGAATTAACATTAATTAGCAACAGCTGATGATGACCGGATGCTGCCAGCAGCTTCTTTTTAACCAGAAAAGGCGGCAGCGGCGGCGGCAGCGGCAGTGAGTGCCAGCTAAAAAATAAAGCTGTTACCTGACTGTTTTTTCTACACTGAGCTTTGATAATGATAAATGGCAGCCCAGGTGTGAGAACAGTCACTCATTAGTCCAAACTAGTTCACATTCGAATTCGTATATGCAGCAGTTCCTTCAGTGTACAATTGTCTTTGATCCTGTTAAACCACCCTCAGCTTGTCCCACTGTATTGCTGACTGATTAAAAATCATTCTGTAGAGGTTTAATGGAGCTGCCAATTAGTGCAATAATGTTTACCAGCACAAGGTGGCTGCAGTGTGCTAAAACGGATTTTTTTAAAAAAAAAATTCTGGTTTAATGTTACATCACATGTGTTTTGACATTGCGTTTTGCACGAGGTTTAAAGGACAGCTCCTCCTCAGAAGGCTGAGTACCTTCTGGGAAAAAGCTGCCATTCGGGGCACAATAGTACTCGCTACAGCACAGCCTGTTCTGCCGGACAATCACTTTCACACGTTGCCATGATATCAAGCAAGAGGTGGGCTTTCAGTACTCGACCACTTCCTCCTCGTTTGATGCTGTTAGATATAACAAAACAAATGGACGCTAAATGTTTTATTTGCAAATGCTGTTTGACCCAGATCTGCCGACAGTTAAATGTTAGTCAGCATTTGTTTGTGTTGTCTAGTGTTTCTGGACTGATTACTTTCTCCTCTCTCTCTTTAGCACCACTTGAATCTCAGCTAAAATGGCAGACATCGACAAGTAAGTACATCTTTTTTTTACCAGTTTCTCTCTGTATCAAACACTGTTTCTCTCTGTATCAAACACTGCTGCTCTCTGCCACCTGTCTCCTCTCCGCGTCTAATGCTTGCGGTGTCAGAAGTGGGGCCCGTGGGAACATTGACAGTTCAGGGGAAATCTCCTGCTGGGGTTTCAGTGATTAGTGATGGTGTGTGGTTAAATATACAGTTTGATTAAACCTGTGGAGGGCAGTGCAGCTGGTTCTCCTTCAATGACTGCTAATGGAAACAAGTGTTTACTAAGACTGGGGCTGTTTGGGACGCCGCGCCCAGGCTCGGGTTGTCCTCACAGTAAACGCACAGAGACGCATCAGAATATTCGAGTGACAGAACTAAACATTCCAACCGGAGTGATGCTCCAGTGGTTGTCTCGCAGCGCAGGGATAGAGCCATCTTGCATATGCACACACACACACTCTGTTCGCCATTGATTTTCACCTCGTGCAGGAGACTGACAGAGGGATGATAGGCCCGCTGCTGCTGAAGCTGTATTGTGCTCTGTATTGAGCTCTTCTTGGCTGCATCTTAAAGTAGAGTGTCGTGTTTCAGTTCTTGGAAGAGCATCATGGGTAAGACTTTTAAAGGGCTGAGTGTTGTATATTTTCTGGTCAGGGAATGTGACTCGACTCCAACTCCTTCCCTCAGTTGCAGTTATATTAGCCATTGAGCACGACATGTTTAGCAGGTCCTTTTCTAATTATTCTCATTATTTATTTTGTGTGTGCGTTTGTAGGTTAGGACTAGACTTAATGGGTTTCCAGTGTTACTGTTTTAGTTTCACCAACTAATGGTTTTAGAATTAGAAATGTTTTTTTTTTTGTTTGTTTGCTTGCTATAGCAGCCGACTGTGTGGCCAACACGGCTGGCAGCGTAACACGCCAGAAGCAATTTAGTGGTCGGTGTTAATTCTGCGCAAATGGTCCAGAGTGTCTATGTTTTGGCTGACCTTCCCTTCTGCCCCCCCGAGCAGCAAAGACCAGGCTGAGATGGACCCGGCAGATATGGAGGATGTGGAGGAAGTGGAGGAAGAGGAGACGGGAGAAGACGAAAACAGCAAAGGTGGGTCTCGTTCAGATGACGAAATGCTCTAAATCAAGGTCGTTGCATAAGATTCAAGTGAATGAAATTGTCATTCCAGCAGCCAAGTGAAAGTCTGAACTCTGTCCCCCTGCCTGGTATTTAAACTGAGCAGCCCTATTTGCATGAAGTGATTTTTGAATTACAGTTTGAAGCCGGGAGGCACTAATCCGTTTTATTTTGGGATCTTGATGCTGTTTATGCATCCGTTTGATGCTCAGTAAATTACTTTTTTTTTTTTCCATACATATATTCGCCTACTCCCGCCTCTCTGTGGATAGATATAGATGGATGTTTGACCACGTCTATTTCTGTAGCACGTTTGAATAGTGCTTTCTAAAAGCCAGACATGAAAGAAGGCTCGTTCTGACTGCCTACGACTGATCTGTCATAGCGACCACACTCTGAGGAAAGCCTTACACGAGGTCTGAGCTAAGGGGAGATTATAAATGCTTGAGTAATACACAGTCGCAGTTGCCAACATTAACATCCACTAAGAACTCCCGTTAAGAAACCATCATGTTACAAATCCGGGCCGCCACGTGATACCGATAATGAACTCTGACGGACCCACGCATCATAGTTAAGCTCATGTGATTCATTTGAGGGGAGGTGTTCAAAGACAAAAGGTGAAACTACGCTCGCTGCCACCACACCCCTCCCATCCTGAGCTTGTTTTTTTGAGTATCAAGTGAAAATGGATGGAACGCGTCTGGTGATGGGGATATCACACAGATAGATCTCACCACGACTCGCTGCGTTGGGCGCAGAAAGTTGAGATGCAGCTAATGGACTTGCAAAGACATAGGACGAAACAGCACACTTCATACTGATAAAGACTGATGTTGTGTTAAAAGCCATAACCAGTGTTGTATGGCTCCTTTCTCACACTCAGCTCAACCCCCACTGACTCACAAGCAACATGGAGGTAGATGCAGCACATGCTGAAGAAGAGCTGATCCATATTCTCATATAAACCACTAACAGCGCCTGCGGTTCTTTCTCACATGCAACACACAGCGGGAGACCATGGTCTGGCTTAGACAAGGAATGGCGCCTGAGTATGTGCAAGAGGACGGCTCGTCTGTGATGACAGTTTTTGCATGTTATCAATTCGACATGTGTTTGAACCTGCAGCGTTAAGGGAGGGGGGGAAGCCAATAGAGTCACGAAGAAAAATTGCTGATGATTCCACAGCAGTCGATTCACTGATTAAGCTACAGGAGTACCCTTTTATGGGATTGTTGTTTATTCTAATATTTAGCGTGGTCAAGGTCAGAAGGTGCGCGGTACTCAGCAGGGCCAATGTTTGGTGAAGCCCTCCTATTGTAACCTCAGAATGACAAGTCCCCCTGTGTCGGCCGGGCTCTCATTGATGAATTCACAAAGAGGCATTTTGTACCAAAGCGTCAGGCCAATAGCTTGTGTTGTGTGAAATCAGACGAGCATAGGTGTATTTATCTGACTGGATGCGGAGCCTTGGACAGCTGCTCGGTGCTAGCTGGTAACACATTACAAGCAAAATGCCCGGGATGTGCCAACAGAGAAAAGTGACTTCCAATCTCTTTAATCTTCTCACCTGCCAGCAGTGATCTGACTGAGCTTTGGTAGGTGCAAGCAAGGTGTCGGACATGCGGATTGCGCCATCTGTCACCTGTCTCGTTGCACAAAGGGAGAGCGCCCTTTCCTGCTGACTGCCACCTTTTTGTGTCCGCAGTGCTGGCAATATGAACATTTATGAATCAGACTTTCGGTGTCAAGCTTGTTTACCTCAAATGATCAAATCAAAAGGCAAATTATGCTGGAAACAAATGTTAAAGTCAAATATCTCTAATGATTCATTGTGTAGACCAAGCCATAATACTGAGAACAAATAAAAATCCTGTTAATACAGCAAAGCATCATTTTAATCAAACCTCTCACTCCAGGTGGCTCGCTTCATCACAATTACCTGTTCGGGCTCCTGAAGTGACCTGGCTGCCTTCTGACTGCATCTTTTGTGTTTGTGTCCTCAGCTCGTCAGCTGACCGTGCAGATGATGCAGAACCCACAGATCCTGGCTGCTCTGCAGGAGAGGCTGGACGGTCTGAACGGCTCACCATCGGGGTACATGGAGAGGTGAGCGAATCGCAGCGAACCACTTCAACTTCGAACACATGTTCTCCTGCCTGCCCCCTGCCACAGTTGTCATAAAGCAAAGTCAGATATTCAGCATCCATAAGACCTTAAACAGCGAAGATGCTGTAGCCAATATTAATCTTTGCGGCAAAGGGCTGAAACACTTTTTTTGGTCAAACCTGGACTTGGGTCTCATCCAGTTCTGTTGTCGGCTGCTGTCTCTGACCGTTATTCACTCCTCGGATACTGATACTGAACATTTACTGTGAATTACGAATGTGCAACATCTGTCTGAGGATCATTTTACCATGTGGCTGGGGCGGTCATAGGAATCTGTTGCCTCCACTATTGCACACTTGACTGTTCCAGTCTATTAAAATATTGCAGTTGCCATAGCAATTTGGTCTATACCAGCTTGTATGTGTCCACCAGCCCACTTATTAATCTACAGTTCAAATAAATTGCCTTGGAACATATTTAATGCAGTTTTGGTTTTTTTTTTAATAGAGCGCTGTGTTACATTGCAGCCTCGTGTAACATTGCACATAATGAAAATGACACTGATAACAAAACATCTCTGGTATCAGCACATATCCAGATTCAAGGATCAGGATCAGAGCTGGAAAAGGTGTCTCTTGTCATTTTACATTTCCTGTCATAACATTCCCGTCTTGTGACTTTTGTATAAAATTGGATACAAAGGAAAACATAAATTGAAGAAAGCAGATTTGTTTCGAAGCTGAAACTTTCCCAGTAACTTGCACAGTGGATGTTTTTCATCCACGCAGTTTAAATCCCGTTGCTGTGGGCTATCAGTCGTAGGTTGTAATCATTTACCCGCACTTGGGTGGTAGGTGGTTGTTTTTGCTTCTCCAATTGCATGCTTACATGCTAATTAGTTTCCTAAGTGGTGACTGTGCCTTGTTGAGCGGTGATGCCTTTATGCAAATCCAGTTCAAGCAAAGTTCAGCCATACTCATGGTGAGCAGCTGTATTCCAGTGACAGATAAAACCTCTGATTCCAGAGGTGAGGATCCACTGAATGGCAGGCTCACTTTAGGTCAGGTACTAACCATCTTAATAGCTCAGCTTCACTGGCTTTGCTTTGCATAGAGCAGCTTGTTTAATGCAAGGGCTATTGCTTAACTTGATTTTGATTGAGTCAGCTGACAGAAAGAAATCTGGGGTCAGCAGAGGCGACTTACCAACACAAGCAAAGACTCAACCCCGCATAAGAGACGCATGTTGTAAGATAACAGGTCGAGGGTCAGGTGACTGGACAGCTTAGCTGCATAAAGCAGATAAAGCATATCATATATTTCTGTCCCCTGAAAGCATCATGGGACTCTGCAGGTGACTTGTGAAAAAGCTGATGGTGTTTATGTAGCGTGTATAAATACATAAACAATGTGTTTACAACAAGTGTGTCTTTGTTTAAGAGAGAGAGAACACGTTGGAAGGTGGCATTTAGCCGGTAAATTCAGAAGCGGTAGTATTCAAGTTGTGATGGATGGATTCAAGCCATGTGTGTGTCACGTTTCTTGACTACCAGGACGCCATTTTGTGAAATTATGAATGAAATTACATCTGTTGTCATTTCTTTAATGGTCGTTGTCGTTGATGATTAAATATACTACAAAATGTAAAACTATAATGCAACATTTACTTAGACATCCAGCACTAGTCAATACCTTCCACGTTTTTGTGCTTTTTGGTAGCTGATCAAATCCACTGGTGGGTGTTGAGGTACAGACTGAATGACAGCAGTGCACTTCATCCTGTGTGGTGCCTTTTTTTTTTTTTTTTTTTTTTTTTTTTTTTTTTTTTGGTTAACGATTGACGTCGAATGTCTGCTTAGGGCCCACAGCAGACCATGGAAAACGTTTCCACAGCAGACACTGTGCTGTGATTTTAACAGATGAGTCATGAGGGGTGGGGGGCAGTTGATGCCAAAAAATAGCAAATTTATTAAGGCATTTAATCTCTTGACACACTGTTCTGTTACTCCTGCACAAAATGAAAGTGCCAATAATTTGGTATTAAGTTCTAAAATGTGTTACAGTTGTACTTAGTTTGGATGAGTGTGTTGTGTCTAAATTAAGGTGGGTGGAATTCAGACTTTGGCCTCAGTTTTAATACTTTCTAATACATTAAATCTGAGGTGAGTGAGTGTGTTTTTTTTAAAATAGGCCTTCTGTATAATGGTGCTCATGGATGAACTGGATGCACTGCATTGATGGCTGAAGCATAAGAAGAAGAACCTGAGAACAGAGTCACGGTCTGATTGCCTCTGAGATGCTCTGTAGCTGTGTGTCTTGGCTGTGGAGCCGTACCACCCGCTGCTCCCCTCCTCAGCAAAACTCCTCAGCAAGCAGCTCTTTGATCAACTTGTCAAGTATTTGGCAGCCACCAACAAACTCACCAGTGCGACATCCCAGCACTCGGGACCAAACACGCAGTCCCTTGCCAGGATACTGCAGGCAGTTTAATTTACCACACTGCAGAAGGACTCGGGTCTGTGCAGCCTCACGCCAGCTCTCAGAGCCTGTGATGTCCACTATCATGTTAAAATGACGTCTCGAGAGTAAGTCGTGTGATGTTCCGGGCGTACACACACACATTTATAGGCCAAATAAAATACTTAGGAGGGCATTTTAAGTTATTGCAACACTTGAGTACTTTAAATTATTGTAGAGTTGGATAAAAAGATCTAATGTAAAACTAGGTTCCAGAGCCTCCAAGCCAAAAATGAGTAAAATAAATATATAACACAGAGGCTCCAACTAAATTAAATGTAAATTATAATTGTAGGGTCAGGGTTAGCCTGCCTTTCTGTGCCACACACAGAAGAGATCAAGAAAAGTTGCAGTAAATGAATTGTTTTGATCATTTGACTGGCATTTATAACACAGTATGACTCTGGTTAGAGCTGTACATTGCAGATGCACTTTGCTCAGTTTCACTGCACTCATACATTTTCTCCCCTTCGTAGCTGCCGTCTGTAGCAACGGCAGCTTGCGTTACAGCTTTAGAGGAGCTTTCAACCTGCAGCAGCTTCCTCTTTCCGCAAAGATTAACGGACGCGTATTTACAAGACGAGCTAGCTAATCTTCTCTGCCCCGATGGCACGCCAGTGACGCACGCTAACACCGCTAGCATTACAAGCCGCCGAGGGATTGCCCGCTTGCGTTTCTGCTTTCTGCTTGTGCTCAATGTATAAACGGTTAATCTGCAGACTGGTTGCTCTATATGCAGATTTAAATGGTTGTCAGAGCCCGTTCATTGTGTAAATTCATTTCAAATCGTTCCTGAACTTTAGTTATACGCCGGTCATCGGGTCGCCATTCTGTTGGCTCCAGTGATGTTTTGAGTTACAACACACTACTCGCAGGTTGCATCGCGAAAAATAATCTGGTGATACATCTTTAAATCTCATAATCTGGAGGGAACCCACTGCATCATCCACACCAGGAAACCGGGCCGTGAATTCAGCATAAAACCAATAAAATCCGCTTACAAGTAAGACATCGTTTCTTCACTCTGCCGGTAAAGCGGCTCTCAATAAAACCTGTTCCCGGCATGGTTTCACTTTGTTTACAGTGTGTACCTGGAAGGCCTCCGTGACTTGTTGGAGATCCTCTGGGGATAGTGCCACTATGCAGTCTTTTTTTTTTTTTTTTATCGTGCTCGAAAGCTCTCGGCAGAGTTGCGAGAGACGGGGTCGTCTGTGGTACCATTCGCTTCCCAGTCAAATCATTTTGTCCAGTGTTTTTAATTTGGAAGCATTTGGGGAAAAGGAAACGAAAAAGGAATATATCTTTGGATTGTACAAAGGACTGCGCAAACCCAACACGACCCAAGAATCCAGTTGTTTTGACAGGTGGTTTACTGTGTTGAAGTGTACATCTCCTGTCTTTGTCTGTCATTCCACAGTTTACCAAAGGTCGTAAAGAGACGTGTAAACGCCCTCAAGAACCTGCAGGTCAAATGTGCCCACATCGAGGCGAAGTTCTACGAAGAAGTACATGAACTGGAGAGAAAATACGCAGCCCTCTACCAGCCCCTCTTTGATAAAGTATGTCTTATACACGTTCTCTTTATTGTATCTTTAAAGTGTATTTTTGAAATGCAAAGTTATTTTTATCTGCATTTTCTAAAATACAGTTAATCTGTTGATTGATACTAATCTTGCGATGATCGATAGGAGTAACTGGCCAAGACAACGAGGCATGTGTCACATTCATTGTCAAATCCATAACGTGTGCTTGATGTATTCTCCCCGCAGCATCTGTTCCCGTGAGCAGGCTGTCGTGTTTATGCTGATCTGTGCTGCCGTACATCCAGTCAAAACAGCCCACACACTCACACGCCCACTCCGGTTACGGAAACTACCAGCTCGGGCAGTTGCACTGATCCGTTTTAGAGCCTCGGATATAAAACGGTTCGTTCGGGCCGAGTCCGTAAAGCAGACGGCCGTACGTCTTAAACGCTGCCACAGTAGCTGCGATGTTTGATTATTGTTTACACTGGAATTTAGGGCTGTAACTTGTAACTTGGACAATAAAACGCTGGGAAGCGTTAAATGATCATCACCGTTATCAAAGCACACGTGACTAACTTCACAGTTCCTTGTAGTTTGACCAGTTGGTCACTGAACACTGAAAGAAACTTAAGCTGGAACCAGAGAACATCTGGAATCTTAAATAGTTTAACAATTTACAGATTTGTAACAGCACAACGCACGACTCCCTCTTCTGATTTGGCAGGGTCGGGCTAGATATTGAGATATCCATTGCGTTAAGAGACTAATAATATGGTGGTGTTGTCTCTACCTGGTTTAAAAGTCTGCATTACAGTAAAATCATGTGATATTTCAGAACTTACAGACTCTACTAGCTTTCCTTTTAATTGCCTGTTACCCATTTTATCATAGCTTCCACATTACTGATGATTTAAAAAAATATTTCGCATAGATGTGATTTTTAATCTGTGTCTCTGCAGCTGCGTTAGAATGACACCACCAGTTAGAAATCCAGTTGTTACACTGCTTTTGGAATCATGACTCAGCAGTATGAGCGTTGCACACTATGGAAGACTGCACGATGAACACGGCAGTGTGGCTGACCCTGCCTTAAGAGACTGGACACCCTCGTGTCTGTTGCGACAACATTCAAGGCTTGTTCTCATGTTAATAAGCCGACGATAGAAGCAGCCCATTAATGTCTGCGTAACAAGTGACTGGGGAATCACAACATACAGAGCCACACTCAGTTGTTTTGTCCTGTTCTTCGCAGAGAAGCGACATAGTGAAAGCAGCGTACGAGCCCACAGACGAAGAATGTGAATGGAAGGCAGATGAGGAGGAAGAGCTGACAGTAAGTAAGCAGGTACAGGTGACGTATACACCTGCATGCTTCCTGTCTGACTTTGAAGGCTTTCTGCCCGCCTTTTTTGTAGTTTCACACTTCATGCATGCCGCTTATAGCCTCGTCCAGAATGGAATACGGTTTTCTTCCTGAAATAGTGTCAGAGCATGCAGCTTATAATTGGAACATGGGATTTTAGTTTTTTCATCGGTGTCACTGTTTAAAGCAGAGCCGTTGAAATCAGTGTGATGCATTGGCTGTGCTGCTCTGTGCTTTCTGGAGCTTCTGATTGGAGCCAGCACTCGCTACTTGTTACATTTTATTTTTCCTCCGCCTGGTCCCCACTGCTGAATGCCGTCTTTGTGGGTGTAGGTGGTGAAAAGCTCTTTTGTTCCATATGGTGCGATTATGTGAAAAGGGGGGGGGGGGACAAAACGGTTGAGCAAGCGTTATTTTGAAGAGAAAATGTCTCCCTGAACCAGGACGAGATGAAGGAGAAGGCCAAGCTAGAGGAGGAGAAGAAGGACGAGGAGAAGGAAGACCCCAAAGGCATCCCCGAGTTCTGGTTAACGGTTTTCAAAAACGTGGACCTGCTCAGTGACATGCTGCAGGTGGGTTCATCCAGACGGCTGCTGGGGGGGAGGCACTAAAAATGGGTCACAGGCAATTTTGAATTAAAAAAAAAGCAACAAACAAACCCACTAGTGTTTGCTTCCACCTGCTGGCTGTGTTGTGTAAAGCATAGGACTGCAGTTTGCATTATTCCAAAAATCTTGTATGTTTCTGTCAACAAGTGAAAAGAAAAACGCATCATGTGAACGCTCGGTGCTTTCTCTCCTCCCCCAGGAACACGATGAACCCATCCTTAAACATTTACAAGACATCAAAGTAAAATTCTCAGATCCAGGACAGCCCATGGTGAGTGAGCAGGACCCCGATCCTTGGTGGTTAAAAACACGTTTAGCTTTGATCTGTCTGTAACGGCCGCGGTATCGCCTCGTCCTCCACAGAGCTTCACGTTAGAGTTCCACTTTGAGGCCAACGACTTCTTCACAAATACAGTGTTGACAAAAACTTACAAGATGAGGTCGGAGCCTGACGAGAACGACCCCTTCTCCTTTGACGGCCCAGAGATCATGTGCTGCACAGGGTGAGTCCAGCGCCTGGCTGTGTAGGGATGTATTTCTGATTTCAGATCAGTTTTTTTTTTTTTTGTTGTTTTTTTTTTTTGTTTTTATAAAAAGTTTTGAGAAGTGTAAATATATATATATTTTTTATATAATATTTCATGCTGTGTATATCAGCCTCACTTCAATCCCCGGCGTGTTAGTTAATAAAACACCCCCTCAACAACCACCATGACCTGCACCATTCACCCCCTCCGCATCTCCACCATCTCTCTGGTGGATATCGACGTCTGCGCTGGCTGGATTCCGAAAATAAACCCAAGATGTCATTCGGACTTGACATTTAAAATGTTGGATATTGACCTTGCTCCCCTCCCCCACCCCCCACCTGCTGCCTTCTCCTGCTCGTGTTTCGCCGCAGTTGCCCGATTGACTGGACGAAGGGCAAGAACGTCACGTTGAAAACAATCAAGAAGAAGCAGAAGCACAAGGGCCGTGGCACAGTGAGGACGGTCACCAAAACAGTCCCCAACGACTCCTTCTTCAACTTCTTCACCCCGCCAGAGGGTAAGAACGCCACGGGGGCAATATCAACAAAAGCCGTGTTAACCCGTGCACATTCAGTTATAATTTTATATAAGCTCGATCTCTGCCTCGCATCAACATGTGCATTTGAACTAACTTAAACCATCCCTGCTTGTTTACAGTTCCAGAAAATGGCGAGTTGGTAAGTCCTGGTTTATTTATTTCAAAGATTTCGGAGATGTTTACAGTCACATTGTGAAAATCTTTGCAGTCTGCCTCCGATTGCCAACATTTATTTAACTTGCACTTTGAGCAGCTTAATGGATCAGTGTGGCGATAAAACCTATCTGCTGTCAGCAAATTTCATGAAAAGCCCAAACCAACAGTTAATTCTTCTCACCACTAGCTTCTAATGTGTGTCAGAACCTGATGGATCATCTTTTGGACCATGCAGCTTCATTAAAGCATTGAAGTGGTTCACATGTTGCTTTATCGCCATGAACACACTGTTCGCCGACAAGCGTGCCATTTCCTCTTCTTTGACCCTCAGCTGTCAGACGTGCCCATTAAATCAAAGCTAATTCAGGTTCCTTATTGAATCTGTTAATGTTTCAATAGCTTAAAGCAACAAAGGAGTCTTGCCTGGTTTGGGTGTATCCGGTTTCCTGCTAATTGACTGTTTTTCAAGCGATGAGTTGTTCACTCGGAACTATAGCAGCTGTCGAGGATGGCGTGGAAAAGAAAAGACGTGATGCGGGGTTGTCTTTTAGGACGAGGACTCGGAGGCAGTCCTGGCCGCAGACTTTGAAATCGGCCACTTCATCCGTGAGCGTATCGTACCTCGGGCCGTGCTCTACTTCACAGGAGAGGCCATTGAGGATGACGACGACGATGTAAGTGCGGGCGTCTAAACTTAGACGCTGCTTGATTGTACCTGTACATTTCCAGAAATATTATCCATAACGTAGCTGTTGTCTCTTTTCAGCTGTTGCAAATTGTAAAGAATGTTCTTGTAATGGGTTAAAAGCTATTTGTTGTATATACTGTACTGTATATTTATTGATTTGGCTTCCTATTTATTCAGATAACTTACAGTTCTAATGGATGATTCCTCAGTTTAGGTGTTCTTGAAGCCTCATTAAGCCTCGCTCTAATAAAACGCATTTCCCATCTAATCGTCATGTTTGTGTTTTTAGTACGATGAAGAGGGAGAGGAGGCGGACGATGAGGTGAGACTATTCAGAACCACAGTTCACAGCTGATGTATGAAAGTGATACAGGAGACAAGCGTGAAGTGTTGCGATAGACGGAGCCGAGGGAACCCTGTAGTCTGACGCTGCTCTGTGCTTTGTGCTCAGGAAGGCGAGGAGGAGGCTGATGAGGAGAACGACCCTGAATACGATCCCAAGGTGAGCTCACCCCCCTCCCAACACACACACACACACACACACACACACACACAGCCCCTCCTTCTTTAAAGATCTCTTGTGTCCTGAGAAAGACTTTACTCAGCTGTTCTCAACTTTGTTGGCTCAGGATGCGCCTTCCAAAAAGTAAAGCAGCTCTTTACGGGAGCCCGTCTGTAGCTGCGCTGACCCCTCACTGCTCCGTAGTTAGTGAGTGAATCTGGCTGGTTGTTCCAATGACCCCTGAGCCGCTGGTAGAGAACAGCTGTCCCAACCTAGACCCCTAGACCCCTAGAGTTCAACATACAGAATAAATACTGTCAAATGCATCTCATTCTACACCAGCTTTTGGTTTGCTCCAGCTTTTATTTTGGTTGTGGTAATCTTAATTTGACTTTTAGACAAAAAAACAAAAAACAAAAACACACTTTTTTAAAAAAAATCATTGTGTGTTTTCAGAAGTACTGTTCACCAGTTAGTGAAGCCTGACTGCTGCATGTTGTTACTAAACCCTGAACTCTAAGTAACACAGACTCTGAAGGCACCAGTGAGATGTTTGCAGATGAATAGTAATTTTAATCATGTCACAGGATATTACTACTATTCTTAGTGTAGGAAACTGTAGCCTAATATAATAACAGTTACCCATAAACCTGTAGAGGCTTATTGTGACTCCATGGAGACAGATAAATATCAGGTCCGCTCTTGCAGGCTGTTTATTTACTGAGATCTTCAGCTTCACCGCATCCCTGATGGAGCTAACGTGGCTAAAAACTAGAGCGCACAAGAATAAAAGCTGTGCAAGCTCAAAAGGACTGCAAACACAGAATGAGACCAGTCAAAACCTCCTTATACATAATGTAGCTGCAGGTTTTATAGTTTGCATGCATGTGATTTCAGCACGTTTGGTAAGTGACTCAGTTCTCTTTTTGCCCGAGTTAGAGGTTTTGTTTAACCAGACTTGAAGCAGCTTGTATTTTTGACAGCACACGACATAAACGAGCATGACCTTTTTTGCTTCTTTGCTAAACAAAAACACGTCTCTTGACATTCTGTACTCTGCTAGTTTTGCTTTTTTTTTTTTTTTTTTCTCCTATTCATTAATGTTTCTTCATCTCCAGTCACTTTGGCATCTTTTGTCAGCTGCTCTTTAAATTTTTCCTCACTAGGTTTAAGTGGTGACAGTAGAAAAATAACCCTATCCTGGTAGGTACAGCTTGTGAATTGTCAGCTTCCTACCATCCCACCACCCCCCTCGCCACCGCCCTCTCAGTTTTTGGCTTTTGCTTTCCTTTCCCTCCTGGTTTTTCCCACCCTCCGTCCATCTCCCTGCACCCCCCAACCCCCCACATGAGCGCCCTCCTCCTCCTCCGCCGCCGTGCTGCACCCTCTCGAGTTACTAACCCACTGGTTTGTCGTTGGTTTTTTGAAGTTTAACCCATAGTGAGTTCTGCATTTGCACCTGTATTTATTTCTGTATGTTGAAGCTAGTCCAGCCCTCCCTTTTCTTTTTCCCCTCCACCATGTTGATCTTGTCCCGTCCACACATGCAGACTACTTTTTGATTTTTCTATCAGGATGAGAATTTGTCTGCCATAAATACCGTGCTTTGTTTATGAATGTTGTTTCTCAGTGCCCATTTGAACATCATTAGTCCATTCGTCCATGGTTTTATCCTCCTTCCCGTTCACATTAGTTCTGTTCAGCTGCCTTTTCTCTATACAACTCCTTTTTAATGCTGGGATAATGGCCTCGGAGGGCAGTTTGTGTTTGAAATAAGGCCTAACAAACAGTTGGCAGATCACCAAAATGCAAGAAATGCCAACAAAGTGTTTTTATCTCCCAGAGGGTGCCATCATTGTCAGCAATAACGGCCCGTTTTCTCTTGTTTTCATTACAAACCGGATTGCTTGCTGCAGATAAAAACAAGAAAAAGAAACACGGTGTCCGGACAAGAGGTCTTTAAACAGACGCTACATCGTAGTCCGGCACACAAGCAGAGCCGTTACTGTGGCGTTCTGGTGAAAAAGCAGTATACTGTGTACAACACTGTCTCGTACAAAACACTATTTTTAGACTCGACACTATCAAGAGTTCAACTGCAGTCAGATGTGTTGCACAATGGCTGAAATGACCTTACATTAAGGTTCAGTCAGTGTGGCATCAGGCCATCAAGAGCAGCCTGAGCTGCTGCAGCGTGCCATCACCTCCAGAAGCGTCTAATGTCTGCTGGAAGGACGCCCTGCCCCCGAGTCTGATGGGGTCTTAATTATCCGTCTGTGCACCTCTCATCCCTCCTTTGCTCGAGTGTTGCCTTTCTTGTTTTTAGCCGCTGAGTGTTTTTGGGCACGATGGCTGAAGGTTCTGTTTGAAGTGTGTTTACCTTTTTTTTTTTTCTCATCACCCCGTAGCAGCAGCGACACCGAAATGAGCACCTTTGGCAGATGATCAGCTCGTTTTAATCCCGTTCCGTTATTTCTATCCCAGCATTAAGTCTTTGATAAACAAAGACACATGAACACATTTTGATCAGTTACCAATGGAGATTATGTAGCTTAGTGTTGCCTTAGGCTCATATGTTTGCAAAATGTTCGTTAAATCCGTCATGTGCTTTTTTTAAAGTGCTGTCCAGTACTTTGGCTGAGCCTTAATTATCGGCATACGCTGATGCACTGCGTGTCAGCCAATAAGTGACAAAACTGGCAACGTAACAGAAAAAACTGAAACCTCCCCATTGACATAGTCTGTCCACTGGAAAGTTCTTAACTCAGATATTAATATAGCATCAAAACGCCACACTATTCAAGTAAAATGAAAAGCGCCTCGTCATGGATGGACGTCGCGTCACATCCCAAACATTGATTTGACTCCCTAAAGGATTGGTTTAACATTTAGGGAAATTATTTTAATTGATGTCTCGCTGAGACAGGTGGCACTCAAATATAACACAACACAAATATAAAGCTGTAGCCAATTAGCATAGCTTAGCATAAAGGCTGGAAACGATGTGTAGTGGATATGTTAGCTTTGGACTGCCTCCAGCTTCATATTCAACAGACAGACAAGAGAGTGGTGTCAGTCTTTACTAACTCTCTGACGTGTTTAGAACTGCATTTGCTTTCAGGCGAACTATTCCTTTAACTCAGTAGTCCCTTAATGGCTTCCCTGTATTGTGTTTACATGAATATGATGTCCCAGTGGCAATCCAACCTGGGACTTTATTAGTACAACACATCAGTCTTTTGTTTTCTCATAAAGGACAGGAAGTGGAGTTTCACAAAAAAACTAAAAGTATTTTTAAAACAATGTGGGCTAAAAGTGACGGATCACTTTAGACTGATGACAATGTTCTGATGACACATAGAGGATGCACATACAGCAAACTATAGTTCTCATAGTGCATCTGCTCTAAATGTGTCAGCCTAAACATTATTATTAACGTCTGTGTCAAAACAGTTAGGCCACAACTTCAGAATCTCAAGCCACTTGTTCAATGTTTTAGACTCTGGTAGCGTGTGCGCGTTTGCGGTTTTCGTCTTAACCCCTCCTCCCCGCCCCTGTGATTTCTTACAGAAGGATGCAGCCCCCCCAGCTGAGTGCAAGCAGCAGTGAAGCCTGGCCTGGCTGCCTTGAGGATCCAACTGCACTGTAACGGCTTCTCAAATTAAAAAAAAAAAAAAAGAAAAAAAAAAACAGATATTAAAAAAAAAAGTTACTTACCGCCTTATAATGTTTTGTATTTTTCTTGGTAGAGAATTTGAAGAAAAAAAGTTTCAGGATTTTTGTTACAAAAAAACTCATGGTAATATACTGGGAGCTGTGTGGCTCGATATACATAGTATTTTACTAGAACCTGTTTTTCCTTCTCTTCTCCTTCTCTGTACAATAGATAGAACACAGGAAAAAAAAACCTCCCTCAAAAAGCATGACCTTGTTTCTTCACTGCTAAAACTAGTTTGGGTTCTTGTGAAGTCTTTTGTTGTATTTGCTCTTAGACAACAGCTGTGGTTTAGACTGTATCGCGGCGACGTCAGTTTATTATCCCCACCGAACCCACCCTCCTTCCTCCTCCTCTTACCAAAGTTCCAGGATGGTCAGTTCTGTTTGTCCCAGGTGAATCTTAGTTTTTTATTTTTTATTTTTCTTTTTACTCTTAGTGGGGCCTTTAGCACTTGTTAAAGCACTGTAGCATTTCCAGCTCGAGTGAGGGAGGACGGATGGGTGACCTGCAGCTGGGGCGTCTACTCCAGTTTATCTAATCTTGCTGAGCATGGGATCCGGAGTCGGTGTTTTTTGGCCACTTCCTTGCGCCACTTATGCTCAACAGCTTTCCACTCTTGATACATTCCAGTAAGCAGACTGGCTGGCACCGTTGGTGAACCTTTCATGCAAGGGAGTCCACTTCTCTTCAACTTGGATGGACCTGCCTAAATTGAAGTAAAATGAAGATCGTTTCGACCCTCTTCGACACGTTAATGGGTCGCTCCCAGGGCTTGGCACGGCCTGGTCGAGTCTCTTCAACATTCCAGAGGATTCCTTAGGTGTGGAAAGGGATGAGACAGTTTGGAACGGCCAGTTCGGGGCCCAGCCAGCCCCAATAACCCAGTGCTTCAGGCTCTACGTAGGCTCGCAGTGGCGTGGCTGTCGTCTTTTCTATAGCACTTTGTATTAGTGTGTGGTGTACCAGTGGCGTCCTGTCATCGGTTAGCTGTCTCAGTATTCCTTGTGAGCAGCACTTTGTTTCACGCCCCCAGCCTGTACGGGCGTGGGGGACGGTGCTGTAACCCCCGCTCTGTGGAGAGTTCAACTTGTGCTTTCTGGTTTCGAAGTGCGTTACCTTTCTTACCGGGGGGAAGCACACTTGGCCTGTTCAGAGAGGCTTTGAAGGAACAGGGTTGGGCAGATGTAGCACAGCGATTGACCTGGAAGGGCCAAACCCAGGTATTGAACGTCTGTCAGTATGTCACAATGTCCACTAAAACTCCCCTTTTACCCATTAGTCTTATGACATTTACCTCTTGTGTCATTAATTCGTGTCTGTCAGGTGACTCACCCGGACCTCAGCCCAGCCCCTGAGGTCTTGGTTCATTTTTATCACTGTGAAAGAAAGAGGGGAAGTGTGATAAGGCCATCGTGTTGGCCAATGACCCACCACCCCTCCCTACCCCAAACCTCCTTCTTTTGTTACCCAGAAGGCCACAGAGAAGCACGTCAGAGCAATACTTAAAAGCTAGGAGGGGGACCGAGAAGAAACCGTAGCCTGCCTCCCTCCCTGTCCGTTCCTAATGCCTTTTTTTTTTTTTTTTTTTTTTTTTTTAAGTTGTGAGAACAGCCAAGTGTTGGTTGTGTTGGGCAGCATCTTGTCCACTGTGGAGAGCCAGGGTACTTCTCATTCTGCAGGGAGTATTCAGATCATGTTCATTGGGGGAAAGGACGTGAAAGGGTAACTTGTAGGGTCCTTCTGAGCAGCTGTTGTCAAGGCAAAATGCTATGCTACAAAAATACTAATGTACTCAATAACTGTACGTGTATGTTCATGAATAAATTGGTTCAACATGTCGAATATGGCAGACTCGTGTTTTCTCAATCGCTGCTGATCCTGGTAGCTTGGACACATCATTTTAACGGGCAGCCGCGTGCCAGTAGAGGGCGCCATTGCTGTGAGTTTGCGCTGTGTTTGACACTTCCTGATCTCCATGTGGATGTTGGTTTGTAATGACATAAAATGACCACCTCAAATACAACACCGGTGCCAAGAGTGCCATCAGAAGTAACGGTGGTACAAGACGCCCGCGTTGAAAGGTCGAATTGATTTGTCAGATTAAAGGTCACATGTTGACTATAGCACAAATTATACTGTTCATATATGCAGGAGGTGGCCAATGGCATATGAGATTACGTAGACAGCCAGTGGTGGAAGACCTGTGATCCTTTACTCGGGCAACGATGTAAAATCCTCAACCGCATGATAATTTGGAAAGAAACTCATTTAGTCCATCAAAACTCAAGAGGTGAACACCACAGGCTGCTGCTTTAGATATAACAAAGACCCTTTAACAAGTTGATAACACAATAGGTCATTATTTTTCATAATTATTGATGTTTATAGCAAGGCTGCAATGTGTTGTGTCCACTTTAATTTATTCTGATATGTTGTCATAAAAAAAAAATAAACTCGACATATTTTTGTCTACAAAACAAAAATCTAAGCACTGAATTGTTTTAAAAAAGGTTTAAAATGCTTTAATGATAAGGAGGTGAAGGTGAAAAATAGATAATTATATTAGTTATTAATCTAGTGTCATATTACTTAATTCACATTTCAAAATAAAAAGTAAAAAAAAATAAAAAATACAGAATTTTTATTTGTGGGCCGCTGTTCAGTGTCTCTGGAGGCTGGGTGTCACTGAGGGGGGCGGTGCACCTCTCCAGCAGACCCCTCCCGCCCCCCAAACCCCCACTCACACACTGTGACCAGCAGCCAGACAGGCAGCCAGCCTTCATACTACAACCGCGACTACACACCGCCGCAGTCACAGCAGCATCTCATGCCTTCACCCGCTCCGGGATAGACATCCGTCCATCTGTCCGTCCAGTCAAGCAGCCAGGAGGGTGGAAGCCTGAAGCGTCCAGGTGAAGATGCTGGAAAACGGGAGGAAGGTGTTCAAGGAGGGTCTGCTGGAGAAGAGGAGCGACGGGCTGCTGCAGCTCTGGAAGAAGAAGCACTGTGTCCTGACCGAGGACGGCGTGCTGCTGCTGCCGCCCAAGCAGCACGACCAGCCGCATCACCACCAGCCGCACCACGGCGGGGACACGGGCAAAGTCAAGGAGCTACACTTCGCCAACATGAAAACGGTGGACTGCGTGGAGCGGAAGGGCAAGTACGTCTACTTCACGGTGGTCATGACGGAAGGGAAGGAGATCGACTTCAGGTGCCCGCAGGACGAGGGCTGGAACGCGGAGATCACCCTGCAGATGGTCCAGTACAAGAACCGGCAGGCGATCCTGGCCGTCAAGTCCACCCGGCAGAAGCAGCAGCTGCTCGTCGTGCAGATGCCCGGCCAGAAGACGGTCCGCAGCTCGCCGAACGTAGCGTGACCTGCGGCGAGTCCCGCGGACAGTGGTGCGCCATTAGCGGTAAGACAGCAAAAGAGAAAGCGAGATTGAGGGAGGGGGTCCCCAGGTCCGGGGACCACCTGGGGATCCCCTCGCAAATAAAAGACCCCTTTTCGTTTTTCGTGTTATTCCCTGGATACGTGCGCCATGAACAAGGACGTCTGTTTTCATCACAGGTTACAGGTCCTCCCTCTCAGATCAATCCCTGAGCGAATCCAGAAGGGGACAAAATATGGATTTATTACGGCATAAAGAAAAGTTCGGGACTCCCTGATATAGGCCTGACTGTGTGCCCCCCCCCCCCGTGGCGGGGAAAATCTCCGCAGGACACCCATTTCCACGCAGGTCTGATATTTCGTACAAGGAGGGCATCTCCGTATCCAAAACAGCTGGTTTTACGCGCGCAGAGAATACGTTTAAATTGAGCGTTTAAATCGCTCATTTATTCATGTATTATGCACGTATACATCCATGCATTTTCATTTCAAATTGGATTATTTGCCTCAATCGGGGTAAAGGCGCACAGGTTGCGGGTCAGGTGAGCCCCGATGTCGAGTTCCAAATTGATTCTCACCGTCTAACCTGAGCGTCGGAGGAGCAGCCCAGCCGAACACCGGGATCAGGTTATCTCTCTCTCTCTGTTCACCAGAGAAACAAACAAACTGCTGCTTTGTGTCTGCTTGGACAAGCAAGTTTCCGCGCACGTGGCTCTCCGTGACACGTGGTGATTTGTTGTCACCCCGAGGTTTCAGCCCGGCCGAAACAAACAAGTGGACTAAATATCTGGAAACAATCTGCTCGCAAATTATAGTCACTAGTAACCAAACATGGTGAAAACACTGTTCCCCGCAGAGGCTTTGATTTGAAGGGAGACATTGTAACCTGAACCCCACCCCCACTCCCCAACCCACTCCACCACTACCACAAGTTACTGAGTCACAGTTTTCTAATGCTGATTCTTCAATAGACTTTGTTCAAAAACTCTCTTTAAAGATAATCAGAATTAAAAATGCATTTCAACATTAACTGATTCATTTACAGGCAGGTTCCAGGGCAGGGCTGTGAGCTACTGAGGTCTGAGGTCACGTCTTAAGTATTTTTCCAATAACTTGGTGATTTTAAGTAACGTCGGGAGTCTGTTTTTCTTTCAATCGATACTATGTGATGTGTATTTTTAAGCAGATTACAGTGTCACATCTTAAATGCTATTTCTCACGAAACAGAAAAGGCAGTTAACCGAATGAAGAGTGTATTATTTCCTCAGCGGAGAGACATTTTAAAAAAAGGAGCTGCACCAAATGAGGCAGAGGACTGCTGAAATGAAACGAGCAGCCCCGAGGTCCCGCTGTACTGAATTCCAGCTGCCTTTAGGTTTTCTCAGCCTCCTGTTGTCTGGCGCCGTCAGTCAGCAGTCTGTCTAATTGATTGCATCCGCAGGTTAATTGGACACTCAGCTGGAGGATGAATATCGAGCTGGGCTGCGCCCCCCCCCGCCGCTTCACCACCGCTCTCCATTCTCCAGGAGATCCCCTCTTCCATGTAGTGGTTTCCACAGACCAGCCTCCCCCCCCCCACCCCGCCCCTCTCTCCTTTAGTCCTCTTTTCAATACAGAGACTGATTTCACAAAAGACTTATGGACAAAAAGCATGTGAGAAAACATCTGTATTCTACCGTGCGATGGGTTCAGCCCTTATTTATTATATGTATATATATATTTTCTATAAAAAAAAAATGCTATGTTGTTGATGAATGTTCAGAGTGGGTGTTGCTAGAGTGGAACAAGATATACTCGCTCAGAGGTTCATGCTACATGTTACACACAAAGTCCATTGGGAATAAGCTTACATACGGCGTAGGTACCTTAGGATGGTTGCTGTAGGTTAGTCAGATCATTGCTGGTAACATCTCAGTGTCTCGGTGTCCATGTTTCATTTTCCAACGGAACCAAAGAATCATTTCATCACGTTCCCCCTCTCTTGTGCAGCGTAAGAGCTCAGAATATACTGTAGTAAAGCACTATAGATATATGATGACATACCTGCATGGCTGATACCTGATTTGTGAATGCATACAGTGTACACCTTAGTAATTTTACTGAGACATCAATAATTTGCCATCATTTGATTTGACTTTTCTGTGAATCTTAAACGTAAGTGAGATACTGACGTGTCATGCACCCTCAGTTTAATTTCCGTGGTCGCGGAGGAGAGTGCGCGCAGCAGAGTTTTTGTTAAATTGACAGTTTTCAGATGCAGAGCTGCTCTAAAGACTATTCAGGTGGGGAGATTTAAGTCTACTTCAAATAGATAACCAATGAGAAAGAGGAGAAGTACCTTGACATTTAAAATTCTGTGGATCTGTTCTGCCTTTAAGCTACTTTTCCAAATTTTTATTTATTTTTTGCTGTGTTGCACCTTTAGCCCCCCCCCCCCATTTGTCTTACTGTAACTGCTATACTAATGAGCTCCTGCACATAACTTAAGAGTTAATATGGTTCCAGAATGACATATGGATTTTGTAAAGACTTGTGGTTGTATGATTCTGCACCACTTTGCTGGCCCTTCTGTCCTGTTCATACCAGAATTGCTCATTAGGTGCAGCAGCTGAACCCAGAACAGTCCTGACTTGCCGAGACTCCAGGCCCAAGCTAATGACTTAAGAATTAATTTCCTACAATGCAGTTTTTAATTTTGGGGTGTTAAAGGCTAAAATTGTGAAAAAGCAGGGAAGTCATTTTAATTTTTTTTTGACAGATGGGAAAAAATGTTTGGTTTGTGTATTGGGGAAAAAAAGTCTTCCTGGTGCAAGGTTGCATCATGTGACTTACATTCTGCTGGCCATGAAGACAAAAAGCACCTCAGCTGAGAGGCTGTTCCAACGATTCAGTGTAGCACTGCTACAAAGTTCCGTCTAATTGCTCTCAAGGGTTTGTAATGTGAAGGATTCCTTTCTCCAGTAGTTTGAAGCTTCCATTGGTAATATAAATATTGGATTGGAAACAGTTTTGGACCGCTGTAGCCACTCGCTTTCCAATTCAGTCAAGCTAGAGCAGATCCTTTGGCTACACCCATCGTCCTTTACGACAACTAATCAGATTATTCTTGTTTCCGTAGCGGCTCTGCCTCTGAGAGACGTTCATTAAACTGTAACCCTAAACTGTGACGCGAGGCATGAGTGCTCTTCATGAGAAAAAGAACAGACCAAACGACGTGATTCTTGTAGAAACCTGGACACGTGGTGATACACAGGGTCACATTTGGTGGAGCTCGACAGCTAATGGTCTCAATATTGCCTCAGCATTGTTTTTTTTTATGTTGTTTCCTGTTTGCTTGGAGTGCCCCCCCCCCCCCCGCCAGTGTATCACCTCCAAACCGAAACATGCCTCCGTGCTGTTGTCATCCCCCACACAGGGTAATAGCGATGCCCTTTATCTAACGCGACTGGTGTGATGCTTCTCTGACATGCCTTCCCGTTGCCATCATTACATACGCAGTTATAGCTGCGCCCTTTGTAGCCACCGTCCAATTTCTTATTTCAATGTGAGATCTATTTTCATACCTCGAAAAGATACATTCCATTAAAAAACAACATAAAAACAGCGCAGTGTCTCGTGTGCTTTCTTTCCCTCTTGCGCGTGGCGGCAGATGAACGTCAGAGCCATGCGGTTCAGAGGGGTCGCCGGAACGACCTGGTTAACTAGCTGCTGCTCTGTCGGTCTCCAGACTTTCATGCTTTACAACCACTGAACCTTTCACCTCCTGTTTCCTGGTCTAAAAGTAGAAGCCATGTGGAGAATTGGGTTTCACTGCCAGTTGCTGCCGCTCAGATAAACTGCCAGAGTGTAATGTCAAACGAACGCGTGGCTCCGTCTCCTCTGCTGTCTAAAGCCTGAGCTAATTCAATTAAACACGGTGCACATGACGGCATCCTTTCTGACACATGACGGGGCTCGCCGCCGCTGGAGAGGAACATTGCTGTGTCAGGAAGCAGCTTGTGTCTTTGAATGCACCGGACCTTGAACTCACCTGCTGCCTCAGTCCTTGAAAACCAGTCTTTTCTCCTTTCTACCTCAGAAATACACAATGTAGTACAGTCAGAAAAGCCAAAAGAAAAGCACTCACACTACAGACATTTAGTAGATATTTGAACCCAGGGTGACAGCCAAAAAAAGTAGATCACTATATTATTAAACATGAAATATACTTCCTTTTTCTCAACAGCTGCCGTATTTGAAATTTACACGGTTATTATGAATGTTGAAACTTAGCGTAACGGTAGCACACAGTTAAAGAGGAATCATATAATTAGCAAACCAACTACACACCGAAATCCATCCCACTGAACAGACATTAGCCATATTTTACCATCTTTTATGCTTGTATCATGTATATGATTATGATTGTATTGTTTTATGAGCAATACAATCAGTAGAATCTGCATTATTCTGACTACCATACAACAAGTAAACTAATGCGCTGAAATCTATGGTAACGCTTTATAAGCTAATAGGCTTTGTGGAAAGAACTGTGTGATATGGCACAGTTTCTCAACCTCACTTAATCTAACGTTACCTACAAAATGGGCAATATGTCTACAGGCCAAGCACTTTTAAGAAATATTAGAACACGACGGAACTATAAAATGAAGTGCTGCCAACCTCTTTCTCATCCTCATAGCAAAGAAAATAGTTATTTCCTGTGGGACTGTGCGGTGTGTAAATGTGCATAAAACCAACAGCGTCAGTAAAACCCACAAAACGGGAGAAGAGATCAGCGAGGACATAAAAAGTTACAGCCCGTCTTGTCATCGACGTCCCTCCAACATGTTTGTGCGGCAGCTGCTCTTCAAACATTGCAAAAGAATCCTCCGTAGCTCCGTCTTGGCATGTAAGCTGACCGCCAATTTATTCCTCACCATCACCGCCTCCCTTTGATCGGGAGGAAGACTTGTGACAGCAGGTGCATGCGACTCCAAGTGACTTCCGAGGGCCTTCAGGCCAGCTCTGTGGAATCTCTCCACCACCTTTGTTTCACCATAGAACTAGATGGTCAACAGTGTTGTTGAGTTGTTTGTACGTAAAGTAGTTGGATTTAAAGATCATTTATCATGTAGTAAAGATCATTTATCATGTAGTAAAGATCATTTATCTTGTAATAAAGAAGAATATTAATCATTGCTCTTGAATTAAAGATAATTATTGAATTATAATTATTAAGTACTCAGCATCTTCCCAGTCCAATGACGTCCATTCTGCGACAAGGCCGGGATGAGTTGAATGGGTTCCACAGCCACTGGATAGAATGATCTACTGTGGACCTTGGGTGGAACACCCTGAAGGTATGTGTTCTTGGCTGTATTGAGCCCTTTCATCAGAATCATGAGTTCCTCAAGCAGCAATATCCTATTTTTTTTATTTATTTTTACGATCAGTGACTTCCATGGAGACGACAAAGTTAACTATGGGTTCTGTACTGTATGTACTCTCCGGCTTTGCTGAAGACAAAAAACAGGCTTTCAAATCACCTCATTAAGTATATGTTCTCGTTTTTAAACACAGCTCGATCATTTCCTCAAAAGTCTGAGCACTGCAGTAGATAGTGCATTTATTATATGTATTAATTTGACATATATTAATACACATTTGGTGCCTGCAGTGAGTATTTACAGCAACAGGATATATTTTAAAGAGTCCAAATAAACTTCAAGGTAATGAAGGAACACAGTATGGCTCACTGATGTGTTTAGAATTATAGCACAGAAGAAGAAGAAGAAGAAGAAGAAAAGATATCGGTTAATGGTTTTGTGTTTGAATGTCTTTTGATGAGAAAAGCTGCCGGTAAGCTTCACGAGATGTGTTTTTCAGACGGTCGAAGAGGTTCGGAAACTGCTGGGTCGTTTCTGTCCTTCTTTCCTCGAGTACGTAGCGTGCCACACGGACTCTTCGCTGGCTTCTTCTCTCTTCCCTGCATCCTCTTGTCATTGACGGAAGAGATATCACACGGCGTCTCTGAGTCTCTTGATATTCTAAATGTCGAGTGTTAAAAACATATTTGTCAAACGTTGCCCGACAGCTGGATGGATTCTGTTGGCACTGACCACAGACCAGCTCATATCCTGCTAATATGTCCTGGATCTTTGGCTTTGTGGGGAGAATAAAAAAAAAAAAAGCACCCATCAGCCCATAAACAGACCATTTGTATGTATGCCACAATGTTGCCTGTCAAACAGCGCATGAAAGTTGTTGTGCCTTGTTAATTTTATCGTACTGCATTTAAATGTTTATAAATCCCAGGACATTCCAGGTAATCAATAACCTTCCCTGGATCCACTGTATCTGATCAGGGTGAATGACATGAGCGCTACGGTACAAGCAGGCCTTAGAGTGGTATTGATCCATAAACTGAATATTACTTGAAGAGACAATGTTGGTAACAGTACTGTGAAATAAATATTAACACTTCAGCCTGTTCAGGGTTCTATGCAAATGCTCCATAGGCAATACAACATTAGTTTGTACTAAATCCTGTTTTGAACAACAAGATTACACAATTTTTATACCATAAAACAATAATAAAGCTGATTTGTCTGTAATGAGAGGGGAACTATTCAAAGCCAGAGGTGATTGGCCAGCTGGACGCCTACTGTCGGTGCCAACTGGAGGATACCGAGACCACTGTTGTCCTGCAGCAACAGTTGAGTAAAACTGATATATCCCTGATCGATCACAATACACAAACAGGAAACTGCAGAACCAGGCTCCAGCTACTGTTTCCACTGTAAGGTGGGGGACGGGGATGCCACTTTGCATGCTAGCTGCTTTATTTTAATTTATGGAGTTCTGGTGAAAACAGCTGCTAACTACTTCAGAGTGAACCGAATAGCTGAGAAGCGCTGCAGGGTTTGTTCCTCTCACATCACACATAGTACACTCATTTATAAAGATAGTGATAGGAGCAGCTTACAGTCAGCATCTAACTTGTTTTTTTAATTTTAAAATGCTTATAAAACTCTGTCTGGATGGAGTGGTAATTGAACCCTTATCTGAATGCAGCAGACTACATGGCGACTTCAATAAATAAACAGTAACCCCCCCCCCATGCTACCTGGCCCCAGGCTTTCTGTGATTCTGCTAGACCCAGTCAAGGTTTTGCCCACTGCCTTGTTGGTAAGTCCAGCCTTGATAAAGGCCTGGCTAATGTGTTGCATGATGTGAGCATGATGCACGAAACATATGCAGCGTATAAGCATAAGCGTCATTCATTAGACATTAGACATACACAGCAACATGCAGCATGATCCACTCAGTATTTTACTGTGCTGAAACACATACAGTCTGCAGAACCCAGCGCCATCCGTCCAACATACAGTCTGCAGAACCTTGTGTGAAGTGCTCAGAATGCATCGTGACACTGTGTGATATTTATTTGTTTTCTTCTTTTGTACATCTAATTTCAGCCATTTTTAAGTATTCTGATGCCTTGTGCCCCTGCTAATGTATTGCCTTCCGTGTGCTTGATTGGTTGCCATGCCAACCTTTGCAGAAACTGGCGAGTTAATAGTCTGATTTGCGCAGGTTTTATTTTTATATTTGCTCGCTCTGTTACAGAAAACTTTATAGACAGACACGCACAATGGCCATAATCATCCACAGGATGTTCATTACTTAGATTACAGGGACTCGGCTGCCACTCTTATCAAGTCACATCACCGTCATGTCTGTAATCACAGATCACTCAGAGATGTGGATGTAGAAACCCCCTCAGATGGCTTCATTATTCAAAGTGGCTGGTGTAACAGATAACAGGTACACAAAGAAAGGCCCATTATTCTGGGACATCTGGCGTCGGCCAGACTTCATGGGCTCCGTCAGACAGCGAAGCGGCTCATCAGTACAGAGAACGGAGAGCAGATTGTTCCCACACTCGCTGTTTTGTTTTCTCCCAACTGCGTAGGCGTAAGATAGATAGGTGTAAGGTGGTTTTATGGCGCTCTATTCAGGCTGTTCGCGAGAGTCCAATCCAACTTGTTTGTTCCTTTGTGTAGATATCCGATAAAGTATGGATACTGGTGAGTGTTTTGTTTAAACTGTTCCATCATCCCCCAGTAAAGGATTATGGGGTATATAAAATGAAAAATCGCACACTTAAGAACCTTCATTCTCACTATTCAGCATTATTAAACCATTATACTTTATGTAATTAGCCATTAGCAGCCTGTGCAGTGTGGTACTGGGATATAAAAATCCGGAAGTACTTAGCCATCTGCTCAGTAGTACATAAACTGTGTGTTTTATACTTTCTATGTAAATGACCCAAATGGTAAGAAAAACTGGGAGTGATGAGCAAGGCAAGCTGGCTTTTTAAAAAAATATCTCAGCGTGTCATTTTGCCCATTTCACCCCTTGTGAAATCGTGTGTGTGTGTGTGTGTGTGTGTTGGTGCAGAATAGAGTTTCAGTTCTGCAAACTTGTCTTGGAGGCGAAGCTGCCCTGGTGTACACCATCTCTGTGATTCATAGATGCAGTGACTAGTTTTCAGGTTTAGGTCTCTTTTTCTCACATTCAAATGGATGCAATCGCGCGGATCGAGTTCCATCCCAGCATTTCTGGTCAGGTAAACCGAGCTCTGTGAAAAAAAAAGGGAGAGGAGCGACACACGATGCCTTTGCTAATTGTCTCTCTTTAGTCGCGTTGAGGCTCAGGGCCCGGCTGCACAAAGATATGCTTGTACCTTTGCACTTACAGTTGAATAGTCTCATGCAAATTGGTCGGCTTCACAAACAGAAAATTAGAATAACTCTGGCTTCGGGTTAACGCTGAAAGAAAACCTTGGTTTTATTTAAAACAGAAGCCATTATTATTTTACATAAAAATGGCTCAAATCCCAACGTGTAACATGACAGGTGCGGCAAGCTGCAGACAACAGACAGATGTTTTCAACAAAAACAAAGATTCCAACTGAGCAGCACCTGCCCTTCGCTCAAAGCTGATGAACAGAGCGGAGCAGCTGAAGAGCCAGATATATTTTACTTCAACAGTTGGTGGAGACCAAAACTGAAGTAAAAGTAGAGTAAATACTAGATTTATATTTTGATCGGCAGGACCACAACGAGTAACAGCGAGTCTGCTGGATGGGTCAGTAAGCAACTGGTTGCCAACATACTCTCCGATTGAATTTCATAATGTGATAAAAAGGAAATTGGCTTTTCTGATGTCTCCATCTTTTTTTTCCCAACTAAACAGGCACAAGGTTTTCTGATAGAGCAGAGGTGCACAGTTTCTTTAGTTTGAAAAACTTCTGAATGTACACTGTGATGTACTGACAGTAATGTAACGGCACACAATAAAATAAACATTTGGATATCTTTGTGCAGCGGATGGACTGTTATTAAGTCTGAGTCTATGTCTCTGTGATGGCAGGTTGTCTCGCTAGCTTAGCAACATGCCGGTAGACCATTTTAAAAATGCTAGTTTTAACTTATTTTGTATCTGGTATTTATTAAGCATATTGACCTTCCACTGTAATGTAAAAACCATCAAATTGTAAAAAGTCACTTTTTTTACATTTTGACCCAAATATTTTTCAGCCACTTGTCCTTTTGTCGCTTTCCCTTTCAGAAAAGTATGGCCCTAAATTAAACGAGGATTATATTTGTGGCTCAGCGGCAGCCCTGGGCAGTGTGAGTATAACTGAAACCACAGTTTTATGTGTGTGTGTGTGTATATGTGTGCGTGTGAGTCGACACCACAGAGTGTGTGTAGAGTCTGGAGTGTTTGTGGACTGCTGATTTGGCTCTCCTGCATCTCCCTGCCCTTTGACCCTCTCTGTGCTTGCTGGCTGTAGTCCTAGACCATATCCCCCACTCTCTTGACACACACAAACACACAGACACACACAGAGACACTGCAGCACCTGTTACCAAACCACCGGGCAGAGGCAGTGCCGGTCAGCAGGCTCAGTTCAGCCTCTCTCAGCGATTAGAGGCAGAAGTCGGTGATAAGAGCAGAAGTGTCACCTTGGTCTCTGCTGCCTTTGAAAACACCATAAAACTGGAACTGAAGGCTCAAACCCAGAGCAGTGCCAACTGTAAAAATGTGCTTTATGAGAGTGCATTTTATTACTAACCTCTCTTTGTGAGTTTTATGAACATAACTGGCACGAGCTGATCCCTTTCACACAGAACTTTGGCTAGAAACTGCAAACGACACAAAGCTTCTGTTTAATTAGACACTACCACAGCAGTGTCTTAGGTTTATTGAAATCACCTCAGTCTCTTGACTTTCACAAGTTCTTTCTAGCAAAAGTGACCACTCGCTGAACCGTGCCCCACTTAGTTACTCTTTCTACACCTCCCTGACGTTTAGTTTAGACCAAAGACTTAGGACAAGACAAAACTGTGTTTGAATTGTTGCAGGGAATCTTGCATCAGAGTGAACTGCTCTATCTGAAGAGTGGGGGATCTGATGGTGTCACCTGCCACGCAATGTGTCAGTTTGCTGCTTTCAGAATGTAATGCCGGTCACCGCTTTCAGCAGCCAACAACAGTTAAGACATCTGGTGGTGATCGGCTGGTAGAGTCATCACAAAGTGTCAGCTGGTTTAAATGACAGTAACTCCTCAAAGCAACGGAACTGCTGAATAGAGAAGATGTCTTAAGTTTCATTAAGTTGCATTAACCCCTTACTAAAGAAGCATAAGGCACACACAGGTTCGAGTTATGCTCTATTGTTATTTTGGGGGAAGCACATCACATACAAGGAAAAATAATTAAGAACTGAACTAAGACAATATATCTAATAATATAATATATACATAATATACAATAGGATTAATCTAGGTAGGAATCTGATTTTAGAAAGTGGTTGTAAAAATAAACATTATGACTCAATTGAGCGAAGTCCAAACTGAGCTGTGGGCTCGGCAGGGGTAGAGCTATGAATTAAATCCACGCAAGTGTGTTCAGCTGGAGGATACCTTTCAGAAAAAGAGTCTATTTACTGGCATATGAAAGCATACAAAACATCTCATTAAATTTGCATAGTGGGTGTGTATTCGCATGCATTCCTCGGGCTGTTTGTGAGACTTAAATAAGCACAGCAGGTATTAGAAACACCTCGTGCGCCGCTTGTTTTGTCTTGGGTTTTTTGCCTTTTTCCAAATAAGCGGTGGAACATATGTGTTTTTATGACCCGCATCCGCTCATTCAGTGCTGTCTTTTTCTTCTGCACGCATGCACACGTGCGCGCACAGACGCAGCAAATACCCTCTCCCCTATCAGTGTGAATATGCAGGTGGTAAACCGTAGGCTCCTGAATACAAATATACACAGACAGATGCACTCAGTCTGCACAAATGCAAACTGGCACGTAGACACGGTAACACACACACACACACACACACACACACACACACTCACACGTACACGCACACAGCCGCCCCCTCGTCTACTCACACAGGTGATACGGTGTCTGCCAGTGATAACAGCCGTCGGGCAGCTGAGCGGACACAACCTCCTCCTCGCCCCCTCAAGGTCACCGATAGGCCGGCAGCGGCAGGGACAGCTGTCTGTCAGCCAATCTCTGACCTCCCTCTTGTTTGTGTGAAAAGCTCAGTTCCTCTTTTGCATGAGATAACGCTGTTGTTACTCTGAGATTATCTTCTCCCGGGAGCCAAACAGCAGTTAAAAACAATGCAAATGGAGACAGCGAGCCACTCTGCAGGCAAATTGGTCTGGAAAAAATGGAAAGCTAGCCAGGACTGGTTTGGCAACTAGCGATAGAGCTTTTTTGACCAGTTTTTCTTTCAACAGCTGTAAATTTTATTTCCCTTGAAGGCGCCAGCTGGGCCGGACATAAATTTGAGTTAAAGGGGATTTGGAATTTGGTCTGATTTCTCTAAATGCACCAAATTAAGTGATTTTTCGTGTCTCATTTCCCTACATTTGACTACATTTTCAAGGCTGACTTGCAATTCAAGAGATCTTCCCTCACCCACATAATTCAGGTTCAGTCCCTTGTGTCAGTAAACATCCTGGCTGATGTAAAGACACAGAATTCTAATTCTATCAACATCGTTTCAAATTGAAAAATAAAATGAGATCTCTGCTTTATAAAAACCCTTTCAGCGTTGAGATGCACTCCGATGCAATAGATAAAAAGAATCTTATCCTAGCACACGGCCATGACCATTGTCATGGTTCTCCCCAAAATTACTCTCAGATCTGTCGCCATGTGTACTGAGAATAATTGGGTCTGATGAGAGGACACAGCCAGCGCTAAGTTACTGCTTACTTCAGGGTGAAAAATCGCCTGATTGGAGGCAGGAACAGCGCATGAGATGTGATCGTTGATTCAAAGACTGTTTCTGTTTGTCTATTTGGTTGCTGCCTTTCCGTACAAAATGCCAATAATGATAATATTTGAAAATGTCTTATGTTATGTTTTCATCTGAGTCTGTGGGTGCCTGAACATTGGATTCTTAGTCAAATGAAGCCACTGAAGCCAATAAAAGCTCCTCTCCATTCAGCTCTGGCAAACAAAAACGTTATTGCTGGTTGACGTAAAACTCAACATAACTCAAATTAAAACTTCATCATGGGAATACCTGATCTAAAAAAGAGAGATTTGAGATTTATCTGTCTGTGAATTTTGTAAATATTGTTAGTGGGGCTTTTTTGGTGGATTTCTTTATTACTGACGCATGTATTAGGCGCTGAATGTAAGTTGATTGTTTCTTTGATAGTGCAGCCCTCTAATTAACTATTAAAAACATAGCGTAAAGTTGTTTGTGCTATTTTGTGCCAAGCGGCAGTAAAATTTTAATATAAACCAAACAACAAAAAAGCCAAGACTGTCAGCATGTGTCAGCTACATCCAGTCAAATAATCTGTTTAAGACCACACCCTGATTAAAAACAGCTCCTGCTGTTTCAACCTTTCTTGCCGTTAGCTTAACAGTTGCAGGCAGGTAGCTAGCACTAGCAACATGGCAGTCAGGGACAGGCCGAACCTCCTGGATGGTAAACACGCTACGTTAATATCTGCAGTTTCAGCCAACCACTGCGGCAAACCGACTGCTCAGATCAGTGGTCACAGACTTTTTGGCTGGACTGCAGCAAAGCAAGCCCAGCTCTAAAAAAACACAAAAGACTGTTGCTCACTCACTGAATGATAAACTTACGCTAGTGGTAAACTGAGTGTTGTATTTTCATTGGCCTTTCACGGTCCTAAGCCACCTCTCAAGGGTGCTTTTTACCTTTATTTATGCTAGGCACCGTGGTACAGGCTTTCATAGATGAGCTATATAAGTGTGCACAGAAACATCTGTTGCTGTGTTCTTTGAGATGTCAGAACAACAAACACAACAATCTGTGAGGAAACAACAAGTGAACAAGCAGAGTAGTGCTGACACCAAACATGGCCGCACGCTCTGCCATACAGTTCCTCAGTGCATTAAGAATTGTCATTAATTGTAAATTGACATACTATAACCTTAAAACTGACATACCATCAGAAGTAAATCAAGTATGTGGATCAAAAACAGAATACAATATAACAAAGGCGTGAAGGTTGAGTATCATGTAAATGATTTGATTCTGCTGGCAAACAATCACTTATACGTCTATTTTTAAGATCTTTGGAATTACTTTTTAAAATCTTTGAGACAAATTGATGGTAAAAAGTCATTAATTGTTAAAATTCTTATTTGCTTTAATCAGTATTTGGGTTCTTAATTGTATAGTATTTTACTAATGTCATATGCTAAATATGCCTGTTCTAAATTTTGGATTCCACAAAGTGAGCCCATTGACCATAGACAGTCATCCATATAGCACCTAACCCTAACCCTACATCACAATATGTAGTGTATAAGGTAAGCTAAGGTAGTGTTTCCTTCTATACTTTGTACCTCTGCCAAACAAGCTTGGAGTGATACATAGCCTATAGGCAAGTGGTCCCTGAGAGGACTTCTGAGGAAAGGTCTTTACAAGGCAGCTGCAGGGAAAGTTTGTGTTTGTGAAGGTTGCAGCTTGATGCTAATGTAGGTTCAGAAAAGTGGTTCTGAACTGGATCATTCTCACGAGGAAAACTGAGGTGATTGGTAAAACCATTTTCAAGGAAGAATGTAATTTCAGGAATTGGCTTAATGTAAAGTTTTAAAAGCAGAAGATTTGAATTACTTTGTGTTTTCATTGTCCTGCTGTCTATAGAGAGATGTGTGTGGCCTTTTGGTATCTATAACTTTTGCATAAGACAGGAATGTTTCCTGTTATGTTTTGGATTTTCATTTTGTGTTAACTGGTGATTCTAAACTCCCAGTAGGTGTGAATGTGAGCAAGCCGCACCACTAACCCTAATGTCAGTTTGCCTCCCTGCAACCATCGAAAGGTCACGTGTTTATGGGTAATGTAGTGATGGACTTTAGAAAGTAGTGTTAGCCCACAACAATTGTGGCAGAAGGTCTGGACTGTCCTTTGGTTGTGGCTTTAATGTCAGCATTATATTCCTGTCAGTTGCTGGCGTTAATGGGAAGCACATCAACAAAGGTTTGAAAAAGATGATTACTTGCATTAACCACGTGTGACTATCCACGAGTAACAGAAATCAGATGGGAATGTAAACCAAGCCACCTCAGAGAATGTGTGTGTGGTGTTTACTGTTGAAACTGTTGTATCCCTGACCTTTACCTTCATGCTTGAATATGAAAAAAACATTTGATTACAAAACCAGTTTAATGTATTCATTAAACTGCCTGCTCCACCGTGTCTGACCTGGTTCAGTTTGTGAAACGTGTGTGTTTGATAAGACAGAGTGAGACACAGAGTGATCATGTGGTGATGTGTCCTTTAGGCTGTGCTGGCTCTATAACAACACTAGCTGACCTGACATTTGCCAAATCTGTATGAATACACAACCTTTTGTCCTTGAAAGGCAACAACAGACCTGACATTTTCCACTCAGTCCTCTCAAATTACAGCTTCTTTATTGCCTTTCCTGGCAGGAGGCTCCTCTGTGTTTTCCTTATCCTCGGGATAGATGCAAACATTGTTCACTCTCCTGGAATGCGAATTGAGCCAACACACACTGTGAGTCAGCACCTAGGCCGGTGTAACAGAAGTAAGGCTGCGGCTTTTAGCTGCATTCAGGTAGGCCTATGATATGGGTGTGTTTGGTTTTGCGTGTGTGTTTTGAAAGTGAGACGCCTCCTTTTGACATTGCCGTGTGCCTACTAAATAATGGGGAGAAAGAAACAAGCCCCAGGATGTATTTTTCTTTTGTTCCCGACCTCTACCTCTGTTTTTCTTTGCCTCTATCATGAGACAAATATGACAACAATCATTACTGACATTTACATATGAATAAATGTCTGTTGAGCACGGCACAATGGTGACTAAACCTCATTTGTGTAACCCTTTTAATCTAGTGATCTAATAAGGTTCTATCAAATTTAAATAAAAAGTAGTGAGTTGATAGAAATGTGTATGATCTTCTAACGTATAAACTCTTTTTAAAAGACCTCCATAGGTCGCATAAGCATTTATAGCAGGGGTTCAGTTGAAAGGAATTTTTTTAAGATTTGTGTATTTGCTGACAAAGTAAATCAGCTAAAATCATCTGTGTAGGAAGAGGCACTGCCAAGAAACTATTAGCACACGGAGATTGTCGCTTGGTAGCTACGGTACATCTCAAAGCAGCCCATAGTGTAGTTCTAACAACACCAAGCCTCAAGTACTAACAACTTAGCCTCTTTCTGGTCTTTACTTTACTCTAAGGAGTAAATCCTGAGCACAAAGCAATGTATCACTGAGGGAATAAAAAAAAGTTTTTTAATCTATGACAAAACCTCATTCCTAAGTAATATCATCAGTCAACCTACAGTTTCTTTTCCAAGCCACGCAGGAGAAGTTGCAATCAGTGCAGGTAAGAGGCGAGATTACTTTGTGTTGACTGAAGCAATATGTCTCTATTGATCTCTATGACGTGGGCAGTTAGCAGGAGCAGTAAGATCATGTCACCATACAAACCAACTGGTATCCAGAGGATGAGGAGAGCACTCAGGCCTTCCAACATGGACTTTTTTCAGTTTTTCTCTTCTAATTGGAGTCAGTGGCATACTATTAGAGGACAAACTAGATTACAAGTCATGCGAGTCTGTAGGAAGAAGTTGATTTTTTGGTGGGTAGGGCTCCATTTGACGCCCAACAAAGGGCACCACCTCCCTTGTGATCACTGGGGAACAATGAAAGTCTTTCATTGGCAAAAAGAAGCACGGAAGGTTGGGGAAATTGATTCGGCTCTTTATTGTTTGCTGTTACATCTGATATCAGGGATGTAATGCTGAAATTGGTGGTTGTGGTTTTCGGTTTGGTAGTGTGTTTGCCATTCAGGAGACAGCAGCCTGCCTCTGAATAACTGCCTTCAAGCTGAGAGCCTGATGGCTTAAATATGAATGTCACAGATAACGTGGGGATGTAGTTGTCTCTACTAAGGCTAACTACCTATAGATTGTAAATGCTTCTGTGTGTGTGTGTGAACATGTATTACTCATCTTGTGGGGACATAAATATGTTAATACAGGGGTCACCAACGCGGTGCCCGCGGGCACAAGGTCGCCCGCAGCGATCACGTGAGTCGCCCGCTGGCCTGTTCTAAAAATAGCACTAGCCCAGGGGTCGCCAACACATAGCCCAGTATCTCGCCAAGGGGTCAATAATATAATAAGACAAATTTGATTTGTCACTTGGTAAAACCGGTCTAAATTTCCATCCAATCAAAATTATAGGTGCCCCGCCCCCTGCCCGAGATGAAACGATTATTTGTCAACTAGCCGTCAATCAAACATTTGCGCTGTGCTGCTGTCAGTCACTGGAGCGGGTGGGAGGCAGGCTGCCACCGTGCCAGGCAGTTAGCGGGCTAGCCTAGCAACAATGACAGCAGCAGAGTTCAGAAACAGCCCTTAACTGATGGCGGGATCATTAAAGAGGCTCTGACCGCTGTGGCGGAATCATAAAATTAAGACGGAGAGTCTGTCCGCTATTGGTGTCCAGCTTGGTGCGAACACTGTGCCGCGGAGGGTGTGTGCGCTGTCTGCGGATGCGGTCAGACAGCTGGAGTCGGACCTGAACAGGTGCTTCTGGTTTTCACTCCAGTGTGATGAGTCTGTGGCCTCCAGTGATACAGCACTGTTTTCACACGGATGCTGTTTGCACAAATGAACATACTGCTGTATGTTATTTGGTTTTTTGATACAGTATTCCATTTCATAATTTTTTAGATAGAATATAGAAATAGAATACAACATGCACATGCTTATTAATTTAAGTTATTATACACAATATGCGTTCTGTATTATCATTTTTGAATGTGTTATATGCAAAACAAGCATATTCACTTGTTCTATATGGAAATTAGCTATGTGAATAAATGTTACTAAACATGAGTAGCTCTCCGGCACTTTCACTGTGTAAAAGTAGCTCACAGAATATAAAAGGTTGGAGACCCCTGTGTTAATACAATCACATAATGGGGACTCACCTTTCATGAATCAGACCCCGTAATGTAAAACATGAATTTTTCAGGGGAAAGTCTTCGTTTAAGGTTAGGATTAAGTTAATTTCAGTTTAGGGGTTAGCGTTAGGGAGCAAGTCTCCAGGAAATGAATGTAAATCCATTTAATATTCTCTGAAATTATGGAAACAGGACTCTGCGTGTGTGTGTCTGTGTGTGTGTGTCTTAGCGCTTATATCACGGCCCCAAATAATTTCCCGCCTGACCCTTCAGTGCTTCTCTTTTGATCATGATGTTCCTTTTGTTAAAGGGGGAAATTCCAGTCTGTTATGAAGTGGATCAAATGTTCACAAACATTCCTACCAGTGATAGCAACACAACATGAGCAGTCAGACAATCAGATGGGTTGAAAGACAAAAACAATGTTGAGTTAACCAGACTTATTTGAAAGGCTAAGTATAAAATGATTATCCAAAGTATCTATTGTAAAATAGCACACATATTTTCTGTTGTATTTGTAAAGGATGTTGTAAAAACCCTAAGAAAATTGATCACACACACACAAACACTGACTGTGCTATAGATAAAACATAGTCATAACTGCTGCTTAATGAAGGTCAAAACTATGAAAGCTACAAGTGATGCCGCATACACGGGGTCATTTCAGCTTTTAAATATCTTTGGCATGCGCTTAATCGAAGAAATAATTTTTTTAAGGTGCAGGAACCCTATGAATTTATTCTGTTTATACTAGAGATCCCCATAAAATCAGTCCTGCCATAAAATAGGCACTTTATGGAGGGGCACGGCAGGGTACAGAAAAAAACAGAACATGTCTTGTGGTGCCCTTATTGGATGATAAAATATGTGCAGGGGGAATAAGAATTTTGTTTCTACTTATATTTGCTATAAATCCTAATTAAAATACAGGATTATGGTAAATGGACTGTATTTACGCAGCGCCTTGCTAGTCTTCCTGCCACTCGAAGCACTTTTTACGCTACAAGTCAACATTCACACGAAAGGAAAGTCAGGTAACTAACTCATTTGCACACACCCACGGAACAGCCATGGGGAGTAATTTCGGGGCCTCAGCATCTTTCCAAAGGACACTGGCATACAGCCTGGAGGATCTTGAGATCAAACTGCCAATCTCCTGATGGTTGGGTGACCCGTTCTACCTCTGAGCTACGGCCCGCCCCTTTTGAGGATTATGCACTCAAAAGTGTACACAAGCTTCAGGGTTAAAATGTGTTTTTAATGTGTTTAAGTCATCATCTCCAGGTAATCTAAAGTCTGTGACAGAGTGTGGGGTAAAGTGTGCTTCATTTCTTTTAGTTGGTATGGAGCTTGTACTCCTTCTTTCACTTCTACTCTGCACCACCTGCCACTCTTCCCCCAAATTTGCATTTGCTTTTCTGTTCTCCCCTGTAATTTCTCTCTACTTCTCACTCACACCTTCTTTTTCACCACTCTCCTCTCCCCTGCTCCCACCTTCCATCTTTTTTCTTTTGTTGCTTTCTTTTCTACCTTTTTTTCATTTCCTCCTTTCCTTAATTTCCTCCTCCTCTGCCCCCATCTCTGGCTCTTCACCACTTCTTTTCTCACCCACTCCTCTAACCCTTTACTTTCGACTCTACTTACTTTCTCTGATTCTCCCCTTATCCCTCTATTTATCTCCTTCCCTGCCCTCTTATCCTTCCTGTCAACCATGTAATTTTTCTCTCTTCTGTCTCTCCTCTCCTTTCATTTCCTGTCCTGTCTTCTCCTTTCCTCCCATGTGCCCATCTACTATCAGGTCCCCTCTCATTTTCCTTTCACCTCCTTTTTCTACCCTCCCCCCCTACTTTTCTTCTCCTTGCATTCTGCCGTACAGCGTCGCAGCGAAGGACAATGATCTCATTCAAGCCTGCCTTGGGAAAATGTTTGTGACACTCCGGAGCGCTGACGGGCACTCGTGCGGTGCCACCAGGCAGCCGGGGGACCCTCAGACATGGGGGGTAATGGGGAAAGGAGGTGTGAGGGGAGTGAAGACTGTGGTGTGAGTGAATAGTGGAAGAGAGGGATGGAATAAAAAGGGACAGAGAGGCTTCTTTCAATGTCACCCTGTAATCCAACACACTTCATCACTTCCTCTTTCTGTCATCCTGTTCCCCCGCCCTTACTGGTATTTCCTTTCCTCTCTTCATCTCTCCCTATCGCTCTCTCACCCCCTACCTCTTAATATTCTGTCTTGCAGACAGGTAAATGCATTTCTCTCCCAGGAACGATACTGTCACATTTATGGATGTCCCAGAGACTGCAGAGAGGAATGTCAATGTGGAAAAAGAGACCGTGTGAATTTAAATGTTGTGATTTTCACTCTAAGGGCTGCTGCCACTGTAGATTAAGTTACAGCTTGAGAGGAGTCAGCTCAGTAAACTCTGAATAGTTTGATTTTGCCTGATTTCCATGTTACTCTCGACCAAGCTAATTGGTTAGTTATAGCAATAAACTGTGCAGTAGGCAGAGACAGGCTGAACTGGACTGTGTCATTAAGTCTTTAATTGCACTGAACGGTTGGCTGGTGGAGCTAACGCTGTCTGTCCAGTGTGATGAAAAGGAAGGATGGCAGTGAAAATGAAAGCCACCTGTGCAGAACGTTGGCGCTGACTATAAAATAGGGATATGATGATGTGAGAAAGAACCGAGTCACTTAAAGCTCCACTAATCTATATTTTTATAGGAACATTGGAGGAAGGAACTATATAAAAAGTGAAAAGTGTTGCTAATGGTGAACCCACAGAAAATGATCATCCAACATTGTAGCTCCTCTCAATTTGAACAAGTGTTTTAGTGTCATTATTTTGGTTTGTGGCCTGCAACTTTATCGTTTTGGTTCAGTCTGATTGCTCTCGTCATATTTGTAGCTTCCTTAAAGCTCTGATGAACCCAAAGTACACTACCCTCTTGCCAGAAGACAACAGTCAGTCAACAGACTGGCAGTCAGTCAGTCAACAGACACAGTTAGAGACGAGCTGGTGAACAAAGCGGAGCATTTAGCTGCTAAAAGCCAGATGGTGGAGACCAAAACTGAGATAAAAAGAGAGTGAATATAATAATTATGTGTCAGGTGGAATACACTTCTAAATTAATACTTATGTTGCTGTGTAAAAAAGCAGCCATTGCCTTCTGCAATACCTCCCTAGAAATTGCTGCTCTAAGAAATATATAAGCCATCACCACGCAACACATGGTGGTATAGAGAAATGCAGTGTAAGAAGGAAAAAAACAAGCAATACAGAAATTCTGCAAGTGGGATACAACCTGAGTGATTAACAACAAAGGGGAGTCTAAAAACGAATAAAAACACTAGTAGTGCCTTGACATTTGTCTTGGTTAATCCGATCACAGGTACAGTTGTGGATGCGCCCAAGTTACATTGAAAACACATTGAGAGACGATTGCTCAGACCATATTTAGAGGTAGTCCGCCTGCATATGTTCACATTATTTTTAGAAATGTGTGCTCAAATGTATCCTGACATATAAAGGACCTTTTGCGGGACCACCTTCTTGGCAGGCAAATTGAATTCTCGTGGAGTGCACACAGAACACAGTGATTTCCATTTGGTTCACTATAATGCAAATTACTTGTTTGGGCTCTTACCTCTGCAAACACATTATCTGTTTTAACTGATTCCACTATGAAATTTGCAATGAATTAAAAACAATCACGCTATTTGTATGTATTAAGTGTGGTACACTTGTGATCAGATCAACTTAGAAGCATTTTAATGACCAATGTAAACAGGGTGTTGTTGAATTTATTAATTACATTACTGAGTCAAACCAATCATCAGACAGTGATTAGGCCAGGGTCTACTGATAGCTTGCCTGGCCTGGGTGATATGACATAACATTTAGATTTTTCTAGTGGGGATAAAGTGATATTTGACAGACAACTGTTTCAGTGAAGGTTTAATAGCAAATCATACACAGGCTGAAAATCTTGAAAGCGTTTGAGTAGAAAAATCAGAAATCATGCTGATCAATGTAAAGCGGTATCTGCTAATGCTTCACAATAGATCCTGCAGACTGGTTGAGAATAAACGTGTGAGGAAACAAAGATGCTCCTGTCCTAAGCCTTTATTGAAACAGATTAAGAGAGAATTTAAACATCACTCATCACTGCTGGCACTCAAGACAATGCTTTGTTAGAAACCATTCCAGGCAACATTTTTGAATGCATGCAGGAATAAATCCTTTGTAAAATACCAATTTATCTCCCCTCAACCAGGCGGAGGCAGTTGTTTGTATAGTCATCCCTCCAGAATCCCTGAAAAAAAACAAAACAACACGCCACTTTTCGTGCCGTTATAAACTCTCGGCAAAACTCAGAACACAGAACTCCAGTTCGTATCGACATCCTTGAATAAAACCCGGACTCTCTGGCCTCGCGCTGATTTTCTTCATACGCTGTAACCTTTTGAAACAGTAATGACTCTAAATGGTAGTGGCATTTTTCTCACAAAATATGAAACATTTGGGCGCCTGAGACACACTGTGATGCAGTCTGCAGCACAGTCAGCACGCACATACTTTATGTATAATTTATCATCTCCTCTGAAGTCTTTTCTGCACACGTATCAACGGAAAATGTTTGACTACTTGTGAGGACCTTAAACTCACCCCAAATTTTAGAACATGTTAAAAGCTAGCTGTTCCTTCACATTTTGCCATCATCATCAGTGCCTCTTTAAGGCAGCCATAATCATGATTTTTTACAATAATTAAGTATCAAATGACAAAGAGGGGTCCTCTTGGGTCCTTAACCTGTCACTCATTGTGCATCATGTGCATATCTTGTACCCTCTAACTCCCATCACAGAGTATATGCATTAAAGCCCATCAGCCCATGTTGCCTCAGTTTGGTTAAAGCTACATTAATGATGGCTTTTAGTGTAATCGCTGTGTCAAATTAATAAGTATAATGTGAACAAACTCACAAAGAATTGTCACCCAACTCTGCAGTTTCAGCCTTAGCAGAGTTAATAAGTTAAAACATTTTTTACCCTGTGTTAAAGGGCCGTTACATTTCTTTGACTTACTCCAAAACAAATACATCAACTAGCTCTTGTCTGCTGACACTGATAATAATGACACTAATAATAAATAATTAAGGTTTTTTGAGATTTTCACAAACTCAGATGTTAATATGTTTTAGTGGGGAGTGGCAGTGACAACATTGTGAGAGTGTAATATTTCAAAATGTACTCCTCTTTTAAATGAAAATGTTAAAGACCAAAGAAAATCTGGAGACCATGATTTATAAACAGTGCATGCTACACCATGATGCAAAATGTGGGAGAGGGAAAGTGGGGTAGGCGACCTGTGTGGTTATAGGCCAAGAAATACAAAAGAAGAAATAAGAAAGGAAACAATTGAGTTGTTTCTCTCTTATTTTTGCTCACATTATATAATTTAAAACATGGGATTTCAAAGAAATCACCCTCTTTAAACATGACTTTTACACTGTATGTTTAACTGGTACAACATGCAGTTACTTGTAGACAGTAGCAACCTTGTAAGCCATATAATTTGGTTTGCAGGATTGGCCTCTTGAGCCATGTCAGGACCCTACAGGAGATCATAGATGATGAGAAGATGACAGCTCTAAGATGAGGTTTTTAGGCTATAATCCTGTGACAACAAAAGCTAAAGTTTGTTGATGTTCATTGATGATCACTGAATCTTAACATCTGCTTTTGGTGCTGGCGATAGCTGAGCACGATGCCACGTTCTCTATGATTTGTTACTTAATACAGGGAGTCTTAGAGTTCAAAACAAGCTTCAGTTAGGGCCTCAACTGTGTCTGTGATCATGTAGGAAAGTAGTGTCAGATGAAGACACTCATTATGTATAATGGGACAAGTAACACACAACAACTTCACACATTTCTAAGTGAAGTACCACAGAGGATAGAAGTATGTGTATGCTCAGGGCACCACTGTAGTACTGTATATATGGGACAGTTTGTGTTTGGTAAATTAGCTCTCAGGCTACAGCTGCACTCCTCACTGTGAATGTGTGATCAACATTAAACCAGCCCTCTCTGAAACAGGGGCATGCCATTCATTATTGATGACCAAATCCCTCTGAAGATGCCCTAAATAGACTTGTGTGGTTGCATAACAAATGTGTAGCTTGTGAGCCGCTGATGAGACTTTCCTGTCATTAGCAGCTTTTATGAATGAGAGCAACTTGTGACACCTAGCTCTAGTCTGATACCTTTCTGTAAATCTGATAAAGCATTCATAAAAGAAACTGATGGTTTAGAGAGGATTAAAACCTAGTACGTATTAAAACTAAAATAAGACAACATTTAATTTGTGCACATTTGAAATTCACTTGCTTACTGCACTAATACTGAACTTTCATTCCATTCCTGTGAAGAAATGTGTGTTTGGAACGAATAAACCTTTGCTCTCCTCTCAGCTCTCAATGAGATCACTGATGGATGGATACTTGATGCGAGCCTTGGTTTGTACTACACGACTCAAAAAAGAAAGAAAAAAAAAAGCAGCTGCACCTGCAGCGCGAGGACGGGTATTTGAAAGTAGGACGACTGTGTTGTCTCCAAAGCTTTTCATAGCTAAACTTGAAAAATTTACATAAATGCTCTGAAAATTGACAGTTTACATTTGTGTATTAAACTGATCCCCAGGATGCAATAATAGGTCAGCATTTTGCAAAATACCATTCTCTCATTGGTTCCTCAATTACAAGGCTACGGCAAGCAGTCTGGTCCCTAAGCTTAGCACGAAGACTGGAAACAGAGACGCAGCTGGTCTACTGCTATGGATGGACAATGTAAAGTTAATGTCATGGTTCTTGAGTTGAGTTTTTCTTGTTATTTCCTGTTTTATTTTGAAAAGTGTTTCCCTTGTGTGTTTCTGTGTACTTGTTTCCTGTTCTTGATTAGTTGATTGGTCTCACCTGTGTCTTGTTTCCCTGCCCTCCCCTGTCTATTTAAGTTGTGTCATTGCCTTTGTTCTGTGTTGGTTTGCTGTTTTAGCGTCCATGTTCCTGCTTGTTTCCATGTACTTTCCTTGTGCCAATTGTGAGTTTGTTTTTCTGGTTTTTGCATTTTTTACTTACCATGTCATGTTTGGATTGATTACCTGGATTTCGACCCTGCCTGCCTTGACCACCCATAAGCCTATGTCCTCAAATAAATTGTTAAAATATCTTTTGCCCCTTGTCCCTTACTGCATTTGGGTCCTGCTCTCCCCGATAGTTAATGAAGACATCTGCTAGCCTACTTCAAGTTGCTGGCTGGCAGACTTTTTGGAAAACTATGATATCACCAGTGCAATTTGTTTGGAATACAAAGAAGGACATGAAGAAGAACCGCCTTCTGCTGCTGAGATCCTGCGATTTCCTTTGAAGACTGCTTTGAAACATGCTTCTGCCAAGGTGTGCTATTATGTCTGTATCCCGTTCTTAGTGTCTTTACACGTAGTCTCCTAGTTCCTGCGTCCTTCGACTTATTCAAGGGTGTTTTTGATTGTTGGGACTTTAGGGAAGTTGTGTGAATAAATCTACTTTTCAGTTATTACAGTTTTTACTTTATGCCTGAAAGTGCTAAAACCACCAGAAATATTAGGATCTGACACGGGCTCACAAATCTGATCTCAGCAGCGTGAAACATCATTTGCTTTGGTCTCTCGGAAAACACAAACCATTTCTCAAACCCGTATTTTTTTTTGGGTTGTTTTTGTAGCTGTCATGCAGCGCGCCGTTGGCTGACTACCGCTACCCCCTCACTGTCCTTTTCCCAGACAATCCACTTGCTTGTACTTTTCCATGGCTGATGGTTTCTATGGCAACAAAAGGGGAAGAAGATGAGGCTGGGGCTTGACAGAGCACTGTCAAGCAGGCAGCACAGGGGCGGCTGGGATCCTCACAAGGTAGGAGAATACCCACAAGGATGACAGCAAGAAAAGGCGGGGAGGGAGGAGAGATGAGGAGAGTTTGACAGAAACAAAGCTGCATCGTTCAATGATTCAGACTTATTCTTAGCTCTGTGTTGTGTAACTTTTGTCAAGATTATGCAATATCAGACATATCTCACTGGTCTTTGATTAAATACTCTGCAGAGAAAACCACCCAGTTTGAAACATCAGTGTAACATTTTTACAAATCACCACAGAACTTACTAACAAGTTTGTTACTCGGCAAATCAATTAATGAAATCAGTGCTGCTCTTGGCACTCACATGGACCTTTAAAGACTCTCTCATTTTTTGTCAATATTATCAAAGGGAGGTGGAGAGACTGACAGCTACTGACAACTACAGAGCCCGTCAGGTAACGAGTTTTGATTAACTAGTGTGTAGAAAGCAGCAATTTGTTCCCTGAAATTAATAAATCGTGCTCTTGAATCAAAGTCCTTTTGTAGTACTCATTCCTTCAAATCTGTCAAATGATTATAGCAAAAAGACATTTGAATAATTCCTTCAAATTAATAGTGATGAGTCATTGTTTTGATTTCATCTGTCTTTGTGTCTAAGTGATTTTGTTCTCATGCAGTTTTGCTGCTACACTGGCTCATTAACTATATGGGTAATTAATGGCACAGCTAATGTCCACAGCGGCAGGTGCAACTAGGTAGACTGTACATGCATAACTTCTTGGGGGCAGCACCTTTTGCAATATTAGACATGCTGACTTGTCATAACAGCAGAAGCCCAGCTGAGACATATTTGGTTAGCTCTGCTCAGTTCCATTAACATGCAGGGGAACTGCCATGCAGAATAGCAGGACGGTGGCTCACACATGTAGAAACTTATTTTCCATCTTTGACGTGCCAGATGTTTGATGTAAAAGGGGATACCCCCCACTCTACCCCGCTTCTAAACAAAGGCCTTGATGATAAAATCCCAGTTGCTCAATATAAACCTTTAACTAAGTTCAACTCAATTAGGGCTCTGCTGGGTGAAACATCTGTCTGGCAATTATTAACCTTACTTCAACCTGGTATGTTTAATTTCTCTTTAATATTTCAAGAAATCTTTTACAGTGCACAGAAACTTTTGTTCCCTGCCTTTAACTTTTATGTAACCACCCCAAAAACGAATAAAGTCATTCTGCAAGCCAAAGGACGACAGTGAAATGGGAGAAGTACCTTTAAAACACTGGTACATACTTACACCGCACACACACACGGCACACACCAAAGCACATCATTTAACTGCATCAAAAAGATTTCAGGGTTTCAGTGTTCAGTGCCACTCAGACCACTGTTGCTGAGGTTTCCAGCTCTTTTAACAAACAAGCCAGCCCGCCCTCTGGGCTTTGGTGTATGAAAACGCAATTTGTTTTTACTCTTTTGGGATGGAAGCCGCCGTGTACCGATTTACCGAGATGCCAATGCTGCCTGCTAATAGGACATTTTCATTTTAGACGTGTTGCCTCGTAATAGCTGCAGAAGCACAGGTTTAATTAATGACTTTAATAATGACCGACTTCCAATTAGGTGTGCTAGTTCAAGTGGGCTGGCACAGTTTGTACAAATGTAGGTGACAGAATGGAACAGCGGGACATCACCATTAATGTATTGGTGCTTGTTGGTATTGGTATTGTTTTGCTTGAACTAATACAGCTAGCTGGTGTGGTGGCTGGCGACATGTTGGCTTAAGGGTGCCAGGGTGCAAACTGAACACAACAGCACACAATAAAGGGACTTAATGCATTAAAAGGTAGACTTTTAAAATAAAGGTGTTTTGAAGTAAATGACAGTAAAAAGATAAAACAGTACAACAAATGGTTTTAGTAAGATTTTCCATGAAAAATCATATGCTCACTACTTTGCCAACTTACTTACTATAGCAACAGTGTTGCTATATTTTGTTACAGGGTATATGCACGCTTCCAACCCCCATTAGGGCTTCCAGACCCGTGTCAGGCTCTGCAGAGCTTTTAAATGAACAGGAAGTGAAGGCAACATGTGACAGCCACTGGCCAGCGGGCAGCTGTCAGAAAGCAGTGCTGAACACTTTAGAATTAGATCAGAGAGAGCCGACACACACTCATACTTGTGTATGACTGCACGAAGAAAGGAAGCAGAAGGCCAGTCAGAGCCATTTCCTCTCTTGCTGAGTGGGCTAATTGGGAGGTAAAGTCATTAATCTGCTCTCCAGCTCTGGTTGCACCCTCTATAAACAGTCTGCTGTGTACTTGTGTGTGTGCGTGTCTACACTCAAGCGTTTTGTATTTCAACTACAGCTGTCTCTGTCCATCAATACCGACCGGGCATTTGTGTTGGCTGAAAGCGCAGGAGCTAGCAGTGTTTGACAGGTAAAGAGGGGAGGAGGGAGGAGGAAGAAGAGGGAGGAAAAAGGCAGATCTGAAGAGCCCGTCTGCAGCCTGAACAGTCGGTGAGAACATAACCCTGGGGCGGTGGAACACAGGCTATAGCACTTTGCTAGCAGTCCCGAATACAGCTTGATACATCATAGATAAGAGTTAACATCCCCCAGGCCGTAGCCGACACTTCGTTCTGGCTGGAAGACAGCAGAGATCTGTTCTAAAGGCCCTCTTCAGGGATCCTATTGAAAGATCCATCATTTAGTTACTGTTATCTGTGCAGCGGTCAGCGGAGGCCTCGCTCCAATCGATATTTCACCACAGTCCTCCGTGAAGCAAAGGGAGCCGAGTGAAGCCGAGCAGGGTGCCGTAATAAAGAAGCAGCTTGTCCACTCTTTCGTCTTTGCTTTTGTCAAACGTGATCGTGATCGGAATCAGGCAGGTGCACGCTGAGAGGATGAGGAGCAGGAGATAGGAGGAGAGCACGGAGGCACAGCCTGGGTTTGAACTAAAGTTTTGGGACCTACCTTTCTGCTATATTCGTGCGCACCTCACGCAACAAAAACCTTGTACAATTCCAGGGTGAAGATTGTAGCATTTTGATTTTTCAGCTGCAGTTTGGATGTTGGTTTGTTTAAAGTTCGATAACTCAACCAAAAGCCGGCATGTGGGTGTGGGAGGCATTTTATAGAAAGTCTCATATGATGACAGGCAAAAGTGATTGATGCAATTGTGTGTGGAATGAAAAAAGAGCTTGAGATAGAGTTGAATGACCTCCAAACCTCAGGCAAGTTGCTGTGTGAAATATGTGTGATTATTTACTTGATAATTAGAATGACCACATTTGAAACAAGCAGGGGCATGGGGTAACGCGCTAAGTTTGTCACTTTCCACCAACTTAAGGGATGAGGTTTGCAATTTAGTATAGTATAGTAAAATGCCCAAACCACTTACAGCCAATACGCTGTACAGGCATTAGCTGTAAGCTACTTAGCTAGCAAATTACAAAGCATTGGTCTCTTCCCCACTCTTCTTAGTAAACTAATGAAATAACACTGGACTCATAAAGCTGATGAATAGATGCATCTTTGCCTCAACCCTTTGCACAACCCTGGGAAATCTGTAGATTTATGCCCTCTGTTGAATTAATACATAATTGTGCCGCGTCTGTAATTTACTTGGCGTTCTGTCTTAATGCATCTCATATGTGCATCCTGATATATCTCCTATATCTTGGAATAGAGCTCCATTGTTGGCTATTAACTACTGAAAGCGCATCAGTGAGACCGTGTTGCACTGGCCAACATGTTCAGTAATTATCATGGGCATACACACAGGCACATGCATTGTATTTTATTTTAACTCAAGCCCGCAAACATAACGTCTGAAATACTACAGCACTATGTATTTATCCACTTCTGAAAATAGTCCCCAGTAAATCTACTGTGTACTGCTGTTTTAGTAAGTGTTGCCAGATACATTAGTCAACAGCTGTTAAAGAAGACTTCTTAAACAAGGCTTCACAGAACTGTCACATAACCTAACACACATCTCACCTGATGTTTTCCAGTAACTGACAGTGCACTGTGGGAACATTTTTGTGAAAATATGCGTACCGGCACATTTACAATCATTTTCAACCGGGGACAGATTTGTCTTTGTCAACATCGCAGACTTTGAAGTGTCTCGCCGCTTTATTTGTGAAGTCAGGATAAGACAACTGAGAAAGTCACGAGACGTTAAACTAAAACTCTAAGCAACTGGTTCTTATTTCCGCTATGCCTCTGACTCCATAAAAACTGCAGCGGTGTGTGTTTACAGTTGCTGTCAGCTGGGGGCCATAAAACATGTGGACAGCAGACATCCGTGCCTGCCACCAACGCTACACCACACATCCCACACCTTCATAGGACTGGGTGCCACATTGTCCAAACGTGTGTACTCCATGTGAGCGTGGAACCTGACCTCTTACAAAATGTTTCTTTTACATTAAGCAAACTTAAAAAACAAACACCAGACTTCACATCTGAATAGAAATGAATAAACGCAGTCGGGAGATTCTCATAAATTATATAGTACAAGGATGTGTATGTCAGTCCTTTGTTATCGGCAGTGGCAGCTCCACACTGTTATAATGAGACAAACCCCCTCCAAAATGGAAAAGCACGGCTGGCAGATACACGGAAACGCTGAGTGTGCTGCGTGGTGCGGATGAAGGCTACATCTGACTCACCAGATCAGTCATCTAATGCTCCTTTGATCACTTAGGAAGTGTGGAGGCCTACAGTTACTTTATCACCCTCATTAATTTCTTATCAGACACACAGCAGCAATAAATCTGCCCTTTTCCCCCCTCAACTGAATTAGAGGGAAGACGGTGACACATGAGTACGCGGTCACTGCTATACTTGTGCGGTAAATTCCACCGCAAGTGAGAGAAACGGTTTGTGATTGACTGCAGAGGACAGTGAGGGTCTGGCTATTGGGTCGTCCTCAGTGAAGAGCAGGGATGTGGGGAAGCCATATTTCCTGCTCACGGTCAAAGGGCAATTTGAGAGAATGAGGAGGTGACAAGGACAGATGGTAACGGAAGGTCATATGTGATGTGTGCACGCTGTGTGATGTGCTGAGCAGACAAACAGGCCAAAACACACACACACGCACGTACACACACGCACGTACACACACACGCATACAAAAGCTTTATTTGTACAAGCTCACAGGGGCAAGCCACATTTCTGATAAATGAACGTCATTTATTAAATGATGGTGCACAGTGTTAGTGGTTACTTATGAGACTTGAGGCTTGTTACTATTCCAAACAGAGGATTTGGAATCCAAAATGCACAAACATATGATGCTATGGATGCACGTTTAGATGCACATCCATTGAAAACGTTGTAAAAACAGCTAGCCTCCTAGTGTTGAAGCCAGTCAGTTCACAAATCACGGGACGCCACGAGTCAATACCATTAGTCTGTGACCCCCCTGTGTGGACAAAGCTTACCAAAGTGGCCACATAACTACAGAGAGGCTTTAAGTAAAAACTGAAAATTACCTGAGCTAACATATTAAACTGGACAAGAACTGTTAGCATGGTAGCTAACAGGCTAATACTCTCTACCTTAGGTGTTAGCTAGCTGACTAATTTTACAACATTGTTACATGCAGTGTGGTCCATGAGTCAGACCTGAAAATTTAATGTGTTGATGGTTCTTCACATTTGAATAAAAAAATGATATATAATAACCTAATGTTTAATATATTTTAGAAACCAGTAGTAACCTAGACGTAACAGACCCATGGAAACAACACACCAAGCTGCAATCGCTCTCTTCTTGCAGACCATAAACTAGCCCATCCTTCATTCAACAAATTGTAGGTGATAGCAAATGAATCAGTGAGTGAGTCAATACATTAGCAAGGAAGTTGGCTATTGTCAATATTACATTTAGGGTAATGACACTGACCCTAGATCAGCAATTAAAAGTAACTTTACCTTACAGTTATTACTGCAACTTCAACAACTGGGCTATGATGCAGGGGCGAAAAAACATTTTCAGCATTTGAAATGATCATATCCAGAAACCTATTGATTTTGATCTAATAATTAAGTTTTAATTTATCTAATCTATACTTTGTTAAAGCCCTTAAACTGATCCACTATTCAATTTTCTTCTGATTTTAGTTAAGTGTTGGGCTGCCCTTGAATGTGAGCATATTATATGTAAATGTACCTTTGACCTTAATATACCGTTGCCCATAAAGTTGGAATAATTTTGTTTTCGGACACATTCCTCTTATTATTCCTATGTATACACACCTGTAGTCACTTTTGACCGGGTGCACTGATGAGTTTTGAGAAGATATACACTTTGTCTATCAAGGATAAATCACATTGTCACAATCATTTCATGAGAAGAGTAAAAAAAAAAAATTATTCCAACTTTATGGGCAACAGTGTACTTTGTATAAACCCTTTGATGCATGAATTATGAAAACTTCAGCCTGGATTTTTTTCCTAAATGTTTTTATTTTTTCTTAGGCCATGAAAAAAAAAGATAATTTTTCCACATGTTCACTCAGATGGACAGCATACATTTTGAGTATTTCAACTAAAGAAATATGCTGTTGCAGTAATGTGAACATATTTTGACATATTGTAACACTGTTCATCCCATACATATACAAGAAAATGGCTTTTGAATAGCTGTCCACTGTAGCGACCACTATGTGTGAAAGATTTAAGTTATTTTTATTCTGTTTGCCTCTGCGCAGCACCTAGAGTAATCCTGAAAGTCATCAGAAATGTGCACTTTATTACGTTTATTTAAAACAAAAGAACAATCAGAGGTACCATACCATCAGACTAACCATGAGAGTCTTTGTTGGGGAGTTGTGGAAAATGGAAAATTTGGGTGGCATATAACTTTCATTCGCCAACAGTTGCTAATGTACCTCATTAGTCCTTTATCACTTACTAACTGTGAGTTCCACAGAGGCAGAGAACTGATTTTTCTAAGTTCTTCCAGGGTGCAATACCAGCAAATGGCTTTAACCTGCAGATTAATATTAACTGAATAAAGAGACTACTAAAAAATAAAATTAGGTTCTATTCAATGAGACAGACAGCTAAATTTGGGACACGCATATGAAAAATGTGCAATGCATGCAGGTGTTTCCATGAAGAACGAATTTTGGGTCACTACATCTTCCAAAAAGATGCTAGATGTAAAAGGAAGCATATCTGCCTGGCTTCACTGATTTCATTGTCCATTGATGTTGTACCCCTTTTTACATCTCCCTTTTAACTCTGTTTACTCCATGTGTTTTCTCCCCCTCATTCTCTGCCAGCCTCCAATTTTGCTGTCCTTTTTGGAGTTTGTGTGTCGATTGTGACTTCAGTCTTCAGCTCTCAGTAGAGAGCAGGAAACAAGAGCCATCATTGTGCGCTGTGCCACCATGCAGCACAGCTTTGATCCGCACATGCTGCAGATCAGTGCAACAGCTGTTGTTCTCTGTTTTCAGTTTGTAGAGGGTTAAAGTCTCCTTTATGGCCAGTTTCTCAGACTCCTCACGAGGGTTAGGTATCAGGACTCAGTTTTGAATTTGGCTATTTTCATATTCACAAGAAGCAAGGATTATGACAAATGTGCCTATTTTGCTTGTTAGCAAATTAACAATGTTTCGGATTGTGTAATTGGAAGCTAGTCATGAAACTTCAAAACAAAACTTCAGATCAAGAGTCAAATGCATGTATTTGCAAGACATTGTCAACACAGTGTTGGATTATATAGTCTGTATTGAGGTCTGTCCTTCATCAGGGCATCAATATAATATAATATAATATATAGTATAATTCAATCCACTTCAATCCCCAAAAGCCTCAGAGGTGGTCTTTCTTGGTTTGGTTGGTAAAGCCTCACCTTCAAGCCAATGAGCCATGGACTCTGGCATCCTTTTCAGTTAGCAGCAGCCACACACTATTTGGCCTTTTGACCGATTCACTGTCTAGCTGAAAAACTGAGAAAGCCTGTGGCATAGCTTTGACCTTTTCTCAGCTGGCTATTGCGGCATTCACACTTTGCTTCACAGATTCCCATGATGCACAGGTCACCAAATTTTGCAAATGAGTAAGACTGCACAACCTGTTTTGACTAGCAAATCTGGCCTAACTGGATGTGTCTATAAGGATCAATCAGTTTAGATGATCAAGTTGTCTGGTAGTATGAACACATATTTACTACTATCTGCAGCTGCTGGTTGACCCCCCAGTCTGCATGTTAAGCCAAAGACACACCAACATTATTAAAGAACTAATAGGTATGAAGGTGATCACCTCACGTCTCTTGTGTCTAGGCCAAAAAACAGCCAATGGCCAACTACCACATATGTTCTACACCTGTGTGAGATGTAATAACTCTCCAGCGCGTGGTGTCAATCTGTACCGTTCATTAAAAAAGAAGACACTGCTGATTTCATGACCAGCAGTCTTTTGGTTGTACAAAGGGGCGGCTGTGGCTCAGACACGTTGTCCACTGATCAGAAAATCGGCAGTTTGATACCTGGCTGCTCCAGGCCGCGTGCTGATGTGTCCTTAAAAAATACTGGGCCCCAAATTGCTCCTGATGGTTGTTCCATTGATGTATAAATGAATATGAATGCATACTTTCTGTTCTGATGTTTATGACTGAAAGGTGGAACGCTGACAGGTAGTGTAAAGTGCTTTAAGTGGCCGAAGGACTATAAAGGTGCTATGTATAAATATGAAAAAGTACAGGGCACAAAGACGTTAAGTGTTACATGTTTTTAAAATGTCATTGGCATGCATTCAGCTGTAGCAAAGTCTAATATAGTTGTTCTAGAAAACGCTGAAGCTAATAGTGCTGATACTGGGAAAGGAGTGTTTTATACTTCCAGCATGGAAGCTGTTACTTCATTGGCCAACGTCCCAGGAAGTAAAGAAGCTACATATTTTACCATCTGAAAATTGCCACGTTCCTCTAACAGAAGGCATGATGTGAGGCTGCGGAAGTTGCTGGAACACTGTGTGCCTGTGGGATGAGATATGCTGTCTCTGGTTGGTATATCACTCCCTACAAAATCCGCATTCAGAGCAGGAAGGAGGAAGCACAGAGGCATAGACACCAGCTTCGCTAGTGCGTGCGTATTTGTGAGGAGAGTCTGGATGTTGAATGTAGCTGGCAAGGTAATTAACATTTCCCTCGCATCAGCGGCTGGAGCTCAGGGCTAAAATGATCCGCGGAGACCTCGCCGATGCTGTAATGAAGTCCAAACACTTCTTCTCTGACAAAAGAACAGAGGAGAACAAAATGAAACTTACAAAATGGTACCAAATGAGCAGACTTTGCTGCTGAAAAATGTAGTCATTGTTGAATTGTCCAGAAAAAAACCCCCTGAAAGTTTCCTGAAATGTTGGCCATTTAGTTTAAGACCTTTTACCTGCACATATGTACAGGATGTCACTGCCTTACTTTGATAATGAAGAAAGAATACTAAACATAATGATTTTCTCTGAGATGCACAATTTTTTTTTTATGATTTCTAAGTAGATTGTCCTCAGAAAGTCAGACTGAATCTAAAAATAAGTGTATCAAGTCTGTGTGTTTAGATTTGACTTAGTTTGTGCTTTTCTGACGCTAATTGCAGCAGCTGAGGGTAGTATCTTAATTGCCTTTGCTTCACATCTCTCACTCTGTGCCTCTCATTAACACTCCGGTGTGCCCCCCCTGGGAAGGTGCGCCTTCACAGTTTGAAAGCCTCTGAGCTTAACCAATGGAAGTCAGGTAAATTATTGACTTCCGGACATTGTAATTTAAGTCTCCGTAAGTTTTAAGTACGCGTATTGAAATTGTGGGAACAAATGAACCGTGGTGATGGATCCATGTACATGTGTCTGTATTTCAGTGTGATTTCCAAATTGATTACTTCTTTATAATTTTATTATAGATTTAACTGATATTTATTTCATTTATTTCAAACGTCAGTGATGGACCTACAGGACCTTCTGGCTGGTGCTGCGTTAGCTGGACAGTTATCGGATCAGGGCTTAACAAATTACTGCACAACCCATTTATATTAAAGTTTATATATTTTGCTAATACTCTTCAACAGTATTATATCCTATTTCATTCCACTTTCTCTATTATATTATATTTTATTTTTTTATCTTCATGGGGGTACTGTTTTGGATTCTATTAAGATTGTTATTACATTACTTTTTTGGTGCACACTTGTATGAGCATTATTTGGGGGCCAGAGAACTAATCATTCCCTTGCCAATGATTGCTTTGCTGTAATTGCTGTGCATGTTACAATGGAAACTATGACTTGGCTTTATTCAGGTTATACTGCATCTTGTTCCCCCTTTAGGTTAGCAATGACTGAACGACAAATGAGTGCCTCAGCAAGAATAATCAAAATGCATCTGATCTGTCAGCTGACATTTCAGCCAGGCACCGGGCTGCTTGTTGTTTTGGCTGAGAGCTCCGGGAGTGCTCGAACACTCATGTCTTTTCCTGTGATTGTCCCATGATTCCTGACACCAAGGTCTCACTTTCCCATCTATCGCATTCTGTGGTAAATGGTTTAGCAGAGCTTAGTTTATCTGAAGGTGACCCCCCCCAGTTTCTGCTCCTATCAGCCTGTCAACTAAGGGGATCATTTTTCTGTCTCCAGGCTGGCAGCAAAAGAGATTTAGCTTCCAGCTTCCAGGGGTTTTATGTTCGAGTGTTGTTTTGTTGTGCATTTTTCTCGTTCAAACAAAATTTGAAGATCACATTTAACGTGAATATTTCAGTTTTTTGCTCATGTCAAAATAAAGTTTACAAGGCCTGGCGACGTTCCTCTTCTTCAAACCAACTAAGATAGTTTTACCGGGGCACCAAGTCTAGACCGCACTCTTATATTAATTTATGACCAACAATTTCCACCAGTTATTAGCAATCATTTTTGGTTATTTTGTTTGTTTGTCATCAAGTGATATTGACCACAGCACTGGACAAACTGTCAAACTAGACGGTTTTAACCGACCTTTCTGGCGTCATCCAGCAGAAGTCCAACAGTTGTCAACTCAGTTGTTTTTACTGACCTAATTTTGGATCACTGTGTGAACTGGCTGCCGTTGAAAATGGTTGTAATCAATGTAATCACATGATTCTAAAGTGAAAACGATGTGTCAGTGTGAAGGGGGTCACATGGAGAATTATCAGCTGACACTTCAGCTTCACAGCAGGGTTAAGCTCATCGTTTTGTGGTCTGGCGGTTTGGTGTCTTCCTGTCAAGATCTTGGGATCGATTGTGGTGGTTTTGTTTTCTGAAACCGAGCAAAGGAAATCATTCAACGGGAATGTATGTAAATGTAGGGGATCTAGCAGTTAACAGTGATTCCTGATGACACAGTCTGATTATGGCAACATTCCATCTGTGGGTCCACAGTGGATTAAGATGCATTCAAATCAACACATTCATCCACCCACGCTCTCCCTCCTACACGCACGTGAATGCAGTTAAAAAGGGCGAAAATACCAAAATACCCTTGGTGCATGGGGCCCCTGGAGAAAAGGCAGAACCCCTGGTGGTTGCACAGCAGTTACCATCTGAGACAAATGATTAAAAGCTATTTGAGTGCAGTTTTAGCACCCGAGCACTGTCTTTGCACAATTTGAAATTTCACCGATCAGAGCATGTATTTAAAAAATACACAAATTGCTCTGTCAGAGCTGAAATAGATAGTTTTTGACAATAGCACCCATCTAGGGGACACTGAGATTATGCATTAACCTGCTGTATTCCAGCATTCGAACATGCACCGACTGCCCCATGAGAGAAGCGCAAAGCAAGGTGACACATTTGACTGGCTCAGATTGGGAATTCAGTGTTCCTTTGGGAAAACACGTTTACTGCTGCCTTATTCCTGAAAGTGTTGTGCACTGAAAAGGCACAGGCGAAATGAAAGAACAAAGAACCTGGCTGTTAGATAAACACGATGGCCGATAATTCAAAGACAGTCCCCGTGTTCCACCGCGTTTTTCTGTATAGCCCATGCTGCCCACACACTGCATTTCATCTGAGCTTTTTTAATTAACTGCAACACCGCCTCATCCAGAAATGTAAAATAGCACGGCAATGGTGTGTTTGACAGTGGCTGTGCTGCAGACATCGGACTCCATCCATCTCCCCCCGAGGCCTCCGCTGCTGCGTTATTGTGCATCATCGATTGGACGTGGGGATGAAGCCGTCGGGGGACCACCCATTTGTTTCCCTGCTGCTGCTGTTTATGAGCAGTGCAATCCCTCACATACAAACACACACACACGCACAGATGAGCTGAGAGGAGGAGAGCAAGCTTGCCCGTAAAAGGAGCCTCGCTCCGGGATGAGTGACACCGAACAATGTGTGTGCATTAGTGTACAGTATAAACGGGGCTACTGTGCGTACATGCGAACACTGTGTGATTCCGTTGGAAGTCAAACTGACACCAAAATAAATAAGAAAGTTAGACTTGATTTAGTTTTCTGCTGTGATACTTTTCCTTTCATATGTGGAGCTGAGGCGTAGATGCTCCTTCCTCTAATACATCAAAAAATAGGCAGTGTCATCTTTATTTAATGTCCTTGTACAAAATGTGAGCAGAATTCAGATTTTTACATATTTCATTTTCCGATTTTATGTGATCCTGTGTGTTTGTGTGTACATGTGTATCGGGGTCTGTGTTTGGAGCACGTTAGGACCATATGGGTCTGCCTGTATATCCGTGACTATTCATATAGAATCATTGTGTGCAGTGTGTGTGTGTGAGTTTGAGGAGCGCGTGTCCCGGAGGACTGACAGGAGAGCCAGGACTGAATTTAAATGCGGGTCATTGTGCAGCTTGTAGATTCAGGTTCTGTCTCCCTGCGCTGTTCTGTGCTCAGGATGGAAATCCCTCCAACATGGCGTGCATACCGATAAAATCTAATAACCTCCCTCCCTCCCACTGCGATCGAAGCCCGTCAGCTTCGAGGGGACTGACGGTGCGCCTGGAGGACTTGGCAGGTGATCCTGCAAAGCGCCGGTTCCCACACTTTGAAAAGTTCCAGAGTGTGCGGTCTCAGATTGTTTTGTCCATTCGCAAGGGGACAAAAAACTGACAAGGGCACTGGGATAATTGGATTGATGTTGGAATGTGTGTGGCCATCAGCTTCTTATTTAATTCCTCTGACTCACTCATTAGACTTGGAAGCAGGTCTTTAATTATTCTCAGTGCCGCTAATTAAGGATGGAAGTATGGCGGGAATGAGAATAAATGAAAGGTGGGCATCAGCTCGGGCTTGTTGATGGCACCATACATTTTCCATTTCAAAGGAAGAGCTGGATGTTACATCTTTAATTGCAAAATAATAATAAAAAAGGGTACATGATGCAGATTGAGACTGATTTAAAGGGGCAACACTTTTTATTTAGTATAGCTATTTAATAAATTTGAAGAGATATCGCAACATTGATTTCCTGTATGTGCAATCAGTTAGTGCTGGGCCAGCACAGACATTTGACATTGTTTGCAGCAAGCTAGCAGCATATGCACTGACATTTATTTAACATGATGGCATGCATTGTGACATCTGGTTCATGCCTTTCGGGTCCACTCACCTCTTTTCACTGACTTTATACGGAGTTGCGTCTAAAAATGAATTCAAGGCGCTGTCAAAGTCAAAGCTCGGCAAAAGAGCCTGAGTGAAAACGGATCCTCTGGGTTCTTTTCTGTGAATTAAGTGCATTAATCAAAAACACATTGACAGTTATATTAATGCAAATCATTGAAAAATAACTCAACTATAAAACTTCATTTACTTTGGTGATTCATCTGTTCGTTCCGCCTTTAGCAACAATGACAATAGAATTTCAAATAGGCTTGACTTCTATGTCACCAGCTTTACAAAATGACTTCTGTACAGCTGCTCTGGCATAGTACTGGTGGGGGAAGCTGGTCACAGGTTTGACACGTTTACCTTTTTTTTTAGAATGACGGCCCAATCGACCAATGAGAGATGACATTAGCATACAGAAGCTAGCGGAACAGCAGCCGCAAGGCTTTGGGCCCTCAGCTCTGTGAACAGCAGATTTTAGAAAATGCTCAGTGACTGGTAGACAACTTATGTGTCACGCTTGAGTTCCCTTCCTGGAAATCAAAACCGAAATGCTTTTGTGATTCACTTCATTGGGAGCGAGGCTACTTTCTTTTGTTTTGTTCAGTAGCAAGTGACACATCCACCTAAGCGATGTCATTTTCAGTTGATTTTGAGGCTTTGGTAGTGTTTGCTAGTCGCTGTTAACTCTTTTTTAAATAAATAGTTCTATTTAAGAGTTAAAACAATGTTGCAGCTGCATCTGTCTCATCCAAGCCTGTCGACATGTTTATTTTGCTAATTATAATTACTTTAACTAGCCTCGCTATGTAGGAAGATGTTCTTAATCCTTCACGCTAAACCCTGGTGACTGGAGGAAGCAGCTGTCACTGGTAAGTAGAGCCACGTAAACAGACCTGAGGTGTGGGTGCTTCAGAGGTTTTCGACCAGGCTGCACGATGACAAGCTGCTCCCTGCCATGATGACATTGGTTAATTCTTTACTTCAACCGAACCACAGGATTTACTTTTTTTTTTTAAATATTGTGTTACACAGAGAGTCGGGGTCTAGATTAGTATTCTGTCTATCTGCATTCTCGCTCATGTTTCACAGTGACATTGTGATCTCAGATTTGAGAGAGCTCCACTGCTCCTTTTCCTGCGAACACAAAGAAATCCAGCTGCAGATGCTCTCCTCTCCTCTCCTCCCACAGAGAATAAATCCACCCGCGACTGACACTTTCAAATCCCTTTTGATGTGATATTCACATCTGCTAAGAGTAATCCTCTGAGCAGTATCTTTAGAATCTCTTCTCCACAGCTATGCCTTTATCCAATCTGCTGTTTGTTATAAAACCCTGTTGCTTTGGGTCCCTAATTAGGAAGCTTAGCTGGCTTGTGGCGAACAAATTACCGTCCGTGGTCTGAATGGATTTTAATTTCTAACGGTGCCGCGGTGGAGGGGTTTCACCGATGCGGAAGCCTCAGAGATTGGGTTTTGCTTCATTATGCCGATAAATAATGGAGGCTGTTTACCAATCCGTATGTTTGCTTTAACCCCCCCAACACACACACACACACACACAAACGTATTGTTGTGACCCAGCAGTCAGCTTAGCTGCCTGAGTGTACATTTTCCACAAACAACTCCAAAAAGTGTAATTTATCCGAGGTCAGTGTGGCAACACGAGGGCGAACGCTGACAAGTGCAAGGTCAAACCTGACGCGGCTCACCACAGGTGTGTCTTACGCAGGCTGTTATTTCCGAGGTTGGAACAGCGGCGACGGCGTCCCATTTTTCTCTGAGGTTAGTGAATTACTGGCTCCGTGTGGTCAGACCTGTAATCATTCGAGCAGATGGCGGTTGTACCTCTCTAACTGTATTCAACAGCCTGCTCTCGTTTGAAGTGCAGCGCCCGAGTGCAGCTCGCCGCTTGCCCCATCTGCCAGTGCTGTTGATCAAGTTAGCGCGTGAGAGTCCCATTGTCCTCTCAGCTCGCTGGATCGCAAGTGTTTCATCATTTATGCGGGTGAGCAAGAGATTTTTAATTGCCCCTGTGTGAGGTATAATACTTTTATCATGCTTGGCAGGGAGAGTTTTTTGTTAATAACTCTTAGAGGCACACATAATCTCTTTGTTAAGCTAAACTCTCTGGTTGGAGCCAGCGCGAGGATGGAGGGCGAATCAACTCCAGCATAGTGCAGAAGTAGCCCTACATGGCACGCATGCTGTCCGTCTTCATGATGCACTCCTGCCTAAAAACAATTAAAATGAATGTAAAGGACACTTATTATGAGTTCACAGGCATTTCGAATACTACCGGTTATTCATAATTCAAACATTTTACAAATCGTAAAAGTGTGAAAAGTATTTTCACCTTGGATCCATGATCTGCCGTTTATAATCATATTTTCCAGCCACGGGTTACTCCTCCCCTTTGTTTGTGCATTGTGTTTTGGGAAAACAGTGACCTTTAATACTACCTTCATATACCTGTACTTTAGCTCCTAATGATATTTTAAGCATTTATTTATTTTTGCTGTTTTACTGCATAAAGAGTAAGTGTACAAAATCCACATATTTACATTCAGTGTTTTCTCATCACAGCACGCTGTGTGCATTCCTGCGGTCTAACAAGGGGAGTGAATGCATCTTCTTCTTGAGGAAACATTTGTGAAGCCAGTTCTCGGAGCAGGCGTTGTCGGCTGTAGTCTGCGATCAGTTGACAGCGGAAGGGCATAGAAGATGCCGGCCAGGGTGCGCATCTAGTATCACACGGCATTGTATCTAGCGTGTATTAAGCACAAGCGAGAGTGCATTTGCACGTGCGTCCTTTGTGCATGTGTCACGGATGGAACAGAACAATGACCCGCTGCCCTGCTTGTGATTTGACCACCGACACAAATCTGGTTCATTCACCGCGATCACAAAACCAACTACTGTTTCTAAAAGCACCTGACTGAGTGAAACAGCCATCCAGATGTGTTAAATGACATGAGCAGTAACACTCATTACTGAAGCTGCCAGGAGCAGGACCACGTGTCAGTGTGACACTTCCAGCTTTTCTATAAATACCCTCCTAGTCCACTCTCCCAGCTACCCCTTTCTTCCAACAATCTCCTCCTCTCCTTCTTTCTATCATTAATGGCCTATAGATACCCCCTCAGCTTCCCTACAGCTACAGCAACACCTGAAGGACTCTCTTACATTCTTAATCTTTTCAATAATTAATTCAGTGCATCTCATTGATGGCGTGGTACTTGTTAGTGAATATTAACCATGAGCACGTGTGACACTGTGATTTAAACAGACTGCATGTAACTTGCGCAGACATACCAGTGATGAGCTTGTGCACATCGGAGGTCTGCGCTTGGCTTGCAAAGGATACATAGCGAACGGGAGGCAGGAGCTGGATACAATTAAAATAAAATAATTCTCGTTCGTTGTTGAGAAGGCTGCATAGGTTTGCTTCAGTTTTAAAGACGAGATTTAAAACCAACCGTACGTTCTCCTCAAACTTAACGGAACAGAACCAGATCGTTTACATTAAAACAGAAAGATTTTCTTTGGTTCAACTGTTATTAAATATTTCCCAAGAAAAACAGCTGGGTCATTCTGTCGGCTGTGTGATGCACCAGCTGACAAATGTCCCCTACCGGCATCCCGTGTCAGCAGATTGACATGTTGGTGTCTCGGGCAGGTTTATTTTTCTGTCTTCAGAGCAGCCGAGCTTGAAAGCGGTACTTGTTTTCGCTCTGCAGACAAATGCATTTTAAAATTTACTTGAAAAGCACTTCATCATTTTGCCCAAGCCAGGCCTAGTTCACCCTTCAGAAGACACAGAGATCACACCGTCGCCCATAGGTGTTAAAGCAACCCTGCCCCCGTCCTTTGGTGATGTTTTTCCGAGCCAGCTGAGGATTTTCTGCTGATGCCTCCTCCAGCGCGCCATGGCTGTGGGCTTTGACGTCACACCGATTGTGCACGACCCTTGGGATAAACCCTTATGGAAACACTCTCCGTCAATGCGCTCTTGTTGTAAAATAGCCTGAAGGTAGCCGTGATACAGTAGCTTCATCAGTAGCTTTTTTTTCCCGCCATGCCGTGACACAAACACAAGCCTGCTTTTAAGTCCCAAATTTGATTTAGTAGAGCTGTTAACACTGCCGCGAAATGGCATTCTGCCAAAGTGGGGAATGAATTTGATGTAATTAAAGTAATATGAGCATCAATCAAATACAGGCTTGAAAACCAACAGCTTTCTTATCATCTTTGTCTCTGCTTCTTTTTTCTTCCTTAAATGCGTGTGTGTGTGTGTATTCTTCAGATACGCAGCAATAATTATCTTTGATACATTATGGATTATTTATTAGATTGTTCTGCCCCCACTGGCTCGGCACAGTTTAACAGCCAATGAGGATTTGGCATTTGGACAGAAGAGTGGATACGGCCTGCTAAAAATAGATATTCTTAATAAAAATGCACCAAAGAAGTGCCGCGCGATGGCTGTGTTTGGCTCGGCTTAATGTGTTAAAAGAGCCTCTTATCCATGGAAATCACGAGGATGAAACGGGAGAGAGTTTCCTTCATACCCATGCAGCAAGATATCGAACCATTTAGCTGAGCGGGCCTGTTGATAGGCTTAAAACAAAGTATTTGGTCCAATGCAGCTATAGAAAAAAACATGTTTGTACTTGGTCCAAATGGCTAAATTGTCAAACTTGATCCCCGACCTCCAAGGACTGTATGTCTTTTGTGGGTTTTTCACGTCTTGTCATGATGAATCATACAAATGAGGAGGAACATTGCGACACTTTCAGACAGTCCTGCCTCTCATCTCTACTCAGTCAGTTGAGAAGAGAGTTTGTGTTTGTTTCAATGTTTATTAATTAGATTTTTTTTACATTATTCAGCAAAAAGTTTCATCACTTTTCAATAATCAATATCGAAGCACGTTTATGTGCTTTTTTTTATTGATTATTTTTCATTAGCATTGCCAGGCAAGCTTTATATAAGCAGTACTGATGCGTTTGACTGTCTGCTACGTGATCCTCGCCTTGCAGGTCAATATTCTGCATATATGATGAACGTTGTCGATTCCTGAGTTATGATAGCCGCAGGTGCAGATCAGGCAAGAGGAATATGATACTGCTGACACTTGTAAATCAACAGAATCAGCGCCTGATTCCTGATTTTGACGTACTTCTTTCATGACACAGATTTGTCAAATGGAATGTGGAGGCCCACTGCTGGAGCCCTGTCGGAAAAAAAAACCTGAGGCTGTTCATTTCAGTCAAAGTGCCATGTTCCCTCCCTGCAAAGCTTTTGTGCATTATATTTAATTTGTTGCTGCTTATCAAAAGTGTCCCCACTGTAGCCATTCAGCTCCGCTCAATTATGGTACTGTGTTCTCTTCTAAAAGACTGACAGCGCTGACAGCTTGTTGGTTGATCCCTCCAAGACGTCTCTGAGGACGGGGCTTAATTATAACCTCTTTTGATCCACAAACTCTGGCAGAGTCTGGCTCTCTGCGGAGGGAGCGTCATCCATCTCCCCTGCCCACGGTTTGACACTCATTTGCAATGCAGATTTTTCTTCTTCTGCTTTTTCTATTATTTTAAATGTATAAACAGCATTCAAGATGTCCCGGACAGGGTTAGTGAGTTAGTATGGATACTGGTGGGTAGACAAAATAACACATGGACAACACATGGAAGAGAATCTGACTACGAACACGACGTAGGCCATATTTGGTTAATAATTAGTACCTGTATCTGTCATCTGTGGATGAAGCCAAGCAATCAGTGCTGATGTTTTAGGTTGTCAAAGCACCATTGGGCAGAATGACAAAAAAAGCCGACAAACCTGCAAATCGCTCTGCATATTATAAGGAACGGACCGATTGCATTAAAAAACACAGACACAGTGGTCAAAAGTTTAGAATAACCAGGGAATTTGTGGTGGAAGCACAAAAACTGGACAAGTGCGGCTGACAAGTGCTGAAACACAACCTGTTAAAGCCATGGTCAATCATCCTCAATCATGAATGATCAATCAGGTGCAACCAGGTTCCCGACAATGGACACCTGGTAAGTGGTTTCAGTCAACCAGTCAAAAGGTCTGATTAATACGCTGCCTACCTAGCATTTGCCAGAATCTAAAACAAGTAACCATAGCGACTGGGACAATGTCAAAGCGTCCATTAATAAATTTTAGGAGCATGTTACAAAGCTAACATTGAGGCTAATTACAACAATAAGCGAACTTGACATTTCTTATTATTGCTGACCGGGATGCAGCTGAAGAGAGAGACGCTGAGAAGAAAATGCACAAAGTGTCGCAGTATTTAAAACCTGGCCTGCAGACCTCTGCTGGCATTGGCCTCCGCTGGCTGCAGACGGCTCAGCATTTAAAATACATTTTAAAAAATCTGAATATATCACAGGATGGAGTCCGCTGCCCCTCTAAAATTCCTGATAGTTCAGATCACAACCCATCATCTCACTTTGCATTTGTTATTCCACTTATTTCCTCAGGCTGCATGTGGTATTGGCCAAATGTCAAATTATATTTAATGTTTGTCAAACGTATGCAGTGATACTGACTGTGAATGTTTCTAGAATAATGTTAGATTTCTGGCTCACAGCTGAGCTAAGGTGACACACTGTCAGATGGGCAGCGTCTAGGGTTTGCCAATTTACAGAGAACAGAGAACAACATTTTCCTCAAATAAGAAAATTATGTGTACTGCTGAACTGCTCTGCATTAATGTATTTTTTCCAATTATATCTGTAAAACGCCCGCTGCTCCTGTTTTATTATTTTTCAGATCCCGTCACTAACTTGGCAGGAATATATTTTGATATCTGATGGCTGGTCGATAATGGTCAAAACTTTAATGGTGTTAAAGCTGCCTACGCTACAGTGAGGTGCTTTCTCTTTCATAGCCAATTGCCATTATGATAAAACTACCTTAGCTTCACGTGGTAAAATGGGAGGTCATTGGAAAACTCCATAACACCTAAGCTTGATCCACCATTATTGTTCTGTAATCAAACATGAGTACAGAGGTTAAGGGGGTTTTGTGTGTGTGTGGGTTTAAATAAAGAACTCTGAAGAGGTTATTCCAACACATATCTGATGCAGTTGGTGGCACCGGGCTGAGTAATGTACGGGGGGGGGCAGAATTCACTTTCCTCCATCTCACTCACGGGTTTGCTTTCAGAGTTTTGGGGGCCCTTACCTTTCGCCTGCGCCCCCGCCATCTTCCAGAGACATGTTAGCGGCACCGATGCGTGAAATTGTGAAATCGCTAATGACATTTTCCTTGCATAATGGCGTCCCTTGAAATGGTGCTTACAGCTGCCGGTGCTTTGATTGAGGAGTATAGTGTTCGTGTGTGTGTGTGTGTGTGTGTGTGTGTGTTGGAGGGGCATGCCTGAGGACACACGTCCCCCATTTTTCAATTTCTGCAACCCAGACTGCCAAATGTGCTTAATGCGGGTTATAAATTTAATTGGATGGATAACTGTGCCCTTTTTTAATGCCACCTTTTGCCATGTCCTTGACTTCCCTTTCACGCAGACGTTCCTTCTATCTATTAGCTCTCTGTCTTTCTGTCAAAGCTAGTTATTCAGTTATACACAAAATTTCATCCTATTTACTAACAGAATTAGAGGGTATCCTGGTTGCCGTTGCTATGACAGTAATGACAGTAAAAGACAATGCAAGTTGAAGCCCCACAATGGTTTTATTGATATGAAACTCCTCCCGGTCAGTGACGACTGGGTGGAACTTCAGGAACCGAAGTCTTCTGCTTACTCACTACAGATGTTCTCCAGTTTTGGTCACCAAGCTTTGACTCCATCTTTAGACTAGTGTTGTAGGATCCTTCAGAAAACAAAACATACCTTGGAAAATGTTGCATTTAAGCAGTTAATCAGAAATGTTAAACGCACATGTATTCAGTGCATTTTCGTTTTGTGCATGCAGAGTCTGGTCTAATGAAATGGCATACGAGTGCACACTTCCACATGTCATCTTAATGCATTTTTGAACCTTTCTCGTGTCATCACTATCTGGATTAGGCTTTTCACATGCTGTGATCTGTGATCTGACCACGAGCTAAAGATCTGCCATTGTTTTATTAGACAACTGATGATACAATACTGAGAAATATGCTCATTAACTTTCTTGCTGAGTCAGATGAGAAGACCAGTTACTTTAATGGCAGTGTGTTTTAGCGTGGAACTAGAGCCTTAAATGCTCAACAGCTAAGTTCAAAACTATTTCTTAACAAACAGTGACATTACTGAGTATCTGCCGGTTGCCTGGCAACATCATGGTGACAACAAGATAGGAAGAGTATGTCTCTGTCTGTGTTCAGATTAAACTGATGTCAAACAGTATGTTAACTATAAACTTTAGAGATGTTTTTGAAATTGAAAATGTAAAGTTTTTTAAAATTTTGTATTTAGGCTAGGTGCTTGCCCCTGCTTCCAGTCTTTAAGCTAAGCTAAGCTAATCACTTCTTGCCTTTGGTCCACAATTTGAAAGTCAAGTCATTTAAGTGATTAGCATCATGTAGGAAATACACTTATGCACTTGAATTAGATGAGAAAATCTCTATCTCATGACTGTCTGTTAAGAAGTGAACCAGTTTTGCATGATTTTGGCAACAATGGTGCTGTGTGAGGAAGCAGACAGCAAAGCCTATTCAGTTTGCTTAAGTTGTGATTAATGCCTCAAACTCGCTGTTCTCAACTGACTGCTCAAAAATAAAGTGAAACTACTTACAACTGATGGCAGTACAGTATAAATGTCTTGTAATCTTTTTTACAACGCACGGTTTGATTATGAAAAGACAATCTGAAATTGGACTGGGTGGCAAAATGCTCACTCAAACTCAAACCGAGCCCCTCGGAAGGACAGTTCACAGAAATGTAGAAATATGTTACAAAAACAAACTGAATGCATTAAGAAACTAACAAATTATTCAAAAAATATTAACTATTAAAGATTAGCGCTTATTACTTCATGGTCTACAATTAATGCATTTCTTGAGAGGACATCAAGACATGATTACGCACTTTACAGTGTGATTGCATCACGGCTCGCACACTGCGTTCATTGTAGGTTAAACTGTGTTTTGTGCTGTGTAAGTGAACAAAGGCGCTAAAGAGCAGCACAGTCAACACCATAAAAAGACAGTGGACTATAAAAGTTTCATTCACTGACATAATTAACTGCTGCTATTTCAGTCCCAGCATGTGAGTGTCTGTGTTTGTGTGTGCGTTCTGTGCACTAGGGTGTAGGAGCTTAAAGCGTGTGTATGTTTGTGCGTTTGTCTGTATTCCTTGGATTCCCCTTTCTGTATATTTTGGTCTGTTTGCCTTTTTTGCGTACGTGTTGATTCAGGCAGAAGGTGTTTGAGGATGATGCTGTTATGTTTAGAGCAAAGTCACCACCACTAATATTCCTGCGTTTTAAATTAGTCTTAATTATCAGGCAGGAGGACGTGTGTGTGTGTTTGTGTGTGTGTGTGCTATTCTCCAGCATAGAGAATAGTGCTGTTGTTTTGCAGTGTTTTCGAGGTCAGTCTTGGCCTCGCCTCGGGCCATGTCAGCCAATGCTATCAGACTCAAAGAGGAGCCTCTCTTCACACGAATAATAATTAGGAAACTCAGTGCCAGTTCACAAAGAAATGGACCATCTGGGTTCGATCCTTCCAGCCTCACACAGTCCCTGCTGTCCAGTGTGCGTTCCGTCTGATGTGCCGCAGACCACGACCATGTGGCAGAATCGTGCTTTTTATAGACGGCAGAGCTTGTCCGCCGCCACAGTGCATTATAATCTGTGAAGGGCCAAAGATGAGCTGCACTGAGGGGGCCTGTTTGTCTCTAAATGGAAAAGGATCACAGTCAGTGTGCACACACCAAAGTTATTTCAGTTCCACTTTTACAAGTTAGTTTTACTGCATGTCCTATTTAAGGGTTTCGTCTTATCAAGTTTGGTGTCAGTTTAGTTTTCTAAGCCGCAGTTTCACTATATCTTGCATCTTCTTCTTTTATTTTGATTCTCAATTATAGTTCAGTGACTAAAAACACCATAAACAGCTTTTGATGTTTGGTGGTCAAATAGATCTTTGTATCTTCTAAATTTGTAATATATGTATGCATATCATCTGCATAAAATCACACAAGTACTGAGTTGAAAATGTGTTGACCTACCCATTCATATATTTCACTCATTTACAGCATTTTCTTCTTCTTTTTGGTTTTGCATAAGCAAAACTCCAATCCATCCATTTTCTGCCACTCCTGCGGCATTCTCTGGCCAGATGGGATATATAATCCCTTTGGCGTATGTGAGGTCTCTTCCCAGTTAGATGCGGCTGAAAACCTCTACGGGAAGGCATCCGTGGGGCTTCCTAATCAGACGCTCAGGCATATCGCAGGGATCAACCAACGAGCTGTCCGTTCAAGAAGCAGCAGTAGCTCTGGGCTTCACATTCAGGACTAGATAACCGGTCCCCGTCAGGTACTGGTGACAAACAAATTGAGTTTCCAGTGACTGCCTCTCATAAACGCCACCGTGTGTTTCTTAATGTGAAGCAGAAGAAATAGGCAGTACTGTTTAATAAAGTCGGCTCTAGGCTGTTTAATAAAATTCAAACATTATGCAAACGGAGTGAAACAATGAGGCATGAGATTAAATATGCTCGAATCTGCCGCATGCTTACATTTTTATTTATCATTATATTTAAAAATGATGATATTGGTAAATTATCTGAATCTATTGCAGGACTCCACCCAAACCATTAAGTTACACAGAGAGGTAATTATTCCATTCAAATTTCAATGAAAAAAACAAAAAAAACAAACCCTAAAACAAAATACAATTAATTTGTTAAATAATTATAATAATATAAATAAAATAAATATAATAATTATATAATCTAAGAATTACATCTTGAACCTTTATGCCCTGATTTTCTGCTGACATCATTCTGGATAATTCGCATTGACATGTAAACTGCTTTTGCTGTATATCATTTACACAAAAATATTTACCTGAAAGATATTTTTATCAGTCAGGAGGTCAGAATGTCAATATTTTATTTTATTTTATTGGCGCCATGAGGCTTCGTTAAAGCAATTGAAAATGGATTGACGTCTAGCCGTGAAACATTTTTTCCCTTCCTGACAGATTAGTGTAGCTACATACTAATAAATTTATTCATTTCTCCAAACATACAGTAGCAAAAAGTGATCCAAACCAGAACTGTAAGACCAGATTCTGTGCTTTTTCTTTCTTTATTCACACCATTATTAACAGAGCTGTAAATCAAATAGCCTTTGGATGTACTGGGGGACACTTAAGTTATATTAGAGGGAAGAAGGTGTTAAGTTACTTATTAGAAAATGTCAGATTTCCACAAAGCAGCTGGAGCTCATCTTTTCCAGTTAAATAAATTCTCTCTGGCTTCTCTCACCTTGTCAAGCTGCCTGCTGGCACGAGGACCAATAAATTAACAGAGTCTAAGCCTGTCCTCTGTATTCCTGCCATGCATCTTCTCATTTAGCTCCCATAAAGAGAATTCCCCGCTGAAAATCTCGACCCTACACTCTCCAAGAGGTCTCAACTGCAGATGCTGGTTCGGAAATATTAAATTGAATCTTGGCTTCATTCATATTCATATACAGACTTTCCTTTTCTCAACAAGGACCAGTAATTAATGAGCTTTTAGAGCTTCTGTCTATACATTTCTGCAGTATATTATGTCTTCACTGAAATGAAGTGGAACCAAATATAGCAAATTCCAAACAGTAGAGTCTGCATAACCTTTTCATAAGCTTTGTGTCATATAAATTCTGAGCAAAGCAGAAACACCCCTATACATTATATAGGTCCTCCAGTACACAGTATTATATACATGTGTGGTAGGGGGGTGTGGTTCAGCATCAGCTGTGGGAGAGGGACGGGGAGTGGCTCACGGATGCGTCTCTGGCCACAGGTGTGAGTAATTTGACTGAATTGCTTCCTCTGCCTGCAGTAGCGGCTGGGTCGGGTGATAAAAGACTCGCTCCCGGGAAAGGAAGGAGAACGGCATCGCGGTCGAGCGGAACCAGAGCGCGTGGATGCCGAGCTCTTCACAAAAGAAAAATAAAAACCAGTCTGTACACCCGTGATCACCTGCCTGCTCGTGTGTGTGTGTGTATGCGTGTGTGGCTCCCGAGGAGAACCCAGTACCACAACATGATACCAAAAAAATAAAGAGGGAGATAGGAAGTGAATATTTGACATATATAACTACACCTCACTGAAAAGTCTTTTACATGCTCTTGGATGCAAAAAAGAAAATATTATGCTGTCTCAGTTACACTCTACCCACGCTGGTTCTCTTCCATCTTTCACGCTTGCAGCATGTAAGCTTCATTGACTTTGCTTCTGCCAGGACTGGACCTCACCTTTGCACAGAGAGCGGTGGATCCTCAGGTTGTTTAGCTAAACACTGTATGGAGAAGCTCTGAGACAATCTGTGGCCAGTCTCAAATTGGTTGTCAAGTCTTGCATTTTGAGCAGGTCCCTGGTCAGATTTCCCTAATAACTGCTGTCAAAAGATCTGTTCTAAACTGCGATCTTGTATTAATTTTATTGCCGTAGTATGTTGAGGCTCCTGTGATACCGTTAAAACAAAACAGACGAGACCGGCTGCATCTTCCAGACGTATCAGGCTCCAATTTTCCTTTGCTCACATCAGATTTGGACAAACCAACTGACTTTTGAAAGATGCGATCAACTTGTTTCAATAAGTTTACTGGACTTGTCAACGGACAAAAACAGTTGCAGGTGAGTTTAACCTTGGCAGGTGAAGTTGCTTTAAGGGCCTTTCAGACGTGATGTTACTTAGCTGGATGCCACGTGGAGACCTCACTCGTGCATGCTGCGACGAACACCCATGTGGTTAATAGAAACAAGGCAGCTTGCTTTTTATAATAAAGCTCCTATATACACCTAGAATAAGCGTAAATGCATCCGACTGAGAGGCTGTCCAAATCCACCCAAGACACATGAAGTGACCAAGTGCAAATAGGGTCTTTGTCGGTAAGGGCTCTGTGGAAATAACCTCTACGCAGTCTGTTCTCAGAGATAATGACAGCTTACATAATTACTCTGAAATTACACTAAAATTAGTCAGCATGCTCTTTGTCCCATTAAAGCAACTGGCAAAAAATAAATGCCTCTGGTGATTTAAACACTTAGAATCATACAGAAGACGCACTTGCAATGATTAGATCAACACTGAATGATCTGTGAAAAAGCATTGATCTGTATGGATGAGGGAGTGGCATGCGTGAGAGCGTGTCGATCTAACTTAAGTCCAGGGAGTAAATGTGATTCATCCATTTATTTATTTGGTAAGCAAACAGCTTCTATACCGCCACTCCCTGGGATGGAAGGAGCCGACCCTGATTCGCACTGTGCCGCAGCTATAAAAGAGGCAAATACGGCCGGATTCTGTGAGCATACGAGACGGTTGGTGGAGACGCAGCCGTTACAAATGAGTAAATATCAGGCATTCAATATCAGGCTGTGTGTGATGTGAGGGGCTGCATAGTGTAGGTGAGTATGAAGGATAACAGCTTTTTCCCCTGGGGGTTATTTCAGCTGGCATTAATTATCACAATTAAAGTATCCGCATGCAAAACATGAGGGGGGAACAAGAGTATTAGGTACCTGCTGGAGTGTCAGCCGATGTTTGGAGCTCAAAGATGAAAGGCGGATCTGAAAACTTTTCAAGTCTGAAGTCTCAAGTTATGCAGTGACAGTTTGTTAATATCAGAATATGGTATGTGTGATCAAATAGGCCACAGACATGGATCACCAAATATCATATTCATTTCATATTATCACAGTCAGCAATGCTCCATTCTTACATATATATGGGAAAGACCTTCAGAGTCACTTAGACTGAGAAGAGGAAAAGCACAGAGATGACAATGATACAGACAGCAGACGGATTAAATATGCATTTAACGGTAGATGAAAGCCACTGCTCAGGACTGCAGGAAATTAGAAAAAATAAAGTCTCCATAACCACCATATCTGCCGCTGGACCTTGATCAAACATTTGCCCTTTGCAGAGCTTTAAGACAGGCGAGCGATAGACCGTCTAATACTGAAACAAAAGTGCAGTTTAAATAAAGGTGCGAGCAGTAAAACGGCACAGAGGTTAGTAAGGTGGATTGCAGGGGAGGCACGGTAAGGGAAGACGCTCTCTGTTGAAACATCACAGGGCGAGACATTCAAACTCAAACTGCGCCGGAGGAGCTGTAGAGAAGTGTGCGAGCAGCTCCCGGCAGTGGATGCAAACCTGAAAAAGAGCGTACGTGAACATGTGCTGAAAAGAAGCTCCAGCCTGTTAACTTGGCGAAAAGGAGACGACTGTGTCTTTTCTGGGCTGGTGACGACCTCTCTGAAGATCCTCGTCTCTGATTGATAGAGGCTGCTAGTGCCCAGACCAGTCAGCTAGTGGATAAAACCGGATCAATGTGACAGTGATGGTGTTTTATGATGCCAATAAGATGCTCCCGCCGTCTCTCTCTCTCTCTCTCTCTCGCTTTCTCTCTCTGTGCCATAAATGTACAGGGACTCAGTAATGGGCTGGGCTCGTACTTGTAAAGCCAGAACATGCTCGTGCTAAAGAAATGGGATTCTAGTGTCTCTCTTTGGTAAGAGATGAGTGGGAATCAACTAGTTTGCTGCTTTTTTTTGTGATTCCACATTGTGAGAGCCGATTCCACGCGCTGACCTAAAAATATAGCTCTCTTTCCTCCCCGCCACATCTCTCAGATACATTATAAATAATGGATAGCATTTATATCTTACTTGACTATCTCCATCTCCCGGGGGCTTCAAGTGTGTGCACTGGTGTGTGTGTGTGAGAGTGAGAGTGTGTGTGTGCGCGCGAAGAGCTTTTCATGATGCGCAGTTAAAAAAGAAGATGTCCATATTGTACTCTCATTGTAATTCTGTGATGCACGAGGACATTAGCAACCTCTTGTGTAGCGGACCATTGAACTACTGAGCCTTCAGTCTTCAGCTGTTCAGCCTACATTTAAGGGAAGATGAATGGTCTGCTTTGCACAGATTCACTGGTCCACAATGGAGCAATAGTCTCTCCTTTTGAGATCTAAGTACATAAAGAAAGCAGTGACAAGTATACTTTATATACATCTGTTTTCATGTGTGAACAACAGGCACACGCAGGAACAGCTGTTAATCTGTGACCGGGCCACAGTATAGGATCACATGGGGAGTTTGAGGGGTGGATGGGGTGGGTGGACACACACTGATTTGTGTCTGCGTGACCGTTAAGTGCTCTGGTCGTCTGAAATTCGATTAGCATGTGGTCAGAAACTCAGACTGACCCTGAAAGCACATATATATATTTTTTTAAAAAGTGACACGGATGAAAGAAATATGAATTTTGTAGCATTAATCCACGAAAAAGTGAATGAAGCTCAATTGTCCCACGGCACTTGAATGTGTTTCAGCACAAAATGACTCAATTACATAGCTGCAAAGATCCTTTTTTTTTGCCAAATGTAGTAAATGGGATAAAGTGAGCTGGAACACTTTGATACAGGATCCCTGGAGATGGGTTTCAGAAACTGAAGAATCAAGGAAACGCGCTATAATGCATTTATGTGCCGTGGGAATGTATAACTTCGAAAAAAGCAATTCATAAATGATATTCTATTGATGAGGTTCGTGTTTTTTTATCGCTTGTTTTGTGGTATTCTTTGTCCAGAGCTGAGGCATGGGTAGTTAGCATGACTACCAAACTGGAAATTGCCATTTACAAAAACAATGAAGTTCTACCAGAAACATCACAACACTGACCTGACAGAATAAACAGTCTTCAAACTGACAGTATCATCTGAGTGATCCTCTCCTCTACTGAATTTATGCTGGCAACCTTCTGTAAGCTCAAGTGGACCACTGAGATCCATTTCTATGGTGTTCTCTGTCTGAGGAACATTTTCTCTCTCAACCACCAATACACCAGGGCCGAGAGAGAGGCACCTCAACTCTGCAAAACAGCAGGGCTGTGAACAACAGCGTTTTCGTAAAAACGTCCTTATGTTTCCCCTCCTTGAAAGAAAAAGCTCTTGTACCCCGGGAGCAGCAGGACTATTCCCCCATTACTAACCGACAGTGTTTGGAAATCAAATATTCTCTTTGCATGAAAGAGAAAACTTCAAATGTTTAAAACTTTAGACAGTGCCGTGGTACGCTACAGCTTCCCGGGCTGCTTTTCATGCAAGGGGGTTTGATTAAAGATGAAAAAAAAAAAAAAAAAAATCAGCTCAGAATAGTTACACACACACACACACACACACACACACACACACACACACACAGAGTATCTTTTGTATTGCTCTCTCTCTCTCTCTCATGGACATACTGCTTCTCACTACTCATTGCTCTACATTTTACATTGTTCTCCCCCTCACTGTCTCACTTTCTCACTTTCTCTCTCTCTCTCACACACACACACACACACACGCACACACACACACACACACACACTTTATAATCCTCCAAGGTTATGGGCCAGTCTATGAACTGCTAGACCATGCCCAGTACGTGTCAGGAGATATTGGTGATGTCAAAAGACCTTCAATCACAGAGCTTATGTTTGCTGCAGAGAAAACAGTGCTAGGGCCTCTGGGGAAATAAGAGACCATCTACAAATCCCACATAATGTCAGTGGTTCCACAACACTGGATTCACTCATGTGCCAGCTCCAGACCACAATGCTGGGACACAAGCACCCATCAAACCATCCTGACAAGGTAATGGAAATGGCCAGCGTCTTACTTTGCACTGGAATAATTAGAACCTAAACTGATGAAGGCAATGAGCTGATGTAAATGGGCTGTGTGGTAGCCATATTAGCTAACCAGACCTCAGTAAAACAGCTGGTTGCGTTTCTTGAAGTACAATGGACAGTTACGCTGGCTGAAATTTAAACATATGACTGCAACCTCAGTTCATCTGGTATTTGTCAGTTGTACTTTGCTGTGCCCTTCACGCAATCTTTAAGCAGATGTGGATGACAGATGTTGTTGTCACCCATCAATCGGTGCTATATCTCATCCTCACTCATTGTCATAGTCTGGTTAAAGCTTCCCTTGTCCAGGGAACAATAATTCATTTGCTGATAACTGGCGCTCCTGCTTCCCTTTAGTTGTGCGCAGCCATATGCATTTTTCATATCTGATGCTAAGGGTTCTGCCACGATTCAACAGAGATGAGATCAATCTGCCGATGTTCACGGACTGGATTATTGTGTTTTTTGTTGCCAAGTCAAATGACAAAAAAAAAAAAAAGGCACAAATGAAGGGAGCACTGCGCGATGTCGTAGTCCTGGTTTGAGCAAAGAACCAAAATAACTAAAAAGCAACTGAATGTTTTACTTTCCTCACACTAATCACTCAATAATATTTCAGATAGGTATAAAAATGATGTTTAATGAGGTATACTACAAAAAAAAGTCTATTTCATGTCTTAAATGTCATGCCAATATTTCTGTTGCTGCTTAATAGTGTGTATGAATGGGTGAATGCTAAAATGTAGCGTCGAGTGCTCTGAGTACTAGAAAGATGCTTTATAAATACAGTCTATTTAAAAGGATCACACTGCTCAGAACTCTATTTAACTTTTGCCTTTGCTAAGTATATCATTGAATAAAAGACATATTCAAGCTTGCATAACAGTGGGGGAACAAGAGCACATTCGGTCGAAACAAGCACGTAGCACAATACAGTGGAGCAAAATGAGAAAATGAAAAGGTTGTCAGCGGAAGAAGAGTAAACCAATTCACACAACCACTGGGAAAGCTCTGAGGTGCAGATGAGACCACGTCAACAGGTGGTTCGAACATTTCAAACGGTGACAGGGGTCTGCTTTACATGCACTCTGGAAGACGGCAGGGCAAAAAACAAAAGGGACACACTGAACAGCAGTGGATGTGGGATTAAATTTCCACAGCTGATACCAAAACAGATTCAGACTGCAGTGTGGCTGAAAGAAGGGTGGGAATGAGAGCTTTGAGAGCAATACTGTTTCCTGCATCTGAAGACTTGGAGTGAAGCCATAGTCGAGTCAAAGCAGCCAGCTTTGATGTTACAACCCCCTGAAAGGCTTGTGTTTTTAATAGGTCAATAACATGATTCAAAGAGTCAAAGAGCTACAAATGAACAATTATTTGACTTCGATAAAACTCTCAAAATCAATACTAGACAAAAGAAATGAAAGTGGAATGATTAGCTAGCTAAACTTAAAACTAAACTAAAACGGTTGAAACCACTAAGGCCAATAACATCCTTGCTGTGCAGAAGAGACACAGTGAAGTGAGACTAAATGGCAAATTAGTTTTATGCTAATCCAAACCAGATTAGCGTAGTATACAAAAATACTACCCCAACCTGGCTTTACAGATGAATAAGACAGAAATACAGTATTCTGGCAGATTGACATGAAATCTGGTACTTAAAATTAAGTTTTCATCTACTGGCATCATCAAGTCAAAATATTCGATTTGTCCACAAAACAACTAGTCAGTGTTGGAATGCTAATTTGCTAAACTGAAATGATGGACATATTATATATTACACCTGCTAAACATCAGCTTGTTATCCACATTGTCTCTTTATTGTACAGTTATTACATTTTTAGTAACTGTGTATTTGGACTTGCATTAATTTACCCTAAATATAAATTTTGTCCTCAATCACTGTTTTTGAACATGAGGCAACTTATTTTCATTCCGTTTTGACGTTTTTTTCTGTACAGGTTCATCTCCTTTACACATCTAAAAATGGAAGAATATTTCCTCGGGCTGAATTCTCAGACGACATATATTATTCAACCCCTGGCCAGCCTCTCCTCAGACACGGCTGAACCCGTGTACACTCTGCAGTCTGCAGTGAAACTCCTTACTTCCTGGCTATTACAGGTGGAAACCGCCAGCTATCGATGTTTGATACTGCTCGCTCCTCTCCATGGAGTACAAACCAAAGACCAAACAGACTGAAAATGTGGCGACACATCATCAAGGAAGTGAAATTAGACTTTGAAAAGAGTCAGATATCCAATGCCGTTTGTTTATTCACTCCAACTAATGATATGGGGGCCGCGGGCCTGGACTTTTATACCAACTGCTCCCAGAGAGCATCTGGCTACACTTCACAGCACACACTTCAGAGATTGCCTCACATTATCAAAGGAACTCCCAGCCATGGCGTATTATTCCTTATTATTTCCTCAAAGAGAATACAAAGTCAGTTTCTTTCGTCTTGCAAAGGGTAAAATCATCTTTGTTAGTTGAAGCTCTCGCTGCTCAGTCTAATTCCTGTGCGACAGGTTCTTTTTTGTCCTCTCATAATTGTGTCCTTGGGCCCTGACTCCTTTCCATTGGGTAATGAGAAGTAATACATTGGGCTGATGTTTTTATTTCATGATATGAGACAGCTATATCATCTGCAGATCTTTCTTTTATTGTAATTACAAGGTGACGTTTTCAGGTTTTGTCACTGTGTCAACCTCCCCTTCAATCGAGCCTACCTCATCCCATATCAGATGGCCTGTGTTCCTTTCAAAATGAATGTTTGAGCTGCTGTCTTGAGAAGATGTCATCTACTACATCTGACTGGTTATTTTCACATATCTTTCACCTAGATCTTTCACAACTTGATTTTTAAAAAAATTTTAATAGCCTCTACATGTCAAAAAAGCCTGCTCACACCAGCATTTAGACCAGTGAAACTGTTGCACCGCCTCGTTTATTTATCCCTCCTCTGCTCTCTGAGAGAAACAGCATTATATATTATATGTCTTTATTATAAATATAGAATAAGCGTAGTGATTCATCAGAATCAGCTTGATTGGCCAAGTATGTGACCACATACAAGGAAACTGAATCTGTTTTAAGTTGCTCTCAATGTCACACATAGCTCCAACAGAAACTGACACATGGCTAAACATGGACAACAAAGCAAATTAAAGCTAGATTACAATAAACATAAAACTATTCCATTACACACACACACACACACACACACACACACACACACACACACATATAAAAAAAAGCAACGATGACCTAAAAAATACAATGTCTATATGTAAGCCAAGCATTTCTATTAATTCTAAACAATATACAAATACAAATGCAAATAGTGGAAAGAAAGAATTATTCAGTGAATATACATGAAATGAGTTGCTATGTAGAGTATGCAAGTTCATTTTTACAGTATAAACTCTGTGCAGGAGTTATATTTGAAACGAAGGATAAAATAAGAAAAAAGTGTATAAATATATGATTCATAATTTGTAGATAAGTGGATTTTATGGTGCAAGACTTTTACTGACTATGATGTGATATAACTAATATAAATAGTTCTGTTCTAATATAAGTGTATAACTGTTTGTTTTGGCACATTGTTTTCTGCAGTGCCTACCAGAGTATGTATGCATGTATGTGCAGAGGACAGATTGAATTATTACAGTGAAGTACTGGATGAGCAGCTTCTGCGCCATGTTGAACTTCCTGTTCTTCCTCGGAGTCTTTTGACACTTGCTTTAGGTCCCGGGAACGTAGAAAACCTCCAAATTCCGAGATCTTTGACACGGTGGTGATGGTAGTGTTGTTGAGGGGCTGTGCCTGAGGTCTTCTGCAATCTTTAAAGTTTTAAGCATGTTCAGCTCAAGCTTGTCATGAGTGTACCAGTAGGCCAATTTTCTTTCAGTGCTCTTTAACATCACAGGAGAGTCTGAAGGCCATTATGTCATCTTAGAAGATTCACCTGTCACCTGAGGTGCTGTTGTTAGAGTCCACAGAGGTGGACGCCAGTGCTGGCTGTCTGGATGCTGCGTGTAATTTCCTTCAGACTCACCCACTTTCTTTGATCTGTCAGAAGGTTTGTGACCGACTGACAGGTGGTGGTTGCTGTAATGAGAGAGAATAGAGTAGAGGATTTCGGAGATCATGGTGATAAATGCCAAGCTGAAGTCCATAAACAGGATCCTTGCATGTTTCCCTGCCAAGTCGAGGTGTTTTAAGATGTGATGAAATGACCTGCTGCACAGTAGGCAAACTGCAGGAGGTCCAGCAGGCTTGTACTGTCCTTCAGGTGGGCCAACACTAATCCCTCCAACGATTTCATGACCAAATGCATCATTAATCCTGTTCTAGAGGGATTCTTGGGGACCAGGATGATATTTGAGTGTTTGAACCATGAGGGGATTTTACACACCTCCAGTGAGCTTTTGAAGATCTGTGTGAAGATGGGGACAGCTGGCCAGCACAGGCTTTCTGACAGAAGGAATGCAATGTCCTTCATGACCGCGTGCATCACTGAATCCTCTGGTACACAGTTTCTTGGGGACACGATTATAGTTGAGCGTTTGAACTAGGAGGGGACCTCCACTGATCTTTTGAAGATCTGTGTGAAGATGGCGATAGCTGGGAGGTACAGGCTTTCAGACAGGAGGGAGGGCTGAGATGGTGGCAGGTGGTGCTGTTGGTTGTGTGACGCCTGAGTTGGAATGGCTAAAATTTGCAAATATGGGCTTGTCAGACCTACCTAAAATAATATTTGGCTACTTGGGGACAGTAAACAAGCTGAAAACAAATCTTAGTCTTTGGCTGGCAAATGCTTGACCTTCACCAGCTAGTTTTAACTTTATCTGCTGCTTAGTGCTAAGCAGGTAGCGTACACTTGCAGTAAGCAAGCGTACTCAAGTGAAAACGCAGCGCTCACTGTCTTTGTGTCGCCATGAGTTACCACTTTCACATTTCACCATAGGGTTTAATTCATTTCTATATTAAAATAATGATTAGTGCAGCTTTAAGTATAGTATTAGCAATTTTTAAATCCAGGACCACCTTTAACATTTAAGAAAGAAAAGCAATGACAAAACCCCATCTGTGCAAAAATACATTCTTGAAGAAAGACCTGTGTACAGACTTGACTGGAACTTGAGTTTTTATGTCCCCCCACAGTTTTCATTTTGTTTTTGATTCTTTTTCATTACACACGGTTCTGCAGGAGATTTTGAGTATGTGTTTTTTTTTTTTAGCTCACTGGTCCCTGTATACTTTTTTCCTACCACATTTGTTCACTTTTCTCTTTACTTTCATGTTATATATTATTTTAACTACTTTTTTCTGCATGTGGTGCTAGTGAGTGATGCTTGTCTTATGCCAGTCTTTATTTTAATTCCTGGCTACCGTACAGCACTGTAACCTGCCCAGCTAGTGTCTGTAGAAATATATGTAACTGAATTCCTGGTTATCCCTTGTGGATCAGATTATCTATATTAGAAACAGGAAAAAAAATATGCTTTTTGCTTCTAAATGCCCATGTCTTATTTCATCTGTGGACAAAGTGATTCCTGTGACTTCACTGACTGTTATGTATAATCAGTTTACGGAGAGGAGATCTCTGCTCCAGCATTCTTTCTCTCAGAAGATATAATCACTTTAGAAAAGCATTTCCATCCTCTAAATATTGATTTCAGCCTGCCACTTTGGGAAAACATTCATGTTTGCTTAAATACCGCATTTACTAATCTATTGTAATTGAATCCAACTGTATAACACATTTTTCTTTGCATGGGGTTATTTTGTTTTTAATCTGACGTTGATTGACTTGCAGATAAATAAGGTAATGATGCTGATAGCAAAATTACCTTATGAGACATTGGCTTTGATGAATTATTTATGGCAGACAGCCACTAGGCTTCCTAACAGTCGACACTGGATTAAAGCTAAATGTTACAAATGCAGGGTTATTTATCATAAATAAATGTATACATGTTGTTTAAAACATATAGATAAGGATTAACCCCTTAAATAAAGGCTTTATAAAACAGAAATATTTACATTTTTGAGGTTACTATCAATACCGAAGCCTAGACTGAGTCTGTCTTTGCATTTAAAACACAGAGCATGTTTTTGTACATGCGTGTCCTACTCTTTACCGTGACCCTCACTGAAATCTGGGCTGCATTCAGAAACCTTATGGCCACGGTACATGTGGTTGCCATGGAAATAGCAACACTCAAAGGTTGCAGAGAAGCCTTTGTTTTATTAAATGGCTGCAAGGAATGACAAACGCACGTGGGCGTCTGGCATGAAGGATGTTCGATCAGGTTTTGATTTATTCACAAAGCCTCCTGTTGGGGCAATTTTTTTAAATGGAGACAAATTGCTCAGAACAAGGTTGTTGTGTATTCCTTCCCAAGAGTATGTCCTTTTCATGGACACAGCCGGGGCTTTCATTACCTCAGAATGCTGCAATATTAGATAAATTCATGAAAAAGCAGATGGCTGCCACAGGCGTCCTGCCTGCAGTGTTCAGTCTGTGCACAGTCTTTGCTTGAAAACCTGGAGTCCTGTGAAACAGTAAGACTCAGACCATTTGTGTGTGCCTGTCAATAACTCTTTTGTCTTCCTCTCTGGATAAAAAGAGGAGAGCAATTGCTTTTGTTCAACAGCTATGCATTTGTTTTCATGTTATCTGTACTGTGGCAGAGAGGGACTCTGTAGACTGCTCTGGGGAGGAAAATAGCAGCCTGTTAGGAAGTCTTTGTTAATTGTCAATTGATGTTTCTCCTTACTGCTGCCTATAATGAGGTACGGCAGATTCATGAACTAATAAGCCACAGAAAGGTGGGTGCAGGTCCTAAAGTGAACATACGTACATGAAATGGAGCTAAAAGCTCAGTTCAGTTCTCAGGAAGGAACTGGTTGGAAATTAAATAAGTAAATAAATAAACAAGTTTCCACACTCATGCAGACACGTAGGATCAGGATATGATCATACACAAAACTATTTTAGAAACTATACTGTTATATAATATTTGATGCAAAAGCATAAAGTGCAAGCAAGATAATACACCCAAATATATATATCATCACTTAGCCTACACGTGGCGTCATCTCTATTGTGACAATATGGCCAGCACTGACAGTGAGCTCCCTTAAACGCTTTATTTCAGGTATTTAATAAGGCTCACTGGCTACCTGCACACATGAATAGCACAAAGATAATTTACAGATGCTACTCTTTGACCTTATGGGTCAAATTTGGATATTACTGCCAGATCAGTGCCACACAGAAGAACAAAGAAACTCAAGGAGATGGACCCAAATGCAGGTGGAGACCAGGAGCAGGAATGGCAAACAGTTTATTAAAAGCAAAAATGGATTCGGCTTACAGGTGGTTGAGGCAAGCAGGGCAAAATCCAGATAATAAGTCCAGAGGAAGCAATAGGGGTTCATGCAAATGTCCAAAAAACAGGTAACATCCAAAAAATAGATAGATCCAAACACTGACATGAGGAAACACCATGAAAAACTAAAGGCAAACTGATGCTAGGAATCAACAGGAAAACAAAGGAAGTGACACAACATATATAGACTGGGAGGGAACACTAACAAGACACAAGTGAGCACAATGAACCAATCAAACACAGGAAGCAAGTGAGACAAGGGGCAAAACTTTTCAAAATAATACACGAAACCAACCAAAGCACACACGGGAACTCAAAACCATGATAATTACACAGTTAGAGTCTCCACTTAACCTAACGTGAATGTCTTTTGGAGTGGAGGAAAACAATCGTACCCAGTCACTGACTCAGGGAGAACATTAACTCATACAAAGAGCCTGCGGATGCAAATCCAGGAGTTTCCCATTGAGAGGCAACAGCGCTAACCGCTGCACCACTGCGCCTCCTGAATATAATCATTAACATATTAATTAAAATATCATCACTCACTGTGAAAGCCAGAGAAAACCACTCCTAATGTGCAGGGTGAGAAATGGGAAAAGCATACTGTTTTTGCTAGCTTTTACCAGCGGAGATTATACAGGATAACAGCTGTATTTGATTTCATTAAAACAGCATGAATCAAATTAATGTCGGTGTGATCGAAGAGGTTAAATTGTTGCAGATTTATAGTTGTACCTTTACACTTTTCGATTTACCTAAATTACATTGTAGAAATATAATTTTATTACTCTAAACTGAGGAACACTGAACAGTTCTTTACTTCTCCGTCCCCTTTTCAGTGAAATGTAATATTCAACCGACCAACTGATCTTGGTTACGCTGAAGCACAATCACCTGATTGCCAGGCAAAGAGAGAAACAACTTATTACAGAAGGTTAGAGGGATGGCCAGCTAACGGCTGTAACTTCGAAGTACCATAATTTAGATTTAGATTTAGATTTAGATATTTAGATTTAGATATCCTTTATTAGTCCCACATCAGGGAAATTTCAGTGCCACAGCAGCAGGAACAGCCAGAAGAACAGTACACATCAGAAATATATAAAAAAAAATATATATATATATAGAGAATATAAAAATAATTTTAAAAAATATAGCAGTGGAAGAGAAATATATACAACAGACAGACAATAGTGGGTGAAAAAATAAATATGTATAAAATTACAATAAAGAACAATGTTGAAGATAAGAGTTTTACACAATTATTTGTTCCATATGCATAAATAAGATTCAAAAGGGAAAATAAAGGTCACAGGGATCAATGAAATATGATACTGACTCATAAATCTTTTATAAAAATTTGTTACAGATTATTTTTGAATATGCACACAAAGCAAATCAGCGTTTGTGTTGTGATGTAATATGCTTAAGTTGTATGAATAAACGCTGCCATTTCTTTCTGCCTGGGTGCAATTAACTTTAACTTTAAAATGCATATAGCCTGCATACCATCAACCCAGCATGTGAGAGGAATAAATAAGCAACATGAGTCTTCTCCTGTTTCTCCTCCCTTAGTTCTCCCTTTGAATAAAACATGCAAAGCATGCTGGGGATGACAGTTCTTAGTGGCAGCACGAGATATAGAGGAACTAGAAAACTCATTAACACTTCCTGTATGTTTATACAATAAGTCTGCATTTTCTCTGCAAATACAATCAACAAGTTGTCAGATGTCTTTTAATTTATTACGGATCTGTAACAGGGAATCAGCAGGTAATTGCGATTGCAGCAGGCATATGCGGTTTCCTGAGGTGTTTTTGAGCTATGCTATATCTAGCTTTAGCACTGTCTGTCAGTTCACCACTTTGGTCTGGACTGAAATATCTTAGTAAGATGATTAATGTTTTGTATAAATAACTATGGTTCCCAGAGAATGAACCAGAATTGACTTTGGCGATTCCCTGACTTTCCATAAGGTGCCATAATTACAATAGGTTCATCTAGAAAACGTCTAGAAAAACTATTGCATTAGATGATCTGGGATATGAGACATTCATTCTCCGGATGAACTATAAGAAATTGGATTATCTTAGCTTTTCATCTACAGTTCTTAACCACAGACCTGCAAAACTAATGACTTTTTTATTAATCTTCATAAAATTTTGTGTTTATTGCCAACTTTTAAACGTTGGTATAGTACATGCTGTACTAAGATGGTAAATATAATGAATATAATATCAGCATGCCAACATTTTCATTGTGAGCAAATGGTGGTCAAGGATCTCCTAAGCCTAAATGACTATTGTGAATCGTGTCACGCTTTAACTGATCACTTTATACTGTACTAGAATAAGGACCCAGTCACTCATGTAATGGGGGCCTATGGAACAACTCCTGTTCTCTGGTATCAAGCACTCATTAGGAGTAATCAGAATCACAGCTAAGACTGCTGCCTTGGATGCAGAATGTTGTGAGTGCTTATGTTTAGTCTTGCGTGAATCGCTGATATGGATCTGAAGAGATTATATTCCTTGATCAATACAAGGATCGATACCATCAGAATCCCTGCTGACTGGGGTTGTTATGCTCAGAGGATGAGCAAACATTTGCAATGTGGTATCTTTAATGAGATTTTGTTCTAGAAGAGCGTAATTGTAACTGTTTTCTGGGTCAAGGTAAACTGCTGTCTTGCCTTCAAACACACACAAACATACATAAGGTTTAGCTGCTCTCTCTGGGAAAACACTTGTAGTGGACAAGTGCAAAGATTCAGCATTGTATGTGTTCATGTGTCTCCATCATATTTACACAGACGAGGGTGCTGGCAATTAACGGAGTCACTGAGCTTGGGGTGGAGGTGAAAATATTACAGGAAAAAGTAAACAGCCTCATGAAACCCCTCATGCGATAGACTTCTGGTGAAGGCCAGTGCCGAGGTGACGCATTGCAATGCACACAGCGCCCCTTGGTTTTTAATTAAGTGAAACTGCATTGGAACGCGCCGTGCATTCAAACCCAGGCTGAACCACATCCCCTCGCCTCCTCCCCTGTCATCAGGGCAAGAATGATGCAATTCATGCAATTTTATGATCCACTGAATGCAATTACTGGACCTGTCAGTGTTTTTTGGGCGTCTTTTGTCTGTGATGTATGCTGTGTGCAGACTCAGCCCCTGGTTAGACTGTTTACATACTCTGTCTCTCTGCCACACACAGGCACACTCAGTCATATGGTGATGCATACACTGTAGGTGATTAGGACTGCGGTAAATATTAGCTATGTATGCAAATATATTCCATGTCCCATGCAAGCTGGCTTTGTTTATGTATGACTGCATACAGCTTCTGTTTTTCCGTGGGGTTTTTTTTTTTATAATGGTAGTGATGGTGCTGGTAGCAGCGAAGATGTTTCTGGCTACTGGGATACATTTTTTTGTGTAAACATAATCATATTTGTTGTAATTACAAAACTAAAAACACAACATCATTTAAATTATTATGGTATTAAAATCATGTGTTCAGGATTAGGTTACATGAAGTTGGTAGCTTGAAGTTTGCTGACACATTATGAGTTCTACTAAGACAGTACAATGTCTTCTTGGGCTGTATAGGGGCTTCCCAAGGGTTCAAAAATAACTGCTGATATTGCAAATAATATCTGGGTATATTCTTGGACTTCAGGCTCCAAATTCCTAACAGAAAGCCTATATTATTAACTGTGGGTGTGGGTTTGAAAGATGTGGGCATTTACTGTAGGACGCGAGTAGGCCCTAATGAAAGACGCTATTGAGTTGTGTCCTGAGAGATTAAGTGTTTTAGAAGTTGAAACTTATGAAACATACTAAAGTTCGGGATATTTCATCCCCTGCTAGTCAAACGTAAAAATCCTGAAATACACATCTTTATAGATTACAATGCTAAATTGTTTAAAAAATCTTTAGAATTGGTATTATTTCAGTTTATAATGCAGTTCAGTAGTTTATCTGTCCAACTAACCTGCTTTAAATCAAATTTGATATATGTACCACATACCATGTTTCTCTATTGTATGAATGTTGCTTTTAAAAGACTTCTAATTGTCCTGTCCTGTTTTTTTATTGTACCCTTGCAAAAGATGGTTCTCATCGGCAAACACACTGTATAATAAGTTGAACAGTTTCTCAGCTCAGGCAGAAAGACTGATGGACAAGTGCAAAGACCTGGAGGGTAAATAGAAGATAAATAAAGTAACTTCAAGCAAGTAGGTAAAGAAAAGTACTTTACCATCTCCAACAGTTAGGAACTCATTTATTATTGCAGTAGAAACCTGAGTAGCTTTTAGTTAAGTTAACATATATATAAATTTGGAAATGATTCTGCCCTCCATTTTCTCTCCCCTGATCAAACAGGGTTTACCCAGAAACATATTTTTTTTAACCCAAGACAACCTTTTAACATGGTTTAGGATCCCTCCATCTCATCAGCACCAGAGGCCCTGATCTCATTAAATGCAGAGAAGTCCTTTGATCGTATGACGTGAGCTTAGCATAAGCTTTTTTACACACTGGAGAAATTTGGTTTTAGCAAAAATGTATTATATGGCCAAAACTGTACTACAATGCACCTCTTTTCACTTGAGTAGGAATCAAAACGAAGACCTCTGCATCACTCCACCTCTGGGTTAACTATTACTTGCTATTGCTAATGAATCCCTCATCATTGCACAACAGTTAGAAATTGTTTTGAACAGAATTTTTCACTTTATTTGGATGACTTGCTATTGTATATTTTAATTTTTTTTACTTTCTGTTCTAGCTGCTCCTCAAATCCTTACCTCATTTGGCTGCATTTTAAGGTATAAATATAAATTCAGGCCATGATTTATCTTTAAAAGATTTTAGAAAGAGACAAATTTTAGAAATCTGTCTCTTTGGTGGCTGAGATATGGGAAGATTCTTGGCCATTGTTACCTTTCTCAATTTCTCTGCTTCTCTCAGTTAACTCGGTTAGATAAACACCCTTACCAAACTACCCAACCTTTTTCAATGCATGCCCCAGTTTCTTCTTTGTAAATTAGATCGTTTAATCACTGAGCTAATGCCGAATATAAAATTTGCTTGCTTGTGTTATTGGTTTGCCAGCCCTAAAGTATCTTAGCTCTGGACCCAGAATTTACCAGCACTTTCATGGCTTAATATGGAGGCCTTCTTAACTAAAACCACCTCACTGACAGCCCCATTCATCCTCCCAATAACTTTCCTTCCTCCCCTAAGTAGTAGTTAGGTTTATTTTCAGCATCTGAAAGAACTTCTGATGCCATTTTTGTCAATAGACCTTTATTTCTTAATTCACATATCAGTAAAGAAAAGAACACATCTCACCTACAATTCCACAATTCTACAATGTCATTTGTAGACGCCTTTATCCAAAGCAACGTACATAAAGAATAGGTACAACACAATGTGATGTGTGATGTTGGGACTAGATGTCTTTCATTGACTGAGTGTAGAAGGCGGGATGGAGTGTAGACCTGGATGAGGGGGTTCGCGTAACCAGGAGCAGTTTTAGTTATGGTTTTGTCAGCAAGCGTCAGTGATTTCATTTTGGCACGAGCAGTGACTGGGAGATAGCGGGACCGGAACAGGGGAGTGCTTGGGCTAAGTGCAAAGGGGAGACCACGTGTAAGGATTTGCAATCAAGTGCAATATGGGAGATAATAAGGGCCTGTACCAGGAGTTGTGCTGTATGGTCAAGTAGGGTCTGATCTTCCTGATCTTCAAGAGAGGTTGTGTATATTGAGAACAGGAGGGGACCAGGTACAGAACCCTGGTGGACCCCTGTGGGTAGGGAGTGTGAGAGGTATAATTCAAACCAATGGACAACGGATCCTGAGATGCCAAGTTTGTAGAGAACAGAGGAGGGTTTGGTGGTTAACAGTGTCAAATCAGCCGACAGATTGAGTAGCAGTAGAGCTGAGGACTGGCCAGCAGCTCTAGCAGAGTTGAGTGAAGCTCACCGAGAAGTGCTACTGAGAAGAGCACAGTCTCAGTAGAGTGACCTTGTTTGAAGCCAGACTGCTGTGGGTCGTAAAGATTGTTGCTAGAAAAGAATTCTGAGCCCTGGTTGAGGACTAAGCGTTCCAATATTTTTAATAAGAAGGGTAGAAGTGAAGCCGGTCTGTAACTTTCAACTTGCGATGGGTTGAGTGTGGGCTTTTTGAGCAGTGGAGTGACCATTGCTTATTTGAAGGTATTGGGAAACACACCTGTAGTGAGAGAGAAGTTGATGATGTGTGTAACTGTGAGGTTCAGAGTTGGAGAAATGGCCTGAAGGAGGTGAGATGGAATCGGGTCCAAGGGACAGGTGGTTGGACGAGAGCCCAGTAGAAGCTTGGACACTGCTTCCTCAGTCAGAGGAGTCAGAGGGGAGAATGAGCTGAGTGTAGCACTGTTAGCAGAGGGTGGCAAACAGTGCCAGTCTGGCATAGGGAACTGGGTGCTGATGGCAGATACCTTTTCACTGAAGAATGAGGCGAGGAGGAGGTGGCGTGATGAGTGAGTTAAAGACAGCAAACAGTTTAAGATCATCTGTTGCTGCACCACAGATCTTGTTTTGGTAGTAAGTAGTTTTGGGAGTTTTTAAAGTGGGGGAGAATATTGCTAGGGTTCCGCCGTTTGCTTTCTGATGGCATCAGTGAGCCATGGACTCTGGGAGGTGCGACAAGCTTCCTTAGAAGCCAGGGGGCAGAGGTCATTTAGTGAACAGGCTAGAGAGTAGCAGAGTATTTCTGTGGCCTCGTTGACAGGGAGTGTGGAAGAATTGTTATGAGGAGGCAAGGTTGTCAAAACGTCATTGGAGAGTTGGATTGGTGTCAGGGACTGGATGCTTCGATGGAAGGAGACCATATTAGGTGGCACGAATGCGATCTGGTAGGGAGAAGTGCAGAGGGGTAACTTTTAGGTTTGATTTGGAGAGGTTCCGGGTTAACATCAGGTCCGGGGTGTTGCCTGCTTTGTGTGTGGGAGGGGTGGAGACCAGCTGGAGGTCAAAAGAGGACAGAAGGGACAGGAAGTCAGTTGCTTGGTGCTTATCTGTGTGTATGTTCATGTCATCCATGATCATCAGTGGTGTTCCATCATCAGGCATAGCTGAGAGTAGCATGTCGAATTCAGTTACAAAGTCACTTAATTTTCGCCCAGGTGGGTGATATATGACAACTGCAATTAGTGTGGTGGAAGCAGTGATCATGATAGCATGGTACTCAAAGAGGCAGTGTTCAGTGGACCAAGGGTGGTGAATTTCCAGTTTTTAGAGGAAACCAGTGCCACCACCACGGCCAGTTGAGCGTGGTGTGTGAGAAAAAGTGGAGTCAGTAGACAGAGCAGCTGCTGTGGCTGCCCCTAATGAAAATAACCAGAATGAAGTCATGAGCTAGGAAAGACAGGCTGAAAGCTGGATTCTTCTCCAAAGTGAAGTGGCACACATGGTGTTGTAGTAAGGGTAAGACTAGTTTTGAATATCAAAAGTGTATCTAAGCAGCTCAACAGGTTCTATCTGTATCTAGAATACAACATTGCTCTTTCTTTGATGTGATTTGATTTGATTTGATTCAAAAATTGGTGCTGTCAGCCTACTAATGGAGGTATATTAACAAGTTAATAAGTAAGTTTACTTAGTGAGCTAGCTAGCTAGCTACAACTGATAAAACGTACCAGTGACAATAATCATTAAGGCTGGAATTATTGACAGTGGGCATCAATGGATGATGGCAATTGTTTTGCATCTCAGTCAGTCCTTGGTAAGTCTCTGCCCTATTTAATTTAGTCTACATAATATTGCTGTTTCTGCACCATGATTTGAATAATAATAAATTAGTACCCAGGTCTTATTCAAATTGGGCTTCAAAAGGTCACTTATTCAGAACATTTAAGAGCCATTTATCAATCTTTCACTTTCCTGTCATTCTTTCCTTGCCTTCCCATGTCCCTTGCCTCCTGTGGTAACCACTCTGCTAACACTCCATGTCAGGTCTCCATCAAACCTTCACCCGTCTCATTAAAGTCAGCCAGCTTTGGACAGTTTACTCTGAGGCCAGGGGGTAACAGCTCTTCGGAGCATCAGCATCCCCGTACCTGCTAAACTCTTCTTAGTCGTTGCTATAGAAACTGTTTGATAGGCAGGAGCACTGAAGGCTACCCTTCTAGCACACACATCTACCCACACACACACGGCACGTCTCATCCCAGGAGGGGAGCGACGGGATGAAATGCAGGAGCTAACTTTCCTAGCTGAATCCAATATCTCTAGGCAGAGTGGATGGAGGAGGTGGAGGGTGGGAGGCTGTGGGTGTGTTTTCTGTCTCACCCCTTTCTCTCACTTTCACACAATCTGAGGTGTGAACACACTTGGAAACAGAATGGGCTGAGGTATCTGCCAAGGGCTCCTGCCATTTTACTTCCAAATGTCCCTCCCTCTCTCTCTCTCTCTTGGATAGAGTGGAAACAAGCCAAGGTGAGAGAGAAAATAGGGTAATGAGGAGGTGGGAAGTGGAAATAGCCTGTTACTGTTCATTCGAGAGAGAGAAATGAAAAAGAATAAGAAATGTACAGAGTGGGAGCAAGTGAGAGGAAGGCCCAATTTCATCTGGCATTAACATCAAACTATAAAGATTTGATGTAGTTGGATCTTTGAGGTGGATAACATTAACAAACCTGTTTTCTGTCCAGATGTTGTTTGCACTCTTTAACACTGACACTTAACACCTCTTCTTGCTTGCTCTCTACTCACCAATACCCTGCAATCCATCTCTGCCAAGTATATCACTATCTAAGCTGTCTGTTTGATTTGTACATTCCCTTGTTCATTGTGTTTATTCCTTGTTCTTGAGGCTACAATATGCAACACTGTGCCCTGATTGGAAAGCTGACAAATTACTCTGCACCTGCAAAACCATTTTCCTCTAGATAGTGCGACACTCCCCATCTGTCTATCTACCTATGTATGCATCAACTTCTAAGCCTACCTTGAAAGAATGCTCCACTGATTTAGCATTACATTTATAAAACCTAGTCAGACAATTTGAATCAAAAAGGATCAAAACTGATGTAGCACAAACAGCGATACGGTCTTTTTTCACTGTATGCATTCTTCTTATGTGTCAAAACCTGGTGCCTACATTAACCTCAATGCAATGGAACTACCAACAGCTCTGTCAAAGAATAAGATGCATTATGCTAGTAGTGGCTAATGTATTCTCAAGTGTCGAGCCTCAAGAAGAGTTGAGAAGTGGGTTTAGGAGGTCTGATAATCTCACTTCTTTCCAGGATCACATCAGTGGTATTTAGCCCCAAGGTGATGAAAACATCACAAGTCAACGGCGCTGATGCTAAAAGAGTTTGAGTGTTTTACCCATTTTGTTGTAACAGTTTCTAAAAATGAATTGTTGTCACTTTACTTTTTTTATGAATGGTTATTCCTCATGGGGGAAGTTTAAAAGATTATAATAATGGATAATCAGGTTGTGTCATGCAGTTTGCTGGACACAAACCCACCAAGAATATACTCAAGGGTTTTATTGTTATGAAGGCTGCAGTCTTAATGATTTCCCACAAGTATAAGGTCTCAGTTCCCAGAAACACGTGTGGGGGGTGAAGATATTGGGTAACAAGGTAATGGAGTGGGTTGAGGGTAGCCTATAGATGCGTCACTGACTTTACCTGAAATCATTATCCTCTGTCCTTGTGTGTCTGTGTATTACTAGCGGTTAAGTGCGTACAAAGATCACACAGCTATTTAGAGCAGGCAGAACAGCAGTAGGTTTGGCCTCTGGCGTTGAAATCTGGCATAGGTGAGAAGAAAGGGGCCATCTAATACCATATTTGTAGTCATAGCAGCAGCTGTATAAAATGGCCTTTGGCTCTGTAGATATGGTGGGGAAACAACAGAAATGACTGCCAACTGGAATAAATTATTTTAATTTGAAAAATGCCCCACAGGTACATTTTATAGATATGGAAATGATATCAAATTGTAGGAGAAGCAAGAATGAATGTCATCAGTATAGTATACTATGGGGGTGTTCATTCATGTGAGAAGAGAAAGAGGCTGAGTTACAGTATTGGACACTTTCTAAAGAGCTTTAAATCAAGGGGGCGATCAGGTAGCAGGGTTGTAAGCAGGATGTAAAGATGACGGCGTGCAGCTGTTGGCTTCCCGTTTCCCCTGAGGGACGCTCCTCTGTGAGGCAGGAGATGCAGGCAGGAGACACGAGACACTGCGGGAGCAGAGACCATTGTTGACATGAAAGGCAGCTGTTTGCTGAGGAAACGTAATACTTTCTCTGCTGCAGTTTTTGACCTTTATTGAACTTGACAGAGTTTGGGCTCTTTTAGAGCAACACCCTGCTTCACTTTCACACTGTTCACTGTCATACCTTTAACCTGCAGATGTCAACTATGTGTGACTGAGCATCTCTCTGGATTCCCAGTGCACTGTTCATGATGTTTCCTTCGAGTCGTGTTAGTTATGCTTCATTGTCAGTCCATTTGCAGATGACATTTGTCCTTCCAAATATCTTTCCTTGTTACACCAACAAATATGCATTTCACCGACAAGGTCAGGGTGCAGTGTTGCCAGCAGTGCAGCATCGCATCTGGGGTTCAATACCCTGCTCAAGAACAGTTAGGCAGAGATAGTCGCCACTGTTAATTTTCTTCTTCTTGGTTATTTAAGATCTGTAAAGCATTTTAAATCCTTGGGATTACTTGAAGAACAATTTTATTAGCAACTGACCCTTCTCTGCCCTCTGTGGTTGACAATTTCAAGCATCTCTTTTGAGTACTGTCAGATCTATGGTCTGCAAAAGCTGTAACCCCACCCAACAGTAATGTCGCAGTATACTGACCATCCCCTGTGGGTAATGTTTACAAGTTTAATGTTGACTAGGTTTATAATCTTGGTATAGTGTAGCCTATAAGAATGCTACCGTTTGCAAGGATGCACTTAACGTATGTCAAGGATGATGAAAATGTCATTGTTTTATTAGATTTGCAGGTGTTTTGGTCAAAAAAGAAAAAAATCCAGCTCACAATAATGCATTTTACAATTCATTCTGAAGAGTCCTTGTATGTCTGTAAAAGCTGTAGTCAGAGCAGGGCAAAAACAAGCCCCCCTGAAGGTCTTGCTTTCTGTGTCATCCCATAATTTCAACACCTCAATATGCCGCCGATGGACTCTAGGGCAGTACAGTGTGACATCACAGTTGGGTGTGGTTACATTTGCAACAGAGCATGCCCCCAGTGTCTCGTCAAAAAGAAGTATAATGTGAAGAAATTCAAAACTCAGTTTTTAATTTATTTGTCGTGGCATGTTGCGCTTGTTTTTCATCAGGCTTTCTCATCAATAGGAGACAGATCATTTTTAAAATCATTCACTCTGTTAGGAAATTTCCTTGATGATTATTCCTTCATTGCAATTAACAATCACTGATCAAAGCAGTTATTTCAAATGCTCATCCCTTAATAACATGTTAAAATTAATGAGGCAATCATTTATTATTAATATGCAACATGTAATTGCATTAAGGAATAACCTGAAACTCATTAGGAAGTAGAGAAAATCCAGAACTAGATGTTCTGCTCTAAGGTGGAAAGTAAAGTTCAAATAAGGTTTTAAAAAGTGGATTAGAAATCTGTGAGAATGTTGAAAAGCTCTGCTGGTGAAATCCCTCAGCAGCTTGCTGCTCTACAGCTAATATTTATAACAAACCTGAAGTGTAAAAGGAATTTAGAATTTACTGCGTAAGCGAAAACAGACCTGATCTTTACTCAGGACAGAATGAAAATGAATGTGTGCTTGTGTGTGAGAGAAACAAAGACATGGACTTGAAGTACATGCTTGCCAACAGCTATGGCCTGTCATCTTTGTCATGTTTGTTCAGTGGCTCAGTGGAAGATTAGAGAATGGGGGAGGGGATATGACGGACAATCTTCCTTTGTCCAGTGGTATGGAGAGCATGTGCGGTGTCATGTCAAAGAGCCCCTGAGGTCTGCACGTTGTGGCCATCTCTCAACCAGCCAGAGAGTCTGAATAAACCACCTTAAGGAGAAACACACTAACACTCACACAGAGGCCTCAACACAGAAGCCGGTCTGCTTGATGCCCAGAGTGAGGGTGCCACAACAAACATCGTCAGACTATGGAGAGCGGCGCCGGTGCACTGTGGTGGTGCTGACACAGGAGAATGTAATGTGTTTTGATAGATGCTCAGAGCTAAGCAGGAAAGAAAAGCAAGCAGTGGGTGGGGAACAGTGCAACCACACTGCGTTGTTGGCTAGTTTTAGGAGAACAGCTGTCTCGTTGGCTTTCTGTCACTTGAGTATTCTTACACGCACCCCAGCAGTCTGTTTTCAGGGAGTAAACAGCTGAAAGGAACCATAAGAAAGATATTTATGAACCCGCACCTCAGAATGACCATAATATATCTGCAGGAGGGTGACAGGACTAATAATCAATATATCTCCACGAGAGGGCAAATGCTTCATGTGTGCTGGTGGGAAAATCTATTGGGAGTTGGCTGCCCATCAGGGTATCTATGCCGGAATTTCAGCTTATCTCATGAATTCAGTGCTGTTTTGTGGCTTGAAACCAACGACTGAGCTTCACACAATGCACAAACACATCACACAAGCGGAAATCAAATCACTACATTAACATTACACTTATTTAGCTGACACTTTATGCAAAGCACCATGCAATGCATGCATTGACCATGTGGCTGTCCACCCTCAAAACAGTAAGAATTAGAAGTACAGCAGCTTCATCATGTGCATCAACTGTTTCAAGGAAGTAGCTTGGTCTTGTTGAAGCCATTCAATTTTCTTAGGTTTATTAACGGGTGACCTCTAAAAAAAGTCATTTCACAAACTTTGCAACTGATATCAGAATCTAGGTTTTGCCCGCCCCCCAAAATACTTTTGCAAAGTAGATCAATGTTGTTGAAACCGACACTCACCAGACTGGTCCTAAAATGTGGATAGCATTCCTTTCTTCAGCTAAGTCTTCAGTGAGTCTCAGAGTGAGTGAGATACAGATCAGTGCAGGAATACCGAGCCACAATAGCAATAAGTAAATTATGTTTTAATGCAACCAAGCTTTTTAATGACATTTTATTTTTAAAACCATGCTATGGGGCAAGCTAGCTCTTATTTAAAAGACAAAATGCTGCCCCTTATACATGTATAAGTGTAACTGCATGGATCACCAACTTAAGGATGCCTGCAATATGGAGCTTTGGCTTCAGTCACATCATTATATCATTAAATGAATGCATGCATTAAAACCCCTATACAAATGTGTCAGAGTGAAACTTCTAAGCTGACTCGAGGAGTTTTATAGCATTTTTGTTAGCTTAAAGTAGCTAGCTACTGATCTCCAAGGTCAGCTTTCTTTCTTCTGAGCGTAATCAAGGGCCCAGTGTTTTGGGTTTTTTTAAAAAAGAGACTCTAACTCCAAATCAACAGTGTGACAATGAAGAACTTGACAGGAACACACAGTAACTAAGTATAGTATGGCTTAGTGAAGAGATTAGTCAAGTATCAGAATGTCAAAGTGTAACCAGATAACCAGATATCAGTTTAGCATAGCACCTTTCGGTTAAGAGGTGAAATTGCTGCTTATCCCTGCTTCGAGATTCTGTCTGAGACATGTGTGCGATACAGTGTTTGTGAGATAAGCCCACTACAGCTCTTTCTGTCTCTTACTCACTCACTCACTCAATAGACACACACGCACATTTCTCCTAGGAGTAATGACAGTCTCCTCTCTGGTACCCAGCAGCGTCCCTCCTGCTGTGGTGCAAGTAATTAGACGACCTTCCCCAAGGTCAGGGCTGTTTCATTGAAACATGACAAACAACTGACAGTCAGTCGATGTTACAGCAGTAGAGCAGTTTTCAGAGGATCCACTGGGATCTGTGGGGGCTGTATGCATCATTATGTTGCTCCGGCAAACACACAGTTATACAGCTTCATTATTCTAAAAACCTAGCATCAGATAAAGTTAAGACACAAACACATTCTTACTTAATTCTGCTGCCCCCCCCAGCTCGATTGACAGCGTCTGTCTGTGCAGGCCCTTGCTTGTATGAACAGATCACTCACTTTTTTATGTGCTGGAACAGCAGTGGGTGGCGATGGGTGACTGTCAGTCATTTTGAACCTACAGAAAAAAAAAAAATCCTGCAGCCAAGATGAATAGCTGTTTATTTGTAATTAAGTAATGCTTCTTACTAGAATGAACTCAACATTTAGGTCACAGCTTTAGGTCAGTGGTTACACACCGCGACTACTAATAAAAATTCTAAAAGAGACTATCTATGCCCCTCTCTGTATCAATACCAATGCCTTAGTGGAATTGCACATGCATAGTCTGTTGTCACACTGTGCTGAATAATGCCTGTTATGGCAAAGAGCCACCCTGCCTCAGCCTTACAGTATATGGCTCTTCAGTGAATGTCACATGACATCCACTCCCTCTTCATCCCCTTTCCCCGCCTGGCTAGCAGTGCATATGTTACAGACGTGAGTGTGCCTGACCTTCTGCCTTAAGTGCCGTGAGTGAGCTCACAGTTAACCTGCCATGTGTCACATCGCAATAGCTGGCAGGTTTTAAATACAAGCGGGGTCTATTAAAAGGGCGCTGAGACAGACCTTTTTGACGTTTTATCCGTGACTGAACAAAGCACTTGACTGCAAATGTTGTTTTACTAATGGGAAATGAGCATCTAACCTGCAGGATCTCAACCAGTGGAAGGTGTAAAAGATTTCACAAATTTTCAAACAGACTGTTAACCAAAGGAAGGACTGGCTACGAGACTGCAGCCCCACAGGCAAGCTTTCAGTGCCTATTCCTCCAGTCCAGCAGCATGTGGGTGGAAGATTGACAACTCCGTCCTTCAACATTAGGTCTTTCCTACATCCGACTGACCACCAGAGTGTATACCGAATGAACAACTTGTTGCACTGTCACTGGTCATTACACTGATTTGGGTTGTCAAATGCATCCTTGACTATGTACACTGGCTTGCCTTTCCACTATTACATCTGCCGCTGAATAGTACAGTATTTGCTTTGGGGAAACTCCATCACTGGGACTGGTTTACTTAACCCTACCATAACTAGTTTTGGGGAAATTATACAGTAATTGCACTGCAGAATCATTTATTAAAAAAAAATAAAAAATTAAATGTTAATGCATGAGGAGTAGGGGTGTTCTGATTCCCCTCATTTCGTTTGACTTTCAATTTTAACTTTTCAATTTCAACTTTTTTTTTCAGTACTGGCGGCTAGTCCATTACACTATCAAGTCTTAATTTATTACTATGAACAGAACATTGAAATGTACCTCCTCCCTACTGCGTTTTTCTGCCTTAAATGGTCGTGTTAGTTTTTCTCCTCTGGTCTGGTTTTATCTCCTCAGCGCACACACACACAATGAACAGAGCAGAGGAGAACCAGACAGCAATAGTGATAAGTGAAGTGTGTTCTTAGAAATGTTTTATTCTTTTCAGATGTGTAAGAGAATTGCTTTCCTGCTTGTGATTTACAAGGTTGAAATCAAACAGTCACTTCCTGTTTCTGATTTTAAATCAGTTGAATGAATGAATCAAACTTTAGTGGCTGGGACCAAAACAAGCACAGAATTACAGCTGAGTTAAATATATGTGCTGTGCTATCTAGACTGCTGGACGTCTGAGCAACAATCATAGTGTAACATGTGTTAACTGAATTTTTGCCATAATCCTTCTTTTGTTTTCATATTTGATGTTTGGCAAAGGTAAAAAGTGTGTTTCTTAAGCTCAGAGGAGTTTTATTTAGCCTTATTTAGCCTGCACTTCTTATGCCTGCATCTTGTTTCTCCTGGTGGCTTTGTGGCTTAAGTACCTGTCTAGCAACATTTTAAATATCTCCACAAGCAGTATCACTTACTTTAAGCAACGATTGGCCAGGTGTGCGGATCTGAGAAATTAAGCCGGGGTTTGAAGTTGTGTCTTTACACAAGAGGGTACAACAGCAGGTTCTTGGCCACACCTTTGAGGGTGGCCATTCGAAACAGATATAAACACTTTTGCCTTTAGACACTCCTCTCCTTATGAATCTGTTAGTCACATCACAGAGGGAGGGAGCAATGTTTGTTATGGACTCTCAATTTAATTACTTTTATATTTCAGACATGTCTTAAGTAATAAATGCTGGTCACTATCAATGTGTGAATACACAAGTGATCCGATATAGTCTAGCTATGATGACTCCACATAAATGTGTTCTGACTCAAGTTGAGGTGATGATTCACTCCTATGCCAGGGGGGTAGAGGCCCTGAGTGACCAGCAGGATGATAAGCTAATACTTGTTGACAGATCAGAGCATTTGCAGGTCATTTTCATTCAACCTCGAGGCACGGGCCGCAGCTGTTAAGGCCACGTATTAAAATTCTGTGCTGCTCCGAGTGCTTATAGACACGATTATTCCACATAAAGAGGAAATGGCCTCATAAACTAACTTTATTTCAGGGTCCATAAAACTGCTGGCCTGTGGGACTGTGTCTGATGAGCAGCACAGTTAACTTAAGGAGCAGCCAGGTGCACCTTGAACTGTCTCGGGCAGTAGTAGAGCAGCTCTGGGCTCACGGGCACGCCGATAAATTTACCCCACACAGCTGAACCTGTCGGCTGCATCGATCCCTGTGTCTATCACCTGGAGGCTGCAACTGTGTTCCGTTAACCCCTGTGCAGCAGTTTAATTGGTTGCTAATGACAGTTGGTGAAACAGCGCTAACCTCCTAGCCACATTACAGACCTGGACCACAAAACACTTCGTCCTTGCACCGTACGTCTTACTTTCTCCTCTTGCAAGATAACATTCTGTGTCTTGTTTATGTTCAGATGTTGCACTGTATTCAGCCATTTTCAAGGCTCAGAACTCAGCAAGCTACAAGGAGGTATTAAGAAGGCAACAATGAGCATGAATGAGTGCACGCTAATTGGTCAAATCACTGTGGTTTTAGTTGGTCTTTTCCCTTATTGAAGACATTACGTTAACTATGTGCTCGCTCCAAGAAGACCCGCTACATGGAATGGCGTGCATGATGTGTATGACAAAATCATGTTAAATCCAAAGTCTGCAGACAAGTTTTTTCAGAGCTTATCAGACTTTGTCTTAAGTTTGTATAACTCAGGCGTCATGGGACCTAAGTACGAAATACTGGTAATATAATAACAAGACGATCTGATAGAGTCTTCCCAGTACTCTGTCTGGCTGTCCACCGAGTCCCCGTTGATGATTTTGACCCACCTCCCAGTTTTCTCAGACATCTGACTGCTGATCTCTGAGTCTACTGGATTTGAAAATGGGCAACTGTTATCCTCGTCATTGTTTTAAAGTAAAAAAAGCGAATCTCATGCCAGTTAATGAAGGTTTGACAAAAGTAACGATTAATTTTGAAAGAAACAAACGTCTGTGCAAGGTGGTCGCTAGTCAAATTGGAAAATTTTAAATCCTTGCAATCTAATGCAAAATTGCTTCAGTGAAATGATTATCTGAGGGTTATAAAAGCTGAAAGTGACTGATTTACTAAAATGTCCTGCTGTCTGCTTTACCGATGAAAATGAAGTCATTTTGAACACGGGACATGAAGTAAAGGTTAAAGTCAAACTGAAAGGAGTAGTCGTAGCTACAGTGACGCCATGGTGTTTTTGTTCCACGTAGAAAGAAGGCTGAGTCACCTACCACAGTCAGGTCCTAATGATCACAATCCAGAACATACTATTTTTTTGTTTCCGAATTTCTCGTTTGCAATTCAAAGACAGCTGCTCCAGTTAGTTCATATTTGGACAATGCTGCCTTCAAGCTGTAATACACAAGGGGACTTTCTGGTTCTATCATCAGTGCTGTGTTGATGCTGTAGGTGTTTGGCTCAGTACAGTAAAAAAAAAGAAAATACTCTCTCAAGTATTATTGTTCCAGTAAACTGTAGCAAACTGGAGCCTGAATGCTCTGCTATCTCTTCCCACCCACCTACACATAAGCGTCCGCTCAGAATTACAGCACTTTTTTGTGATTTATGAGCAAATTGCACTGTAGTCTACCTTCTGAATTTACACTGATAGCTTATGGGACCAATTCAATTCAGGTTGGGGAGGTTAAAAAAAAAAAAAAAAAAAACCTTGGCTGCTGCTTTCCCATTACATGGTAAATCTCTGGAGAATGAGACAGAGACGGGCGAGTCAGCAAGAAACTCAGATCTTCTGAAAGCAGCAATTTATATGCACATGGTCTCCGTATCATAGAGTAATAAAAAGCTGATTAAGTGACTTTTTCTCTTTTAATTGCCACTTGAACAGGCCTATATGCCTAAAGGGCCTGCTGTGCATGTGCCAGAGCTTTTCAGACCATATGGAGGGGCATGACTTTGATAATATGGATGTATAGAGGATCTGGGTTTCCAGGCAGAGTAAAAATGTAATGGCATAGCAGAATAATTGTGTTCTAAGTAGAGAACCTGATGGAAGTCTAAAGTTTAGGTTATCAAAATTCACAGTACAGAGCAACTTCTAACTTCTAAAATACTAAAGGAAGTATGCAGGATAATCCAGTTTTGTCGATTCCTCCCCTGGCCTGGTATTTGGTTTTTTGTTTTATTAATTAGCAGCACATTGATTCGGCTAGTGATTTTCAATAGCAACAGACTGCTGAGTCTCAGGGTGTACCTGAGCTGCAATCTGCAGGCTTAGTCGTTCTCTGTCATCAAGATAAATGTTAAGCATTGCTACGATGAACAAATAGGTTACCAGGAAAGAATACATCATCGAGAATTCATCATTCCATGTTTTTTTGCTTAACTCGCAATCAAACATTGTACCTGGTACATTTCTTGGTAGACCAAGCTTTCCAATGTGGTAGTTACATGTACCAATAGTCTATCTACCCTTGGTTTCTTGCAACCATGACAGCTTTTGATTGACCACTGGCTTTAGTTAAATCATGAAACGTCACAGGCACCCCCACATCACGGCAGAAAAGAATCGTTGCAGCTGGTAGCCAGCAGTTTGTCTGAAGACATCTGTATTCAAGTCAAAGGGAAAGGGGGATAAGTTCACTTATCTCTGTTATTTAAATTTACTGTGCAACTGGCACTTGGATTTATTAACTGGTAATGGCAATCATGAACAACACATTAGTTATTTTTAGCTACTATTAGCTTTTTGGGTCTTTCATTTTTACTTCTATTTTTTATTGCATTTTATTATTTTCTTTTTGTACGTTTGTGTGTTGTACGTTGTTAGATCATAAAGCCCACTGAGGCAAATCTGTAATTTCAGATACTGAGCAATATAAATAAAACTGACTTTAAAATGTCAGCTGCTTAGTATATGATTGAGTTTCTATTTATTTACAGTGTGTAAGTTGTGCGTGTAGGAGGAAAACTCACTGCTAGTTAACCACATCCTGAGCACAACTCCTGACTCCTGGGACTTATATTGATCCAATAAGCTTTTTTTTCCTGAAATGCTGAACCATTCCTTCATGCCATTAAATCAGTTCAAAACACGGCATCATTGCATCACACAGTGCAAAGTTGTTGCATTTTTTCGGGTTTCTTGGCTTGTTGCCTCCTATAAAATGTTTGCTGAGTCTGCGGTACCACGGTATAAAAGATTATACTGCACAGCAAAAGATCAGACGGCTCTGTTCGGAGCATAATAAATGGCACGTCTTTAAGCAGGAGTTTGTCCTCAATGATATTCGCCCGCAGCACTAAAATGTAATATAAGAGAGAATACCACTTTGGGCACGTTCAAAACAAAACTGTAACTGAAGACATAATGTGATGTTCTGCCAAAGGCCCCTCTGCTCTGTTTTTTAAGCTTGGAAATAAACAACGGCAATCCTAATCTCATCTCTTCTCTCGTATCTGCCCTTGAGCCTTCGACGTATTGAGACAAATCTCAGCATATGTGCTTGTGTTGCTTTTCATTCATGAAGCCAAGAGCAAGGGGAGACAACAGGCAGGGAAAAAAAAACAAAAAAATGGTTCATTTTAAAAGCAAAAATGCCCCATCGGTCTTTAAACTCCCATCTGTCTGTAGTGTTATTCCAGTTTCTTCTTGAATAACAAGTAGCAAACAAATTAGTCTCACTGGCTTTCTAGTTTTTATGGTTTGTGCAACTTTTCAAACTCATTATCAATTGAGACTGTCGTTTTCACATTGACACAGTTTCCCCTTCCCTTTTTAAATCTACTATCACGTTCTACAGAAATAGTTCAACATTATGATGTAAGTAGCATTCATGTCCCTAAGTTCATGAGTAAATGAAGCTGCCAGTTATCTTTCCTTAGCATTAAAACTGAACACAAGAAAGTTATGTTTAATCTGCAACTGGAACAGTGGTGTTTTCATTCTGTATGATGAATAAACCTTCGCACAATTATAAAACTGTACCATGACCAAATAGTCTCGAATACCAGTAGCAGGCTTTTTAGAAAAGAAGAAACTTGTTGAGTGTGAGATGCAACAGCCAATACCTGTTATCTTTAATTTATTGTATAATTATATCAAAGTGCATTTTACCCCAAACTGCCTCTGTTCATCTTCATTTATGTAAGCATGTATTCATTATTATTGAGTGGTTTGAAATCTGTGCATGCACAGACAAATGTCCTAGTGTTTAGACTGTCAAAACATAAACCTGGACTTCAGCTCTGCTACCAAAATTATACCTTACAGAACCAACGGTTAATCATGGCTTTCAAGAATAAGAATGCTCTCCTTGGGATGACGACTGTAGGACCCAAAATATCCAGACATTTTCTATTGAATTGACTACTTCTTCGCCTGATGCCATCTTGTTTCACTTGTTGCCTGGCAACTGCTCCTGGCCAAGAAAATAGTCTAGGGTATCTATTTTACACTTGACACAAGGCGGCGCACAACATAACTCAACTGTCATCGTTATTTTCCAAACCAATGCAGTTGTCATTTTCACGCTCAGTGCAGATGCTCTGAAAGCAGCAAACGTACTCGTGCTGGTCTGGTGCATTGCTATCTTCGGGCAGCCAAAAGCGATTGCATCATTAGCTGATTAGCTAAGAGAATAAATACAAATTAATTCTGCTTTGTGTCTTACTTTGCACAGATAATGTTCTGTTCAAACAGCAAAACTTACACCATGCTCTTTAAAACACGCTGGTGGGTGGATCCTGTTACCTTTAGACAAAGCTAGACTAGTTGTTTACTTGCTAAACTAATCTGGGTAGTTACCATATTGACACATCCTTTTATAAGCATATTTTGCAAAGTGTAAAACTACTGAGGCCTACTTCAAAAATGATGTTGCTGAAAAGTGTGCAGTTGACAACAGCATTCCCCCCCGCCCGCTGTATCCTGGCCGGTCTGAGCAGCATGCTGGGCAGAAAGCTGTCATCTGATTTTTAATTGCAGCCGCAGTGGCTATAATCAGATCTTACTGGAATGCGTCCATGCAAAGCCAGCAGCCGTGATTTAGAGCTGGAGAGTGATGGCTAGGCATCGAATCCGTAACCTTTCCTAAATTATCCAGGCAACAGAGTGAGGATTGTGTCTCTCTTTTCTCTCGCTCTCGCTCCATCTCCCTCTTATCAGTTGTCACTATAATGAGCAACAGGATTTGGGGGGGAGAAAGGGATACCCTGCGAGAGTGCAGCCGCGGGCATGGAGTTTGGATGAACTGCAATTGATTAGCCGTGGGTCCATCTCAGACAGCTCAGTCGCAGCGCTGCCCGTGCTTTGATACCGGATGACAGGAAAGTAAATATCTGCCGAGATAATGAGGTGGCCTCGACACGCCCTACGCGTCAGTACTCCACCAATCAATGCATGTGTGTAAACAGCCAATAAAGTGGTCTTATGTGTGCCTGCATGTGTGTGTATGTGGCATATTTTAAACTGGTGCCAAAAGAAACAGGACAATTTACAGAGGCCTTTGTGCCAGTGGGGAGAGAGGCCTCTTCAGATGATTCTGGAAAGAGACAGGCGAGGCTGGTGGGCGCCTGGAGGTTAGAGAAACTAATGACTGGGTGCCTGCCAGTTTAGCTGCCAGATCAACTGGAAATATCTGGATAACTGGGGAAAAAAAGATCTTAGCAACTGTTGAGTCATCCAAAGTAGATACTGCATACTGCTGTTTCGATAAAACAAAACTGTCTGCTCCCAGATGATAAAACACAGCTGCAACGCTATTAATGAAAACCTTTGATATTTGCATTCAGTAGGAGAAATCTGCACAAGAAGCAAAGTGGTTTCTCTGTAATAAAACAAAGAACAAAACTAAGATTGTACTGCCATTCTACTGCCACCAGCTCTTTGAGGCTGTTAGCCTCAGTGGAATGCCTGTGTGGAATATAATGGCAATCTAGCCAATAATTGCTAAGCAAATGTCAGCCTCTTGGTTGAGCTACAGGAAAAGTCGGAGGAACACCATCAATGTTCCTACCAAATATCACAGCAATCCAATCAGCAGTTGAAGGGATGTTTCAGTCTGGACCAAAGTAGTGGCCCAACAGACTCACATTACCAGATGGTACCAGACTCACATTACCAGACTACCAAATTTTTTGGTATACCATCAGCACCAGGAAATTATTTGATATTTTTCTGAAAACAACAACAAAAAAAAACAGGTTGGTGCTGTTTTTTTTGTCTGCACTGAAAGGTCTTGCTATCAGTTATCCTTGGGCTACACTAAATGGACAACACTTCTTTAGCTTGAGTACTCCATGAAGGTGAGCTATAACAGACAACAACTCCTCCTTACAAAATAGAACTATTACCCGAGTCTCTTTATTCAATGCCATGGAGGTAATTCAGAGGCTGAATGTGCTGCATTAATTACAACAGCTGCAGAGATGGTAAGATATTACATTTTGATTATAAAAGAACAATAGCGTTTGCACTCAAAAGACTTACCATCTCCTTTTTTGGGGGGTTAATGCCTAGTGGGGAAAAATATTTCTATGTTACATCATTTTATTTAGTTTTTCCTTTCTTTCTTTTTATCACAGGAAGGTAACAGCATGAATAGGCCTTTAAAGACTGTAGTGTTTTGTACCGTTTAACCTTGTATCTTTAGTAAAAGGACGCTTTAAATAAGATGCTTTATAGTTGTATGATGCAAGCTGCCTGGAGGGAAGGATTCATTTTACAGCCAACTATATTTGGTCACTTGCATTTATACACTATGCATATACATACAGACACATGTACTGTGTTTGTGTTTTTGTATCTAATCATAAATATATATATAACTATAAAGTAACATACTAGTACTAAACATACACAATTAACCTGGTATATTCTGTAAAAGTTGTTGATATTGTCTCTCGTGGTTAGATGAGGGCAAGCATCAAGCCATCGCCTTTGGTTCTGCCAATACAAGGAGAACATCTACACACTGCCTCGGCACTTGCGTCGAGTTACCTCTTGCTTGTTTTTGGCACCATGTTACCTGGTTAGACCAGCAAACACTGCCATTGTGAGAGTCCTGAGAGTCAGAGACTTGCCTAGGCTTTGTGTGTAGCAGAAACCTCAAGTAGGCTGATTATTTATGCTAAAAACCTCATAAGAACATGATATATAATACTTAAAAATACACAATACTTTAAAATCACTTGACTACCCCATGGTTGTAAAACACTTCCCTTTTCAGACAGATATTATTAGAAATGTATTCAAAGTTATAACAGTGAAAAAAATAAAAATGACATGCATTTCATTTATGTTGCGCCTGCCTACACCTGCAGAAGTAGCTACCATCACACTCCTGTCACTTAAAGTATGGTGCCTTCTTTAACGTCAACCACACACATCGTTATCTGGCACAGGCTCCACTAAGGTTCACAACCTATTTGCATTCTTTCTCATTTGGTGATGGTTAGATGGGTTTATCACATTTTTCCTTTCAATGGAAAGAATGAGCTGTACCTGAGTTGGGTGATGACAAGAACAACAGAAACTTATTTTCCCATTGCAGATCTTTTTTTTTTTGCTCTTCTTGATATAAAATATTGACAAGCACAGTTTAAAGGATTCATTTTATTCGAATAACATATTAGCCAGAGTGACAGACAGGCATCTTCCTCTATACCGACAGAAATTGGAATCTGTGCCACAAAATGGGTACAGACGAAAAACAGTTATATCACAGTACTCCATAAATGTACATATTTTCATAAAGGTACTAATAAATGAAAAGTTGATTCATTGATAATGACCAAGGGCTTTAATCAAACCCATCTTCTACATTATGCTCCGAATTAGCAATAAACATACGTCTCATGTAAAACAGGACCCAAGTCAAATTAAAGAACTGAATGTAAAGTAGAGGTGATGAGTGAAGACATCAAATGACAACATCGCAGTAACATTCAGGCTTTTTACACACAGTGTAGGAAACATTCATTTTTGTTAATGTCACTTATTTTTTTTGTCACCTGTGCCAATAAACAGCTGGGAATCTTCATAGTCTGGCAGCGTGCACAATCTAAAGGTGTGTTCTGGTTGAATAGGCTTTGGTTCATATGGGCAAATTATGATTCTGGAGCGCTCATGTACTTATATTTATCCACCACAAGTTGATAATGGCTAGCTAGTTAACAATACACAGTGAGCAAAGGTGTGTTTATCTGACATGTCAGGTAAAGATGCTGACGCTGAAACTTTTTCCATAGAATTTAAGAAATGTTTAAGGATTTGTTTTTTCCACATGTGAGAGCCCATCTTTTCAAGACAGAGAAAGTTCCATTGAAGTTCAAGAAAAAAAAGGGGGGGGCCTGGTTCTGTTGCACTGCTAGGCTTTTCCTTTCAAAGTGTGTGTGTGTGTGTGTGTGTATAGTTTGAGGAAGGTCATAGAAAGAACATTCTATATATGAGATGGACTATTCATTGCAATAACTGCTGCTAAATAGTGATTTCCAGAAGGTCTTATTTAATACTGATGAATTTATAATTTGAGGTGACCACTGCATCTAAATGCCGCAAAGTTTTGTGACTGACTTTACATTATCAGGAACAAAAGCAACAGCAGGGTCTACTTCAGTGCAAAGCAACTCAGCACCTTCCTGCCCAGCTTTCCCCCTCTTTAATAGATGCCCAGTTTGTCCCAGAAGTCACACACATGGTTCCTGGTTCCCACTTGCGCATGTGAACGCACTGTCAGGTTCATGACCAGCCAGCCGCTGTTGTCAGAATAGCGTGGCCACACAGGCAGACGCTGCTCCCGGCAGAAAGTTGTCTGCTGTGCCCGCGAGGAAGGGTCACCGGTGTGGGCAAAGGCGCCCCAGTAGCAGAGCATCCTATTCGACAGCAGCTTCTCCGGCACTGACATGGTAAAGTTGGCCACAGAGGCAGAGTGAAAGAGAAAAGGCAACTCTGCGCCATGGCAGGCGTGTTGGTAGCAGAAGGTCAGGCCTGACCACACGCGATGATCTGAAGCCACGTGGTCAAAAACGTACATCCACACCTTGCTGCCGGCTGCAGTGCCGGCACGCGCCGACCTCCTAGACGGACACAGGAAGACGTAGTCGGTGACGATCTGAGGACAGGGAAGAAGGAGCAACAGCTGGTCAGACAAGTAAACAGATATTTAACTGAAGGTAATGTTTTTTAGCTACGCTAGTGGCCTGGCTCATTTGATGGCATCGGTCGATAGGTCCTGAAGAGTGTGGCACCGTACAGTATAATACATTCAGTTCCTTCATTCTGTTTTCATGTCAGAGGCCAACCAAGTAAATCTATGTTTGTGATATCCTGTCATGCAGTTGTTGTCACCACGTGAAGCAGGCTAGCTGACGTGACTGAACCTGTCCCAAACCCAGACTTCATTTCTACATTTTTTTGTCTAAGCCTGGCCTGAGTCTGATACTCGGGTTCTGTCAGGCTCTCGTCCTTCCTGGCTTTTACGATCCAGACACCATGAGGCCAACATTTTATTATTTCAGTGAAAGGTCTATGCAGCTATGGGATGCTGCTATGACATTTCACGATGAACCGTGATGACTTTCATCCTTAGACATTTTGTAGAGCGTAATGTTAGGCACTCTGACACTGAATGAAATGTCTGAATTACCGAATTACTGAGGTTACCATGGAACTTGAATCTGTGTTACTTTGATGATCCCTTGACTCTTTCTTTAGCACCAATGTAAATCAAAGTTAAATACTGTATCTTAGCATCTATTGAGTTGAAATGTGAAATTTTGTAAAGACACAGTTCCTTAAAAATGAGTCATACTGACTTTCCTCCCTCCCACAAGGTTGACATTCATATTTTTTGGTTGAATGTCAACCATTGGATGGATCGTGATGAAACATGGTACAGACATTCACGGACCCCTTAGGATAACTTGTTGGCAATTTGATGATCCCCTGAACTTTTTAATAACTTCAATCTTTGGTGTGACTCATGTTCAAATACCTGTAAAACTAAAGTCATTCTCCTCAGCCTCAGTTGTACTCTGTGTTGCCATTACCAGCTAAACATCGGTGTATTAACATTGCCGCTGCCAGAACATTAGCATGCTTAATTTAATATTTTACTTAAAACTCTACTTAGCAGAGCCGCACAGTGTCACTGGTGCCATAAAGGATGCGAATTAAGGCCTCATGTGCATGTTGTCAGTTTTTTATAAAGCTGGGCTTCACAGTCAGATGTGACTCACAGCAAACCAACAGCAACTGTATCTTTACATAGTGCGCTCCTTTCCTTTCTCTGTTGCTCCGACAAATCTTCCCCTGACACCAAATACCCTTTCCCACACAAAACCTCCCACACTGACACCATTTTTATGTCAGTCATATATGTGTCACTATTATTACATTTTTTTTTTTTTTTACATGAATGCTATTTGTTACCATCTTTTATTCCTTTATTCACTCGGGGTATAGCGTTATATCATTTTATTATTTCACAAATGCCTTTTCTTACTTAATTGCCTTTTTTTGAAAGTAGTTAAATATCCCCACTTGAATGTGTAATAATCAAGGGCAAGGGCAGTGAAAAAGAAATGCGGCTGCAGTTTTGTGGACAAGAGATCACCCTTGGCCCTGAGAATAATGAATTAGATGTTGGTGCCGATCTAGCGCTGGGATTTGGAGCCGCAGCTGTTATAATGTCGCGTCTGCTGATTAAATATCTGAATAATACAACCCAGCTTTGCAAGTTGAAGAATTGCTCGGCTTATGTTTTGCAGCGCATCTTCAAATTTCTGCAGCCTTTTTTGTAGAAAAAGAAAATAAATCAAACTAATTGGCGCGACATCTATGAAGAGATGGGCTGGAGCTGAGCAGCGAAAAACTATTGTTCCCTCTCGGCTAAAAGGAAGCAAAAAAAAAAGAAAATGAAGGTAGACCATCTTCTTCTGCCTGTTACCTGGAAACCAGCGCGCCTTTTTCAGCGGCACGCAACCTGCGCCCACACAACCCCACATCTGACTCCTGAAAACAAACAAGGCTGACTGTAGGAAGCTGATGGACCAATATGCGCGCACACTCACGCACGCGTCTTGTCTGGCACATGGACAAATGTATTCATACCTAACAGGCACACAATGTACCAGAGCACTGATAGTTCCTTTCATGTGCAGGTGGAAATGAAGTCATGAAATGTGTACCATATTTTGTAAGAATAATGTTCTGGGAATAAACTTTCCCTCTGCTATCTCCTCTGATCTCCCTCCCTCACGCATGTGTCGTTTCCTTTCCTCTCCCTTTACTGCCCCTCAAATGTACCTTTCTCCAACCAGTCTTCTCCTCTCAGTTTGCCCGTCCACTATATTTCTCAACTACTTCATTTCTTTAGCTAAAGTAACAGTTTAGCTAAAATAACAGTTTAATTGTATGTATTTCTGCTTTATAATTAATGAGGCATATGTATCACCAAGTGTTACCACTGCATTATTATTGTTGTTGGGCCCAATTCTTCCCAATATGAATGTCAGACAGCCAGCTCACACGCTTTCAACGTGGCACACAAACCAACCATTATGAAAAGCAATTTTAGCAAATGGAATAGCCCTCCAGGCACAGCTAAAACAACTCAAACAAGGCAGTGGTTTGATTTGATGAATGGTTATCACCTTAAAAGTACAGGCAAAGAAGAGTGTCAGGTTTAAAGACTGAACAATGAGCGCTTGCTGCACTGCAGAGCATAAAGACAAACAAATATCGTCCTTACATATTACCACCTGTAACAGATACAGCTAAATCAAGCGTTATGAGTGACAAAACTGAAGCGACACGAGCAGCAAAGCGCCTTGACAAACCCTAGCAGACATGGAGAGAAAATGCAAAACTTAGCGCTAACAACTGCACCACTGTGCCGCCCGTGCATTTGTGCAAAGAATTCAAATGGAGGCACCATTTACTCAGCTTTATTATGGTGCATTTTCTATCTTTTGAACAGATTTTGGTGTAAAATATAGTGGATAGAAAAGAAATAATGCTGGGCGAGAGCGCCGTTGCTGACCCACCGACGAGCAAAGTGAAATCGCATGTCCCGCTAAGAGCGGAGTGTACAAGGCCTTCATGTCCGCGGCCGGTTCTTGTTGACATTTGTCCAATAAAGTCTGCGACACTTCAGCATTGCCTCTTTTATCAAAACAAAAAAAACAGCTGATTCATCGGTTGCTCTCTGTAAAACACATGAACCTGCTCGCGCACAGCCATCTTCAACCAGAAACCCTTCAGCGGCAAGTGGTCTGGCAGTTACGGCATCATCTCCAGTGGAATTACGCACTCAGCCTCGTTGTTGGCGGCTTTTTCACAAACAGTTGGTGAGCCTGTCAATTACTTTGATAACAAAAGAAAATTGCTGAATGCCGTTCTCACTGGTCCTTAGCTTTCATTACAACAGAAGTCTTTTTCGTTTTGTATGCATTTCACAGAAAAAGTATTCACAGAGCCGTGCTCGTGGCATCGATGGGTAGCGTGTCCAACTGGAAAGACGGTGATCTTTTCTGTTTCGTTGTTTTTGGAATGCATTAAGAGATTTGGGTGGTGTGTGCAGAGGAAACACGCAGGGCACAAATCTGTAAATGCTGCAGAAGGCGAAACATGTGTGAGCTCTCCACATCAGCCTCCACCGCGATGGACTGTTTGACATTTGTGCTGACCTCCCTCCCCGGTCCTCCGGAGAGATGCCCTTTATGAAGAGATGCGGGAGGTGTGTGCATGTGTATGTGGCAGAGCAGACTACAGTTGTGACTCCACTGTCTCCCTACTGCACCGTGAACTGTGACTGAATACTAAATATGTCCAGGAGTGTCACCCCATGACCCCTTGCAGCTCCCTGAGGCCGCCACCTTGCACTTTGCATCAAAATTACTGAGAGAGAAAACTGCTAGAGGCTTTCTTCCTCTACTGTGTCATCATGAGCCATTCCACCTGTGCATTTTCACTGCTAAAAACCGGCAGGTAACATAAAAATACTATACACTGTGATAAATCATAAAGAATGAAAGCAGTACAGAGAGGGCATAACTACGTTCCAGATCCGTGATCTCAAATTGGTTCATTTGCGCGCAAAACTGAGTACCTCATGATTACCGATGATGAATTTATGTGCTTGAATAGCAGCGGGAACTGATGTTTGTGGTTGCTGTGCCTACTTTGGACAGTAAAGGCTGATTTATATTATATTAAGTTGAGCTGTTTAAAAAAAATCAATTTCTTTGTATTCTTAAATCAAAATCCAATCATGGTTTCTTTCTGTAAAGCAAAATGTGACCAAAGTCAGCCTATAATATCTTGACATCCATCCATCAATCAAATTTCAGCTTTTAGCAAAACAGAGGTAACATTCATGAGCTAGCTAGATAGCAACAGCGTGGCACATCTGCGTGTCTTCAGGAGTTTGCCGTCTCCAACACCATTGACGAGGTGAACATACAAACCTGCAGGCTATCATCCATCCATCCATTCATCACTATAATGTCTGTTCTGACTTTCCCATGTTAACGCCCAAATCAAATTCCTCCAAATGTTAAGTACTCCCTGAGGATGCAGATTGCAGCCAAGTGAATGCCACTCCCCTTTTAAGCATGACATCAAAACCCCCCTTTAGAGCCGGTGTTTGCATAGAATGATTATTTTAAGCTGATTACGCACCAATGAAAACATAATTATGGTCACAATATTCTATTTCTGCCATTAGATTCCCCAAATCCTACACACTGGACCTTTAAAGGGTTGTCGAAGTTATGGAGCCTACAATAACAGCTCCCGTTGCTATGTCGCTGGGTCTGGTGGTTGCATAAGAGCCTGAGGAAACTGTGACTGGTCAGGAAGTGACTCTTGCCTCATTCTACACTGGCATGATGAGATGGGAATATGTCCCTTTGCAAATAAGTAAATTATTTATTTATGTTTATTTCCTTTAAGTTATAATTCATAACTATTAGACTTTCATTTGATTAGTTTAAGTTGTCAGCTTTGTTTCTATATAAGTAGAGGCTAGTTGAACTACTTCGCCTAACGGGATATCTGATCTCCTTCCAGGACTGGTCCTTTTGCCGCTGCTTTAATGTCATTAATTAGTCCCTTATTAATTGGTCCCTCATTGTCCATGTTGTCTGCAGACCAGTGGGGAGATGAAACCGTCAAGAATGTCAGTGTCTGTTTGTAAAGTTGGAAAGGGAGTGAGTGCAGGAAACATTGCAAAAGTAGATGAAGAGACACGTCGTTTATCCTGCTCACTGGCACACATCAGGTAAGAACATATTAACTGGAAAAAACTGATGTTTACTTGTTTCCACTGCTTCCAGTTGGGAAGCGGCGGAAGACACCAATGAGCTGTGAATGTGCATACCTAATGACCGATCACTAATCCCTAATGATTTTGAAGGTAAGTCTTCTTCTTTGTTTTTATTCCCAGTGATTTACCCCTTAAACCCATCACTTAGGTCTTTAGCGACCTCGGGCCATGTTGCAACCTAATTCATTTATTTCCTTTAACTGCACACTCACCTCCCTGACATTCCTCAAACTATTTGTTTTTAACAATGGTTTTGTATCAAAATGACAAAAGGCACTGCTCTTCTGCTGTTATTCAGTTAAAGCTTTTGAGAGTAGCTGAGAGTGCAGAGCTAAATAAGAGAGTTTTATTCATGTTATGCAGGATGCAATGTTAGCAGTATATTTATTCCTGCTGTTTTAGTCTTACTATGCATAAATACAGACAAGATGATGGGAATGGTACATCTCAGCTCACTGTCACAGTAACGTGTGAAGTTTCTTTGATAAAGGAGGGTTTCGATAACAGCAGCTCCATAAATAAAGGTACAATTGACGTTACCGATGATGAGGAATGTTTGTGCCATTTACAAACTAGGTCATTTAAATGCAGAACTGAGTTATGGAAATGACAAAGCTAGCGCTGATAACATGAAGTCTGAATGGGACACTGGTCTTGTAGTGGGACTTTGGTATAGATGAGACACCCTTGCCTTTGCTTTCTTTGGGAGGTAGTGTACAGTGGATCCATCTGTGATTTTTTTATTGTGAACAGCTGCCTTCAGTTGTAAAAAAAAAGTTGATAAGAACATTTAGACTAAACCAGAACTGTAAAGTTGTGCGTTATAGACCTAAACCAATTAACAGAAAGACACTAAAATGCTCTAAAACACACACAATTTTAGGGTTTCCAATTAATATTACTGTTGCTGCTGCTGTGGTGAAGACAACCAGATCACTTTCCAGTTCCATATCCAGATTGACTACCAACAAACATTGCACATTTGGAATTTGCTACCAAACTGCTGTGAGACAACAATCGACAACAAATTTTTCACTACTTTATAGTAACGTAATTTGAGTATTGCTTCATGCAAACAACTAAGTACAGCAAGGGTTGACATGGGGGTGGCGTAAAAGAGGACATTAACTGAAAATGCTTTGGTTGAAACCATTTTAAGCCATAGATTGTGGTGATTTTTAACTGCATTACATCTAAATGAAAGGTTTTTCTAATATTTAGTCTCCCCTCATTAATACAAATAGAGCGTCAAGTCACGCAGTCAGTGTTTCTTACACGGCCAGCCCCCTCTGTCTTGCACTTCATCTGTGATTCCTTGGCTGATCCCTTCCTGTCAGACAAGTCGCTTCTTAGTGGGAGCAGACAGGCTGCATCTCAAACAGACAAACTCCTTGGCTGCAGTTGTCCCACATGCATCGCGCGAAATCAATGATGGGGGAGAAATGAAAAACAAGGGTCTGTACTGGTGTCAGAGTTTGAGAAGTAACTGGACTTGTAGCTCCCTCTGTAGGCAAATGATCAGAGCTGTGTTTGAGGAGCTTAGGAAGAACATTGAAGTGTTTAAAGTGTGCTGACTGATGTTGGTAATGTCTCTCCTTTGCTGCCTTGATCTTGAGGAAATAAGACATTATGTAACAAAGGAATCACGGCAAAGGAGAACAATTGTTTTCAATTCCCCATCAGGCTCGTTAGACACAGAGGAGCCGAACAGAGCACAGCAGACAGCTGGGTCCTCGTTACACACCCGGCTCCGGCTGGGTGGGACATCGATCCACGCATGACTGCCAGCCTCACAAAGCCACTGAATGGGTGGTTATTGATGCATGTGTGTGTGTGTTTTGGGTGTGTGTGTGAGTGCGAGACTGTGTGTGAGTGTTCACATTTCAGTCTGAGCGTGAGAAAGATACGGAAGGGAACAAAGCTCTCGACATGCAGGTGACAGTGCAAATGCAACCTATTTTCGCTCAAATGTCTCCACTACTTTTTAACAAAGACGGTTTGATTCGGAAAGATGTTCTGTACATTTGCGGTTACTGACAAATTAGACGTTACCGCCAACATGTAAGCCAGCTGGAAACTGGCTGACAGTTTCCTGACAGCCAGGGGGGTAGCTAATGATGAAGAGACAAAGCCACATAAGATGGAAGAATATTAATTATACACAGTTTGCCTCTGATTAAAAGCAGCTCGCATCGCTGACTTCCCCTCCAGTGAACCAAAGATTTCTTGATGAACTTTACTGTCTCTTAGCTTAAATTAGGGTGTGTTGTTGCAGCGGAAACATAGGCTTTTAAATTACTTCTGAGAATTAAGCGCACAGGGAAATATGATTGAATGTTAAATGCATTCAAGAGTGTCACCTCCTGACTGTCTGTAGTTACCTAAAGCATCTTGCTCTCTGCATCGAGAAAATCCCCCTGGCTATGTGAACCTGGCTACCTGAACTCCAACCTCCTCTCTACACTCAAAGAAAGACGCCCTGTCCCACCATCACAGCAGGCGCAAAATCGCAAGCTAGACTCTTCTCCTCTGTCACTCCCAGGCGGTGGAATGAGTTACCGAACTCCATGCCATCCGAAGAGTCCCTCGCGACTTTTAAGAAACACCTAAAGACCCAGTTGTTCCGTGAACACCTGCTCCACTAATGCTCGACACCACTCACTACCTGTCAACATCTGCGTCCTATTAGACTCCAAGCATTCCTCAGCACTTGTTGTTGCTTGTGTTGTACTTACTCTAAATTTACATCATGTTGGATAAATGAAATGAAAGAACTGAAGAATTGTTGTAGAGAGTCACTGCAAGCTTTCTTTTGTCTGATCATGAGCCATTCTACCTATGTATATTCGCAACTTATTCATACTCAAAACATATGGCCTCTTTATTTGTTCAAGTCATCATATCTTGGAGGGAGTCTAATAGAGTCGAAATGAAAAGTGAGACGAAATGAAAAGTGGGTTCTACTCGTGCAGCTCACATCCGTATCATAAATGTGCCAAAATTCTGCAAATATATGACAAAAATGACTTTGTGTTCTCAAAAATGAATCAGGTTTTCTTTCTGTAAAGCAAAATATGAAGTGTGCATATGTAAGGCTCCCAACTAATATCACCAGTGATAACATGACCTCTATATTGATTGATTTGACTTTCGTTAATAACCCACCTGATGAAGCTAGCCAGCTATTTCAGTCTGAAATGCATCACAATACAAAGGCTATGTGCACCCAAAAAGCTGTTTCATCTGGAAGTTAATATTCATGTAATTGGTCTGCTACTCACTGCAATGTTAACATGCTCAAAGTAACGGTGTTAACAGTGTGTTAGCAAACACATAGAGGTACAAGTGAAGCAGATGGGAATCCCATTCAGCTTAATAATAATACTTAGTAATACTTAGTGAGATTTATTCAGGGCTTAATTTGTGGACTGGCCTAATGGTTGACCTAACAACTGACTGACAATGACAATTAAAAATTGAAATTGTCTAATGAATATTTAAAGGCTATGAAGAGTCATTGTGTGATATCATGTCATTTATGCATGCAGGAAATGTACTGTATGTGTTATGGATAACCACTGAAGCAGTACCAACTTTTTTGGTTTATTAGGCTCAGAGATCAGCTCCCAGTGAGCTGGATGGGTTTCCTCATTCGTGGTTTAATATGTCATTTGTTTGTGGAGTCAGATGAGTTTAATTTAATATCCACCTGCAAAGGGCATTAACTTGTTTTCAAAGCCATTTAGACGTTACCGCTGAAATAACTGCCTTTTTGGCTTTACCTCCTGAGGTTTAAGTTGACTAATAACTCGAAAGTGTGTGTACTGCGCAAGTGACTACACACCAGCTAAAATGCTGACACAGCGAACTGAGCTCCCCTTACCTGAGCTAGCATGTCCCTGCGGTCAGCATCCCTGTACAGAGGCAGGTACTTGTGCAGGATCCGCAGGGCATGCTGTTTAAAGATGGCTGTAATGTACACGGTGCTCTCTACTGCAGAGACTGGCTTGTTGAAGACGCCATACACAAAGATAACCCCCTCTTCTGAGGTCGTACCTGCAGCACAGAACACAGAGCCTCAGTCCATAACAAGTCCACTGTTTAAACTGCCTTTAGCCTTCTTGTTGCTCATTTGCATGACCTCTCTGTTGCCCTCAGGTTTAAAATTTCTTCTTTTGCTTCCTATTATGACTGTGGGCAATTCTACACCAACAAGTAATTAGGCTTCAGCTTTCAACTTGATCCACTGGGCTGCTTAGTTTCCTAGAAAGCATGCATTGTTTCTTTTCCACAGTGAGCATTGCCTTCAGCTTTGTTGTGATCTTGGGAGTTTTGACATCAAATTGCTTTCTAATGAAAACCAGTGGGATTCCATCGGGAAAGCAAACAGCTGAGAGGTTGGCCAGAGGTCACTCTCCGGGCATAGGATTGTCACATTCTTTTTTTTTAAACGATATTAAAAGTAAAAATAACCACCGCATAAAAATAGTCTGTATATACTACTCAAAATGTTGAGCGTAAAGTATTACTAGTAATTCATGTAGCGTATCAAAAGAAAAGCTACATTTTGTTTTGTTTTGTTTTTGTTTTCACTGTGCTATGCTAAACCAAGCTTACCAGCTTATGTTACCTTATGGTATTGATATTTTTAATTTAAAAGATGACCTATTTCTTCAATATTTGAGTTTATGTTGTGCTTTCATTATGCATATTCTCAAATAATTTAGAGTAAAATCAACAAGTGTGTGAGGGGTCTGATTAGCAGCCTAGAAACTCGTGTTTGCCCTGGGCCCCCTCTGTGTTTAATGGGACCTCGATGGGCGGTTTGATCTACAAACATATGTGTGTGTGTGTGTGTGTGTGTGTGTGTGCTCTGTTGCTCTTGGACCTGGGCCCAGTGCTCATCACAGATTTCATATGTCAAGTCAGAACTACAAGCTGTCAGAAATGTAATGGCATAAAAAGTAGAATATTAAGCATAAAGTGGAGAATAAATATATGTGAATATTTGTTACCATCCATCAGCGGATTGCGACGCAGCTTCATAACAGTGTGTGTGCGTGTGTGTGTGGCTAACCCAGCAGCACTTGCTTCTCTTTCTGCCAGTGGCCCTTCTGGAAGGCGGTGACGGCTTGCTCTTTTATAAGCTCCCCATCGATGTGCGGACCCCACGTCTCAAAGACCTCCAGGAACCTGAACGGGTTTACAACCTTGGAGCCTGAGATCAGTTAGATGAAAAACACATGTGATGTGCGTAAAATACTTTCTGATTTGTCTTCTTCGTGAGGTCTGATATGCCTGGTCAGATGTGTTTTGCCACCAGATTTTTGGGCCTGAAAGTGACAGAAAACCGCAGCCAATGACGTAATCAGACTCAGTGATACTGATCAATACCCCTGTCAACCTGCAGATATATTGCAGTCATATTGTGCCTGGAGGCAGTGATATCCCTCTAATTGCCTCTTCAGAGGCCCACTGTTTTTCATGAGTCTCTTTTCCAATACGTCACTCAGAATAAAAAAATAATGCTTTTCATCATCTTTTGCAGACAAACATACTATATCATGCCTTCTTATGTAACCGTGTGGGCTGCCGTGAGCATTGCTCTATATTTGGTGAGTGTAGGCTGGTGTTTGCGGCGCCCTACTTGTTTTCATCTGGGCAGCCAGGACGGCCTGTGGAGTGAGAGACAGCAGGCAGACGATGTTGCTCACAGAGCAGTTGGTCTGTTTAGCGAAGTCTTTTCCCAGCTTCAGGGCGTCATGTCTGGGAGAGAGAAAAAACAAAATTACAGTCCAGCTTGATGTTGTCTGTGAGCATGCTGGGGTCGTTCACACAAAGTCAGAATATAGCAAGGGCTCAAGGAGCACACATATCCCCCCGATTCTGTCTCAGGAAAAAGAAACATTCTTTTCATTCTTCTAGTTGTGAGAGCTCTTTCAGCTATAATATATTGTATCCTCAGCAAAGCACAATTCATTTATGCATCAATTGCTAATATCTGCCTGAGCCGATAGTTCCTCACCTGGTCTTCAGAGGGATGGAAAAGGGCAGACTCTGCAGGACAGCCTGTTTGAACAGGGGCTTGCTGCTCTGGATCATCAGGTGAAGGCTCACTGACTGAGCACCTGCGCTCTCCCCAAATATCGTCACCTGACAAAAAAGTATGCAACACAGCAGCTTGGTATGAAAAGCTTTGCACGTTAGCAACCACAGTTTTGGAACATTCACTGCTAAAATTAAAATTTCTAGAACTTTTTGTCACATTTTATATCAAAGAAAAGCTAAAAATAACTGGAAACAGAATTATTATGGTCCTCTGATTGGATAAGGCCTGTGTACCATCTTTTCTTCAATTATTAATCAGTCTGGCAAATGAAAAATGTAAGAATTGGAAACCACAAAAAGGAAAATAATGGTGTGCCCTCCTGTTTTCATACTGAGTGGAACAGTGAATCAGTATATTTCATGATTTCTGAGATTTAGTATGATCATATATATATAGTAATAGTCAGTAGTTAATGCAGGAAACCACAGAAGAACCCAATCATTTTTTTCCAGTGAGAGTACAAAATTGTTGTTAGATTGCTTAAAATGTATCTTAATTTTCAATTTCAAAAATACTTTACAGACCTTTCCTTTGCAGGTTGAATGAAATAATCAGATGAACTAATGATACACAGACCAGATCAGTCACTTAACATCTATAGGTGTGTACAGGTGTGATAAAGGCTGTGTGGACGGAAGCTTTTTTAAATATGTATACTATAAAGGTGATGAAGCACAAAAGCAACAAAGCTCTAGTTGTCTAGTGGGTTTTTTTTTTAAAATTTCATTTGGACAAATGAGGGCGAATAGACCACTGTGCTGCGTGATATTGTACCCAACTAAACACATGGGTGGGAAACAAGTCTGCAGCCATGCCAGCCAAGAACTCTGTGAAGTTGGATTTGTGTTGGCACATGTGAAAAGTTAGTTTGACTTCAGTCTTGTAGAGTTCATTTGGGTTCACGCAAACAATATCACTAATCAACAGAAGCAGCGTTAGAAAGCAATGCCTGTGCTCAGTCAGTTGAATTTGAAGAGAGCATATATGAATATATTGAAAAGCACAGTCCGCTCGTGAGGTAAAGTAGCGAAAATATTCTAAATTAGACCCAAACCTAAGCCTAAACTACAGCTTTATGGTTAGAAAATTAAATATATTGCTCAAAAAGTGCATCACATGACTTCTCCCTACTGTGTGTGTTTGTGTGTACATGTGTGCACTTGCCTTGCTGGGATCACCTCCAAACACTGCAATGTTCCGTTGGACCCAAAGAAGAGCTGCCTGCTGGTCCAAGATCCCATAATTCCCTGTAGCTGCAGCGTGAGCATCTTTGCCCGACACAAGGAACCCAAAGGCACCTTAAATCACACGTTAATTCACGTGATCAGCAAGATATAACTGAATCCGGCAAGACATTAATTTTCTCTGAGCTCCGTACTACCATTCACATACATATATCTGCTCCTGTTTGCAGACTTGCAGCAAGGCAGAGTAATTACCAACAGGCTCGGTCATTTAAAATAATGACACGCACACATTATCCGGCCTCTTGCTGTCTCTCACACACACATGCACTCTACAATAAACACACCATTATTTTAGCTAAGTGATTAATGTCCTCCACGAGATGCCTGCATGCTGGCTGTACTAAACTAACTCCAGTGCTTAAGCTTCTCTTCTCCCTCCACATACAGTGAACTTTAGAGTAGATTCAATAATGGCAAATACACAGTTTCACCAAGCTGAACACAGGTGATTACACCAGATCATTAAAAGTGAAAACGTCACGAAACTGTCTCACCCAGTCGGTACTCCAGGCTCACAACAACAGTGTGGGTGAAGTTACTGATGAAGCGTCCGTCGTACAGCGGCTTAGAGGCAGAGCCAGCAATGAAATCCCCACCGTGGATCCACACCATGACGGGCAGCAGGCTCCATAGGGGGGAACTGAAGTTCACATCCACTGGGACAAAGATGTTGAGGTACAGACAGTCCTCACTAACCTTTTTTTTGGGACATTAGAGAAAATAGAAAACAAGTTTTTGTTAATTGAATGAACAATATTTCATTTACTTTCACTTACTTTGTATTTACATACAAAACAACATTTCAAATAAATAAAATTACATAATTAAAGTGAAACCAAATACAATCAGTGTATAGGTGCTTTCAGATTAGTCAATGGTATATAAATGCTTGGCTTAGATGTTGTAAATTCAAAATTTCTCCAAATCAAAATTAAAATTTGAGTGCAGATGAGTTCCCAATGCCACTGCTAATAATTACAGGCTAAAAGAACTGTGATTTTGTCCCAGTGGTCATCTGTGGTACTGCCATGCCCTCTTTGAGAGGGGGAGTTAAGAAGGGAATTAGGACTCACGGTCTCACTATTTCTAAAATCCTGGCTTCAGCCCTGCAGGTCGAGACAGAACTGTACATATCACATGGGCCGTACAATGTAGGGGCATAAGACTTTGACTGGAATGAATGGATGCCATCTTGGAGTACAGAATGCAGCTGTTGAAATATAGCCATGACTTAGCTTACAGTCAAAAATATTGGTGGCTTGTTAGCTCTGTCCACTTTCAAACAGATTCACGGTGTCACAATATCTTGAGAAATGAGCACTAAGGCCCTTCTGTGTCACACAACTGTTACTTGTTATGCCAAAATGCCAGAAATTCAAACAATGAATGTGAATCATCATGAAAACACGCAAATAAGTTAAAAATTGTTCCTTACTATTCGAGGACACTCCTCCGTGATGGGTCCGCTGCAGACCTGCATGCATGCTGCCCTGGGGAAGGAGGCATCATAAACCCCTGGCCAAGGACTCACTGGTCTGGGTGGCTTCCAGCGGTAAGCCCCAACAGGGGGGTCTGCGTACGGTATCCCGTAGAATATATGTGCCTTATCCACCGTAACCCCCATGATCTGGCCATCTTTGGTTAACACCACAGGTCCAGGAGCCCCATTTATTTCCTGATTGACTGCTTTGTCCTCGGTGTCCTCAGTGATTGAGCGGACCTCAGGGCGTCCCAGCTCCTTGAGGGAGTTTATCTCAAATTCTCTGTTGATGATGAACGGCTCATCCCTCACTAGCAGCCCGGGGTAGATACTCCTCAGAAAGCTGACAAGGTCGATGTCATCATCATTTTTCGTCACCTCTCCAGAGGCCAGCACTAAACTTAGTGTGCACAGCAGCAGCAAACAGTGCCAGCTCTCCATATTGCTCTAGAACACTCTTATTCTTCCCCAGACCCTGCTGTTCAGATCATGATTTGACTTGAGTTATGGCCCAGCTGAGGTAGAGAAGTTGCAGCCCCCTAAAGTCTATAGCCTGAAACTCTCCACAGATTGTGCATTCTTGTGACTCCAATTTGGCTGCTGGCCTGGTCAGATTTATCAGACAGAAGCTGCTCTGTCTGATTGCTGACTGGCGTCCAGTAGACCCTGAACAGTGGGACACGGACACTGTGATGCAGGACCACTAATAGAGGACAAGTCGTCTTTCCTTTGCTTAATGTGATCACAAGGTCTCACAAGAGGTACAAGGGGATAAGTCATCCAGCAGGCTTCATGAGGGAAGAGCTGTCTGTTACAGTTATTCTGCTCAATTATTGATGTTTTAATAAACAAGTACATTTCTTTGTGTACTTCTAAATAATAGATGGTATACATCATTTCATTAAGGTACACACTGCCACCTACAGACATCTTGTGGCACAACACGCAATAGTTATATCCATAGGATTCCAAGGTGATTTAAGGTAGACATGATAGAGCACAATGCACATAGATAAACATTGTCATACAAAACTATAGTAATATTTTTTTTAGTTTTTCTTTCATTTTGTGCTGTTTTCTTCAATAGTACTCAATACATTTATCTTTTGAGGCAGAAGAAAACATTTAATCAACATTTAATCAATCAATCATTCGAGGAAGGACAGGCTAATTTGGAATGAGAAGACGTAATAACCTTCATTTTAAGTGGTCAAGCGTATAAAAGGTTCAGAACACAGGCAATCCAGTGAGAAACATGCTGAAAACTCTATACTAAACCTTTTTATTCAAAATGCCCTTGTCCACAGTTTATCTCTTTCTTCATGATTGCCCTACCGACTCTAATCTGAATGTTATATGTCCTGTTCAGCATAACATTTATAAATCAATATAAATTTACAAGCATTATGAATCAGATAAAAATTTGGTCAATTCTTTCTGATATCAGCTGAAATAAGTTGCCAGTTGCAACTTCTGCTACTTTGTAACACACTGAGCTAAATTTTCAATTTTTTGAAATATACTTCTACAAGAAATGTGAAAATATAAATAAGGCAGATGTCCATCATTTTATACATTGAAAGCACTTGTTATAAGCTACAAGACTGTTAAATCAGTGTCTGGTTGCCTTGGTTTGAGCTAGGAGACTACACACTTTAATGGAAACCCTGCCTTGTTAAGGAGAGGCAGTGAGTTTACAATAATTTACCAAAAATCTGCATTGTGTAAAGTATATTGAATCCATGATGTTTGTCCTACAAGGGATTAAAGATAAAGATAACTCACTCTCTGCTGCAACAAGTTTGACCATCATTTTTTAATTTTGTATCTCAAAAGTGTCCGATCATTTTCCTCCACGAAATAAAAAACTGCTGGAATATTCTTTTAATCTCTAGGCTTTATTCATAAACAATGTAAACTTAATGGAGCATCTGCTGCTTTTTAGGACTGTTTCTTTACCAACCTGAGGAGGCATTTAGAAGGCTGATTCAATGCAACTTTTCAAGCCAAAAAAAAAAGAAAATAACAAATGATGTGGTTCCTTATGGCTATTACTAGAAGCTGGCTCATTGTGATGAAACTGACATCTCAGCTATGCCCCTGATGTGTCTTCTTCATGAGATTATTAGGCCTTGTATTAACACTAAAATGCATAGTATGACCCCAGGAAACCGAGCAGTCACTTCCAGGTGAATCTGGGCAGGTGAGTGAGGGCAGCACACACCTGTGTCTCATTAGAGCTTTGTTGTTACCAGCCAAGCCTTGACTTTCATAAACACAGCAGTCTTTCCTTTGCAGGAGTTATAAAGAAAATGTAAGAAAATAAGAATTCAAAGTCTTTTTTATATCATCTCTCTCTCCCTCCCTTGCCGTTTTGCAGATAATCAGCCTGCCTGTTTTCAGGAACTCCTTGGAGTATATATTCATCTTTTTCATACTAGTGCCTAATACCATATCACTCGGTAAGTATTGCAAACTTCAGCTGACGTATAATTGAACAAAGTACAATTTGTTTCATGTTCTAATTCATTTTTTTCTCCAGGACGCTGTGATATTTCTTTCTCAATATGCTGGATGTGTAAGGACAATGCTCTGGAAAGGTAAACACAGGAAAGACACTTTTTTGGGGGCAGCATAGTTGAGACCATTACACGCAGTGCCTCATTATGCTTGATTAAGTGTGCTCTCTGCTCTGTAAAGGGAACCTCCCACCAAAATCCATTTACAAAAAGACAGTTTGGTTCCATTGACTGTACCTCAACCAATAGCCACATTTGGCCATGCAGTTCACCTTAGACAATGTGACTTAGTGTATTAGATGGATATTGAATTGAATTGGCTGGTTTTACTAGTTCTGCTTGTTTGCCAATAAGCAAAGAGAGACAATAAGAAAAATGATTTTTTTTTTCATGATTCAGAATGACCCTCTCTTTAAGAAATGTATATTCAATAAACTATGCAAATGCCTTTATTATAGTTCTTTCTTTTAGGCAAAATGGAAACATATGGCTCAATGAAACCGCCCTAAAACCAATCGGGAAGGTAGGTAAAGTAACCTCCCTGACAGTGTCCCCAGCTGTCGAAAACAAGATGACACTTCAGTATGGAGGCTCTGTTCAGGCATGGGCTTTCAGAATCAGTCCACGTAAGCATCTCTAACTTTATTTTTAGCTGCGTCTTCACCCACCAAGAAACAGTTGTATTAAATGTTGAAATGAAATGGGTTTATCTAAGGTACAAAGTTCACTCAAATCAGAGGCCTGAAGAGACCCCAGGAGCAACCAACAAGTGACACTAAGGTACTTCTATCAGTGTAAAGTTTTATGCAGATGAATTCTCACGTTCCATCCATGTTTAATCCATCTCACTTTCACCTATTCTGATGATCCATTTTTCTTCCTTAGGACTTTCTGGACCTGATGAGTCCCAATGAGGTGTTTGCGTGTGAGAATGGCACGTTATTCTTTCACCAGGATGAAAACTTCTTCCTTGCAATTGGTGAGATTTTCTCTTTTCCCTTCATTTACCTATTGAATGTATTCTCATCTCTGAACTTAAATGTTGCTTCCATTGGTTCATTAATGAGATAATTTTGATAGGGTCTGGGTTTGGGGTCAGTGTTGCATAATCAGAGGGTCAGATTTAATTTGGCAGACATTGTGCAGATTCATCCTGATTAAAGACCTTTGCTCAAGAGATTTACTCAATTTTGTGTCTGATCAGTAATGTTGGCTGGCAGCATCCACTTACTTTAGCATAAAAACTGTAATGCTAACCTGACTCTGTCCAAATGTTGCTAAATCTAACCTTAAAAACTGCAGCAAGGCACAGCTCCAACCAAGAGAAAATCCTGCAAATCTTTCTTTAAACTTGGTTAGCTACTTCCTCTGTTTCTAGCCTTTATGCTAGGCTAACCTATAGGTCTTATAGGCCTTCGTGGTGGTACTCACGGTGGTACTAATCTTACTTAGAGTTGGATGGGAAGATAAGTCAATGAAGATTAGTTGCACAATTCTGTTGAATGTCAATAGAGACCACCTGTAACATTTTTCTAGATGGCAGTTTATAATGCCCCTTTGTCTTCTCTTTCATATTTATGGGTTTAAGGAAGGTGATCTGTTTATCTTACAGTCCAGAACAAGATGTTTAAAAAAATATTTTCTTGACTTATGTTTAATTTCCTGGGGTCCACAGAGGATTAAACCAAATGTTTTTAGGGACCCCCTTACCCTTAGCCTAGGTCCTACCATAAAATAGTCTGCAATGAAGTTTGCTGAGTACATTTATGGAAGTAAATGTATTTAATATTTATGGTTTAATAATGCTCTAGTTGTATTTTCGTGAGCATTTGTTTGACTGGTCTCACCCTAGGACACACCATGCGACTCCCTGTCAAGCTTGAGTCCAGGACTCCTTCCATGTTATTGGTGTCCTGGGTGGAGAACATCCCAGCTGTCAGCAACAGCCACACCACAACCCTGTACCACATTGAACTAGGCTCCTATAAGACACTCAGCATGGACACTACCACCGAAAACCACTACCACTTCACAGCTCTGGACTCCTGCAGCTTCTATGCGGGCTGCGTGGAGATAGCAGGCACTCACTCCCTCACCTGCCTCTCCACTATCACGGGTATGAACTTGATGACTTAGCAGACATTAACAAATGATGAAGAGTAAAACAGGTTCCCTCTAGTGGCGCATGGTCATGCAGACATACTTATGGTGTTATTTGTCTACATTTTGAGATTATCATCTGGCACGTCATTCACAACCCCAATACAAAGGTGAAGGGAATTTTGTTTATGGTGCAAATTAACTTTAAAAAATTCAGCAATTGTGTAATATGTACATCTGCCAATTTTTGATTACAAAGCTGACACACACTAAGCCAAGAATTATTTCTTTAATAAGCTTTTTGGTGCAAAGCTCAACTCAACTCAACTTATTCTGTTTGCTGTTATGTAAGACATAAAAAAAATGGGTCACTTTCACATTTGAGTGTATGAGACCAAATCTGCATTTTCTGTTAAACATTTCAGCTCCTGTGTTAAGCAGGTATGCTTCTACAAGTTTTGTTTCATACCATGATGATAAAATAAATACAAAGTAATTAGTAAAGCAATTAATTAAAACTGCCTTTAAGGTAAAATTACTCAGTATTAATGCAATGTGTGTAACTTCCAGATTCCACTAGAATATAGAATTTTATTTTATTTTTTACAATGTTTCAAAAAATATGTGGCATGATGTGTTGACTCATCTTGCACCTAAATACATTCCATTCCATTATATAATTTCTGCTCCAGTTGCCCTATTGCACATCATTTTATTTTAAGTGGAAGTTTCCAGCATTACTTTAGTCTTACACTGACAAACACTTAGTGACTAGCAGATGAACATACTGGAGCATTAAAACCAACATTTTTTTTTTTCAGGAGTTTTAGACCGAAACAGAGCTAAAATTAAGACTGTGGATACTGAACTTGCACAACTTTTAAAGAACTTTGCATTTCCTGATGTGTAAATACACAGCTGTTTGGTTTACTTCATCTAAAAGCTCATAATATCAGGGTTGTGTTTTCCCTACCCTCAAGTGTCCAGAAAAATCCATAAATGGGAGCTGAAAAACACTTACAGCTACTTATTTGTTATCCTTGTTCCACCAGACCCAGACATCCCAAAGGACTTTGTGGTGACATCATGGAATAGCACTAGCATATCTTTGGCCTGGGATTGCCCTGAGAACCGCAAGTTCTCCCTCTTCCTACTCACTGCTTTCTACCTTAATGGAACAGATGACATCACAGAGGAAGTGCCAGTGTGGCACAAGGAGGAGAACTTGGTGTTTATCTTGTCTGACCTGCAGCCCTGTGAAAGGGTTAAGTTTGGCCTGCAGACAGTTTGTCAGGCAGGCACGGAGTCCCGCTATAGCAAGATGGTCCTAAATGCTGGAAACTCTGGTAAATCACACAAGAGTGTGAACATTTGATAGTTGGTAGTGAACTTATTTAATATTTTGCAGGCATTCATTCATGCTATTTTTTTCCTAATCACAGAAACTGTAGCTCTATAATCTATGAAATCCAAACAATACAAAACGATTTTATTTATTAGAGGTTGTAGATGTTTCAAGCTGTACTTTTAGGGAAAAACTAATCCCCTCTCTGTTTCTCAGTTCACTCCAGTATCCAGGCCTTGCATCAGACAATGTTTGGCCCTGATAACTACACCCTGAGCTGGGAAGTGAGGAACACTTCATCCATCTCCTTGTTCAGAGTCTACCATGAGGGGGCACTAAAGGGGACCACGCTCATCACCAACCACACTGTGCAGGGTTTGCTGCCATGCCAACAGTACAGGGCCACAGTGGAGGCACTGTGTGGAGACAGTGTGCTCATGAGTGCCAGGACGATCACTGTGCACACAGGTAATGTAGAAAGTGGTAAGAAGAAAATACAACATAACACAACTGGCATCTTACTGTTAAAATAGATCATCATTAGCTAAGAGAAAGCCGGACAAAGTGATTAGCATTTGAACTTGCAGTCAAATACTTTGTATTCCAACCTGTGTGTGTCCAGGACCTCGTGGAGTGTCTGAGCTCAGATATCACTCTAACGACTCCACCGCCATGTGGCTGCCCAGAACCACGCACCACCAAGCTGTGGCTTATTTATATGAACTGTCTCTGGAGAATGGCACCACCCTGCAGAGGAGCCGTGTGACCGACACAGAGCTACGTCTCCCAGGGCTGGAGGAAGGAAAGTCCTATGTCCTCGACGTGTGGGAGGAATGTGATGGGCAGTGGGAGTCGGAACATTCTCATGTTTACTTTGAGGGGGCTAATTCATCCTCAGAGCTGCTTGTGAGGGCTGCTGGACCGCTGCTGGACCATGGTCAGTCTGACTTTTGTAGTTGTGTGGTTCATCTGATTTGAGTGGCACTTACGTGACTTGACAACCCACTGACCATTTTGTGTGTTCAGCAGCTGCCCACTATTCTGGTATAACAAATATTAGGAATGAAATAACTATTCATGCAAGCTGGAGTCAAAAGTGTAGTTCATCTCTAGTCTAGACCTAAATCTCATTATGCTATACTTGGGTTTTTTTGTGTTATTATCTTTAATGGTAAACTAGGGCCAGGCAGTATATCGATATAAATGTCATGAAATGAGACTAGACATCTTCTTAGCTTTGGGTGTTGCAGTATTGTTATGTGGTATAAATGTTGTCTACACATTATTGATGATCATTTACCAAAAATCTGAATAGATAAATATTTTCTGAAAACACTAATAGAATGAATAGAATAGTCATCCCAACAATTATGTTGAAATATTGATATTGAGGTATTTGGTTTATTAAAAATACGTGATTTGATTTAGTTCATATCATCCCGCTCACCGTGTTTCTACTTTATGGCTTCTTCAGAGCTGCAGTTAGATATTTCAAGCATGGGTCTCACAATGGTCTTGCCCTGGTCTCTACCTGAGGATCTACAGGATGACTCATCAGAACCAAGAGCTGCGTTGGGGAAGGTCTTCAAAGATGAGGTTTACATCAGTTATCAATCATTGCAGATCCAGTGTTCATCTTAACTGTATAGAGAGCTGTGTGAAATTACACTCCTCATTTGTTTGTGATCACAGAGATGTTGAGATTATTTTTATGGACACAATGAGTGGAAGTCAGAAAGAGCACTTAACCTCACTTTTAACAAGACATCAACTGAGAAGCCCTTTTGATTGTGTCAAGGTATCCGCTTGACTGAAGGCCTATCATATTCACAGTCTTGGTTTAGCTAAACCAAGCTCAGTAATTCTAGTACATCAGTACTATCTAGCATTGCTAGCTCTCTAGGTTGGTCAAGCAATTTTGTCCCGATCTCGTAACAGTTACTGGATGGACTGCCATTCATTTCTTCACAGATATAATCTGCAGAGCATAGATTGGAACCATTCTCATGAGCTTTAATTATTCATGTAGTGCAATCATCAGATCAAGATTTGGGTACAATACTTTTTTATGTTTATGATCCAACACCTGCAGAACTGATGAAGGTGGTGAACCTGGTGAACATTATACCTGCTTAACATCAGCATTGCCATGAGGGCTGTGGCTCACAGGTAGAGTGGGTCAACCACCTATCTGTGGATTGGCGCTTTGATCTCCAGCTCCTCTAGGCTGCATGCTAAAGTGTCCTTGGGCAAGACATTGAACCCCACACTGCTCCCCATGGCAGTTCCGTCTGTGTATGGATGCCTGTGAATGCCATCAATGTATGAATGGACGTGAATGGCTACTGTAAAGTGGGCTGAGTGGTCAGAAGACTATATATACAGTCCAAATACCATTTTACCATTTATAAACCCACTAAACATTAGCGGTTCGTAAGTAAAGTCTCACAGAGCTGCTAACACAACCTCTATCAGGGTGTGGGAGGGATTGAAATTCAGAAAACATATGGTGCCTGCTAAGGTTCACTCATGAATGAATTGCTTTATTTTATTGCAAAATCACCTGTAGGGGTACTTTGATTGAATTAACTCCATGAAATTGCCCCCATGTGTTATCCATGTATTTATACCTTTTTTTTTATACTCATGTTTCCTCATGAACCAAAGGCACTTTTCTTTTTCAGTAAGAAAATACATTTCCACAAGCACATTTTCTTTCATATAAGTTCACAGTTCTTGTTCTTGAAGCATCGTAATTTTCCTCCCCATGTCCTTCAGCTGCAGAAGCTCTTTGAAGACTTTGATCAGCCAGCCCGCATTGAGCTGGCCACCTTTGAACCCGCAGATGAGCCGGACAAAACAGAGATTCTGTTTTTGTCTTTTGATGCATCCAAAACTGAAGAAGACGTGCCCCTGCCCGTTGAAGATCAGCTGGATTATATTCACTCCCTGAATAAAACCCACGTCACAGTTAGAAATGGGGTCATATACTGGGAAGGTGATGTGGCAAAACCAGCCTAGCGTATTCATCTCTAAAGGCTTTCATAGAATTCAAACTGTTTTCTTGAATATGTCTTTTTTGCTCTGACTGTTTGTTTATCAGGTCCGGATCTGTGTGCTGCCTCCAAGCAAACTTTGTGTCCCCGTAATTCTCTGTGCATCAACACTCTGGGCTCCTACACTTGCGTGTGTCAA